>ML675637.1:14857158-15229559 GCA_007922155.1 Mesoclemmys tuberculata
TTGATGAAACTGGCTCGTGACTTGGCCTGTTGCTTTACCTGAATGGGGAAACTGAGGCAGAGATCTCATCTGATGCTGGGGTTAGGGAGACCAAATGATATATTGTAACAAAGTTCTGTTCAGTTTCCCAGGCAATTGCCTCTGTTCCTAAAGAGCCTTCCCAACCCTCCTTCTCTTTAGAGTGTGCCATGAGTTATACAATGTAACCTCAGCTCTCTTTAGTCAAGATTAAATTTTACAGACAGAATCACTTAGTAAACAGTTCACACAGACTGTCTGAGTGCCAGCTTTAAAATAAATGAAATCTGTGGAGCAAGTTCCTTGTATAAAATGGTCTTGGTCTATATTAGGGATCAGCATATATGGAATCAAAGTGAAATCCTATATGGGACTAGAAAGGTGGTGGTCTTTATACCAGGGTGGTCTTAAACTGGGCTTTAATGTATGTACAATATACAAACATTTTTGACAGACCATTAACACCTATAATCTTGTAAATATTTGCAATTTTCTAGATCATAAATATAGCTACATAAGCAGTTCTTTCAGGACATCATTTATACTCCATTAAAGGTTAATTTACAAGTTAGTGCCTTATAGAAAGAAGATATGTGTACTTTTATGTTCTCTTTCTGTAAAGGGAGACTAGTGTCTCCGACAGCAATTTGTAATTCTCCTGTGGCGCTCCCAGTGGCACCATTCAAAGCACTATGTGAATTCTTTTCATCAGCTCATGTTCACAGCAAACTTAATCTTCTGTTTTGAAGGGATGGGGCGGGGGGAGAAAAAGATCTTAGGTCTTCAGTCTGCCTTCCCAAGCATCCAACTGTTTGTTTAAACAGTCTCCCCTGACACACACACTCATTCGTCACCGTGCTCAGATACCTGCTGCTGAATCTTAACCCAACTTAACCAAGGGAGTTTGGTGCTGCTAGACTTCCAGACCTTTCAGAGGGGGAGGGAGGTAAACAATGGAGGATTGACCCTCTGGGCCATGGCTTTATTCATTGTAATGGTGTTTGTGTGTTGTAAAAAGATCAAAAGGTGCACAGAAGAAAAATTTGCTTAGTTGTAGACCCAGGCTGGGATGTTCAAAGGAGCCTAAGGGAGTTAGATGCTCAGCTTTAGATTTGGCCACCTAATTTAAAAATCCCCACCTCAGAGAAGGATCTGGACATAGTGGGGAATAATGATGCTGCTCAAAACTGTAAGAGAGCAGAGTGCAAAATTCAACTGTTTTTGCAGTTTAAAAAACACCCCTTTGTTGGGATTTTGTAGTCAAACAAATGATACTTTTTAAGGAGCTGCAGGTAGCCACAGGTCTGCAGTGGAAAAGGGGATTTGTCAATCATGAACATGCTGCATTGTGCATTGTTAGGATAAAACACTTGCGTTTTCCCAAGCTGTCTACTCAACAAAGGCATGTCTTAAGTTCATGCAGCATTATTCATTAAATCATGCACAGCAATTCTTCTCTGGAGATTGTGTGGGAGAGTTCTTTATATTTCCTACCAAACGGGTTGCAGTAATACAGCTCTGTCATTCATGCCTCAGTAGAACGTGTCAGCAGTATTCCCTCCCTCTATTTTCCGGAGCTTTTGTCTGAACTGCAAAAGGTTCTAAGGGTCTGTTCTGGGATCATCCAAACTTTCTTTGAACTAGCTCTACGGGCTAGAGATGAACAATAATTCCACTCTCAAACGTGACCAAGGCAGCTTTTCCAGGGCAACCCTTCAAGCCTATACTTTCCAATGTTTATCTACACACTTCTTTATTTCCCACTCCTACCCTTGAAGATCCATGAGGCTGAAAAGAAGAAGCTGCCCTCTGCCTTCACTTAAGGTAGCGTATTTCGAACATAAGGCCTGATATCAATCCAGTCAAATTCAGCAGAAAGACTCCCTCTGACTGTAGTTGGAGTGGTATCCGGCCATAAGCGAGGCAGAGGGAGCCCAGTGTGCCAGTCACAAAGCTTTAAGTCTCAGGGTGAGTAGTGCCTGTGGTTGGAAAACACTCCTTTAGGCACCAACACCAGAGACATGTTCTTTAACTGCCAAGGTGCGGAAAATCGATTTTGATGCCCAAAGAGCTACTGCTCTGTGCCGGGAGGTTGCTCATTAATGCCAGATGCTCCCAGGCAGTGGAACCTTGACAGAGAGTGGGCGAGACATATTAAAATGACATCTGTAGAGAACAGCCCTGAGCTTAGGAGGAGGCACATAAAAGGGTCTCCTGCATTAAGTGGGGTGCTGGATTTGTATTTAGACCCCATATGTAGTGGCTGTACTTTTTTATTTAAATAACTACCATAAATATTCCTGTTTGGGGGTGGAGGGGAAATGCAGCTTGACGGTGTGGGAACAAAACAACCAAAGCTGATTCTGAAGAATGGCCCATTTATGCCTAACACACTGGAGAAATTGTTCAGGAACAAGTTTTCCTTATGTACCAACGTTCCCCAGCAGAACTGCCAAGGTCAGGGAGCACTTCATTTATCTGCTGCATTTGTGCCCTAATAGAATTTGGTTTCATCGAGCAGAATTCATACTCTGGGCACCCAAAGCTCTTCACAAGCTCATTCTGGTCGCAAGGCTGTAGCTTTGGGTTGCACTTCTGCAGCAGCCAGTCGTGTGCCTGGTAATGGAAC
The DNA here is from genome assembly GCA_007922155.1 of Mesoclemmys tuberculata. Lineage (NCBI taxonomy): Eukaryota > Metazoa > Chordata > Testudines > Chelidae > Mesoclemmys > Mesoclemmys tuberculata. The sequence goes on from ML675637.1 coordinate 14,859,806, forward strand.
CGGATTCAGCAAGCACACGAGGAGTTCCATTGACGCCAATGAGATTACCTAAGACTCCGATTCAACAAAGCACATGAGCGCATACCTAACTTTAAGCACATGACTAGTCTCATAGGCTTCAATGGAACCACCTAGGTTCTTAAAGGTAAGCAGGAACTCTGGGTTTTTTTGCTGACCTTTTTAGCCATAGTCGTTCCTTGGTGGTCAGAACCCCAGGTATTTTAGTAGGCGCCTGCCAAGCAGTAGAAGATGGGAAATGGCTAAAATGGAAAAACCTTGTGGGATCTGACTCCCTTCCTTAGCGGGATACTTGATGGAGAAGGAGGCAAGGTGGGAAGTGGTGACTGCCAAGGGAGGAAGAGCTAAGCCTTTTGTAGATGGCATTTTCCTCCTTCCCTGAGGTGAACGATGGGAGTGACAAATACGATGAACTTTATAACCTGAGCACAACTCCTGTAAACTGCTGAGACAGGATGAATGTGACATTTATGCAGTCAGCTGAAAAGATTAAGGGATCTCTCCTGCCTCTCCGCTGTGGATACTCTGTGCCCACAATCTTAGCTGGCATTGTGAAATATGTATTGCCAAGGGAATACAAGCTTTGTTTAATGTTCATATTTGCTTAGGTGTCAGGAATCCGGGCCTGCAGCAGAGCCAGTCTCCGGGCAACCTAACGAGCACAGCTGGTCTGTAGGAAGCTGCCTGATTGGCCAGAAGAGTCAGCAGACCAGCTCTTAAATCCAGCAGCACCTGTTTGGTGACTGCTCAAAGCATTCTTCTACACCTATGGGAGCCTCTTGTGCTTGCTTCTTCCCAGCCCTGCTCTTGCCTGGGCCCTAGTCTTGACTCACTCCAGGTAACCTGGTTCAGTTCCAATTCCTGACTTCCTGGCCTCTGCCTCCAGCTCTGATCCTGGGCTTCCATTCCTGGCTGCTGATTCCTGCTCTAACCATTAGACTTGACTGCCCATGACCTAGTCTCTGATACTGGCCTATTTATTAGTATGTTATTGGGGCGAGGTCATATTTTGAACCCTTACCACGGCTCATGTAGGAAATATTTGGCATGATCCCATTAGAAATTAATAGATATGGGGAGAAATAACCTTAAACTAGAGCTGTTCAGAAAATGACTTTTTTCCCCAGTGGAAAAAACAAATTGACAAACTAGTATTTTTAAGTTTTCATCAGTGGTTTCCTTTGAAAATGTTTGAGTTTTTATTTAAAACCCAAACCTCCAAAAGCCAAACATTTTGTCAGTTTTTAGCAACCAAAACCACAGTGTTTTAGTTTAAAGCTTAAGACTGGGGGGGGAATGGTAGAAAATTTTTGTTGAAAAGCCATTTTTAGGGGAAAACAAACCTAATCAGATGGTAGAAATTTAGAAAGCAAAAAAGTTTTATTCTGAAGATACGAGATGTCTAAGCAATTTCTTTTCCTGTTTACTTTAATGGAAAGGACTTTAAGGCAGGAGCCTTGTCATCTTACGTGTTTGTAAAATACCATGGAAACCAAGGGCTAGACAGTAACTTCACAATTTGCCCTGAGTAAGGGGCAATGCTTACTAGCTCTGGTTGACTTTTTTTTTTTTTTGACAGAAAACCTTCCATCGAAGAATTCCCTACCAGTTCTAGTGCAGACCAGAAGCAGCCTAGAGAACCAAGTGGGACTCAGTCTTGATTATTTTCTTGACTCCCTCTTGTTCTTGGCTTGGAATAAGTTTTATATCACTTTTTTTCAGAGAGTAGCAAAGCGATGTAGAGGGCAATCAGTAACTCTAGCAGCAGTGAATTCTCCATCTCGCACCACAAGAACAAGGGGACTTGGCAATGGTTAGGTTGCTTGTGTGCTGAAACCGCAGCCTATTTTACTGACTAGTATCTCATTGTTTCCTTGTGCTCACCCATCAGTCAGTGTATATCCATCTTATATTTAGAATGTAAACCCCTTGGGAATGATACTGTCTTTTTGTTCTGTTTGTACAGCTCCTAGCACAATGGGCTCATTGTCCATGACTTGGACTTCCAGCTACTACCGTAACACAACAAAAGAAATAAAAATAAATTCAGTGAAATGAAGGTCATACAAAGAATTCACACAATGAGTAATCAGACAAGGGAAACTCCTTTCCATGGGATATTGAAGCCAAGAACTCAGCGAGAGTCAAAGAGGTGGGCATTTTTGTGGGTAACAAGAATAGCCTAAGTTATAATGGTTTGAAGAGGAAAATATAAGTTCATGCTTAGGGTCTAATCTAGTCTTTTACTGTGAAGAAGCAGTACGAGAATGTCAAGTGAGGCAAATGATCCTGCACCCGCCTGTTACTGGGTTTCTTGCATCTTCTGCTGAAGCATCTGGAAGTGGCCACCATTGGAGACAAGACAGGGGACCAGATGGACCCTAGGTCTGATCCAGTATGGCTGTTCCTACGTTGCTTCCATGCCCCTATTCTGTGTGCTCTTTCCCTGTCCACTCACTCTCAGTGAGCTGCAAACAACCCATGCTCTGTTCCCACTCCTCCTTACTTACCTGTATGGCAGAGTGAGGGCTGTGCCAATGTATATGTGAGGCCCTACTGCTGCAAAAACGTATGCAACAAGATTAGTCATGTGCATAAAGTTAAGCATGTGCCTAACAGTATAGACAAGCCCTTAGTCCTAATGCCTGTGTGTGGTCCCCTGGACTGTTACTTCCACTAATTTGGTTAGGAGAATGATATTTGACTCCTTGGATTCCACAATCATGTTAAAAACATTAGCCCTCTTTGTCGGGGATTCCAATTTATTTAAAGGAACCAAGAACCAGAAAAATAGAGGTTCAGAATCCATTCTCTGAAGTTTAATTTCCTAGAATGGAAATCAGCTCAGTTAAATTAAAGAAAATTGAAAGAACTGTTTAATTATTCAATTCACACTTTAAAAAGTCCAAGGGATCTGCTAAGAATTGTATGAAAGCTTGTTTTCTTATGTAAATCAGGGCTTTGTGAAATACTTTCAATTACCTCCCCTTTTGAAGTAGTAGTTACCAAACAGTTAGACATTCCAGAGACTTTCCAGTGGCTGCATTAGGGTGCCATTAAATTGTACCTCCGCTTGCCACTGATTTTTTTATTACATACCTTTATTGTGCATGTGGACCTCATGTCTTTCTTTTACCTCAAGCCTGGGGAATGGGTACAGAGAGTGTGTGGTGCCTTTCCTATGCAGGGACGGTTGGGGGGAAGAAATGCTCAGGAATTAGCCTCTGATGAGCAGCAGCCAATGATCTAGTTTTGAATACTCTACACTTCATTATTGTGCAGATGTTCATAATAAAAGAGAACTAAGCAGGTCAGTAAAAACGGATTTTTTTTTTTTGCTTAGGAATTGCCCAATAAGGGCCCAATCCTGCAGCTGTTAAAGTCAATGGGATCTTAGCCACTGATTTCTCAGTCTGAACAGGATCTAACTTCTAATTTAGATGAAAAACAATTTTTGGTTTGTTTTTTAATTTAGAAACTGTTTTCATTGCATAAGCTTTTTTTTGTTTTTATCAATAAAATGCTAATTAACTAATAGGCTTTACAGCAAATGGTTTTTAAAAAGGAAGAACGAATGGCATTTAAAATATTTTCATCTGACTTCAGTTTGCTCTTGGGTATTAATATTTCAAAGACACATTTGCAGATGCAAGTTACATGCTGTTACTGTGTTAACATTAAATATTTTAGGGATGCTGATAACACAATATTTTTCCCCTTATGGTTTATGGAGTTCATGGTGTAAATGAGTTTTACTGTGGAGTTGTTATGGAGATCTGCAAATTATAGACAAAAACAATAGAGGGAATTGGTGGCCTAGTGGTTAGGGCACTGAAAGACTCAAATTCAGTTTCCTGCTCTGCAACAGATTTCCTATGAAACCTCGGGCAAGTCACTTAATGCACATCTACACTTATAGCACCATGTAGAGTGCAGACATGGTAACTAGCGCGAGTAAAAATAGCAGTGTAGATGGTGAGGCGTGACTTCAGCGATCCTCAGGGATGGCCACTACCCACTGTCAGCAGCCTGCCAGGAGCTCCCCTGGACCCTCCCAGCAGTAGCTGTGTCAGGTGCTACAGGACTCTCAGCCGGTGGGGGAGACAACCTTCTCTCCCTAGGCTCCAGGCTATGTCTGCTTTACTCTGCCCTGAAGCTCTCTTAGATGGGCCTGCTAAGCCTGGATAGGCTGTTGCTCACAGCCCCTCTCCTATTGGCTTCTTCCCGTGCAGCCTCTCCAGGGCTCTATTAACCCCTGCTCAGCCAGTGTGGGGCAATTGCCCCATCCCAGGGATAGTTCGTATGAGAAGACAATAGTGCCAATTCTCACTGAATGCGGCATGTTCCTAACCTTGTCTCACCTCCAGTATAAAGCATAAGCGAAAGCAAGAGGTGACATTGCCATTTAACTCCGATCCCACTCGGAAGGTGTGATAACTCCGTAAGGCGATCATTAAAGTAGTGATGAGCAGAGAGCCTGACTTTTCAGAGTTAGACAATCTAACATTTGCCCAGACGTTTACTGCCGTAGCTCCCATGCTGCTTTCGAAAGTGGGAGCCCCTGTTCCATTATCTTCCACCTTGGCAACTGAGCTGCTGTAAGTGGAGGGTACCTAGACCAGGGGTTCTCAGGACAAATTTTTTGGTGGTCTTACTGGGGCCGGTCTCATATGTTTTCATAAAATACTTAACTTTAGGAAAAAAGAAAATAAATGCACATAAACATGCCCAAATCATTATTTCTTTATTGCTAGCTAGTGCGTCTGCTGTGAAAAGTGATATTAACAAGCATACAACTATCACTTTTCACAGCAGACTTACTGAGCCCTGGCAAGCCCGGAACAAAGTAAACCCTGGCTGGGGGAAGCAGCGGGGGCCAGGGTGATGGGGATGAGTGGTGGGAGGCTGGACCTGAATCCCTGCAGCCAGAGCCTGCTTACCCCACCCCCAGGGCTGAAGCCTAACACCTGAGCCCCACTGCCCCTGGGAAGGTAGGGAACTCGCAAGCTGCCTGCGCCTCCAGCGTTATTCCCCCTGTGTCTCCAGATGGGGCAGAGCCCAACCACTGCTAGCCGCCCCAGCAACCAACACAGAAGCGGTGCATCTGGGAGGGACCACTGCTTTGCTTCCCCATTGCAGCCCAGGGGGCTGTGGCTGCAAGAAAAGCCCCTGGTGGCTGCATGTGGCCATGGGGGCTGCATTTGAGAAACACTGATCTAGACTGTAATAAATGCCTGCCAAATGGCAATGGGAAACTGCAGCATGGACATGTGCATGTGTGTTATAATTTGGAAGATCTACCTTTTTCTGCAGTGTATATCTCGGTGCTACTTGTCTCTCTTTTCCATGAACTAGTATTTCTTTTATCATTGTCAGAAGCTGGGATTGGATGAGGGGGTGGATCAATCCACAATTGCCCAGTTTGGTTCATTCCTTCTGAAGCATCTGTCTGCTGTCAGAAGACGGGATACTGGACTAGATGGACCATTGGTCTGACCCTGTATGTCCATTCTTATGTTCCTATCTTCCCCAGAATAGCACTTCATCAGATTGGAAAATGCCTCTGATTTTTTTATTACCTTCCTACTGAGATGGAATAGCCAGACATATAAATTCTAGGGGACCCTACAATTGTCAAATTGCAATCTCAACTCACAGATTTAAAAAAAAAAAAAAAGGAAAAGTGGCTTTCAATATTATTTCAGATCTTTGTGACTGTCCTTCACTTATTTTAAGGGAAGGACAAAGGGTTACATGCCTGTTATACACTGTACTTAGTGGCATAGGACAATCTTTAATTTATTTAGTGTTTTCTGAACTATTACTGTGCATAGAACAGGAGGAAGAGAAGAGGATGAGGATTAAATTAGGAGTTAGGTTATTTGGCTTCTTATCCCAGGCACTGCTATAAATTCACCCTGTGATCTGCAGCACTTAAGTACGCCAAGCCAAATTTTCAAAGGTACCTAAAAGTGCAGTTAGGCACTTAGTGGGATTTTCAAAAGCACCTAAGCAGGTTAGGTGTCTAACTCCTATTGACTGAAATCAATCAGTTAATATTAATGGGGATTAGGTGTCTACCTGTTAAGGTGCTTTTGAAAATCTAGCCCTCCACCTCAGTCTCCCTCTCTTTAAGGAATGCTATTCTATCAAGTTTATGCTTGATGTCTGCAAATGCAAGATAAAAAATTACATGAGATTTATGAGCGCACAAAATGTGAAGGCTTGCACATGCTAACACAGCGAAGGCAAAACAGGTACCTAGGTAGATAAATAAACTCATTATGCCTAGCACACAAACCTGAAATTCAACAACACAACTTCACTGAGGTGCCTTTCTTTACCATCCTTCACCAGATTATTCCTCACTGGATTTACCTTGGTTCCCCTCTAAAGAGTCAAAGCACTTAACAGTGTTTTACATGAATATGATGGCTTCCCTCGAATCACTTGTGTGGTACTTTCTGCTACTGATTTTTAGCCTCTTGCCATATGCAACAAACACGCCATGGCTCCTAATCTGTACAAATCTGTCCTCTACCAATGGCCCTAGAATGAGGTCACCCCTTGACCAGGCAACTCTGTTCTCTAGATTTCTAAAAACAGGAGTCAGGGCCATGGGTTTAAGCAGTTCTGGTGCATTAGGTGAGTGGATCTGTTTCGTTTTCTTACCAATTATTTTCATTGCAAATGACTCTGTGACCTCAATCCAAGAATCAACCATCAGTTAACCAGCTCTCTTTAAATCCAAACCACAAGGGATATGCTTCCCCTTTGGATTCTTGAAGCACGAAATATGCTTTGGTATCATCAATAATGTCACCCACAATATTCAGTGCTCAGAAAATGACTGTGCATAGTGAATATTGCAATGAACAGAGACCAATCAATAAGAACCCCTTGGCAAGTGGGATGTTGGGAGTACGATCTCATTTTGGTGGATGATATCTGGCTACCCATTTTACCAATACCGCTACATGCTATCGTATGATCTCCTCCTCCTTCCGAGACAATGAGGAGAGGGTCTGAGTAAGGAGGTGTCTTTTGGGACATGAATTATGCCACTTCATGGATCATCCAACGGCAGTTTATTTGAGGATGAATGGTCTGACAAGCCTGGCCCTCAGAGATATAATGCATAATATTTAGCCATTACTTGCCTGCATTTTCTCAATGGTGCCTCAGGTCGTTTCTATTCCAAATCTATTTCTTGTCTATAGCAGTGTACTCCTATCCCACAGCATCACATGGAGAATAGATAAAACTAGAGCAGGGGGTTGGGATATGATTTTCCCATCCGACAAGAGTTTAAGATTTCAAACATTTCCTCTTCTAAAACCATGACAAAAAGCTGACGTTTTGAAAATGTTCATGAACCAATAATCAAAAAAAAAAAAATTAGATCGGGGTCAATCAAAACATTTTGTTTCGATAATTTCAAAATGTTTCATTTTAAGATTTTGACTTTTAAAACTATTTTACTGTAAATTCACTGATTTTTAAAATGAAGTCATTTTGAAAGGAAAAAACTTCATTTTCACAGAAAGATGGAAATGGGGTATTTTGACAATACTGGAACATTTTTCAAATTGGGACATTCATTGAAACAAACCCTTTCTCGCACAGAATTTCAGTTTCAACTGATCAACATTTTCCAATGAAAAAAGGTTTAGTTGGAAAACTCCTGGTGAGCGCTAGGGAAAACAACAGTCACGCTGCACAGCACACATTCTGTTTTTAAGCATTAACTGACACACTACAAGGAAAAATGTCTTATGGCATGCATGTGAGCTAGATCCATGGCTGATGTAAATTGGCATACCAGCTAAGAATCTGGCCCCTTTATTCATGGGACACGTTTCAGTAATTGTTGGTGAAGTCTTCCAACCACTTTTCTGTAAATACAATTGCTCTTTCTGTGATGGATGTTAAGAGGATTTCTCAGGTTATTTAATCTGTGTCCAAACCATTATGGCATCCAAGATAGTAAGGTGATGGGCACATTAAAAATGGCTTAGATTGATGGATGCTGAACATTCGTGATTCTTGAGGCCTTTTTATTGACAGTGTTATTGAAATCAATGGGAGCTGGAGACACTCAATACCTTTTAGGATCTGGCATGTTAATATAATGATAGATGCCAATATAAAAACATATACAAATGAACTTTGGTTGATATGAACAAGTTGTAAAATGTTCAGTCTATTCTAGAACTGGCTTTCATGTGTAATGTGTATGGTCTGGTGTAGGGATGACACAAGCAAAACATGTTCCTGGGTCAAAGAACCCTTTGAAACCCACTGACGTTAATGGAAAGATTTACCTTTTTAAAGGTATTTATGCTTTTCCAGATATTCTTTCTTAACAGATCAAATATGTTGATACGTGATTCTATCGTTTATTAGTTTTACTAACTGCATAGCTAATATAAATGCCACTGATGACCTTCTTTATCACAATCTGACAGTTTTAGCTAAGGCTTTCTTTGGTTCTCTCTCATTTGCTCCTGGATTAATAACAGTGCAAATCCATTTATTAGCTGAAATTTGTGAAATTGTATTATGTCAGTGTATGCTGGAACCAGAGGTGAAAATAAGCGAACATCTTTTTATTAGGAACCAACAGAGAGTAAAAAGCCCATTGTAATTACTTTCACACACCAGTGATTTTTATATTTTTCTAGCAAACTTAATTTTCACTGCATGCCCACCTTTGTATCCTTTTCCAATTGTGCTAGTAGTACTTATGCTATATTGAAAAATACTAGACCATAATTAAAGTTGGACCTGTAATTGGCAGCCAATGGCTTTTGCATTTCAGTTCAAGATTTGTCTGCAAGCAGCCTACAGACTTATTACTTATTCAAAATGCTTCACCAGATGGTTTTGGTGAAAAATTCTTGGTCTGCTGATCATGCACCAGCACTTCATTGGGACTGTTCAATATGCTAAATTTGAACAGGATAGCTTCATTCTGATTGGATGGATAGGTCACATGGTATGATTTTGTTCCTTGGCCAATGAGCCAAAATATTAGTGTCAGGTTTCTGGTATGGATCTTCTTGTTCATAAACATAATATGGTGCTTTCTTAGTGAAAATCACCTCTGGACATAGGATAAGCACAAAAAGACGGACTGCTCGAAAATATTTCACCAAAACTTCTTGTTGATGAATAATTAGGTTTTTGACTAAATGCAAATGTTCACAAAACATATCCCTATCTCTTGAAAATTTTTTACTGATGTCCGTTGGAAACATGAAAACAAAATGTTTTCAGCCAAAAACCATATATTGTGGTTTGGGGTCAAATGTTTGGTTTTAATTTGCCAGAAATGGAAATACATTTCAGTTTTAGACAAAACCTCAATTTTTTTCCATTGAATTTGTAAGGAAATAGCTTTTTTTTTTTTCCCCTTCATCTTCATCAACATTTTTCAGGGGGGAAATTCATTTTTCTGACCAACTTTACTTTGGATTTATCAGTAAATTTCCATGCAGGGGCCTTTGAGGGCATCAAAGAGAATTTAAGTAGTGTATAAGCTAAGTGAAATCTGTCAGCATGGCTATGACTTCCCCTTCTGTGAAAAGTCTCCAATAATCACTTAAACTTCACTGTTTCTGGGAATATCCCAGCTTGATATTACATTCAGAAGAATATTTGTGAAAAGCCAACACAGAATAAGAGTGAACACAATCTAAACAATCTTTTAAAAATGTTCAACAATTATGGATTTTTTTTCCAGCATACACTTAGCTCTAGTGCTAATCTTGTAGGAGAACTGTCAAAACAATCCATCCGATTTTCCTGGCCATTTGTAACTCATTTTCTGCATGTCTCCTCCTTGCATTTATTAAACCTTCCAAAGAGATTCAAAGTTTTCTGATGTAACAGAGATTTTCTTATAAAAAAGATCTAAATTTTAGTATATCCAACTTCTGACAACTTAAGGGGGTCTGATTTTTTTCCAGAAAGGCCAGAACAACCACTCTCTGAAAATCAGGCCCATTTAAGGAATCTCAAGTTGGGTACCCAAAATCACTAGGCACTTGAAAATTTAGTAGTCACTCATAGACTCATAGGTCAGAAGGGACCAATATGATCATCTAGTCTGACCTCCTGCACAAGGCAGGCCACAAAACCCTACCCATACACATTTATAACAACCCCGAACCCATGACTGAGTTATTGAAATCCTCAAAAGTGAGATTTGAAGACCTCAAGCTGCAGGGAATCCATCAGCAAGCGACCCATGCCCCACGCTGCAGAGGAAGGCGAAAAACCTCCGGGGCCTCTGCCAATCCGCCCCGGAGGAAAATTCCTTCCTGACCCCAAATATGGCGATCAGCTAAACCCCGAGCATGTGGGCAAGACTCACCAGCCAACACCCAAAAAGGAATTCTCTGCAGTAACTCAGTTCCCATCCCATCCAACATTCCCACAGACCATTGAGCAGACTTATCTGCCAATAATCCAAATCAATTGCTCAAATTAAACTATCCCATCATAACATCCCCTCCATATACTTATCAAGCTTAGTCTTAAAGCCAGATAAGTCATTTGCCCCCACTACTTCCCTCGGAAGGCTATTCCAGAACTTCACTCCCCTAATGGTTAGAAACCTTCGTCTAATTTCTAGTCTAAATTTCCTAATATCCAATTTGTACCCATTCGTCCTCGTGCCTATAATAGTACTAAACTTAAATAATTCCTCTCCCTCCCTAACGTTAATCCCCCTGATATATTTATATAGAGCAAGCATATCCCCCCGGAGCCTTCTTTTGGCCAGGCTAAACAAGCCAAGCTCTTTGAGTCTCCTTTCATAAGGCAGAGTTTCCATTCCTCGGATCATCCTAGTAGCCCGTCTCTGAACCTGTTCCAGTTTGAATTCAATGCTCGTGAGATGCTGAACATGGACTTGCCTAAACTGACTGCAGAGCGGTCAACCTGCCAGCTAACAAGACTCTTCTTAGCCATCTTAGAACAGGATACAATGTTATAACAAAGACAAGCTCCACTGCACCAACTGAAATCAGAGAAGGAACAAATTAGGATGCTGATCTTTATGAAGCAGAGGGAATAGAGAAGACCTGATGGCCAAAGACAGTCCTAACGGAAGCACATCTCCAATTCCAAAGAGTAGAAGCTATAAAACATGTATGTTGTGGTGCTAAAAACAATTTTTGTGATAATGACCTTTCATAGAGGCTGTGATGTCTGGCAAAAGGATTCCTAAGATGAGAGGAATTCATGTAGGTAATCTGTTAGGTGACGACATAACAGGCCCTTCCCTGTCACACAGGAGACCAGAGATGGGAAACTTCACTGAATAGAGAGACTTTGTCTTTCTTCAACCCCAAGAAATCTAACAAGCAATTAACCAGACCAACAAACCACACAGTACCCAAGGAACTTCAGCATCATGAAGCCACTGCTGTTCTGTGTTGTCAATCAGCTGTCAAAATGTGAAAGAAAACTCTCTAAATTGGGACAATATTTCAAAATGTGCATATAGGGCCTCAGTTAGCCATGTGGTATATGTGCTGTGAGCCAGCTGCACACCAGAAATACTTCAGGCATATAAAGTTAAGCTACAGAAGTGAACAGGTAATCACTGACAATTACACAACAAAATAAAAACGTGAGCAGCAACAGCTTTTGGTTTTTGCAATAGAAATTGTCTTCCCTACAGGAAGTCAATCTTTCATTTGTGCATCCTATCTGCCTGTTTAGAGGTGGTGGAATGACACGGTATCTGAATGATATTTCCCAAACAATTTTTATAGACTCGGCTAATGGATACTGTCCTCCTTCCGGGGGGATTTCTCAAAAGATTGCCCATTCTTTTTTTCCCTGTCTCAATCAGCAATGGATGAAAATTGCTACAAAATCTTCCATGGCTAATTCATTTGAGCAACCTTTTGTCTTTAATATAAGTTTATGTTTCTGAAATTTAGACTTGAAATTAGACGAAGGTTTCTAACCGTTAGGGGAGTGAAGTTCTGGAACAGCCTTCCGAGGGAAGTAGTGGGGGCAAATGACTTATCTGGCTTTAAGACTAAGCTTGATAAGTATATGGAGGGGATGTTATGATGGGATAGTTTAATTTGAGCAATTGATTTTGGATTATCGGCAGATAAGTCTGCTCAATGGTCTGTGGGAATGCTGGATGGGATGGGAACTGAGTTACTGCAGAGAAATCTTTTTTGGGTGCTGGCTGGTGAGTCTTGCCCACGTGCTCAGGGTTTAGCTGATCGCCATATTTGGGGTCGGGAAGGAATTTTCCTCCGGGGCGGATTGGCAGGGGCCCCGGAGGTTTTTCGCCTTCCTCTGCAGCATGGGGCATGGGTCGCTTGCTGGTGGATTCCCTGCAGCTTGAGGTCTTCAACTCTCATTTTTGAGGATTTCAATAACTCAGTCATGGGTTCGGGGTTGTTATAAATGTGTATGGGTAGGGTTTTGTGGCCTGCCTTGTGCGGGAGGTCAGACTAGATGATCATATTGGTCCCTTCTGACCTATGAGTCTATGAGCAAGACATGGTTCAGCCCTAAAATCAGAAAACACTTCTGAAACATTTTGGCTTTTGCCTGCCCATATGCTAAAATGGATCCTCCGAGCCTAGAATGGGATTGGATATTTTTCTAAAGGAGAAGCTATTTTAGTTCAAACAGGAATCACAGTATTTTGGGAAAGTTTGATAGTCTGTATTATGCAGATCAGACTAGATGATCACAGTAGTCCTTTCTGGATTCAGAATCTATGAATGACCCTGGAATAAAACTCCCCAAAATTGAGAGATCATCCATTCAAGCCTAAAATCAAGCCTCTATTAGGCTTAAAAGTCAGCCTGAGATGTCAAATGGCTATTCTAAGAGCATTTAAATCAAAACCTTCAAATGCATTTGGACACTTATTTGTATTATGGTAACATTTAGGATCTCCAGTCATAGACCAGGACCCCATTGTGATAGGAGCTGTAGATCCTTTTTTATGTATCTCATTTAGAGATTAACCATGACATCTGAGTGCTCTCAACATGGTTTGGGATCCATTAATGTTCCTGGATGTAGCAATCAAATACATGACAACCTTCCCCCCCATAGCCAACAGAGTAGGCTGCATAAAGAAGTCACATCCTATAGTTCACAGATAAGATATGAGAACTCCAATTAGAAACTTCTTTCTTTAGGAGTGTATAATTGCATGGGAGGAATGGGAAAATCTTTTCAAACTAAAACTAATTACACAGGATCACTGACCAGAAGACAAATTTGTTTTCTAAGTCTGGTAGACACTCATGAACCATCATTATTTAGAGAGAAGCAACGCTTCTCCAGTTCTACCCTCTTTTTTAATAGTAATTTATACTGTAGTGTTCTCTTACAAACCTTCAAAAATTGCAGTTCCAAAACACAAAATGTACCAGACCCCCCCACACACACTTGAACTATAGGAAATGTAGAATATTCTTATTACTGTTTTATATTAGAAATGTTAAGTTTCTTCTCTAAACCAACCAGGACAATCTCCACTAATCACAGAGAGCAAGTTGCATTAAGCGCTATTAAGTTGGGGACTTCGTGCTTAGGTATTGGAGAACATATGCTATATTTCCTCTTTAACTGATCATTTCCTTGCTCTCCTCAAGCAATTTTGTGTGTCCTGAAATTTAACATTCTCCCCATGTACTTTGTGTCTGATATGTAAGAACATTCTATTTTTAGACACCCTTGACACTGTCAATGTTCTCTCAGGCGGCTAGTCACATTCTCATTTCCTTTCTGACTTTTTCCTCTGTCTTCCTCAAGAATCATGTTTCAAGGGCTGAACTTTATTAATGACTAGTGGTTCTTTTCAAGCTTCTTTGGATATCTTTCAGGAAAATATAGTCAAACTGTGACATTTTGCTGTAATAATGGTTCCATCAATCTGCAGAATTAGTTCTCCAGAAGTCTGTACCATGTCTTTAGCATGTACAGATACTACACTATATATTCTAAATTAATGCATTCTTTATCAATCTCCTTTCAAAACCAGTCATGGCGTGGGGAAAGAGTAATAGGATATATCCCCCATGCTTTGGCTACTAAATCATGTGTCTGGTTTAGTTTAATTTAATTTTACTTAGTCTAATCTATGTTTTCATATTGCAGTGATCACCTATGAGTGGCTTAAAATTCAGTTGCAAAAGGGGTGATAGTTCTATGATTCAATTTTAAAAGAGAAAACCAGAGGTTAGCTAACCTTGGACAAGGTTCTGCTTTCAAGAAGGCCATGTGGATACAGTGTGAGTAGACAGCATGACCCGGTGAATAGGGCTTGCATTGACCTTGGGTCAATTCCTAGCGCTGCCACTGATCTGCTGAGTGGCCTTGGGCAAATCACTTCACCTCTCTGAGCCTTTGTTTCCCATACCACCCGTTGTTTCAGTGGACAGCTTTAGCCTCAACAAATTACAAGCCCACATACAAGGGATACGTGGTTCTTAGCTTGACTTCCCCTATCCCCTTGTAGCTTAATTTTTGCCTCAAATGAGATGAATATATCTTATTCATACTGCATGGTGGGCAATACAACCAGCTGCGTTATTGATTGAGAAAATAGCCTAATTTCTAACATCGCTTTTCACTAAACACAGCTGGGACTCTCCACGTGTCCTTTTGTTGTGTAGTAAAGTTTGTTTCAGAAAGAGGAGGCTGTTTCCTGGCTGAGCCGCTGCCTATTGGGACAGCTAAGGTCACACTGAAAGGAAGTTTGCAAACTTTCAGGGATTTGGCAGATAAAAGTTGACTGTTACGATTCTTGTTTCTTTAGTTGGCAGGGAAGAACTATTGGAAGATGAAGGCAAAATACCCACTGGATAAAAGTTCTGTTTGTGCGGGGAAAGTGAATAATTCTAAAACGCTCATTTGGTCTTAATTAAAAACAATGTGGGTTTGTAAAATGCTGGAAAACATCACAAAGAAATGCACTATCACAGCATTTAGGTCTCTGGACTGTATATAATAAATTTATTGTCCACCTGAGAATCTTTAGGCACTTTACAAGCATTAATGACTTAAGCTTCACTACACCTCTGTCAGGTAGATATTTTTCAGTTCAGAAACTGAGGCACGGAGAGAGAAAGGGCCTGGCTTTTAAAGGTAGGTAAGCACCTAACTCCCATTGAAATCAATGGGAATTAGGCACCTAAATACCTTTAAAAAGGTGGCCCTACCTGATTTGCCCCAGGTCACACATCAACTGGCCTTGTAATCTAGGTTTTATGAGTCCCAGGCCTGTGTGTTAGCCCGCAGACTATCCCTTTCCTCCCCTTAAAGGAAGAGGTTATTCCATCTGAAAAGCTGTTGTCCTCCCTAGCAATGTATCAGATGAAATTATGAACTTTCCTTCCAAGTAGCAGAGCCTTTTTAAATTAATAAATACTCAGTCTCATTCAACAGCATCTGTGACTAATCTACCAGGAATGGGGTTGTAAATAGAACAGATTGCCAGTGGAAAATGCTGATTCATCAGAATGGAAACATTCTGCTGGAGCATGTCAATTTTGATGACATTCTGACTGACGCGGTCAGGTGGGACTAGCCCTTTAAATCAAGATGCTGGGGGAGAGGGGAGAGAAACAACCAGAAAAGCTCCCCCCAAAATCCGACCAGTACTGTTAAGAAGGTGTGGTTGTAAAGGGTCCTGGCCAGGCTGGTGATGGCAGCACCACCACAATCCTCGCTGGCAGGGGGAAGCATGTGTGCAGGGGGAGTGTAACCGGCCTCTGAATTTTTGTACCTAAGAATCATTACCTCTTCCATTTTATATGCGTGACGGAGTCCCCCGGTTCCCTGTGCTCTGGAACCACTCAGGACACAGCCAGCCACCATTCGAATGCTTCGAGTCCGCCCCCTTGGGTTTCCACACACCAGCGCAGCCACTTCCTGACTCCGGCCTTGCAGCATTCTGCCTCCCTGCTGCTCCCAGGCTCCTCCTAGGAGACCCCCTGGCTGGGACTCTGGGGGTGCTCCTACACGCTTGTAAGGGGGCCAGGGACCCGCCTTGCGGTCAGAAGCGATTCACAGCCGGCATGAAATTCAGAAGGGTGTAATAGTTCTGAGGATCACAGTGTAGGATGACTTTGTTAGCAGCTTACTTCGAAGTTACAGCAGCAACCACCTGGGGAGCCCCCATTCTCAGGCCCTACTCCCCCCGACCCCTCATAGGGGACTGACTCCTCCACCCACAGACCTGTCCCTCTTGCTCCTCCCCGGTCCTTTGTCTCCTTTCTGGGCAAGCTGGCCAGTCGTCCTTGTCTCCACCTGCCACAACCTCTTGCAGCTGGCTGACTGAGGAAGACAAAGGAGTCTGGTCAGCCACCTGTGGCTGGGGAAGGCCTTTCCAGCCTCCAGTGGCCTCTGCAACGATCACACACCCGGGTCCCATCACTGAAATACACAATTAACATAGGGGGGAAACTGAGGCAGACACCCAGCACCCAGAGAAAATACCTCCACTTCGTCACAATATGGAAAAAGTTATTTGACAGGAAAATAAAAGTGGAGAGCACATAAAAGAAAACGTGGCTAAGAGTTACCAACGCTGAGGAAGGGAATAAATAATACCGAGTTCTTACATTGCACTTTTCAGACACAGATCTCAAAGCACTTTACAAAGGAGGTTGTAATCGTTATCCCCATTTTACAGATGGGGAAAACTGAGGCACAGAGTTGTGAAGGGACTGACCCAAGATTACCCAACAGGCCAGTGGCGGAGTCAAAAATAGAACCCGGGTCTCTTGATTCCCAGTCCAGTGCTCAACTTGATTTTGCAAATATCTATAGGTCACATTGCCTCTGTAAGGACAGGTGTCTCATATGTGTCTCATATATGCCTCTTCATGCCAGAAAGGCTGCCTCCTGGCATCTCAATTCAATGGCTGTTAATTAAAAAGAATAAGTGGGTAATCAAGATGGCAACCCGTCATCTTTCCTTTTAAAAGAGGCTGTTTCCCTGTGTGGTTTTCTTGATTTCCTTTGATGCCAATGGCACTGCCAACGCCCAGTGTTCAAAGATCAGGAGCAAGGCCTCAAATAATGAGATTTAATCAACTGTGGATTCTTTTTATTTGTCTTCTAGTTTTTCAAACACATTGGGAGCATTTTGGGCCACATTTTCCATAGTAGCAGAGAAAATGTGAGGGATAGAATTTTTTTTTTAAACGAAAGCTGAGGTTCTCTTGTAGTTATAGGAATCCAGGTGCTTGAGGGACAACACTAAACATCACAAGACAGAGGATAAAATGGTGAGAGTTAGCAACACTGTAATTATATGCATGTCCAAACCTTGCTCACATGCTGGTATTTCTTCTTTTAAAGCCCTACTAGATCAGGTGCAATAAAGTTTAATTTCCAGCTATGATCTGTAACAAAATTTTATACTAAACTATGAAGCTTGTTTTTCATGAATAGTGCCCTAAAGATAGCACAGATCTTCGACATCTTACAGAGGCAAGATTTGTGCTTTTTGGCTGCTGGTGTAACAACCATAGCATAAAAATTATTTAGCCCTCCAATGGCAACACAGACTGGATAGTTCCTTTCTAGATTTAGAGATCTCTGTGCTGTCTAATGCTGGAGAAAAATCTGATGGAGTCTTGATAAAAACATCATTCAAAAGCCAACCTATATTTTAAATAGATCCAAACACTGCATCTAAATAAACCTTGATAAAATGTGGCTCTGGATCCAGATCTGAACTTAACTCGGGGGCCATCTCATGTAACTTAAAAAGACGAGGAAATCTTTCCCCCCCCAAACTTCTGCAAATCTCCAAAATAGTGAGATTTGCAAAATGTTGAACTCTAAAAGGGTTTCCTATCCCTCAATACATTGCATTGCAATTTAAACTAACACATTTTATACTGTACAAACTCAAATGTGTTTTATTGTTCAGTGATGTATGAAATGGCAGTTTTACTGTCCAATATATGCTTTCAACAAGACTCTAGTTGGACACAAGGGTGCTTGCGTGCATCTCATTATAGGGTCAGGGCCTGTATGTGTGTATATATATCAACTGCACATGTATGTATAGGTGTGTCTGTGTATGTTTTATATATATATAAACAAATATAAAGAAATAGAAACAGAAGTAACACATCTTTGGTCTTATAAAAAAAAAAAACCAAAAAGATATTCAGTCGGACTTTTTAGCATTTGGTGAATTCAATTAATTTTCCCCTCTATCGCACCTCATAATTTTTCTGACCAGGGACTATTAATCATTCCAAGTTGTGTAGAAGTTTGTGGGATAGCTGTAAGATCACCAAACTCTGACCCTGGAGGAAATGAATTCCTAAAGGTGAAAAGCAAGCGTTTTCTTCATTAAACCACCTAAACCGCCTGCTCTTGCAAACACTTATTAACTCAATTCAGATGAACTCAAATTAGCAATTCTGCTCAAGTGAATATGCACTTCATTGGACCACGTGGCCTTGTTTTCGAACTGATATTCAATTGCTTAACATAACGGCAAATTATGTATGTTAACAAAAATGTCTCCTGGGACATCTCATACTAAATTAATATTTGGATGGTGACGTGCAAACGTTTTCTAAGTGTTTTGTTTTTTAAAACAAAAACTATATTTAGCAGATATTTGTAGCAGCTTGTTACATAATTAACATATTTCTGGAAACCTTTAATTTTAGATGAGTTTTCTTTTAAAAAATTGTTAGATGGCGAAGTTGAGTTGGGACTTAATTATTCTACTTTCCTTCTAAAACTCGATTCCACTAACATGCAAGAGGGTCATTTTGTACCTTAAATACATGGATTAAGTGAGTTTGGTATAAGAAGGAATACGTCAAACAGTGATGTCTTTGGGCTGGGAGGTACCAAGAATTATTTCAGCAATTTGAAAGATAAAGGACACTTCTGTGACCCTGAGGCTGCCTGGAAACTATGCTCACCCACCATATAACTTAGAGCAGCCCAAGGGATGTTCTAAATTACACTGACACCAGTGGATCCCTAATGGGATCCCCCATCACCCAGGGGTTTTTGGTGTGCATTGCATTCCCAGAATCACTCTCTAATTCTTGGGAGAGAGTGAGAGGCATGAAGCAGGAGAATCACCAGCTGTCCCGTTAGGGCAATGAATGTGCCAAGGGGGCCAAGCCAGGGGGTCGGGATTTGGCCCAATATTTCTGCCTTTTGGTATTAACTGTAGCCATCCTCCACCCATCTCTCGTTTGCTGCCATTGGTTCCCTTGCCCGGTCTTCTCTCAAACTGAAGTCAACGGGACTCTCTGTGTGCTGAACGCTTGGCACATGCTTAAGTACCTTGCTGAATCAGGGCCTAAATGGAGAACCCCGTATTAGGAATCTTCTTATCGCTGTTTAGATTCCCCGGGTGGGAAACAGAGGTAAATGAGAAGCTGAAAGGTAAAAGTGAAAAATTAGTGCCCTCCCCCCATGTGGTGTTAATTGATTCATCACTCTGGATGTTTTGGGGGTATAAGAATTGGAATAGAAACTCTGAGCATAGAATTCAAGGTACGTGTTCAGACTCATTAAAGAACAGGGATTACTTTCTATTCCACTTTGGAGTGCAGTAGAGACGACGTGATGCTAGGGGTGACTAAACAGGAAATGTAATGGTGATGATTGCTACCGAGGGGCTGACATAACTGTATTTGAAAACACAGGTGCATCATCTCCAGGGCGTGAGGGAGGAGATGAAAGATGTTCCCCTTTGAAATGATTGTTCTAGTTATTTAACTATTAAAAATCTCTTCTCAGATGGGAAGTAATGTGTTTTGACAACAGGCTGAAGGCTCTGGTACGGATCTCTCACACGCCACATGGGAAAGTTTACTTCAGGTTTGGTTCAGTTCCCTGTATGAATGAGACAGGCCTTTTATCCTTCCATTTATAGAAAAAAATGGCCATTTTGTGTGTTTCTTTGAGATGAGGAAAGGATATTGTGGGGAAGGCACTGGAGTGGGGTTCAAGAGATCACTTCAATTCCCAGCTTTGCCATTGACTTACTGTGCGACCTTGGGCAAGTCATCTAGTCTCTCTATGCCTCAGATCCCTATTGTACAGATAGGGATAATAGCACTTCCTTTGTCTATTTAGTATGTAAGCAGTGTGAAGCAGGGACCGTCCCTCACTATGAAATGTACAATGCCTAGCACAATGGGCCCCTGATTTCAGTTGAGTTCTTAATGATGTGAAACCTGCCTTGAGAGACCAGCAGTACTGAATGTTTAGATGGGGTTGTCACTAGATGTAGAATAAAATTGCACTGGAAAACCTGGAACAGCTTCAAAGCGATCATTTCTCTTCTATCTAGGTTTCTGTACTGCTCCTATGAGACTGGGGGTCCCAACTGAGGAATCCCTTACAGCAATTTTCACTCTAACAGATAAATAAATGAACAGGGAGATCTGCCCAGCTGATTCAAATACCTTCCAGTTTTAGTCTGCGCAGAACTAGCGGGCCCAAGAAGGAGCACGTTCTTATGTTATTTAAATGACCCTATGTCATGGTTTCACTGGGGTATTCCTGATGTTTCATTTTAGTAATCAAAATATTCCATTTTTTTTAAATCCCTACAGAACGTTTTTTTTAAGACTTCTCACTGCTGTGAGTAGACACTGCTGTGGTTACCAGGAACAGACAGTCCTGCGAAGAAGTGTTTGGTGTGATGAACAGTGTCTGGAGTGAAAGGGAAAGTCAAATGATTGCAGACACTATCAAAGCTGTTCCTTCGCTCAGACTGAAAACTAATGATACTAGTTCAGTGTTTCATGATAGACTTGTTCAGATGCTAGGTTATGGGGGGGAGGGTCGCGGGGGGAATGCTTCATTCCTAGAAACATCCCATATTGCTGCTGAATTGGAAACTGGACGTAGGGCCACCTGCACACTGTTTTTAAAGCACACTGTTGTCATTGGTGTGACTAGGGCGTCCCAACCTTTAAAAATGTGGCTCAAAGTGTCTCATTTTCCAATATTAAAGATACAGCCACCTTATATCTATGAGTAAATGAAATGAACTTCCTTTCCATATCTCTGGGATCTTTCAGAAAACTGTTTCTGCCACAATTTGTGCTCTTTTCACACATGTTTTAGTCCATGGCAGCTTGTTCCTTCTTCCTAATCTAGAAATTGCCAGTGATGAAAAGCTTGTTAATTTCTGTTTGTAAAATGTGCTGGTGTTACTTGGATGTAAACACTGTTGCATCGCTTCTGGGAATAGTCCCAACCAATCAATATGTGACATAAATTATCTCTATGAGGAGCGGCTGACTAGATGGCATAATCAGCATGAGATTGACAAAATACCACAGTTGCACTTTTCCTGTTGACAGCTTCATTATTCCTATGGCATTCAATGGGTAATTCATTTCTGAGGAACAGCAATGTTCCTTGATACGTCTAATGGCCTGAATGTAATTTTGTAAGCTGTTTGAAAATGAATGTGCTCCCTCATGTTTAGTGTTGCCCTGGAATGGAAAACAATTATTGCAACCATTAGCTAACAACCTTCAAACTCTCACTGTTTTACCATAGCAAGCCTCTCCAGCAGGAGCCATTTGTGATAAGTTCTGATCTATATACGGGTCATTTGTGGCTTTAGCAGCTGCTTTTTGATTCATAGTCACCAATGATTATAGTCTTCAAGGGCCTGATTGCGTTCTGTCTTACACTAATTTTACACTCAAGTATCTTCATTGATCTCAGTGGTGTCATTGTTTGTTTACACAGTGTGAGAGGAGAATTCAGAGCCCTATTGACCGGACAGTTTTCTAACCACAGAAAATGTGGCCTTTTCCTCTGAAGCCAAGGGCAGTTTTTCCATTGACTGAACCCCATATGAAGTTTTAAAAATCCTGATGTGACTAGTTAGGCTTCTTAACCCCAAACTTCACTTCCCGTTTCCAGACCCCACTGCTCTTTTGAGTATTTTGCATCCTTTCTATGTGCACAGGGCCAGACTTATAGCTGGGGTAAATCAGTTCAGCTCCATTAACTACAGTAGAGCTATAGCGGTTTGCATTAGCGGAGGATCTGTTCTATAATATACCAGTGCTTCCTACTGAAATATCTTGTGCAAATTTGCCTGGGAGTTAAGAGCCGGACATTGTGTAACCAGGACAGTGCAGTATGTGTGTGTTTCCTGCTGTTCCGTGGGCTATTATGTCTGTGAAGAACTGGGTGAATACTGCCACCTATTGATTGATGAAATAAAAATTTTGTGTTGCCCAGATACCTTGAAAGGAACACGCCATAGTTGGAGAGTTCACACATTTAAATATGAGCATTCCCGTTTTGGGAACCAAAGGGCTCCATTTGTTACACCTATACAAAAGAAATCGGTATTAACCTGATCAATGGAATTCATATCCAGCGAAACATACAGTTTAGCTGCTAAAATATCGATTGTATAATATACATTGGGACTAATGTGGGTGTAAATTTAGTCAGTCAATTAAGAAGGCCATTGTAAATGAAATACATTGCAACACTAACATCTTCAGAAAAATGAGTTAGCTGCTGGAATGTTAAGTGGCTGAATTAGTCATGTGCTGGATGCAGCTAAACTTGCAAGGTGATCGAAAGAAGGACATGAAAACGTCTCCACTGCAATGTGTCCCTTAACTAGTACAGTTTGTGGAAACAGAATAGCTGAAATATTCATCTAAACTAATTAAGTATGAAATACGGGCAGGTGAAACATTAACTAGCTGACGTGTATATAGGTCAAATAATGGAATATAAGTCTGAACCACCAAAATCTAAGAACATGCGAGTTCCTGCACCAGATCAGACCAACATGTCTGATTATTTGTTTTATTGTAATCCGAACTTCCTGTCCTCTCTATGCCTCTCAATCTTTTTTTTTTTTCCCCAACTTCAGAAATAAATGTAGGTATCACTGGAATTCATTTATACTCTCTAATTCAATCACCTTTCCTGATAATTTATTCCATGTTTCTTATCATACATGAGAAGGTGTGCCACAGTTCCCTCCTCATGTACTTATTCTTATTTTTACCAAATGTTACTTTATGGCCTTTAGTTTCTGAACTTGTGACCAATGAACTTAAACCACTGTGGCAGGAAGGGTTTTCAATACATTAATTTCAGTTAATGTTAGAAAAATATTTTTTAAAGAAGTAACCTGGACAAGAAAAAAGTCTTTGTTTTTTATTCTAGAAGCTAAGGTCTCCTCTGAAGAACATGGAGAAATACTAGACATCATTCAAAGATAAGACATGCAGCCAAAGCCAATAGCTCACCTTCAAGATGATCAATTCCCACTCAGTAAGATGAAAGGAGAAACCGAAGCGATAAGAAATATTGCCACAAGGGAAGGGACCACCAGGAAATGGTCAAGAACAGACCAGTCATATTAAATTATCACACTCTCAATTTGCCCTAAAGCAGCCAGAGTGAGCTCTCATCCAGAGGAGAGTTTCATAGGTAAAGAACCTAGGTATAGGCAAACCTGTCCCTAGCTAATGCTGATTGAAGCCAAATCGAATATTTATGTCTTTATTCCAATGGGGATACAAGGACCCGTCCAGGTGTCTTTATTTGCTTTTGTTGATTTGGTTTTCAAGCTAAATTAACTATCATAGCTCAGATTTTCTTCTAAGCTATGTATCTGACTGCGTCTGGTCCATTTGATGTATTCATCTGGGCAGCATACGGCTCTGCAGAAGTAAGATTTTTGCTGAAGAGAAAAAAGTAAGTTTCCAACCCTCATAGTGGAAAAGAAAAAGCTTGGAAACTTGACCCGAGTGTAACTGATGTGGTGGTGTCTGCTAACAGACTGAAACAGTCACCTCACAGAGGGGTCTCTAGGATTCCACCAGTGGGGAGAGAGCTGGAGGAAGACTGGGTGGGGACAGGGGCAAATCCCCCCTCACTAGTCCCACAGAGCTCTGAGAGTAAATATATATTGGGGCTGTACAAAGGCCCCATTTCAGAAAAGCACGTAATCATGTACTTAACCTTGGGCATGTGCCTAAATCCCATTAGCCTTGAATAGGAATTAGGCATCCACAAGTGCTTTGCTGAAGCGAGGCCTGGGTATTGTTACTATTGTTCCTCTCATCTGCAGTCTTCATGGGAATGAGATTCTTGTCATCGCAATTTACAATGGGCACCTGTAGAAACTATTGCGGTGTAACAAGAGGAGGGTCAGGATATTAGCTGAAGGATAGGCAGCAAGAGAAAATTAAAATTCCAGCAAAGACCAGGCCATGTCACCATGCTAATGTCTATCGCTGAGCAAATAATCGGCGCTGAATAATTTGCTGGATGAGTCCGAGCGCTTCTTGTGAGTATCAGACTGTCTGAGCAGATCTCAACTTCCTCAGATGGGTGTAAACAACGAGAGTCCTGGAGCACCTTAAAGATTAACAAATTTCTGCGGGCATAAGCTTTCGTGGGCTGCAACCCACTCTGTCAGATGCAGGTTGCAGCCCACAAAAGCTTATGCCCACAGAAATTTTACGTTTGAGTTGTGTTGGTCATTGTGTTATTTCTGTTCCCTGAATCAGGAAGAGCAAGGATTTGAATCTGGGCCTTCCACTGCTTTCGCTCTTCCCCTGGTCTTTTTCCACATTAAAATGAAAGCAAACATCTTTTAAAAACTCAGAATTGCTCCTGAAGCACAATAATTGTTAACCAGTCAGCCGTGTTGTCTAGTCATGTGAAGAGGTTACTACACCAAATGAGACCAAACCCAACTCTGCCACTGATTTTTGCGTGACATTGGACAAGCCACTTTGAAATCATTTTAAGCAATTTAAAACTGGAACAAGAAATTACTGATGCCTTATATTTGTCAACATTATTTTTAATTACTAGCTCATGAAGTGCTGTCTGACATTCTATGATAACTTCAGGAATTAATTCATTATCAGACCGATTTACTCTTCACAGAGCTCAACTCAAATGTTTGAAGCCAGCTGCGATTGGCTTTGCTATGGAGACCTGCAAGCTGCTGTTCAACATGCCAGTTGGAAAAGATCCTGAGTTGAACCAAAAATAAGGCTCTTGTTCTTCCTTTTTTAACATCTACACCTTTGTTGCCGTGAAAGAGCTTTGCTAGGCTTCGAAGTTCTTGAAAACCACACTAAATCAGTATAGCTCTATTTACTTTGAATTACACCAGCTGAGGATTTGTTCCTTAAATTTTATATTTGAAACCTAAATTAAAAACTTGGGAGAAATAGGAAGCTCTACATAATTAAGGAACTGCTGAATAATTACAAAACAACACAAGTGTTTTCAATTTATTCCCCCTCCACTACCCCAGATGCTCCTAAATATCTGATTCCTGCAAACATTTGTTTTCCCCTTGAGAACATGTGAGCAAGTTTGCACCCCCATTGCTCTGGGATTTGTTTAGCCCTATGTCTCCCTGCTGACATGCTTTTGAACAACGCCCATTCTGACAGGTCTCCTTTGCCAAACTAGTTCTGCTATCCTCCATCATTGACAAATGAGTCCAAAGAGTAATGTAAAGATTTTTTGCAGTTGCCATTCACACCTGATGTATTTGCATCTGAAGAGGTTTTCTGTGAGTCTTGAGTTTGAATGTACCAGAAGACCTCAAAGCCAAACTACCACCAGTTCTGCTTCAAAACCATCTAAATGTCAAATCTTAGGGAATCACAGGCTGGCCTATCTTGTAACGAATGTGTGGTGAGTTTCCAGCATAGAACAAAGTTTGAAACCAGGTGAGTTCTGTGGACTATCAAGGTTTTGCAGGGAACACTTTGCACTGCTCTGACCAGTTAAACATAAGCTGCTGGCATGTCAGCTCAAAGTAGCAAACCTGTAGAGGTGCTAAAAATAATTCCAGTGTTAGCCTTCATCAGTCCTGACCTCTTCTCAGCTTCATTAGGTTTACTGAAATCTGACACCAAGCTTCAAAAGACAACGATGCATGTTTTGCCTAGCAGACTGATGGAGCTGTAGTGAATTGAAGGCTCTGATCACTATTGATTGGCCCCTCTCTGAGGATCATTGTTTTGACTAATAACCTGAGACGGTCCCAGGCTGCAGAGCTCCTAGAGCCACATATCAAACTCCCCAAAACTCAGAGTGGTTAGACTGGAGGGTTTGGTGCAGGCCTCGACTTTGTTTTAGTCTTTATGAAATCTATGTCACTCTGTGATTTGATCCATATAAATGTAGTATTTGCCATTGTAAGGGCACTTAATCGTTCAGCACAGAAGTCAAAGTGACATTCAGCTGTCCAGCCAGTTCTGCGGCAGTCTGCGTAAGGAAAGACCCAGGGTCATGTAGGGATATAGGGCCAGATTCTGCTCTCAGCTACACTGCAATAAGGAGGACACCATTTTGCAAGAAGCTGGGCATCCTCAACTCTCCCTCGAAGTGGGTGAGAATCATGTGTGGTCACCAGCTCCCAGAGGGTCCTCAGCATTTTCCAGAATCAAAGCTGAGTTACTCCACTGAAGCAGAGAGGCTATTTCAGGCCCACACTTACAGCACCACGATCTCTAAAACCCACTGTGCCTTCTTGATGCACACAAAAAACCAAGCAATGGGGAGGTTGCTGGTGTGCTGAGACCCCTGCCTATCATGCTGACTGGTATTGTTGCCTCATACTTTCTTGTTAGTCTGTTTGTATCCATCTGTTGGTTTAAACTTAGATTGTAAGCTCCTTGGGGCAGGGACTGTCTCTTTGTTGTGTGTTTGTACAGCACCTAGCACAGCGGGATCCTTGACTTATGACTGGGGCTACTTGGCACTATGATAATACAAGTAATAATAATAGTAAAATTGCTGTTGTAGACAACGAATGATCACAGATCCCAAAATGAGAATCCAAAAGGGTCTTTTAATTTTATTCTGTTGCTAGGTACTTAACTTTTATGGTAGTTTGTTTGAATTTAACCAGGAAGGCAATCCAAAAATATATAGTGCTTTTCCTGATCATCTTTGTTTATCTTCAGTCCCACACAGATCCATATTTTTAGCTTTCTGAGGTTTGGTAAACTTTTTGCACATTCTGACTTTTGTAACATATTGCTGGGTTCCAGGGGATCCAAGTTTTATGTTTCCTGCTGTACATTTAAAAAAAAAACCCTCTTAAAAATGACATTTTTTTTCTACTAGGCTGTATTGTCAAAACCATTTAAATATTAATTCCTGGAGACCTGTTGTAACTGAAATTTAGGCATCATTAAAGTTGTACTTGCTGGGTTGTTTTTTTTTAAACTGCTTTAATAACCTTTTAAAGATAACCTATTCATGCTGGGAGCTTTGAAATGATCTTGCAGATGTCCCAGAGCTATGGACATGGTTGCTGCTTTTGTTGCTATGATTGCAGACAGCTGTATTGGTAGCCTGGCGAAAGAAGCAACTGTGCATCATATGCAATCATGAATTCCTGGACAAAGTGTAGGGCTCTGATTATTTTTCTCTTATCGATTTAACTTAAAACTAATTGTTTTAAGATGACTGCCTTAATGCCTTTTTGTTCAGACTAGATGACAATTGGTTACAATTCCTGTTTTGTTTACTCACGGCAGTGATTACTTGTTTTACTGGCATGCTGTGCTGATCAATTCTTAGAGATACAACAGGCTAAAAGCACACAGAAGTCATGGCATCTTTGACTACAGAAACAAGAGCCTTAGATAGCTGTCATTACTATCACTGCAGTGCTAAGAGTGCAAGTACCGTTAAGGCATCGCATGTTTTACTTCAGATGTTGTCAAATTTGCTTTTATTTTTTTTTGTTTGTTTGTTCTTTGGTTTTTTTGCACTGAGATTTAATCAGTGATCTTGGACTTCAGTAATTGCTTGTAGTAAGTTCTTTCATTTTTGATCACTCATACAGTATAAGAAAGAGGCTCATCTGTTCTGTCCAGAGGCTGAACCAGAAAAGAAAGCAAACCCAATGTGAAATATTAAATGAAGATAGTGGACAATTATCACCAACTTGTTCCCATTCTGAATTGTGCAGCCTAAGCTGGTAAGTCAAATTTAATTCTCTAATACCAATGTCCTCTAGCTATGTGGTGAGAAATGAAATCACTTAATAAATAGATATATAAACATGTATACTAATGTGTGATTTTTTTAACCTGTTGTGTGTATGTTTTGTGTCAAATCTTCCTAAGTTACTACTTCTGTATCCATTTTGTATTTATATAGTGTGCCTATGTGCACAGTATGTTCATATGTGTATAATTGACACACATCTATATATAATTCAGGGATTTCTTTCCCTTTTGCAATGTGATTTTAGAAAATGTGCATGACTATTTGATCAGTTGTTCCCCAAGATGAAATAAAGATGCTCTCTAGGGTGGGTTATTTACATGGATTTTATCTAAAATCTCCACTTTTAAAGCACATATCCATTAAGAAAGGTTACTTTAGTAGTTCTGAGAAGTGTGATCAGAAACCTGATGACAAAGATAAGGTTCCATTGTGTACAGTATGAAACGTGTGTTGGGAGACTTCCCTCTTTTAGTTGGTACATGCTGAGTGAGAGTCTGCCTGTGATAGCTATTCCTAGTGTAAAATGTCTGCAGTAGACTGTTTGCCCAGTGATTCAGATAGTCATTATTGGAACCATTTTCCATCAGCATTTTTGTTGTGGTTTTTAATTCTTAGAAAAGTGGGCTACCGACAGCATTGGTTACACCCAGCTCTAATGTGAGCAGCTGCTCTGCGTGCTACCCTGCAGAGCCTACGTAGTCTCCCAAATCTGCAGCACATTTGTCATTGTAGCACTTGACTGACTATGACAAGCGTTAACCAGTTAGGTCAAATATCGTGATGGTCCTTATGTTATGCACAAAGATCTATTCAGAGATCACCTAACTCATGTAATTTGTGACCTAAGCTAGATATGTGCTGAGGTTTCCAGAGGTGAAAGTCTTGAATGTATCAACCCAGTACATCACCTAGCACCTACCGGGTTAGTTTTTTATAATGTACTGCTTGCTACCAGTTTAACTCTAGCAATCACCCATTTTCTGCATGGCACATCTTCAGTTGTCCATATGTTAAAAACATGAAGACATGTCTAATGTGTAACTTCAGTGAGAATGATGCATGTTTTGCTGTGTCATCTGACGTGGTTATGAAAGCTAACCTGACATTTTTATAAAAGGAGCCTAAAGATGTTCTTATAAAATTGCTTAGATTTTTATAAAACTGCTACCAGCCAATTTAAATATCATTGCATTTGAAGCCGCTTTAAATCACAGAATCATGTGAGTTAGAGATGGAAAAGACCCCATAGATTATCAAATCCTTCATAATGCAGGATCGTTCTGTGATTTTATTTAGTCTAGTTTCCATCAGTTCCCTTGGGAGACAGCTCTCCAGCTTAATAAGATCACTCTACTAGAAAGTTTTCCCTGATATGCAGCATACATTTTCCTTTTTTCATCTCATAACACCTTATTACATATACCCCATTGTGCTTTCCGAAATGCAGTAATCCTTTGCAAATGTTTTACATTTTACAAAATGTTGTACTAACATACTGATCAGGACTTCAATGAATTTGCATTGTTATTTCCAACTATTACTTGGCTGTTGTGTGCTTAGCTCATGCAATGTTTTGTGCACTTCTGTTAATATATAAAAATAGCCTATTGAACATTTTTAAGGTCATTGATGACCTCAGACAGGATCTTGTGGATATTGTACTGTAGCTACATAGAAAAGATGCTGTCACTGAATCACTGCAGTTTTTACAGCTATGTTTACTCAACCTCCTCTTTGACCAATCTCTCCTTGGATAAAGAGAATCACCCTTGGGGTTATGTGGTCATCAGGATGTATATTTATCATATATGCATATATAAAATAATAGGTAGCTCTTGTATAGCACTCTTCATGAGTAGATCTCAAAGCTTTTTACACATGAGCCATATATCGTTATCCCCATTATACTGATGGGGGAAACTGAGGCACGGAGAAGTTAAAGTAACTTGCCCAACGTCACTCCTCAGAACAGTGGCAGAGCAGAAAATAGAACCCAGGCCTTCTGAAACCCCACTTAGTGCTCTAGCTACTAGGTAATACTGCCTTTGCACCTGCATATTGTTTTTATATTTCGGCTATAACTAAATCATAAAAAACCACGCAGGTGTAATTAGAACGAGGCAGGTGAGGTAGTTAGCTTTCATTGGACCAACGTCTGTTGGTGAGAGAGGCAAGCTTTTGAACTACACAAAGCTCTTCTTCAGGTCTGGGAAAGGTGCTAAGTGGGTCGTAGCTAAATACGAGATCAAACAGAGAATATGTGCAAACTACTTATGCTAAACTCAGGGACAGTTCAAAGCAAAGTGGCCAATGACCCCCCAACCTCCCCAAGATCCTCAGAAGCAAGCTCCCCACTCACCAGGACACACCAACTGAACGTGGCAACAGACCCTGCCAGGACAACAGATGCAAGACCTGCAGATCCTCCTCTCCACCGCTCCAATGACCAACATCCCCACCACACACCTTTCAACAGCCATGGCTCCTTCACATGCCTCTCGCGACATGTGGGGTAACTCATCCAGTGCATAGCTTCTCAACCTGTGGGACACGCACGAGACACAGGCGGGGGTACCCGGGGAAAACCAGTGAAGGGGAGGCAGGTGGCAGCTGCCGGCATCTGGAGAAGCCACGCGACAGCAGCCTGCTTCCCAACCGGTCTCCGCTCCCAGCTGGGAAGTGAACAGCAGCCCCCCAGCTTCCCTCCTGGTCACAGCTCCCAGCTGGGAGGCAGGCGGCAGCTGCTAGCTTCTGGGGGAGGTGGGCATCAGCCCCCGCTTCCCGCCAGCTCCCAGGTGAGCATCTTTCCCAGACCTGAAGAAGAGCTCTGCAGCGTCTGTCTCTCACCAACGGAAGTGATCTCGTGCTATTCCCTCGGCATCACTACCACCAATATTAAGAAGAGATTCAATAAAGAGGCAACATCACAGGGTGCAATGGCCCTTAGCTGGGCTTAGCCCCACCTGTGACAAATTAGCTGTCTCTCAGGTGACGGCTTTGAGGCCAGGGATCAGTGATAGGGATTGTCTCGGGTCACTTGGTTCTCAGATAAAAGGCCAATAAACAGGTCCGTTAAAGACACCTGTGGTGAGAAGGTGGGCAGCTGTAAGAAATCCTGGAGCAGGGCAGGGAAAGGGCCTGCAGGGGGTGAAGCAGCTGGTTTACCTGTTTCATTTGTGCTGGGTTTGTGTCTCACGACCAGAACACTCCGTCCTCTGAAGAAAGGGACATGAAGAAAAAGCAAATTGTTGCCTCTAGGACAGTCATCACTTAGTGCAAACAGGGCTGCCTGGCTCTGCCTTAAGGATTTAAATCGTCAGTAAAGGAAAAATAGTCCTCAGAGTTAGAAAACTGGCTGCATTAAGCTATCTTTTTCATCAGCATCCCATAATGCTCACTCTCCCTTTTGTCTGAGCTCTTGTTTTCTGGTGGGATGTGGGGATGAGGAGGGTCACAGTGTTGCCAATTTATGATTTTATTGCAAGTCTCATAGTGTTTGGTGTTTTGCTTAATGCCTCAGCTCCTGGAATCAAATGGTTCTGCGACAGTTTCAGCTTTCATTTTTAAAGAATATTTCAGCTTCATGCCCTGACAGTTTCAAAGAAAAGCTTAAAAATGTGACCTGTAAGTACCCTAAATGCTCCTAAACCAATGGATAAATATATAGATCCCCTACATGTACATATTTTTTTTAAATCTCATGATTTTTAATAAAAGCGCCTCCGTTTCTTTAGAGAGGGGCTGTCTTGTGAATTTTTAATTCTTTGGAGCTGACAGTGCTGGAGGTGTTGTGTGCATGTGGGGTGAGGGATGGTGGATGACTTTTGTGAGGCAGTGTGGGCCACTTGATAGGACTTGGAGGTTCTGCCCTTGACCTACTGTGTGAGCATGTCACTTTATCTCTCTGTGCCTCTGTTTCTCCTCTCATCCTTGGTCTTGTCTATTTGGATGGTAAGGCCCAGATCCTCAAGAGCGTTTAGGCTTCTCACTATGTATGTGTACAGGGCATAGCGCAATAGAGCTCCAGCCTTGGATGGGGACTCTGGGTCCTACTGTAATATAAATAATTATTAACATCTCAGTTCTCTAGGCTTCAAAGAGTTAGGATTCCTCTAAGCAGCTAGAAGTCATGGAGGCCTCATCCTTCTCCGCTGAACTTCCCTTTCCCAAAGAGGTGTTCCTCCTTCACGACTTGTGGCTTTGTGGAAAGGAGTCTCCGTGGCCTGCAATTTCAATCCCTCTGGGCATCTTTAAGGAGGAACAGCAGCCCTGTGCCACTGGCTTCAATAGGACCCTGAAAAGATGGACCAGGCCCTTAGCTGTTCTAATGACGGCACAATAAAATACCCTGGGATAAATATAACCGGTGGACTCAGGAAAGATAACTCCAGAGGGCCCTTCTGTGTGGCCCAGCAATAATTGCTGCAGCATATTACATTGGGGGGCAGGGAGACATTTCAGCATTCGTACGCTAAGGTCTGACCTTTTGTGAATGTTTGCAAGTCCATTCATGTTATTGGCACACTGCGTTTGGGCTGATTCTTCACTCCCGCTGCTGTAGAGGAGGAGTCATATATTGAAGTCAGTGGAGTTTCACCACTGTGAAGCTGTTGTGAGAGCAGATGCCCTTTGTGTTTTAATCTGTTGCTCTGTGGAATATAGGAAAGCAGGTTACCAGGGGGTGTTACAAGGGAATCTTTGCCATCCCTCTGAGTGACTGAGAATAAAATTATCTTTGGTAAATTGCTGAGTCTCCTCAGACATGAGACTGAGGGATCTGAAGCTCTCTGGGGGCCACATGCCACAACCAAACATCTCTTCAAACCTGTCTTAAGATGTTGGTTCATTAGAAACGCATTGAATGAATGGAAAGATTCTAAATAGGGGGTTAAT
Source organism: Mesoclemmys tuberculata (assembly GCA_007922155.1). NCBI lineage: Eukaryota > Metazoa > Chordata > Testudines > Chelidae > Mesoclemmys > Mesoclemmys tuberculata. The sequence goes on from ML675637.1 coordinate 14,892,770, forward strand.
GTGAACGCCCCCTGGCACCCATTTTAAAAAGTGTTTTACTTCCCTGCCTGCACCTTTGCTCACGTTTTCAACTAAAATGCCTGATCGAGCCTATCACTTTGCCTCAGCAAAGCAACCTGCTTTGCACCTGTCGTGTGTCTGCCATTAAAATCAGCACTTGCTGACAATTTCCACATCTGGTTCATGAAGCATTGGGGGTAGATCCTTCCACGCGCTCCAGATGTCACCAATGTGAGTCCACCATGCGGGTGGGGAAAAAAGGCTTGTGGCACCTCCGATGGGTGTTCACATCCCCTCTGTGCTGTAGAGACCAGATTTGAAGGGGAGGCGGTTCTCCCTTCAGACCTCCATGTAGCAACGTATGGGGGTCTATTACTCAAGGTAAATCTTCCAGTACATGGATCCACTGGATATTGCCCCAGTTAGGGACTATTGCAGCACCACAAAGAGTGATTCTATAGCTAGATGGGATGGAGGGGACCTTTCAACCTAGCCTCCCCCTTCCCCTACAGAAGCTCCCTGCCATTAAACCCGGCCACTCCTGTGTGTTATTTTTGGGGGGAGAGTGGAGGGAAAAAAGGAGGAACATTTAGCCCTATTTCCCTCTACTTCAAATCAGAAAAATAATTCCAGAATTTCAGGGGAATGTAGGTTTTCATTTACATTTTTTTTAAATTGTATAATGTTAGTAGTTTCCTTGGTCTGGTGAACAGGACACTGGACTGGATTCTGTTCCTGCCTCTGCTATTGATCTGCTGTGTGACCTAGGAAACGGCACTCCCTCTGCTTCTGTCTCATCTATTTGGACTAGCTCTTCGGGGCAAGGACTGTCTTACTACGTGTTTTGTGCAAATGCTTACTGCAGTGAGGTGCCGGGCTTAGTGCAATGGGGCCACAATTTCCGTTCCAGCCTCTTGGCTCTACTAAAATGCAGTCTAATAACAATAATGAGAAAGCAAGATAACGTCTTGTGTGCAGTCTCACCAACCTATACTCCATGGCCATCGTGCTCAATGAAAGACGATCCTCGAGATCTTAGCAGGCCTGCTTTGCTTTGCATCCAGTTTTGCTCGTTAGTTGCAGGGATGTTGCTCACACAGAGTTCTGTCCTTCTGTTTGTACCCACCGGTGTGCTGATTTAACGAGGCTGTCTCCTTGTCACATGTCCCAATTACCTTGAGTTTCTGGGCATATGCTCGTCATTCACAGCCCTTGTCTATCTGTAGTACTTCGTTAGCCTGGGAAATGTGTGAGGTTATTTGTGAACGGACACTTTTGTGTTCCTACTGTCTGCTTTGCCACCAAGAGCAGCCTCAATAACAGGACAAGAAAGTGTTTAGCAGAAGAAGACAATAAATGGGATGGGTTCTGATTCTGCAACACTGTTTACTCTGGTTGAATTCAGGAACGACCATCGTCACTTTACATACATATAAGTCCCTCTTCCCAATTCCCATTTAACCCGAGCTCCCTTTTTCTTCACCAGGATTGTTCTGGGTTCCCCACCCCTCTAATGTCACTCACTTAGTCAGTTCCCCAGGTATCAAACCCAAATTTTGGAGATCTTATTCCTCATGGGGTGGTCCCATTGGTGTCTGCACAATATCCCCCCCAGCCCATTGATGTCAATGGGGCTACCTCTGTGAGCAACCAATGTAAATGATCTAAAATATGGCCCTTAATGTTCTTTGTGTGGGCCTGGCCTACATTTACACAAGACAGTCGCTGCACAAGTCTTGCTGAGTGTGTTACGGTGATGAGCATTGAACAGATCACGCTAGTGTAGCAAACCCGTGTCAAATAGTTGCATTGTCTTCTCTCTAGGAACCGCCACGTGAAAATGACACAGCAAATGCAGAACTTAAACCTTTCCCAGACGAAAAGGAATAGTGGGCCATCTTCTCCGAATGCTGCTAAACGACTGTATCGCAACCTCTCCGAGAAGCTGAAGGGGAGCCATGCGTCCTTTGATGAGGCATATTTCAGGGCCAGATCAGATCGACTCAGTCTCCGAAAGACTTCTGTGGTAATTTGCTTTTAATAGACTGTCATATTAACTGATTTTACCTTGACCTTGCTTCTCTGTTCTACTCCTTCCTTCAGCTGCATTTTGTCTGTTCATGGACCAGCTTTACGCACACCTATTCCTGAGTTTATGACACAGAAGCATCCCATTGATGGGAATAAGCACTGTGCTTGATACCGTTTGCTCTGCAGAGCAGATATTGATTTTTCTCAGGGCTAGGTTTTGGGGGCCCCCTTGTCGTTCTGGTACTTCAACCCACGAGAAGTCCCCTTTAAGGAGTAAGGTACTATACAGCATGTGAAACATGTGACAGAACCTGGCCCTAATGGTACGGAACACATAAGAAATAATAATTTCTCTAGCGAAGGATCGTTTAATGTATGTGCCGATGTCTCTAAACAGCAGAGGAAGTAACAGTCGGATATGTAACCATTATGTGCAAGGATGAAGAGCCCCCAGATAAAAACCTAGACAGAGAGCCAGGGTGCCTAGGTTTTTGGCACTCTTCTCTGGTCACAGAGCATATCTGTAGTGCTTTATTGTGCACAGTGCAGAGCACTAATGCCCCGATCCAGCACAACACACAGGCACTTGCTTAACGAAGCGCATGATTGCTCCGACTGACTTCAATGGGGCTACTGTTACACAGCCTCGTGCGCCACGTTTTGGCAGGCTAGGACAAACCGGCAGAGGCCCCGGGTTCGGTAAGTAGCACAATCTCCTCTGTTCATTACTGGAGGGGGTTTCGGAGGCGGCTGCCGGTGTTGCTGAAACAGAACAGTTTTCCTCCCCTCTGGAGGCAGGAAGGACACCTCTTTGGATTTCTACTCCGAATTGCTTCCTGAGGGAGGGGGAGGAGCAGCACCTCAAGGAGCTGTGTCTGTGGACATGCCAAGAAACACTTACGCACCCAGCCAGCACGGTAACGAGGCAGGGCTTGCAGTGAAGTGCTGGACGGGATCCGGGTGAAAGTGTTCAGCTCCTTGCAGGACAGTTCTGCTTAGGGCCCATGCAGCTAATGGGAACATTATCATGGGCCAGAAAAAGCCGGAGAGCTCAGATTTCCGTAATGTGCAAATCCGCCTGATATGTATGAAAAATTGAATGCAGCAGTACAAGGGCTAAAGCCCCCTGAGGGTTAGTTCAGAACAATCACATCCCGTAGATCAGGTTAGACGTTCCTTTCTTGAAGTTATAGGGCCAGCTTCAGCCTGGGGCTGTTAGGGGGCACAACAGTGGGAAGGGCGTAAGCCGCCTGCTCTTCCCTTACATGCCTGCAGAAATGCTCGGCAGAACTGTAGCCCCTGGGCGCTGAGGAGACAGGAGGGACCTGTCCCTGCTCCTATGGTGGGTGCATAGCACCCTAAAGGGTAAGACTCCATGACCCTTCTTAGTCTCCTATGCCTGGCCCTAGGGGAGGGAAGCAGATGTGCTCCACGCCTAGGCTTTGTAATGGGAGCACAGCCTGGGAGCAGCTGGAATTTTCAGGAGGTATCGCCTTCTTTGCGATACACCACGTGCTCAATGCAGCTGCACCCCTCCCCTGAATAGAAGCTGCTCGTCAATGGCACTATCTAGCCCATTGAGAGAGGTTTGGATTTGTATCTGGATCCAATTTAGGGAGTTTGGGACAGGCCTAGGTCTAGGAGCTAGCTGTGGAGAAGGCCTACGGGCTCATGATTTCCAATCCCCACACCCCCTGTCTTTTTCCTCTTACCAGGTTCGTTTAAAAACAAAAAACAAAAAAGCCCCACAACTTTGGGGTGATTATTGCACTGTCAAGAGAGGCGGAGGCGCTGTGGTGCCAGGCTGAGGTATGGAGTGCATGGAATAAGTTCCTAGCCCATCTCCCTGTTCCAAAAATCCACTGAATATGCAGTCTCACACAGGGGACACATCAGCTATTGAACTGATCAGCTCACATGCAATATCTGTTCTTAGCAAAAGGCTGAGGGGTGAATGACAGCTGATCGCTTGCTCTCTTGCTGTTCATCATCCTTCTCCGCTCTGACCTGTCAGGACCCCCTCATTCAGTCCTCGGTCTTACCAACAAAACTGTCACCAGCTATGATGTGGAGAGCTGCATAACGGGAAATAAGTCTAGCTACGTAAGACTGCATTTTTAAATGCACAGCCCTAAATCACTGCACTGGAGCATAGCTATTGCCGACAGCAAAGCAGTGCTGAGGTCCTTTCCTATAGATATATTTTTGCATCTGTATACCACCTAAATAAATTTCATCTTGTAGAGCAACTGTTAAGGGAGGAGAAACATGAGAATTGTCCCTAAAACACACTTGATTGCTTGGAACTGTACCTTCAGAGACTGGTGTTTTCACAGTGGAGAAGAATACTGTACTCTAGTAGATGCAAATGAAGTCAGACGGCACTTTTGAATCATTTTGATGATACCAGATGGTTTGAAGTTGAACATGTCACTTTGCTGATATCACAGCCCTTTTTCTCTCATTTGAATTCCATCTCCAGGAGCTGCAGGCGACTGTATAATATGGTAAATACTAAGGATAAGAGTTTGCAGAACTATTTGCATTAACTGAGATAATATGTAAAAATACTTCTGATTTGCAAACTGCCCACTAGCAGAAAGAAGGACAGTTTAGTGGCTAAAGTGCTGGCCTGGGACTTTGCTTCAATTCCTAGCTCAGCTGCAGATATCAAGTGCAATCAGGGGCAAGCTCCTTAATCTACTCTTTGCAGTCCCTAAAATATTTGGCTCCCTCGCAAGCGGATTGTGAGGATCAAATCCATCAATTATTGAGAGATGCTCAGATAAGATGAGGAGGGCCATATAAGCACCTAGGTAGGCAGAGCAGAGTGTAATTTCCATTATTTTTTTCTCTGTGTTCAAAACTGTTAGACAATTATTTCATGCAAATGCTTTTCAGCCTAGCAGTTGTTTCTGAATTGTTCATTCACAATATTGGCAATTTGGCCTCCGCTGTTTTGAGTGGCTGCAGACAGGAGGCTACGAGGCATGCTCTGCTCCTTGTCTAGATGAGTGCAACCCTGCATGAGGTTTTCTGTATGATGATGAGCTTTCAGAGCTGCATTTTGGGTTAAACTAACATAGGTCCCAATTCAGGAAAGCACTTAAGCACATGCTTAGGCCCATCTCTGTTCAGTAAAGAATTTAGGGCCTATTTGCAGTGGTGTTTAGGCAACTAAAGATATAGAGAGGCGCCTAGTACAATTTTTGAACAGTACCTGTGTAAATCTCATGGGCACTTACTGGCATCTTTAGGCCTAAATACTTTTGAAAATGTGACCCGTTAGCCTTTGTTTAACTTTAGGCATATGTTTAAGCCCCATGAAAGTCAACAGGAGTTAGACATACACTTAAATTTAAGCATGTGCTTAATTGCTTTGAGGAATAGGGAAAGTTTGCTGAATTGAGGCTTTATTGAGGCCGAATTTAAAAAAAAAAAATTCCATCAAAGTTCCCCAATAATTTTTTTGCCATATTCACCCAGAACTGGTTTTAGGTTCAGCAGCTGTACAGCACCCAGCCTGTTGTCTGGTACCATACGTATAAAAATATTATATGTTGGGGAAAAAAAGGGCCAAATTCTGCTCTCAATTACAGACTCGCAATCCAGAGTAACACCTCTGAATTCAGTTCAGCCACATGACTCATACTGCACAGTTTGCACCAAATCGTAACACCATAGTAATTTTTCTGCTTGTTCCTAATTCAAGGATAGCCTCGAAACGATGTAGCGACCATCAGACAGATTTTGAGCTTAGAATGTAAAATGAAAGACGCAGTAAGTTGATGACGATATTTGGTGCTTAAATAGTGCTCCATAAAAACTAGCTATATAATTTTTATTATCCTGGTGTTATTGGATGAACATGCAAGTGTTTCTGATGCTGCTTCTGAAATTCATTTGGAATTTCACTTTCTGTTAATGTATGTGACAGTAAAAGGGAGGGCTCAAACATTCACAGAAAATGAACTTGAGGAGGGTGCAAACTTGACTGAAATGAATTTATTTTAATGTCCAAACATTTAGGGAAAAACAAAAGGGGCATTATTTTCCACTGTCATTTTTAATATAAAGGGGGTTTCTGTACGATATAGATGGTAGTTCTCTGTCCTTAGTCATAAAGCTTCAGGGAGCAAAGGAATAGAGCCCTTCCGCTCTTCTTATCTGGAATGTTAATGACCCAATTTAAAACACATTAAATGTGCCTAGATAGCACAGGGCTTTAAATACATGTAATGATATCTAATTCCCGTTGACATCAATGGGAGTTGAAGACAATCCACGTGTTTCAGGATCTTGCCACTAAGGAATATGTTTTCTCTTTTCTAAACAAAGAGTTTCATCGTCTAAGGTGGGAGGGGATCCCCACAAAACACAGGAAGAAAGTGCTGAGTTCTAATATCAGAGTGATCCAAAATCAGGTATTAGAAATGCAGGAGAGCAGATGTGTGGAGTGCAAGGCAACTGCTGCATTGCAGTAAAAATTTCTCTCATTTTAGGCTTTGCCTTACCATTGAGAAATATGTGACAGGATCTTTTCTTACATTTATTTGAGGTGTGCCCTCATCAGCAACAGTTTGCCTTTAAATCCTTTCAAATTATGTTTTAGATAATTCTAGATTAGATTAGATTTAGATGATATTTAAACAGTTGGCTACAGATTATCTGCCATTCCTTCATCTATCATTTTAAAATTTTTCTCTTGCATCCATCCCACTACCAAAACACTTGGTAGATACGTGGAATCTGACTCTTAGAATTCCTTATATTAAATACAAAGAGAATTAACTAGAGGATCAGAATCATGAGTTTTTTCCTGAGTAATATTTACACAATGGAGTTGCTTAAGAATCTGCAGAGAAAAATGTTTACCTCTCAGTTTTGTGTCTTGATCTTCCAAGATAAAACATACAAAAAGACCTACTTTGAAAGCAACAGGTGTGATCTATTATGTAAACTCCATATAGAGACTTGGAAAGCCTGATACAAATGAGTCTGGTTTGTTGTAGATGAGGTGAAATGAAACCGGTGACATTTTTGGCTAAAGACTATTTTAAACACTGCTAATCTCTATTCTGGTGGACCACCACATTTACTGTATCATGATAGAACAGGTCACAATGGCTGCCCTTTGAAACTTTTAGATAACATCATCTGAGTAGTTGCCATATTTCTTGTATTTCCCATGTTGAGCAATGTCCTTGTTTTCTCTAACCAGAAGGTGCTCTGTGTTGTTATCTTGTTTCCAAGAAAGTTATCGTACATGGATCCAAGTAGTTTTGTGCTTGTTTAGAACATTATAGCTGAAGCTGATCAAAAATGTTCCGACAGGTCGCTTTTTCCATCAGAAAATACCATTTCGTTGAAAACTAAACTTTGTGCTGGAACAAGCAGGTTTCAACAATGGCTTGTTTTTAAAAAGACAAAACTTGGAAACAAAGTGTTTCCAAAAGGTCAAAACAGTAGGAACATTTTGATTCTTTTTTTATTTCAATTTTTACAGTATAAATTATAATTTTTTAAAAAAAGGCTGAAATGGGAATGAAACATTTCAATTGACCCATAACAAACAAAATTTGAAAATGTTACTGTGTGAAATTTCTGTGTGTTTGTTCGGCTTCACAGCTCATATATGTTGCTCTGGAGTTGGGGATCTCATCCTAGTACATAGCATATGTCACAGAGCCCACCATAGAAGGTGTACATACAACTAGCGGTGTATTAATACCACCATGCCATTGACAGGAGTTAAAGATACACTAACAGAACTGTCTTGAAAAGCTAGCATAGGCCTAAATCTGCCACTAATTTTTGGGTGCCCAGCTTGAGACACTTTGGGCCTGTTTTTCAGAAGTGCAAATCACCCGCAGCTTCAGCTGAATTCCATGGCAGCTGTGGATACTCAACTCTGAAAATTGAGCCCCTCAGTCCCAAGTCAGGCACCCCAAAACTGAAGACACTCTGGAGAATATAAGTCATTTCAGCTGCTGCAATGCACCTGGCTCTGTCCAGTGTTATCAGAGCTTCCCTTTCACAGGCAATAATTATTTCCTTCTAGAGGTCCACAGATGCCTCCTGGGAGTCTTCATAATCCTTCATTTATCCTCTTACATCCCTCCCACGCTCCCCAAGGCCCCTTCCTGCAGCAACGAAGGCCTGAACGGAGAGTTCAGCAATGCTTCTCCTTCAATAGGCCAAGCGGGATTGCTAGAGAGTGTGCTCGGCAGGCTGCCGCTGTAACATTTCCGCCTCCAGCAGTGAGGGAGAGCCAGGCTTCGGCCCTGACTCTAGATCTCTCTCACTGTCATCAAAGTATTTCTTTAACACTCCCACACGTCCACCCAAACCGTAGCTCCCTTGTACGGCTGCCTGCTGAGCAATCTTTGCACAGCTGAGCCGGTTTCTTCTAATAATTCACTTTGAAAAGAAAAAAGCTGTTGGGTAATTATCACAAAGGGACACTGAAAGGGAATTTAAAGTAACTTGGCAAATAACATGTCACCACTCTAGAGCTCTGGAAGGATGTTTTCATAAACAAAAACCCTGCAGGGCATGTGAGCTTTCTGCACTTGCTTCTCCCCAGCTCAATTAAGGAGTGATATGTTTCTTTGCATCCTACCCACTCTTCCTTTATCTCTTTTCCTAGTTCGTATGTCTGTGGTTGATGGGAAAGGGGCCCTGGTGGTTCTTTTCTAGCCTAGAATAGTGGAGAAGATGCGAAGACATTTTTCAGGTGCTCACCCACTCAATCTGCGTTTTCTGAGTACCACACAGATGCACGTATTTTGGTTACTTGCCGATCTTTTGGAAGTATCCAGATAGTTAATCTGCCTTCATCCCATCCCTTTTTCTTACCTAATGATGACAAGCTCCACTGTGTTTCAAGCCCTCTTCTAGTTGCAGTTTTCTCTCTGAAAGCTGAATGTGAAATGATCAGGGTATTTAAAAATGACCTAGGGCTTGTCTTCACTGCAACAGTTGGCTTGAGTAGGTACACTCAAGTTATTGCACCCGAGCTAACCTACCCTAGCTGAAGTGAGACCGACCTTACTGCAGAGCAATAGTTGAGTTGCACAGGGGGATTGCATTAGCAGCCACCGAGTCATTGTGCTATAATGCAAAGTTATTCCAGATGGTTGGCACGTGCGTCAGCCAGACCACAGTGTGAGTATTTCCCCAGCAAAGCCCTACCTGTGTTGCTGTATCCTCACTGTTTCTGCTGTCACTCTTGTGTCTCTGCGGGCATATCCCATGGCTCTTTGCGTCGAGACAGTCTAGGATTCTTTCCCAGTCAATTCTGTCCGTTGTGGGAGAATTCGTCTGTCCCTCAGGGACAGGAAGGACATTGGAGGACAATTAGCACTTGAGTGATCTTACTTGACTCTTCACTGCAAAGCGGGTGGATTCCAGCTGGAGCTAAAGAAGAGGTCGGACTTTAACGCTTACCCCCCAGCTGTGCGAGCAAGCATAGGTTCGAAGCACAGATAAGCACACGCTTGGAGGTTTTGTGTGTAGATGGTAGAGGGCTGTGGGCAACAGTGTATGCATGGGCTAAGATTACAGTGTAGACGTACCATTTAACTTGAGCGAGAGAGTTTTTTTTATGTTGATGGGAGTCCGGTTACGGGCAAAACTTGACTTATAATTCCAAGGTAAGCAGTAAAGACAAGCCAAGTACACTGCTAGCATGCAGAGATCACTACCTGCCATGCATTACCACACTGGTCCTCACCTATCAGTCTATGTCCATTTACTGTCTCTTGTCTTGTAATTCGAGTGGAAGTCCTTTGGGGCAGGGACCACCTTTTTTGTTCTGTTTTTGTTCAGCGCCTCGCACAGAAGGGTCCTGCTTCATGACTAGGGCTTCTTGGTACTATGGAAAAATAAATAAGTCCTGAAGTGGTCAGAGTTTATGAGCAGTTTCAGAATGCATGCCGGCTACCAGCTCATGATCGAGCTATGAAAAACTTTCTGAGTTTTCCTTTATTTTAGTTGGATTTTGATGACCTGGGGTTGCACCTCCCCAGATTTTTGCTTTGACTTTTGGGGTTTGAACACACTCAGCATCAAACCCTTGGCCAAAACCACAAATTTTCACCCAGTTCCACATCTAAACCATAAAAGATCATTTCTCTGGCTTGGTTTCAGGGCAAACCTGTAAATCAGCTCAGATTTGCTTTGGAAGGTTTGTGAACGTCACTGAACCTTCCAACATACCTGAACTAAGTTCAAGTGTATAATGAAGCAATGGGAGATGGATTTTGTTGAAAACAATTTGCACATCCCCAGCTGATGCTAAACGACTGGTAGGGCCCTTCCTGTAGTCTTTTTGCAGGGCTGTAGGATTGGGGCAATGCTCGCTCGAACAGGGAACAAAATAAATCTTTTTGCTACCATTGGAAGAATTGTAACTAATTTCTGCTGTTGCTGATATACAGAATTTCCAGTGCAATGAAGCTATGTTTGAGGCCGTGGAACAGCAAGATTTGGACACCGTTCAACTTCTCCTCTACCAATATACTCCAGAGGAGCTGGATCTAAACACACCAAATAGTGAGGGATTAACACCATTGGACATTGCCATCCTGACAAACAATGTGCCTATCGCTAGGATCCTTCTGAGGCTTGGAGCGAAGGAAAGCCCACACTGTAAGTACAGCAGAATCCAAACTGCATTGCTCTAAATAATCCGCACTAAGGGCTTCATCTTGCTCTGGGAGGTTTAATTAAATTACATAAACTAAAAAAGTCCATCCGCTTTTGTTTTTAAGAGGAATACAAACAGCAGTGGCACCACAACAACTAGCAATAGTTGCAGGAGTATTTGTTTACTGAGCACAAGCGCAGCAGGTTTTCCTGTCTCGTGGGTCAGCAACGGGAGTGCAGCCTATCAACCATGCAAATCCCATCCTCGAGACTTGCTTTAAACGGGTCTGGGGACAAAGTTAGCTGTTTGCTGTGTGCCAGAACAAGGGAATGCACCAGAATAATGAGTGAGTGGCCTCAATAACGTCCAGACATAGTTGCTCACTTTGGCTGGTTCTGTGTGTCTCCCATGAGTCTACATAGGTATAGCTGTATGTATTCCATGTAGGCACAGGATCCAGATTTATCAGTGATATTGTTATGGTAGTAGTTAATGTGAGACAACCCCCTGCACGCTAGAATTTACGCTCCTCGAGTGCAAACTGGTGCACAGTGTAGACGAGTGCTTAGTCGACGGCAGTTTATATGATGCTATAGGTTAGGCATCATTAAATACTTGACAATTACCAATAGAGGAGCTGAAGTTACCTTGGTATTTTCAGTAATCTCCATCACAAGGATTAGTTTTATGTTTTGAGGCTTATTTAACTTTTTCTTTTAAAGCTCTTTGGGATGAAAGGTGCATAGCAGAAAGCAGTATCTGTGAACTGGCTGCAGCTTCTCTCTCAATGAGTTGCACAGCTCTAGGGCCTGTCTGCTTTAGGTACGTGGTTTAAAAATGTCCCACCGCTGCTAAAACCAGTTCAGGGGTACTAGTGTTAGTAACATTGGAAGCCCTCATGTAGATGTACCAAGCCAAGTGGCAAATTAATCATTTACTTGTCTTTCAACAGAGATAAGATGTCTTTCTAAAGTATATGCTGTAGTTCCACTATACGAAGGGCTTTTGATTTTAGGTTTTAATGAATGAACACCTATAAAACACACCCCAATGTTTAACCAAAAAAAAAAAAGACATTAGCGTTTATCCAATAAACACCCAAAAAATATTGAAATGGTCACTCAGTTCATGCTGACTTCCCCTCTTTCCCAGTGCTGATTGTTTATGTAGTCAGTGTCCCTGCTCCCTGATTTGTATCTAACATGAATTCATGCTGAGTACTTTCAATCTGCCTCAACTCCTGAGTGCAGCAAATTCCTACATTCCAATGGGCATTGCATGGACCTGAGAACTGTACATGCACGCAGGATTTACAACAATCCTGCATTACAAATTGTGGATGCAATTAAAAAATTATTAAAAATGTTTAAAATCCATTTTCCTTGAAGATGGACATGCCTGTTCTTGACTTCATAAACATTGTACTTTTTGACTACATTGGGATATTAATGTGATGGGAAAGGTCACCATTTCTTTAGATAACGGTAAGTGTATTTTTATTATTTTATCTTTTTATTAAATATTAGTCGCTATTTATGGTAAATATGTATTGTAAAAAATTTTGGCCTCATGCCAGGGAGAAGTATATGAAATGCACTAAATGCTTAACCAGGGATCCATAACAAAGACCTAAAGCTTAAACTAACATGTAAGTCATTTTTTATACATAAAATAAAAATTAAAGTAGATCTATTACTTTTACTTTTTTACTTTTACTATTTTATAGTAGAATTTTGTGAGGTACCCCCCCCAAAATCTTCTAATGACAGTGTATATATAAAGTGAAAACCCCCATTGTTTGCACATCAACATGGAACTCGAGTTGCTAAAAAGTGAACCGTGAAATACGAAATTAATACTGAAAAACAGAAGCCCTAACAATAAATTACTACACTCAATCCTGTTCAGTTACCTGGCCAGGGTTATGCAGGAGGTCAAATTAGATCAGTTGGTCTGGCCTTAAAATCTATAGATTTAGGGCCAGATTGTGTTAGGTATTTAGGAACCTATAGCTGTAGATAGGTGCTGGTGGGATTTTCAAAATTGCTTAGGTGCCTAACTCCCATCGGGCACCCACTAGCTGCCTTTCTGCATTTTAGGCAGCTAAATAGCTTTTAAAAATCTGGCTCCTAATTGCTATTTACATGATGGCCCATTTATGCCATTCAGCCAGTATAAAAGAGCCTCCGGGAAAATGAGAATCAGGCCTTATGAATGTATAAGAGGGGCTACCATCTGCTGGCAGGGTTAACAGAGCTAAATAACTATGTTGAAAGTGACTGCCACAGCCAACACCCATCCAGGCAGGGACCATTTAACATTATTAACACTGGCAGAGCTGAACTGACGTTAGTAATAGTGGGAAATCTTTAGGCAATATGTAGACAGGGCCTGAGTCAGTAATACGGAGATCATGGGTCCTTAATGGCAGAGAGTATAGGAAAGAGGAAAATGGACTATTATGTCTAAGGAACAATTGGAAGATTATTCTGATCCATGCCAGGACATCCCGACGAGGCAGCAAGGAGTGCAGAAGTGTACCACTGAATGTATTTTCAAGCCATTGCCAGTACTCAGGCGTTAATTCCCAGTCTTCTGTTGAGCCAACAGTCCCATTAAAGTCAGATTACCACAAGCTTAGGCCCAAACCAGAGCTCAATGGGGTATATGGGAGTCTTTCCATTTTCTTGGATGGGCTTTGGGCCAGGCACGTCTGAAATGAGAAAATGACAGCACAGTAGCAATGAGCTGGTGGGATGGCATCAGTAAATACACGGTAACGCCACCAATGAAAACTCTGCCCTGAAAACACCTCCTCCCTCCACTGGACCACCAGTAGCACTTACTGTGGTTATAAAACTATCCTTTGTCTTATTTCGTGGGACGGGGGGGGACTTACCAAGTCAATTAATCAACTTTAAACCATGACACAAACTCTGACGCCTTACTTTTGGCTAAAAATACACAAATATATAGGAATTTGTTTTAAACTGTCAGTGCCTATATTTAGGACATTCCCAGCAAGGCTATAAGGAGACTGTGTGTGAAGGGTTCAGACACAGCAGACTGTGTCGTTAATTTGAAGTTCATTAAATTAACAACATTTAGTACTGGCATGTCAATGTCAGTGCTCCAGGAAATTGCACCTTGAGGCTACTCACATTGCCCATTTTTTCACTGGAGTGTGTGTGTGTGTGTACGTGTGTGTGTTGTTGGGATTTTTTGCCAGACCCTCAGTGTTGGTACAATTTTATTGCTTTTCTATGTCCGCAACACTTATATTATCATTTATTCTGGCCTCCTTTAACCTTCCCAGGAGATTTTTTGCATAGTGTAGCTGCTCAGTGAAAAGAGGGGGTTTTTGGCTTTATATTTATTTGTTTATTTTTCTGTCATGGTTCATGACTGAGGCTTTAAAAAAAAGTGTGACAGCATTTAGAGTACATGATTGACTGCTGAAGCAACATTCATTAACCATGACAAATCTAGAGGAAAACACAGTCTTGAGTGTTCTAAACAGCAGTAAAAAAAAAAAAGACTAAACTAATTTTTCATTGACCTCATCTGTAAATAAATGCAGTCTGATGGCGAGCAGGGGCAATCATAAATTAGTATTCATTTCCTGTAATTAATGCAAACATGCCTATGAACACAGAGAATATGAATATAGAACCACCTCATTTCCATTTCAAAATACACCCACCAAATTTCCACTTCACTTATCTTGATTTTCCGTTTTTTGATTGAAATAATGGTTAAGGCTTTCTAAATAAAATCCAAATCGTTTGGTTTTTGTCCGCGAGGATCTAAAGTCGCTGCTTGAAAGTGAAAATCAAAATGTCGCGATCAATGCTCAAAGCAAAGGTTTTCAGCACCTCCATATTTGTCTCCCTTGTTTGAAGCTGGCAGTAATCGCTCTGTTTTCCCTTAGTCTGCCCCCGTTCCACACTTCACAGCCCCTCCACCTTGTTTCCTATATTTAGCCTTCTCTGTTACAGTAAAATCCACTCCACCTGCATGACATCTGGGCTCTGTGGGCCTGATCCGACACCCAATGGAAAGACTCTCATTGACTTCAGTGGGCACTGAATTGAGGTCTGTAGAAGTGGAGTTGCAGAGGGATTTGGAGGTAAAACTCCCACCTGCCCCTTCCTTGCAGCACCAAGGGTATTGGGCAGCTGGACATGTATAAACTTGGCCCCTGGCTGGCTGCCTCATTTCAGACCCTTTCTGTGGTTTTAGGGGCTGTGTGGGTACATGTACCAGGCTATCTCCACCCAGCACAGCCCCTGGCAGTCGTGTGCTCTAAATGCCATCATCCTTTTTTGTCATGGGACAGGTGAGCCTCAGAATTCTTTGTTTCCTCTTCAGGGTAATGTGGCCTCCCACTGGCCTTCACAGTGCGCCAGACGCTGGCACCCTCTTTCAGAAGGAAAGTTCTTTCTTCCTCGCCCATCCCAGCAAGACACGCAGGAGTGCGCCACAGTGAGGAAACCTCTCTGTGGTTTTTCTTGCAGAGCTCTCCTTGCACCATCCCTTCTAGTGGAGGAGTCAGGGAGCTGTGGGTTGTGGAGGGTACGCCCCCTACCAACCCTCACAGACCTCGGCAATTCAGAGCTAAAGGACCCGCCCACCCCAATTCCAAGGGAAGATAGCAGCCTTCCTACAAGGATAGCTCTTGCTCTTTCCTCCCTCCCCCTCCCTACACACACACTAGTGGCAGGGCTCTGGCAGGAACCTGGAGTCCCCTTATAGCTGCGCGGCAGTAACTTTAAAGAGCACGCAGGTGACATAGCTCCCAGCTGAATTACTTGGATGTCTAGGTGGAAATCCAAAAGCAAAACGGAGCACAACTCCCACTGCCAGCTCCACACAGCACCCGGCCTGAGCAAACCCCTGCAAAAACCCGCACTTCCATTAAGCACTGGATAAGCAGAAGTATACAGTGCTGCTCCTAGAAAATGTACATTTAAAAATGGAGAGCAGATCACTTTACGTTCCCTGCTATCAGAGTCTGCTCTGTGCTATGTAACCAATCACTCTCTCCTCTGATTTTATTCATCCTTCGTTCTTGGCTTGGCTTGTCCATGCAAAGCTAAACACAAATCAAATTTAAAAGTCCAGGGGTCGTTGCTTGTAAACACCCTACGCCTTTCCAAGGCCTGGCAACTGTCGAGTAGAATCTTGATTATCCTCTGGAACTTGGACCAATGCCAGTTTACACCAGCTGAGAATCTGACCCACCGAATCTTCCTTCTCACTCCTGGTATGCTATCAGATATGCCCAACACTTCCCATTTGCATGGATCCAGGAAGGTCTGTCACCCTTTGCTGGTCTTTCAGAAGATGGCCAATTCTGAAGATGTTAACAGATTGCAGTAAGCATGGCAATGTGTCCTGAGACAGCCACATGAAGAATGATCGTGCTTGGAGGAGAGAGAGTGCAAGCCAACTTCTGACAGCAGAGCCCTAGAGATGATCTTTCTTCCAAACCTTCAGGATGTCAGAGGTGTTGAGTGATTCTTTACTCTTCCCCTTGTGGGAGTTAAATATCTGATGGCACTTTTCACATTAGTAAGTAGGGTTATCCTGGGTCTCCAGGCTAAACTGCAGTCATCATACTGAGGTTTGAAATAAAAATGTGTACACACACACCTCTGAGTGGCACTCTGCTTTTTTCCTGATGCAAAACTTCTGTGGTATCATGAGCTGCTGGACTGATTTTTTGGTATAGTGGAGTAGCTATGGCAGGCATCACTTAACTCCCTGGCTACTTTTGCTCTTATGTGTGGTGCTTTTTATGTCACAACAGGTCAGTGTCTTGGCCGCATATCACAAATGTTTGCATTCTCGAAGTTGTCTCCCACCTTGACTAGAGAAGTAAATGGTCACTGCAACTTTCTCTTTGGCAAGGTTGGCTCAGATCCCATAAAAGACATAAAGGAGCCAGTGGCCTGGCCATATCCCTAAGCAACATCTGCCCCAGCATTGCTAAGAGCTGTGACTTGTTGCAGTAAATTATTTCTGATGAATAGGGCCCTTTTTTTTTTTTTTTTGGTCCAAGGCAGTTAAGGCACTGATGTTAAAATCCGCCCATTCTTCTGGAAAGTTACTGCACCCCACAGCAAGATTAGTTTTGGTGATTTCAGGATTCCTCCTCCTCTTTTACAATAGCTCCTGAATTTTAATCACCGTCTTGATTACTACTTTTCCTCTGCCGTTCAAGATTAAAGAGCTTTGCAAAGAATATTTTCTAAATTGCAAATATTTTGGAAAAAACTACTCTCAACATTTCAGAGCAAGAGCAATTCTAAAAATGGTTGCTCCACCCAAATTCACTATGCAGGCCTGGTAGTGGTTTGCATTACAGTAGTACTCAAAGCCTTGACTGAGGTTGGGGCCCCGTTTTAGCTTAGCAGTCATTTTCTGAATGTCTATACAGCACTTAGTGAAAAGGGGCCCACACCCAGTTGGGGTGTCAGCCCTACTTCTATGTAAATGTTAAATAATAACAGTACTAGGTACTGTACACACACGTACATTAAGAGACAGTCCCCGCTCCAAAGTGCTTACAAGATAAGTCAGGCAAATGGATTATTATTGCTCTTCTTTTATAGATGGGGGGCGGAGGCATGGGGAGACAAAGTGAATTGCCAAAGGTCATACTAGAAGTTTGTAGCAGAGCAGGAAATTGAATACAGATCTCCTGAGTTTTACTCCAGTGCCTTAACCACAAAACCATCCTTTCTAGGCTTCCAACAGCTGTTCTTTCGACTTGTAGATATTTGTGTATTTTATGTGTTTTGTCCCTAGACAACCACAACTTTTTTTTCATTAGAAGCATATGAGTTTTTATGACCAAGTAAAGGTTGAGTGAAAACTGAAAAGCTTTAATTTTGACTGTTAATCTTTTGTAAAAATCTGTTAACCTTCAAGAAAAGGATGTAGGGTAATTTTGGTTGGTTTAAGACACTTTCAAGCTTATGATCAACACTGTGAGCTTCAATGTACTCATGTGGTTAGTCTCATTTAAACAGGCCAGATCCTCAGCTGGTAGAGATGACATAGATCCATTGACTTTAATGGAGCATTGCCAATTTATGCCAGCTGAACATCTGGCTCTGTTCACTACTGTAAGGCTACTCAAAGGATGCAGAGGCTTTAGCTTTAAATGTGGTGTTCTAGTGGAAGGGCAGAACTTTATCGCTAGATCCAGCGGTCACTTGCGTTTCCCTTTTCTTGGCAGTTGTTAATATGGAAAGCAGGTCAATGCATTTGAACACCTTGGTCCACGAAGCCCAGCAGCGGGTGAGTGAGCTGTCTGCACAAGTGATGAGTGAAGGGCTTAGTATGGACAACGCAGACAAAGAGAAGCGACTAAAAGCGTGGGAGTGGAGATACAGGCTATACAAACGCATGAAAGCAGGCTGTGAGCATGCCAGTAAGTAGAACCAAGGTCGTTTATAAGCATAAAAGGAACATGCTTTCAGTAAGAGCAATTTGCACTTGTAGAGCAATTCTGTCTGTACAAAGATGCTCTAATCAATCCCCATGATACCCTTGGGAAGTAGCTAAAGATTATAGCTGAGAAAATTGGAGCAATGGAAAATAAGTGACCTGTCCAAAAGTGGAAAGAGAATTGGTGCTAGAATTTGAGAGGCCCCATTATCCTGACAATTGCATGTGTGCAGAAAGGGCGTTGTGTGCTCAAAACTGTTCATTCAGATAATCAGACCCAAAAGTTCCTGGCATAACATCTAATTCTTGTACCACTATGCCACACCCCTTCCCCTGTGTCCTTTTCTTCACATTTTCCTTTAGGTTTCATTTAATGGGATTAAAGATAGCTGTAAAATAGGGACATTTGAGGAAAAAAAAGGGGGGGGATTTAACCTTTTTATCATAATTTGAGAAAAATTTTGAACAGCTGCGGGGTTGGTGAAACAACAGAATGACGTTTTCATTTGGAAAATTGTGGATAGTTGATCCTGTTTGCTGACATCTAAATGTAATGCTTCAACAACGAAAATGAGTCAGTTTCAAAATTTGGAACTTTTTTAGCTACTCTAAATGGGCTTCTGTGCAGAAAGGCATATTATGGCCCATGGAGAGGAGCAGACTAGAGACTGAAACTATTCTACTTGTACAAGCATTTAGACCTTCTTTTGCTGTACTATATTCAATGGCATACAATCATTGTTACCACTAACATCTTTGGAACCACCTTTCTAAAACTGTTTGCAAATAATTAACTTTATGTAAAGAGTATTACACAACCAAGAATACTTCTCAAATGTATTTATGACATTCTCTGAATTAGGATGTGGGAAATACCACAAATATCATAGCAATGTTAATTACTTGCAGTGACAAAATAGCAAATATATTAGGCCATATCTGTAGGTGGCGTAAGTCAGGATAGCTTCATTTAATTCAGTGGTGCTACCAGTTGATGATCTGGCCCATCAGCCATCCTGAGTTATGTTACGTGACAAGAGTTTTCTTAATGTCTCTATTGTAAATTGGATGTAAAAAGTTAGATAACTATATCATCCACACCCAGCTTGGCTTCAGAATCATTTGGATGGTCAAAAAGGTTGCCAGTTTTTCCTAAAAACAATAGGTAATTAATTTTATTTCTGAACTAAATTATTCTCTGAACTGATCTAAAAGCTTTAAAAAGATTTAATGCTGCCACACATTTTAGAATGACCATGGTAAACCATGCAAAGTAGCTCTTATAATCCTGGTGAATCAGAATAATATAAAAATAAAATTCTGTCTTTCGATACATTTGAATCTATTGGTGAAATATGAAAGATTTAATTAGCTCTTTATGGTAGTTTTGTTTGGCCCTTTTCTTTCTTCCCACCTGCCCCAAAAGATGTATAGGGACTTCTCCTTGACATCATTAAAATTATTCTGTTTTACAGGGTTACATATGTACATGAAAATATTTTTAAACCAAAGGAACTGAAAACCATGATAGAAACAAATGGTGTCCGCAGGATATTGTTAGCTGGGGCAGTAATTAAAATGTTCAAAAGGCAGGGAACACAAACACTTACAAACCAAAGCTCACAATTGCCGGGTGGTTTTCAGTTGGTTCTTTGAAGACACACAAACGGTGTTTGAATAGGATTTGTTGTGCTATGAACCTGATGTTTTTTCTTCTCTCCCAGGAGCCCCTGAGGCGCCAACCAATGTCTGTCTCATGGTAACAAGCAGCACATCATTCACTGTCACCTTCCAAGAACCTCTTAGTGTCAACTCAGCTGTAGTGACCAAATATAAAGGTACTGGATTTGGACATATTTCATTTACCTTTCTTTAGAATGCGCCAAAATGTTAAGGCTCAACGATGAGCTATTTACTTGCAGAAAATATTTTGCTATAAAAACCTCATTTGGATAAAAACATTTAATTGGTTATCTGTGTATAAATGAGAATTTTTTGGATGGGATTCCCTAATGAGATGGTAAGACAAAAATCAGTTCATCCAAACCATTATCCATGGTGCCTTGAAGTTTGCTTGACTCATTGTGGTTAGGACATGGGATGAGCCAGCCAGAAAACATAGGTTTATGGGGCCTGTGGTCTTCGTAACACCCCTGTGTATCCTTGCCCATCCATTAAAGGAATGCTTCTGGAAGCTGAAGCTGCTGGCTGTGGTGTCACACAGCCCTGCTAATTAGCTGTTCCAGGGTCGCCACATAATTCCTGGAAGAGTATCACGTTAGGGGTGGCACCAGTTACAGTCCTTAAAGAGGAATGAACAGAGAAAACAGCTTTATCTGAACAGTCCTGCTAAACTCTCCAAGCATATACAGCTCATCCGCATTGTTATAATGAATATTAAAAACAGTTCATGAGGTTACAGAGAAAGGCTTGAGTATTTAAAAGACTACTTTTTTAAGCAAAGCAAATCTATTTTTTTTAAAGCCATTCAGGTGGACTCTATTAAAGCTTCATCCTGAGGAGTTTTTGAAAGGAAAAGTATCATTTTTTATTTGCTAGAGTATTTCAAATGAAGCCCATTCTAGTTCGTAACCAGATTATTCCTGTACGCTTACATTAATCATCCTAGGGGTAATAACAACACTCCACAATTCCATAGGACCTTTCATCTGAGGGTCTAAAAGCTATATGTAAACAATTAAGCCTCAGTTAATTAAACCTGGCCCACAGCTCCAGGCTTTGCCAAATTCTTGCATCTTCTTCCTTCACGACATCTCCAAAATCCTGCCTTTTGTCTCTGCCCACACTGCCAAAACTCCAGTCCAAATTCTGATCAGATCATACATTGAACGTTACAATCGTCACCTTTCTGGCAGGTTCACAATGGTTTGCAAATTGGTTAAAATGAAGTAGAGAGGGGCAAAGGCCAGAACTTTCAAACTTGGGCGCTTAAAGTTGGTGTCTACATTCATATTCATCACCTAAATAAATAGCTTGCTTTTCAAAGGTGCTGAGTAATCATGGCTCGCATCGACTTCAGAATTCATTGTCAACATTGTGTCCAGACACCCAAAGTGACCCCATACCTGATGGTTTTAGGGGAGAATTAAATCCCCCATATTGCAGCTAGCGAGGAGTGCAAAAGTGACTTAGTGATTTAGGAACCTAGACCCCATTTTTCAAAAGTTGCTTAGGTGCCTAAGAGACTACCTATCAGTGCAAGTCATATGAAGGCTCCTAATTGCCTAAATTGCTTTTGAAAATGAGACTTAAGTACCTAATTCACTTGAAAATTTTACCCAATGAGACAAAACTCAGACATATTTAACATGCAAGGGACAAATGAATCTTGTACAGCCCTTAGCACATTGTCAGCGATCAACAAATAATGTAAATTTCCAAATACACTCTATTTTTTTTTACAAATATTCATTTTCCAAAAGTTGTCTGATATTTTCCCCACACATAGTTGTTTGGTTTGAATCTGTTTAGCATGCTCTAGCCTCTTTTCAGAAGGTACGAAAGAAAGATAAATTTTTCCCAACTTGACATAACTCTCCCAAATCTCGCTAGTTCGCACTCTGCTTTCATGCTCTGAGTAAGCCAGACTGCTGGTTTTCTGCTTGATCAGAATGGCAATGAATTCTACCAGGATGTTCATTTTAAATCCTTCATCCCAGGAGACTGGGATATTTAAGGTTAGGTGAGAAGAAAGAGCATTAATGGGTCCTGTGGGTGACTTGTGGCAATTAATTAAGCTCTATATGTGGAATTGTTAATTACACGCCAGAGCAAAATTCTTTGTGTTAAAAGGAACCTTTCAAAAGCTCACTAGTGATTGGAAGCAGGTAAGAGTTACTGTTCCCACAAAGATAGTTTGATAATATTAATGGAGGCTTTTTTAGACAAAAGTATAAACCCCAATTCAACAAACCACCTAAGCACATACTTAAGTGCTTTCCTGATTCAGGGCCATAAATAATACATTCCTGTTTATTTTCAAGGAAGAAGGAATCAGGAGAGATAAGACCTTCTTTGGCACTATAAGGCTTTCTCCTCCTTGCTAACAAGTACTAATAATGATCTTTTCAATGGATCTCTGGATTATTTTGGATAAGTATCAACACTAAAGTGGCTTCCAGGACTTAGTATTTTGACAAGCTGCCAAAGCCCTTTTCATGTCATCTCGTCTGAAATGTTTGAGTGTGGCTTGAACCTGCTTTGTGGAATAATTTTTTCAAAGTCATTTAGAAACTTGTATCAGAACATTATCTGCATCCTGTGTGCAGGGTTCCCCAGTTACTTGTATAACTGAGAAATAAAACAGGATAATAACATTTTTCACTCACTCTTTAATCCCTAAAACCAATTTACTTCATTAAGAGACTTAATTTAAGCACACAAGGTAGATGGGTGTTGGCTTTGGGTCCCAGCTAGATTCCTGGTCAGTGATTGCATTCTCCCAAGCTAGATTTTTAAGGAGCCTGAGATATTCTTTACTTCCTACTCTTGGCTGCCGTGTAATGTTACTGCCACCATCCTAATGGCTCGCTTAGTTTCCCTTCAGAGAAGGCTGCCTTATGTCAGTGTCTGAAGTGAAATGATTCCTATGTATATTGTAATTCAGTAAAGTGTTTTGAGGCTTGAGACAACTTTCATGACATAAATCAATAATAGTAATCTTATCCAAGCTACAGAGAAATATTGATGCCTGTTCCTGAAAGACCCCCCCCCCCCCGAGAAAGAATATTAAGAATTACAGTAACACATCAGGAAAAATCTCTGATTGGCTAATCATGCCCTAAAGACAAGCATTGCACTTGAACCTGCAAACACTTTGGACTTGCCTACGTTTTGCAAACCACTTTGCACCAATGAAATCCTTTAGTGTAAATATGCTGCACTGGTGTTAAAAAGTGAATTGCACCCACTTGAAACTGGATGAGTCGGGCTAGGATCAGTTATTTTGACACTGCAGCAGTGTGTCTACGCTAGAGCGGGATGGGAAACAGTTTTCCCAAGTCATGAACATTTTCAAGATATAAAAATATTTTCCCATCCCAAATCATGATGAAAACATCAATCTTGAAAATTTTCACCAACCAAAAATCTGAAAATAAATTTTTCCAGGTCAACTTTCGTTTAGATTTCTCAATCATTTAAATTTTTTTTTTTTTTACTCTGATTGCCTCAGATTTGGAAACAAAAATGTTTTGAACCAGAATACTGGAACTTTTCTTTTAGAAAATGTCGTAACATTTTTTTCCCCAAAAACCTTCAAGTAAAAATTTTCATTGAAACTCTCTCTTTCCCATGAAAAGATTCAGCTTCAACAAATGAACATTTTTTGATAAATAAAAGGTTTGGTTGAAAAATTCCTGACTTGCTCCAGCCTACATTACATGTTTGTATCAACAGGGCTACATTGGCATAACTATATTGATGCAAAAGGTCCCCTTCCCCCCAAAACCACAACACCAGGGTAGACAAGAACCTTATTCCTCAGTGTGGTCCCATTGGAGCCTGTAAGCAGGACATTTATGAACTGTTGTCTTTAACAAGTAACCCTTTAAATGGGTGTCACCTCTCTCTCACACTTACAAAAATATCATCTTAGTTAAAAGAAAAGCACTCTTCAACATCATTAACCAAAGATCATTGTAAATTTTATTGTAAAATTTAAAAACGACACTGGAGGAAAACTATTGCCAGTCTGGAACAACGCTGCTACTTCTCTTTGTTTGTTTGTTTTTTTGTTTTAAGTCTGATTTTTGTTTTTTGTTTTTTTTCCCCCATCTAGATATAATTTAAGAAATATAATATCTCTTCTTATTGCACAATGTTACTTTATGCATATCTCCTGTCAGAAGTGCTTGAAAATTCCCAGACATCCAGATAAAGGAGTGTGTGTGTAATATCTGATCTGAGGATAACCACTGAATGAATCATCAATGAAAAATTACCATGACACATAGTCTTAATTTATACCTCTGAGTTTCCTATATCTTAATTTTTAAGCAAACATATGTTAGGCAAATGCATTTTCTTTTGGGGAAAAATGTGAAGCAGCTTCTGTTTTTGAGTTTGATTATTTAGCTAAAAGATGTAAAAAAAAAAAAAAATCTAGTCTGAAGTTGTAGTAGGAAACAGAAAGAGTTTCTGAGCCGCCCTTTAATTGAGTAATTTGAGCTGCTCTGCATTCTGCATAAACGTTGATTGCAAGGCACAGCTGACAAGCTTCACAAACTGCTTTTCCAGTAACAGTATTTGCCTTTAACAAGGTATTACAGGGTTCTCTTGGTGAGTTTTGAAATAGCTTCTCAGCCTGACATCAAGTTGGGGGAATGATGAGGAGTGGTCTAGGCCATCTGATCCCCCTTTTACTATTTCTTTTTATTTGTTTTTTTTATTTGACATTTTACACATTTCTGTTTGTCAATATTCCCCCACTGCCTTCTGGATTTCTGCCTGGGGGGGGAGTATGTTTTTCTTGTTTTGTCAATTTTGTAGCCTTAAAGAAAAAGTCAACCAGTCATGTTAGATCAAGGGGAGGTGGAGGGCTGAGAAAGCAGCTATTTCTTGTTCAATTTTTGACCAAAAAAATATTCCATGCCTCCTTTCCTCCAGAGCAATTTGTGGTTCACCTCAAACATTTTTTGCATTAGTATAATTTTCTTTAATTACCTCTAAGTCACTGGTTCAACCCAGGTCAGAAGTGAAGTGGCCAAAACGTGATGGCTGGTTTGGTGTCCTGTGTGAAATGAATTTCCTGGGCTCAGCCCTGTTCCCAGAGAAATGGGTGTCAATGTCACCAGCACAATTAGTGCAATTTGGCGCCATTGTTGGAAGTCTCAGCAGAGGGAACTAAATGGATCTTGGAGCACTGAAAAGCCTAGAGGTCAGAGTTTGGGACCATCAGCATAGCAGTACGGGGAAGCTTGCACAGGTTGGCTTGTATTGTACATGTTCTATAGATAAATAGAGCTTCATCGACCCAGGCTTTCACTCAGTTACCTTTTACAAGCACTAATGGGTGGATCCAAAGCCCATTGAAGTAAGTGGGGCATGTCTACACTGCATCGTATACCTGGGTCCCAGGCTTGTGGATTTGGTGTGTCCAAGCCCACACCCATACGTCCATACTGCATTTTATACACTACACAGCCCTTCCGACTCATCTCTGTGGCTTGAGCTGCAGCCACACTGCAAAATGACAGGGCTTAGACCTGAGTTACACTGGGACTTGGGCTCCGACCTATCCGCTAGCAGTGTCCTAGGACCTGGGTCCTGAGTACTTGCTGGTCCACGTCAGACTGATTTGTGTGTGGACGGAAGGGGAGTTTAGGCTCAAACCTGACTCAGAGCTTGGGCTTAATGGGCAGTGGAGACACCCCTTGATAATCTTTACTTGAAAAATCACAGTTTAAGATCTTTTTTAAAGAATTTAGGGAGCTTTTCCTGATCCATTATATTTTATTCCTGTGAATAATCCTTACTCAGCCAACTACTCTCGTTGACTTCTCTGTACCTTAGAGAAATGCTTACAATGGTTGGCAAAAATGACATGAAAACCAATTTGGGTATATTATATGGTGCCCTCAGTGTGGCTAGACTCAGTGGGAGTTGAGAATGCGGACATAAACTCCTAGGGTATGTTTACGCTGTCCCAGCTGAGGGCCAGACTCTCACTAGCAGGGCTCAAGCTAGTGTGGCCATTGCACCTATGGTACAGATTCAGCCTAGCCACCTGAGCTCGGACTGAGGGGACTGGGAGGGCTTGAGACACTGAGCTGCCACCCAAGCGGCGACATCCAAACTGCTGGTTTTAGCACGCTAGTCTGAGCCGCCGTCTCTCCTGGGCTGAAAGCTCACTCCAAGCTTCAGTGAAGACACACTCATAGGACAAAGCCCTTACAGAGGAAATGTGATGCTGTAACGTTAATTTCTAATGAATCTCTTATAAAGTGCTACATGACAGCTTGAGTCTACCCACAGCTGAGGGCACCATATATCCAAATCGGTCTTGATACCATTTTTGCCAACCATTCTAAGCATTTCTGCACATTTTTAAACTTTCCTTTTCCTTCTATCCCCAGATCAGTCCTTTTCTCTATTAAAAAGGAAAGAGAATACATTTCTTTGTAACATGTTCAAGTTTATCCTGCAGAATAGGTGTGGTCTGGTATTTTATTTTCACAGTAGTTCATTTATGGCATTTTATTAGGTCTCATGGGCACTTTATTTGCACGTTACATTTCGGTAGCTAACAAGACTGCAACTTGATTTCTATTTTTATGCCCAGCAAGGACAGAAATGCATAGTTGTTAAAACAAACTGATTTCCAAGTCCTCTCAGCTTTTGTAGTATGCTTTGGACTTAAAAAAATAAACCAAAAAAAACCCCTCATAAACTGTGTGACTAGTTTAAAGATACCTGTGATAGATATGGCAATTTCCCGCAATAGTCTGGACAGCCTTACTGAATTAAGTTTAAGTATTTTAGGAGTTTATTGGATTAAAAATGCAGAATTTTCTGTTACTGTGGGATTGTATGTAATGTACCTAGGGGGGAGACAGGACTAATGTAAACCTTGGGAGTGTTATGAGAATCAGAGGACTATTTGAGACAATGGGCCAGACAAGAATAAAATTTTAAGTTAAGTGGGTTTCCCAAGAAATCATTCAGGGGAAGCGTATACAAACGTACTCCTAGCTATGCCAGGATTCAGCTTTTTGAAGTTTCTCTCTGAGGAAACCTTTGTCTGGCTGGTTACCTATTCACACTCTCTGCAAATCAAAGAGGCAGGCAGCATAAAGGAAGGGTTGGCTTGTTCTGAGTGAAAGGTGGTGTGAACTTGTGACCACAGAAAAACCCCTGGGCAGGGTTTGAAGGACTGACCCATACCAGAGTCCTTGCTGGAACTGGGGCATCGCTGGAAAGCATATTGGCATGTGTGTAGGTTCTTTAATTGGTTTGTAGTATCTCTGTAGTCCTTTCACCTTCAGAATTAATGTGCTTGCTTAGGAAAAGCTGTGTGATACCTTGCAACTGTGGCAATTACACTCTTTATAGCCTCTGAGAAGCCAAAGCAGGCCTGCTAGCAAGTCTGACTTGCTGGGAAACTCACAGTGTAGGCAGAGAGCTGGCAACCTGGGAAAAGCCCAGTCAGGAGGGAGGAAGCCTTAGGTCTCCATCCAAGAGTGATGACAGCTGAGGAGTGGGTGCCCTTGCTGGACCAGGATGGGGTGTAGAGCAGCCGTTGCCCTGAACTGAGACAGTATCCACCAGCTAAGGTTAAATACTAAATGAAGGTACAATTAACTAATGTGATTGATCAACCAAGAACTATTTAAGTCAATTGTTCTTGGCTTCTGCTTTGTGTTTTATGAGCGTTTTGAACAGCCAGGCAAGGTGAATGGAGAAACCCAGACTCTTAGGGTCTGATCCTGTCCTTATTTTGAGGGTACAAGGAATACAGGATCATACCTTTACATGGGTGGTTTTTAGGAGGTGTTGATTTACCTTTTAAAATGTGCTTTGACTTAATAATAACACTAATGATTAATAAGCATTTAATAGTGCTTTGCATGTTGAGAGCACTCTTCAGACATTAGCTCAATAACCCTCACATCGCTGCTCGGGATATTACCCCTACTTTGGAAATGGGAAACTGGGATAGAAAGGTAAAATGACTTGCCCAAGGTTACACAAGTCAGTAGCAGAGCCAGGATTAAAACTCAAAACCTCCTTGTTCGTGGCCTCAGTCCTCCAGGCCACCCTGCCTTTCAGGTGGATAGGTAATTTCCCTGTAGGATGGATCCTGCCACTGAAGCCCTGATAAGGATTCCCACACCCATGTATCACCCATTGCAAACTTTACAAGAACTAGAACCCCTCCTGCTACTGGAAGAGGCTTAGCAGGAAGCTCCCTAAGGAAAGGCTCATGGAGATTCCCTGCCTTTCTCCTGCGGGTCCCACTGAGCCAGAAGATCATCTGACCCAGGGCGTATACACATGTATGGGGCCTGAAAAACGGTGTGAAATCAACTTCCCTGTCAAGTTAGCAACATGTCACAGTCTGACAACATTTTAGTCAGCTCATCTAAGGTCCATGGGAGTCTTTCCACTGACTTCGATATGTTTAGGATCAGGCCACTAGATTTGGTACCAACTCCTTGCCTTGCTGTACTGTGCAGTTGGGGATCCAGTTAAGTTCCTCTCTGTGGACCTTGCAACATCCAAAAAACCTCAACTTGCAGAATCCAGGATCTTCCTGTACTAATGTTGGATCTTCTCTCTCACATGGCCCCACCAATTGACAAATGGCATTGAGCTACCTCATTTGCAAGTCCTCCTAAACTTGAGTTCCTTCCTGTCCCCATGTCGGCATCCTAGTTCCTGTCTGAAGAAGAGCCCCATGCTCGAAGTAAAGCAAGTCCGGTGACCAGCCAGGCACACACTGTGCGAGCAGCCCTGTGTTTGTGTTTGCTTTATCTTCATTGGGTGCTCTGCTTCTGTCTCCAATGTTCCTGATCCTGTTTCTGCCCCTCAGAGCTGGTACTTCTGTTGGTGAAAGTAAAATTTCACAGCTTAGGCAGCCCCCGTGCTGAGCCGAGAATTTCTTTGATCCCTACCCACTATCTAACGGCATTTTTAAAAGAATTTAGGATTAATTTAGGAAAAAATAAAACCCCTACACATAAGTAATTAATGCTCTGTGCAAATGTTTCTAACGCTGCAGCACTAAAAGAACAATGTCAGCATCAAACAATTTCACTTGATAAGTGTTTGTGTATTTTCTTTTGTTTGGTTGCCATGAAATGTTCTGCTAGCTGAATGTTGGGCACATTTGGGTGACCTTTTTATTTGCATTTGTGTCTTCACGACTGTTCATTTTTTAATTGGCTATTTGAGTATAATATGCTTCAGAAAGAGCCTGAGTGCAGACAATGAGTGCTTTGCTCCTGTGAATAACCGTTACTGGCATGAACCATCCTAATAGCTTTGGTGGCACTGCTTGGATGAGTAAAACTGTTCCCTGTGAATGAGGGGTCGCAAGACTGGGGCCTGAAGCAGTTATGCTTTTCCAGGATACGTTGCCTTTTGGCTGGAATCCCATTTATGCTAAGGCCATTTTACACTGCCTTAGCTTAGAATCTACTCCTATTTTAAGGCTTCTTTATGCTATCAGAGTGGCATACATTGATCATGGTGCACATGAGAATCTAGCTCCGGGGTTTATTATAATACAGAACTCAACTGTGGTATTTTTATCCACTGGCCCACTTTGGGAGACAATGTGTCACTCTCACTATTTATTTATCTGGGTGAGCATATGACATCTTTCATGGGCTCCACAGAGAGCCACATCTAGCCATTATTGACCAAAATGATCTGGACGAGTAATGCAGTGCTTTGGAGTGGGGATAAAATAGGAAACACTCGGGCTGCAGGACCTCCTGGAGGTTCCCTGCCTTAGCTTTATGAGCCATCTGACGTCTGTCTGCTCAGGTGGAGTTGGTATGCCGCTAACTTGTATTCCAATTGTACTTTTATTCCCAGAAAGGAAGGTATATTGCGAAGAAAGAAACATAACAAGGGCCTTTCAGACCAAAACCAGGGAATTCTCCACTCACAAGATGTTTGTTTTTTCTTAAAGCAGAATAAGCATGGTTGCCAGTTGGGTGCTGCAAATAAAACTGGCTTTACTGTTCATTTTGACTTTGATACTTAGCCAAATCCTGCTTGCCTTTCTCATGTGCACAGTCTCCTTGACTTCAGTGAGTGAATGAAGCAAGGAATAGAACACAGGAGTCTTGGCTTTCGTTCCATTTCTCTAGCCACTAGACCCAATGTCCCGGATGGGAGCTTGTGGCCATCCAACTAATACTGAATATTGTTGTCTGTTTCTGAAAAGGGTCAAGATGCCATAGTGTGGAGTGAGCTGTCTGATGGTTTTGTGAA
This sequence comes from Mesoclemmys tuberculata, assembly GCA_007922155.1. Lineage (NCBI taxonomy): Eukaryota > Metazoa > Chordata > Testudines > Chelidae > Mesoclemmys > Mesoclemmys tuberculata. The sequence continues at coordinate 14,922,873 of ML675637.1, forward strand.
GTCAGGAAATTCCAGAACAAATTCTTGTTTGCTAGTGAAAGGATTTGCATGGAGGATACAATGATAATATAATTGACACAGGACATTCATAAAGACAAATGTCGCTCTCAGGATAAATATTTGTCCTGCCATAGCACATATTCCATGTATGGGATTCCTTATGTTCCTACTGCTTCAGATTGCAGATATTATTCCCAAGGGAAAGAATAAACCCAATTAAGAGCTATATTCCTCACTTTGGATGTTATTTTCCAGTGGCGAGGGAAAGACAGTATAAGTCAGGACTCCTGATTTCTATTCCTCCTTATAACCACTCCATTATCATGAGACCCTGGACAAGCCACATAACCTCCCCATGCCTTAGATTCCACAGCTGTAAAATATGGGAATAATACTCTACTGGCTTGCAGGAGCGTTTGAGCTTTGAGTCACTAGTGGTTGGGAAGCATTTTGGGATCCTTGGCCGAAGAGCATTGCACCCTTGTTTACATGGGGGATATTTTCCCCAAATCTGGATTAGATTTCAAACTCTTTGAACAGCTAGGACAGACAAGGCAACAATGGATAGATCCGTTTAGTTAAACCTGCTGAAACTAATTGAATTTGGGGGGGAAGTCCCCCAGTGTAAAAAAGGCCTATAAACCTGATCCTATCCGGTGCTGAGTGCCCTAACACCTATTGAAATTAGGAGATGGGTTGTTGAAGGCGTTCAGCACCTTGGAGTTGCTCTCTGCACTGGAGAGTTATGCTCCTAAATCCCTTTGGAGGCCCCTATAGCCTGCTTCTGCTCCCATCACAATGAGTGAAGAGATGCACTGGTACATCAAGCATTTAGATAAGTGGCTGTGAATATAAAGGATTACAATTATTTTTAAATATCAGTGGACACAAAAAGGGGTTAAAGGGGTTTGGGTTGAGCTATTTCTCCGGCACTCACTGTTTGAGCTCTACATCACAATGGAACCAAGAACATAGTAGAATTAGTATTGTTTGTATTACAAAAGCCATTAGGGGTTGAAATGGGGTTAGGCCCTGTTGGGCTCGGTGCTGTGCAAATACACACAGAGAAAGCGAGAGTCCTTGCCCCCAAAAGAGCTTAAATCATAGACTGAATGTATTACGATGACAAATGACACAATGGTTTCCCCAAGATCATACAGCAGGTCAATGGCAGATGCAGAAATACAATTTGCATCCACAGAATACCTGTCCAGTCCCCTATTTGCTAGACCACCTCAACTTCCCAGGATAAATCAAATATTTGGATCAAATTCAACCACAGAGCAACTTGGTGAGTAATTTAAGTGTGAGTGAGGAAACAAATGCCAAGAGAAGTGACAAATTCTACCATGGTTTGTGCTTTCTCTTTATTCAGGAAAAGCTGCCCCTTTCCTGAATAAAGTGACAACTGGGGTAGGGGAGATGTTTTATTTTCGCTGTATCTCTTGTCCGTTCATCCCTCTGGTAAGCTGTCCTGCAGTCTGTGCATCACCCCCAAAAAGGGAGCGATGGGAAAGGAACAAGTGAAAAGAATCCTGTATCTTGTTCTTAAATGTAAAGTGCATGAATTGGGTGTTTTTTAAAAAAAGAAAAAAAAGAATCTTGGCTAAAAGTAGGTTACATAACTTAAGCCAGTCTAAAATTACATGCCAGCAATTTACATGAGTTTTATGTAACTGTTTATACTGCTGTTTATTTAAAAATTACTACTTATCTTGGCAACTGCCGCTATACACTGTACATTTGCTAGCTCCGGAAAACAGGGCACCTTCATTAAAAACACAGTCACCAAATACAAAAAAACCCTAAACCCTGCTCTGACATAAGGTTAAGAGTCAGACAGGAACCACAACAGCAAGGACATTCAGTGTTCAAGACAGAATAGGCCTTTTGGATATTGAGAACAGCGCTGGAGCATGTTCCATCCTTAATTCCCCAGCAGCACTGAGGTATCCTACAGCTCAGTTGCTACAGCCTATAAGACCAGCTCTTGTTCTTGGACTCTTATAAAGGACCCTCATCATTCATAGATATTCACGCTCTGCTTTTGTGGGTTCAAGTCAAACCCACCACATTTTTCAATGCTGAGGGTAGGCAGTCTTTTGTTCTTTCTTAAAATCCTATCATGATGTCATGCAGAGCTTTCATTTTACCAACCTGTAAAATGTTGCCATCTCATTTTTTATTTTATGTTTCCAATCTACCCTTTCATAGCCAACATTTTTTTAAAAAATTATCAGTGGACATTATTTATGTAGGACCTACTCAAAAGCAATATTTAGGGCCCTCACTGCTTCTGCGGCTACATTTTTAAGCAACAAAGTGCATACCCGAAATCTGTGCAGCCATCTTTGAAAATGGAGTGCACTCACAATCTAAACCATAAAACACAAGGGAAAGAAATGAATGTTTGTGGAATAACAGATTCAAAATTGGTTAAAACAAAGAAAAAACCCCACTTTATTCTCAAGTTTGAAGGAGGGAACAAGGAACAGTGAAGAGTTAGAGGCTATTAACAATGTAACGGTCAGCCTCGCTTCTTCAAAATGGCAGTATCCTCTGCATGGGACACTTCCACAGACGGAGCCACTTCTTATCATGGCCTCATAAGGAATTTTATAGTATTGTTACACTCTTCTAGGTGTTATCCAATTTGTTACTGCTCTGTATTGAAGCTCAGACTGGATGGAATCCTATAACGCCGCTTATCTCTCTCTCACTGTCCCAGGGAGTTGCAATATCAATTGCAAATTGAATGCAAGAAAGTGCAATAGCAGTCAGGACGTGTCATACCTCCACAGGCCAAGGTCCTTTGTCTAAACCTGAGCAGAATAGGCCCCACCTTTTATCAGTGTAGCACATCTACATCAGGGGTTTGCAAGTTGCATCAATTAACGTTTTTCTAATGCAGACAAGGCGTTCAGGCTCACAGTCCCTTGATTTAATCAGGAACGGGGTTTTCGGTAGGTGGTCCTCAACTCTGGAACTTGTTTTTTTGCCTTGCTTCACCACAGCCCAACCCCAACGTGCTCCATCAGCCAAGCTGTCTCCCAGGATCCATTGTCCAAAATGAATGCAAAGTGCTGAAGTTCTAATCTGGTGGTGTTTTGCCCTCCTTTCACACTGGCTTGAATAACCACAAAGTGCAATGCAATCAGTAGTGAATTTGTGCTCAGACTGTGTCTACACTGAAAAAAAATGGTGTGGTCTTCACTTAGGTTAGCTAAGTCATGTTAAAATAGTAGTGAAGACGTGGCAACTCTCATTCGGGCAAACAGCTCAAGTTCAAACCCAGTTACCCCTACAGAATTTAACATGAGCTGCTAACCTGAATTAAAAGCTGAGCTGCCGTGTCTTCACTGCTATTTGAACCCAAGTTAGTTAACCCAAATTAAGAACACAGTTTGCATACAGTGTGAGTAAGGGGAACCGAATTGAACAGGAGTGGAGTAGACTTTGGAGTACAATGGGGGGGAAGAGCCTGGGGAAACTATAGAAGTCTCAGATAAGACCCAAAAGTCTTAATTCCCAGGCTCTTTCTCTAACAATTAAGGAACAGATCCTGCTTCCCTCTGAAGTCTGTGGTAGTTTGCCATTAACTTGAGTGAAAGCAGGATCAAGCCCTAAATGACAGCCGTGATTCTCTGGTCCTACCAAGCTGTGCTCATGGCAGGAATGGGTTTTGGGGGAAGGTGGTTTTGAGTAACTTTTGTCCATCCCCAATTCTCAAGCTGAGCAGCCTGTGCACACAAGGGGCCATTCCAGTTCCTTGGAAGCCAGAATGAATGGACATTCATTATTTTTCTATATTCAATATTCATTCATTATTATATTGTGAAAATATTCATTCAAATGCCCATTGAAGTCAATGGATGCAGTCCTGCAGTTATAAACTCTTGTGATGACTGTATTACAGACATGCAGACTTCTTTTCACTGTGACTATTATATGCAAAAACACTATTGTGAAAATAAATAAGCCATAGAACAAGGTTGAATATGATTTTAACTTGCAGTTCACTACAGTTTGTTTAAACCAAATCTAAGGAGAGGGGGTGTCCATCCGTCCAAAAAAGTTTTTGGGTATAAGGCTGCAAATTGGCAACATATGCCAATGACTTAACAAGCTAATTCATATTTGTTGTTTAAAAAATGTTGTGGTCATCATCTTTTCAGATGATGGTCAAAATCTGGGAAAAAAATGTTATGAAAATCAAAGTTGGTTTTAAAAAAAAATCCCAAAGCTTGTTGATGAAAGCTTTCATTGAAAAAATATTCCAGGGGAGTGGTGTTCCATGAAAAATCAAAATTTCCACAAAAATTGCTGCCAAAAATGCAATATTTGGGAGATTTCAACCAGTTCTGGTGGAAAATGTTGAATATTTTTTTTCATTGGAACTTGAAATTTGGATGAATGTTTTCATCAATTTTGAAATGAATACAATGTAAACCAGCTCTATCATAGCTGTTCAAAAACATTTTTAAAAACTAATTTGAAGTTTTTTGTCAAATTTTGGGTGTGTTTCTGTCAAAATTCAAGTTCTGTTTTGAAAATGCTGATGAACTCTGCTTACATGATAAGTTGGTAACGTTTTGGAGACTGTTGCTCGGCTCTGCTTTTAAGAATGCCCGTTGAATGGGATGGAGTCTTCTGCTTTAAAATGGTTGCCATGGAATAGGCTGTGGGTACAAACTGATCCCACGTCTAGTTTGTGACCAAGCCGCTGCAGGATAGGCCAAAAAATAAGGGCCAAATCCTGATGTTGCTTAGCTGTGTGCTGAGGAGTGTGGCTGAACCTCTGCCCAGCAGCCAGTGAAGAGAGGGATGGTCCTGGGATCAGAAGATAAATACTCAGCAGCTGATATAAATCCCAGCTTGAGGAGATATATCCTTTCTAGCCCTGCTCTAGCTAGCCCATTAAAGATAGTGTCACTATGGCAGTGCCAGCAGTGGGAAGATCTCCAGCTCTAAGTGTAGACATATCCCTGGTCCCACCCCCAGATGGGCAGCCACTCTCCCCTGGGCACAATAGCTAGGCACCTACCAACTGCTCTAGGGAGTACTAGATGATGATGTTAACCAGATGCTGAATGAGCGTATTAGGCAAAATTGCTTGCCCTTATCTCACGCCCCCTGCTAGCTGTGTGAGACAGGGCAGCAGTTTGCTCAGAGCTCTTAGAACTGCTTTCACCTCTTTGCAGTACATGTTTGTTGTCTTATTTTGAAAATCTACTTCTTTTTTGATCGGTACGATGAGGGCTGTGTAGGGCGGGGAACTCAGCCTTTTCTTGCTGTTACACCTTTCCTAAAATGCGAGTTCTGCGACCTCTGAGTATTTGGGGAAATGAATTATTTGTAATAATAATTATTAGCCTTCAGTACGACATCATGGGGATGTTTTGTTGGGTTTTCCTAAAAAAACAAATAACCTTCACAACATTCATGATCTTTGATCATAAAAAGAGGAAAGATACTGTCTATAATTTACCCCCGAGTCACCCTGACCATGACTCTAAGATTGGGTAGTCAGGAGCTTTGTTAAACCCTTCCCAGAATTTCTGCCTTTTGGGTGCTCAGATGCACTTGTTTTCCTTTTGACTTGCCTTTAAGTTCTCTCAGTGACTCAGAGAGCGTCTCCTGGAGGTCGCTGATGGTGATGTCTTACACGCCTAATGTCTCTTTGAGCTGCTCGTCCAGACCCTTCAGGGTCGCTCCAAGAGCTCCGGTAATCGCTGGGATCGTCTTTGCTCTAGTTGTCCATGACCACTCCGCTTCATGGCAGAGTTCTTCAGACTTTGCCATCTTCTCTTCTTGTTTACGTTTGCTGATATGGCGATCTCAATTCACATGGTTGTGTTTGTCTTCTTTTCTACAGCAATTACATCCGGCCTCATGGCCTGTGCCGTTTGGTCTTTGACAATGGCCAGATCCCACAAACTCTTAGCCTCTTCATTCCCTACAGCACTTTCGATTCAGTGGGTCATAATCCTACGTGGTGCGCTTAAATCTGTGCTTACCACAGAGGCTCCAGTACGGACTTGGCGATCTTGCAGTGTCTGTTCACATACCGTTTCCTACACAGGCTCTTCCAAAGACACTCAACATATGCTCCACTGTCTCTTCTTTTCCAGACCACATTCTGCAGTTCGGGGAGCAGTTCTATTGGTCAATTCTATTTTTAATGTAATTAGTCCTTAAGAACTGTCTTGTGCACTCATAATGATGCTTTCTGTCTCTTTCTTGAGGTATCCTTCTACAAGCCATTAGCCATTCTTATTATTATAGAACTGTATTAGCATCCAGAGATTTCAATCAGGAATTTGGGCCCTATTGTGCTAGCTGCTGTCCAAATACATACAAAGACACCTGATTCTCATTTACCCTAAGGCCTTTTTATATCTCCCTGGCAGTGTATATGGGGCCTTAAAAGGGGCATAAATTACCGAGCAGCGTCAAGGAGTCTTAGTGTAGATGAAAATCAGGGCCACGCTCCTTACTTGAAGGGCTTTCATTTTATTAAGGACCAGGTTCTGAAGCTGGCCGAGATCTTCACACTGCTCCAAATCCTTCATGCTGTGTAAACAGATCAGAGCAGTGTAAAGGGACCTTAGAAGCCCTGGTTCCCACTGGAGAAGGATTCCCCTGACAGAAGCACTGGGGTAGATGGACATAAGTCTGCCTTCCAAGGACACACGCATAAGCCTGGAGCAGAGGATGTGGTGGGGCAGGCTGTGGGCAGGAGAGGTGTGGTAGGACAGGGCTGCAGCAGGCCCCACAACTGAGATTTCTGGTAGCATTAATGCCCATGGGGCTTCCTGAGGAGGCCGTCATAGCTCAGACTGGCCTCATGGGCTGCCTCTCCAATCCTCACAGCAGCCTAGAATTGGGAGGACCCAAAGGTGGCTTAAAGCCACCATAGTTCCTGCTCTCTGAGTGTTGTCTTAGAGAAATAGAACACACACCATTTCTCACACCTTACTCTGCCTGTAGTCACATGGGTCTGAGTGAAGCAAACTGCTATTCCACAGAATCTGGCCCTAAATACTACCATCTTATTTTACCTGGATCCTTGAGAAGAAAAGAGGCATCTGAAATGACTGAAAGCCTGTTTGTTAGATGCTCAATGATTTAGGATGGGCTTTTCCAAAGTACCCTGTTGCAATAAGGAATGTGCCTAAGCGAGCAACGAACATACCAGACTTCAATCCTAAGTGATTTAATACAGCTGAGTTATAAAACCCTGAAAATCATGGTTTACAATGGAAACTCTGACGGGCCATCAAATATAATGGCACTTACAGGCACTGCTATAATTAAACCCTCCACACACACACAAAACGACAATGTCTTACAGTAACAATCTATATTTTCATAGTGGCAGATGGAGATAGCCCTGTGACTCCCGTTAAAGCCAGCAGTAGACAGGTTGTTAAAACTCCACGGAATGCAAGGAAAATGTATCCTGAACAAAGCCAGAGGCAAATGGACAAAATCAAGAACCACATTGTTTACTTAGCAGTAAATGTTGAAAGTGTTTCAGACCATAGCATGTTATCTCAGATCATGTGCCGCTGTCAGAGAGAGGGGTGCAGAGCGTGGGGACTAGAATGAGAAGGGAAGAGAAAGACAGTATGAGCCTCTTGTTCTGGGAAGCTTGCAGAAATATGGAAATTAATTGCAGCATATTCTGAGCAGAAAATATTGTGAACTATTTTCTTTTCTTTTTTTCCAAATAGGGCAGACTCTGCTTTACCAGGGATCTGTGTGAGAATCACATGCTTTAAATATACCTTTTTCCAGTACTTGATCTTAAAAACTAAAGCTCATGACAATTAAACATTTGAAAATAGAAACAGCTATGGGGAATTCTGAGGATCTAAAATGAAAGAAGTCTTTTGGCCAACTTCTTCACTCAGTTACATTGGTGTAAATGCAGAACATTCATGGAGTTTCTCCATACTCACACCAGACTAATGGAGAGAAGAATTTGGTCTATAGTCTTTAATGAAGTCATGGAGGTTTGTTGAAATAGATGTCCACCGGTTTCAGTCTGATGTGGTTTTGAAGTGGACAAACTATTAAATCCCAGAAGTGTGAGTCTACAGTAGAAACTGACCCTTAACGATATCCATGGTACCTGCCACTGGTAGAGTTCAAGTTTAAAAAAAAAAAAAAAAGCTACTCTCCTGTCAGCAGTCTTGCTTTCCCACTTGCTTGTGCTCATTTTTAAAATGATTTAACTAGTCTGTATTGCTCTGTTTGATATTATTTGTCTCTTCTCATTCCTTTTTGCAAGGAAGGGATGGGGGGAGATTGATGGTAGTGGGACTGATCCTGTAAACCTTTCACTCACATGTGCACCTTATAAGTTAATGGGAACACTTACGTGAGTAAAAGGTACCCACCGTGTGCTTAAGCTTGCAGGATAAACCCCTTCAATTGCAAAGCATGTGTAAATACTGCATAATTTGATTCACTTTCCTAGTGGCTACTGCTCAGTAATTCCTCATGGCGCTGTGTGACTCCTGTGATTATGTAACATAACCTGATATGGAGTAGAGATTTAGTCTTATGTCCATTGAAGTCAATAGAAATTTTCCTATTAACTCCAGCGAGCTTTAGATGAGGCCCAGAGAGGATAATTCTATTGTGGGTTGGGCAAAACATCATTGAAGCTGGTGGTTGTAACTCCCACCTTTCATTAAGAGAGTTGTAAGAAACTGTTAAGCTCCTTTATAGAAGCCCCCACCTAAAACAAATATATTTGACTCCACCCAGGAATTAGTTCTATTTGGATGGAAATTTTCACTGGATGTTGTTTTGGGGAGGTGGGTGGTCGAGAGCGAGCGAGAGCGTGTGTGCACAGAAACACAGAGAGAAGAAAGATGCACGCATGGCGTGATCAAGAAGAGTGTGGTGCTGGCTAAAGAGTTTTGGGGCTGTAAGCCAAGAAATGATCTCCTCTTTGATTCCTTGTAAATAAACAAGACTGCAACAAAGGTATCTGGCCCCATCCCCTTTCTCCTCCTAACTGGAACAAGAACCCAAAGTTTTATTAGCCCGCAGTCCAACTTTTGGGCCCAAAAAAGGGGAAACAATCCTCTGTGATCCTGCAGTCAGAGCTGCATGATGTGATATAATATATAGGCCAAATTTACTCTATCCTGGGAAGCAATGATTCTAAAAATTTTTTGAAGCTGAACACGAGCTCCCAGTGTGATGCTGTAGCCAAAAAGACTAATGTGATCCTTGGATGCATAAATAGCGAAATCTCGAGTAGGAATAGACAGGTTAATTTACCTCTGTATTTGGCCCTGGTGCGACTGCTGTGTCCAGTTCTTGGGTTGGCAATTCAAGGAGGATGCTGCTAAATTGGAGAGGGTCCAGAGAAGAGCCACAAGAATAATTAAAGACTAGAAAATGTGCTTTATTGTGCTAGACCAGTTGTTCTCAACCAGTGAGTTTTTTTTCCCCCCCTTGTTATTTCTTTTGTAGTGGAATGGAGCTGTTCTGAAGACTTTTCTCCTTTGGCTGGGGAAATAATCATGGATAATCTTCAGTCTTTGAGATGCACCATCACAGGCCTCAGAACGGTAAATGCCAAATCATTAATGTAGATCTTAAACTCCCCAAATGGTACAGGGGCTCTGACACATGCATCAGGGCCTCTTGGCAATAACAGCAGAGAGCCATTCCTCCGGCAACACAGCCAGTCATGAAACATAATATGTCTGGTATCCATAATCTGAAAGTCACAAAGGAATAGACAGACAGCATGAACTGTTTTGCAAATTGTCATGTTCTGGGGAGATCAGAAAAGATTGGAATGAAAGTCACTGCTCTATGGATCACAGGATAATCTTAGTGTAGATCAAAGTCTCCTGAGAGATCCAATCCTGACTCCAAGTCTGATGGTTAAAATAACAATTCTACCTCCTCTACCTCATTAAGGAACAAAGTCATTGATTGCAGTCTTTTAAGGAGATGTGCATTTTCATACAGATAAGAACTGGGTCAATGATGGAGAAAATCTCTCATGAATATTCACTTGCATTTTTTTAAGCAAGCTAACTTCAACCATCTGTTTGTAACCCTAGTCTGCAGGCTTTTAGTGAACATTTGTGCAAGTGAATTTTGGTTTTGCAAATGCTTGCTGAGAACAAACTTTTGTGTTCAAAACCTCTGTGTCCAAAATCTTTTGTGTTCAAAATTCACACAAATATTTGCACTGGAAATATCCAGCACCTACTGAACTCAATGAGAGTCTTCACTAGGTATTGACTCAGGCCCGTAAAACAAAACCACAGCAGGAGAAAGACAAGTCATTCCAAAACCCCCTGGTTCGTGCTCTGAAGCACAGGTGTTAGAGATCTGACTGTTCGCTTAGATTGGAATTCTCCAGGGTGTGTGGCTAAGGGTATGCCTACACTGCAGCTGGAGGTATAATTGCAGCGCACGTAGGCACATGCAAGCTAACTCTAATCGAGCAGTGATGCTGCAGCGCCACAGGCTTCAACCTGGGCTGTACAAACCCACCCAGGACTCTGGGTAGCTCCTTGGGAGGCTAGCTACCGTAGCTTCACTGCTGTTGTTACGCACGCTAGCTAGGTCAGGTATGCCCACACATGGAGTGTAGAGGCATGCCTAAGAGTTAAGTGATGGGCACAATATAAAAACCTCCTTGCCAGAACAGACCAGGGATTATTTTCGGTTTTTTATCTGAAGAGCTTTCCTTTGAAACCCAATATTTTCCAGGCGGCTGGGCCATAGGATGCATTGCAAAGTACCTTTAGTAAACTTACAGGCACCTCGACTTGCACAGTCACTTCCAGGGGCACATATTAAGGACAGTGCCTATTGTACATTGTATCTACACACTCTCTCTCCCAAGGCTGTGCTATCTTTAAATGAAGGGTAGGATTTTCAAAAAGCACAAACATTGGCCTAGCTCTATTCTCATTAAAATCAATGGTTGGGCATTGACATGCTTCTGTCTGCATTGGCACACAGACTGTGATGCATCGTGGTGGAGCTGTCAATCAATTGCAAGGGTCTCCCTATGTTCTCATTAATAGACTGTAATGTCTCTATTGGACCCATTATGGTCCATTAACTCAGGGATCCACCCATATTGGGATTTTGGGGAGCTCTTGGAACTATTTCTTCCAAGCTATCATGATATTCTGGTCAAAATAGCTTGAGTAGTGTGTTTGGAAGAATGTGACTCTGGGTGTGGGAGTACTGTCTAGTGGTTAGAACACAGGCCTGGGCAAGAATTGCTGGTTCGGTTCCCAGCTCTGTGACTGAATTTTTGTGTGATTTGGGCAAGACACTTAGGCCCAGGAGCCACAAAGGTATTTAAGATCCTAATTTCCATTGATTTTGTGAGTCTGGGCCTTAACCTCAATTTTGCCATGTGGGAAACAGATGTAATATCAGCCCCTTCATGGAGGTGTTTTGAGGTTTGAAAAGTACTTGGAAATCATCTTGATGTCCTAAATTTAAAGGTGTCTTATAAGCGAAACGTATCACTTATTTACTCTAGACAGTCTCAAGCAATAGATGATCCATTCCAGCTGAGATTATAGTTGCCAAAATGTAGTAAATTGCAATCTGCCACACTCTCCATCACTATATATTCCTTCTCTCGCCTTCCTTGTAGCTGAGCTATTTAAATAGTCTCATCTGCCATCCAAGCTGTAATAGCTAGCTACAATGGAATGAATAAAGGAGTGAACACCTGCCCTCATTCTGAGCATCCGAGCTTTGGTGCTGTGACAAGGTGTAAAGGAATTCTAGCATGTAGGGAGTTACCAGACTCTTGCCTATCGCATGGCTGATCTGGGAAGAGGAAGCTGGTGCGAAGGAGACTGCCACAGGATTAGGGTAGGTCCTCGCTCTTCCCATGTGGGTGAGGCTGGAGATGCCCCGGGTGCTCGTTATTCAGTAGCTTGAGTTGATTTGTTCTCATTGTTGAGTTTTGGAAACAAAACAAGCCCCGAGGGAATGACTTTGAGGTGCAAGGGAAGGCTGGGCCAGTGGCTAGAGCACTCGTGTACGAGTGGGGGGACCTGGCTTCAAAGCCCTGCTCTGCCACAGACTCCCTGCACGATCTTGGTCTAGTCACTTACCCTCTCTGCCTCCACTAAGACTTCCCTACCTCACCAGGGTGGTGTGACAAACTTGGGAGGCACTCGGCTATTACGGTAACGGGATTGGGCAAGTGCCTAAGATAGAACAAAGCAACCTGTAGTTGGGACTTTTATTTTTCCTTCCCTGGCTAGTGAATCCGCACACAGGCTTACAAGTGAGTTAAGGTCCTGACCCTGCCAACACATAGCGCTGAAAGTAGCACTTGCTCCTGTGACTTCAGTGGGACTAAACACTGTATGGAGGATTGGATCCGAAGTACTGGAGTCTGACCCCCTTATGCATTAATAGTCCAGTGAAGTCAATGGGCCTGATTCTCATTTACACTGAGGCCCATTTGCATTGCCAAAGTGGTGTAAGGACACCTTCATGCAGATGAGAATCAGACCTCTTGGGATTACTTGTGAAATAAGGTACTCACCAATGTGAGTAAGGATATCAGAACCTCACCCTAAGTTATATTCTTAGGGCTTGTCTACACATTGCCAGAATCTGGACTACAGAGGTGTGAATTGTAGGGCACTCTTGTGTGTCATGCTCTTACTGCCCAAGGTAGACCCTGGTGGCTGAACTAAAAGATAACTGGTACACATCAATGTAATCCTGTTTGAAATGGGATGACATCAGCGCAAGTGAGGTACCTTTTCATTTATGCTAGCAAGGTCTTCATGGAGCAGTTAGAGCACTGTGTAGTTCACACCCCTCTGTGGTGCCGTGTAGACAAGCAGTGGGCGAAACAGATTGGATTAGGTAGGAATCAATCTTTGTACCTCAGGCTTGAATTGAACCAGAACTATTTTCCACTTCAGGAAAGTTTTCTTAATTTTTAATTTGTTTGTGTTTCACCTTTGTCGGCCTCAGTGCTTCCTGGGTTCCTCCAGCACCCAGAGGAGAAGGACCAAAATACCACGAAGCAGTGTTGTTTCTGCAGTTTTTCCAACTTAGCCAGAATGGGAAGTGCTGTAAATCTAGCAAGAGGGCCTGTTCTCATGACAATTCCATCCTCGTTTTTAGACCAAGAAGATGGGTACAGTTAGATAAGCTTTGGGTAACCTTTTTGATATTTAGACAAAGCAGATTTCTATTGATCTCGGTCACAGGGATTAACCTACTGCTAGGAGACAAACAAACAAAAAAACCCCAGAACTGTAATCATTACTTCATTACGTATTTTCTAAGGCCCTGGTTCTGCAACCTTTGAAGTGAGCAACACGGACATACCAGTCCCACTGATTTCACCACTTTGCGAGTGACTGGGCCAGTCACTTAACTTCTCTGCACCAATTATTGAGTTCAGGGGCCCTATTAGGTATGAGTGAGGGTTATAGATCTGGCTATAAGTAATTTTAAAAGTTGTTGTGTTAAGGATTCACTACTTAATGTTTATAAGGTGCATTGAAGAAGCAAAGCATTACTATTAATATTTATAAATGGAATGTTTTAATACCCTTTTGTTTCCATTTCCATGTCTTTGCAGGGCCAAAGTTATTACACGCGTGTCTCGGCATACAACATGAAAGGATGGGGACCTCCGCAGACTACCACTCCTGCTTCTGCTGCGCCTTCTAGTAGGTTCAGATCTCCTACACCCACCACTCTTGATTTATTAAAGCTATTTTCTTCGAGTCTTTTTGTTTTTAAAGTGAATTTGTACAAAGGCAAATCCATTGGGGTCAAAGGATAAAATGGGCAAGTCACCCAGGAATTAAATAAAATACAACTTCAAAAAAAAAATCCTTGGGCATAATCTATATATTTGTAATGGTCTTGTACTGTTTCTACTTTCACACCTTTTCCAGGCTGTCTATTTAGGACCTGACCCTGCAAACACATAGGCACAAGGGTTAGGGTTTTGACCCAAATGTCCTTTAATAGGCTTCTGTTATATTGAACTTCCTATAATGTAAGGAAAAGAGCAGATCACAATCTGAATGTGAACTACTATCAGGAAATCACTGATAGCGCAGACAATTTTGCCCTGTGCATCGCGCTGAACCAAAATGTGTGGGCCCAATCCTTTAAGATTCTGAGGGTTGTAAATTCCCACTGAAGTTAATGGACTGCTCATAGAAGTAGAGATACCTATGTGCATGCATGCTCATAGTAGTCATTAAGTAGTAGTTAAAATGTACCACATGACCAAAACCCTCCTTCCTTTTAAAAAATCATGGCAAGTTTTCTGAAACTCCACAGGGACCATAATTTTGCGTTTGCAATTTTTTAATTTATCCTAATGGCAACTTATTGTTAATCACTTTTCCTAGATTAGTATTCGCTGCTGAACTGGCTAGACACATTACAGCTTCCCTTGTATTGATTAGTGTGGTAAAAGTTTTCATTTTATTGCATTAGCACTTTCTTTTATTAGGCTAATGTAACCATTTAATAAGCTTGAATGGTAATGTGAGAACATTAAGGAAGTTGGACTGACACTACATATCTGAGAGTTGTGGGAAGTGGAGTTTGGGTAGTTGAGGCTCTTACAGTACCACTGTCTTATTCTGGACCAAATTCTGCGCTCACTTGCACCAGTATAAATCCAGAGTTACTCTAACAAAATCTGCTGTGTTTGGTGTAGTACAGTCCTGGGACATACTTCTGCTCATGGTTACACGGACTAATTCCATTGACTTATTCTGCATTACAACAGCATAACAGCTGAATTTGGTCCTAGAAACCTTAAAACTCCGTCTCCTTAAAGAAAGGGACTGTATCTTTTACAGGAACTCAGTGTCATTCAACAAAATACGCCCTGCAGAGCAGTGGACCTCTGGCAAAACAAGTGGCATTTTATGCTTCAGCCCTGTATAAGATTAAGGTATTACTCTGGGAATATTTTATTGTCCCACCCTTGCGACAGTGCCTCTTTCTTTCTATTCTTGTTTAACCTTTTAAAAACATCCTGCAATAAGGGACCGATCCAAAGCCCACTGAAGTCAAAGGAAGTTTTGTCACAGACCTCAGTGGGCTTTCAGTCAGGTGCTATTGAACTAGAACCAGAGCTGGTCAGAAAATGGGGTTATTTTCCTGCAGAAAGTTCAGGCTATGTGTTTAAAAAAAGAAAAAAGAAAAACCTGAAATATTTTGACCGAAAACTTCCAAAAACCAAAATTTGGTTTTCAGGTGAAAATTTTGAGGATTGGCTTTTTTTCAGTTTTCCAACCAAAAAAAAGACCCCAAATAGTTTGGAGGCCAGCAGGAACTTGCCACAAAACTTTTCCTTTTGTCAAAACCCCCAATTTTCTGTCAAAAAAAAAGTGTTGATGGAAAATTTTTGACAAGCCCTCATCAAAACCCTAGGATCCTGGCTGCAGCCTGCCTGTGCCACTCTGGCAGCATATAGGTGCTACCGTCACCTGGGAGAGAATATCCCCAGTTCAGGAGCAGCCTAGGCTGCTATAAGCCATAGGCAGCCCTGCTTAGTTAGAATTAAGGCCACTTCGTCCCCTCAGCAGCTGAGAACCCAGGTGGAATAAAGCCACCTTTCCCCTGCCTCCTCCCAGGCTATGCCTTCTATAAAAACAGAGCCACTGCTGCATGTGGGGCAATCATAGCAGACTGCAGGTTATTTTTACAAGAGGCAGACATGGTAACAATAGAAGAACAGTAGTAGCCCATGATACCTATGGAAATTTAAGCTTGGTCCCAGTGTGTCAAAGAAGAGTGTTTCAACAAGACCGTACATGCATGTTTTCTTCATCAGTGAGCACTGTCGCATCCAGCAGACCCAGATCCCATCCTATCACTGGCCATTATGTGACATTTTCATTATTATGTATCCTCAATGACTCACGCTCAAGCCTTTCAGGGAGTCAGACTCTCATAGCCTAAGTTTCAACTCTTTTTATGAGGTTCTATTAACGTCAGAGTTTCAGTTTGAAATGCAACATGCTGTTTATTCATTGGTCCAGTTACTGTCTGCAGAACTTATTCTAGTGGGAAAATCTCTATCCAGGAGGACTGCCTTAACCGTTGGTTTTGAAAACTAATGGGGAAAAAAACCACTCAGCGAGAGCAGTGTGGCCCTGGAACAACGCTGGTGTAATGGAGCCGAACTTGGCCCTAAGCTATAAATGAAGTTAGACTCTTTAACACTCTATAAAATGGTCTGTAATGACAGCCAGAAAAATGTTAGTGCAGTGTTTCTCAACCTTTTTGATACGAGGGACCAGCTTGCTGCCTTCCTAATCTGTGTCAGGGAGATCTCAGGGACTGGCCACCTGTCCACAGACCAGTCGCTGAGAACCACCACAGTAGTGGAATTAAAGATCAACGGCTGAATCCCACTCCAGCCCAAAGGCACCGAGGGATTGTAAAGTCAGTGAATCTTCCCAGCTGGGGAGGGGAGGGAAGGGCAGGGCACTGAGCACTGGCTTCTAATCCCTCCCTCATCCCCAGGTCCAGTGATTGTACCAGAGACAAATTTGGGGAATGAAAGGGGTGTGGCCAGAATGCTGCTATCTTCTGGCAATCCCCAGGTAGCAGATGCCCCCTGTGGGTCATACCGAGCCCTAGAGCTGTTCTAAATGACACTGGCCCTCCAAGGATCAGTGAGTGGCATATGGCTGCTAAGTGTCTCCCCACACACCTGCATTGAGTGGATACTGGAAATAGCTGAAACTTGACCTACCAATGTACACCTACAAAGGTTACTGCTTTTGACAACCACCAGAATGTCTAACAGAAAAGAAAAAACAGCGAGAGTCCTGTAGCACTTTAAAGACTAACGAATTTAATTTCTGCAGGCAGAAGCTTTGGTGGGCTGCAACCCACTTTGTCAGATCCAAGAAACAGAAATCAGACGGGGGTATAGCTGTTGCTACAGCCCACAGACTATAGGAGCAGCCACTTCCCAGTGCATTCACCTCATTGTCATTGTAGCAAGTCAAAGCCAAAGCACATTAATGTCTCTGGCATGCCGAGTCCCTGGGAAGAAACACGTCACTCTCAACCGAAATTAGTACTGTATGTTCAGCAAGCGAGCAGTGAGTTGGTGGCACACGTTGCATCTCCGCCAGCTAAGAAGACAAGCTACTCCTGGCAGTCAGCGGGCTCTGTCAGCGCACTGACGTACCGAGGGCACACATTTATTTATGACACCCAAGTGGGGGGTTTTTTTAAACGTTATTTCATTTTATTTTCGTAAATACAGGAATTGAAATGCGGATTTAAAAAGATCTGAAATCATGGCTCTCCTGTATGCCAGGCACTCGGCTCCCAGGACAAAGAACTTGAGGGCATGTGGTAGAAGATTTTATTAAGGCTGAGATTTTAGTTAGCAAATCTTCCTGGGACTGAGGGCAGAAATCATGGCTGCTTGACTTTTCAGCACCGTGCCTGGCACACAGTGGGTGCCACAACTAGAACGTCCAGGCCTCAGCAGCCACACCCAGGGCCAGGTTTTCAGAAGTGTTTAGTCCAGCTAGCAAGCATGGTCTAATGGTTTGGGCACTCGCAGGAGACCTGGGTCCAAATCTCTGCTCCACAACCAGCTTCCTGTATGACCTTGGGCATGTCATTTAGTGTCTCTTTCTCTGTGCCCCAGCTGTAAAATGGGAAGAATAGTACTTCCCTACCCCGCAAAGGGGTTAGCAGGATAAATATACTAAAGGTTGTAAGATGCTCAGATGCTACGGCAGTGGGGTCCATACGGATAGCTAAGATAGATGTTGTCTGGCTATAGGTGTCAAACAGAAGCTGCTGGGAGCGGGTTTCTTTTGAAAGCCTAACCCTACGCTATTATAATATTATCTATTTTGCAGGGGGAAAGGAAGCTTGTAGCGTAAGCAGTGCTATTCCATCCCGCGTGCATATGTGCAAATCTCCCCTCACAGCCAGCAAAAATGAGGAGTGAGCACTTTTAAAGCCCTCTTCGACTCCTTTACATTCCTGTATGTTTGTTTCTTTTGTTCAACAGACTGGAAAGACTACGATGGCAGAGAACCTAGGCACCGGGGACATACCGAAGCCCTGGAACACCTCCTTCAGCAGGTTCGAGCGGCTCATCAGCATTACAGTTGCCGAGGTAAGGATAAAAAATCCGTGCTAGGGCACCATGCAAAGCCTCTGTGGCGCCTGTAATTTTAGCAGTTTCCTAACTGGGTCATACCTTCTCATTCATCAGGAAAAGAAAGATCTTAATATTGGACCATCTGGAATCACTTGAGTGTACTATCTTGCTCTTAACCCTTGC
This sequence comes from Mesoclemmys tuberculata, assembly GCA_007922155.1. Classification (NCBI taxonomy): domain Eukaryota; kingdom Metazoa; phylum Chordata; order Testudines; family Chelidae; genus Mesoclemmys; species Mesoclemmys tuberculata. The sequence goes on from ML675637.1 coordinate 14,941,216, forward strand.
AATAAGTCATATGCAAACATCAGAAAGCAACCATGCACCCCCCACATACGCTTCTATAATTGTTTTCCCCGCAAATCGTTTTCATGCAGGAATCCATGAAAAAGCTTCAAGGATTGCTCTCTTTTTCTCCCCCTCCCCACCAAATAATTTTTGAAAAAAAATCTATTTTGGATCTGCTGAAAGGACTTGGCTACCTCCAAATGGGAGGCACTATGTATTCTAGCAGAGCTGGTGCCAACCCGTAATGAAAAATAGTTAAACTAACCTGTGCGAAGGCAAGCTTGCTGCATTTTATTTTATTTTTTTTTTAACGTAACAACCCAAAACGGGGAGAGGGTTCAAATCGCAGCCAGTTCTGTGCTCTCCATTCATGGGAAACAGACTGTTCCTTTGATAGCTCAAGAGCCAGAGCAGCAGCGTGGGATATTTTTTAAAGCTTTTAAAAAGCCCTTATTCTTTATCAGCCATTGAAATGTTACTATTTATTTTTTAAATCCCATTTCTAACCGGAATAATGCTTGGAATTTGGTTTAAACGGAAGAATCAAACTGCCATAAAGTTTTTTGTTTTCCCATGCTGTTTTACTTATCATATCCCAAGCTGCATCAAACGATTCAAATTCACAGAAGTGCTCAAGACAGAAATCATCTGACTGAAAATGAAAGAGGCAGCCTTCGTTCTCTGAGTGCAAATATGCCACAATCATCATGATCAAGGGTCTGCCACAGTAGTACTGTAACTATGGCAACTTAAACAATTCAACAATGTTGCTTGGAAATGGAAAAGAGATATTGCAAGAAAATGGAATGTTTCTCTAATGAAGATTCACGAAAGCACCATCATTTGTAGAGGATTTTGGAAGTGAAGCTGCAGACAGCATATTTTGACTCTTAAATTGCTGACTTCCTATATGACTATGAGAGGAGCCGTTTTGCATGGGACTGTCTTCTCTCTCCTGAGAGGTAGCAGATGTCCAGGGTCTTTCAAGTCAACTTCCCAGTAGAGGAGAAATAAATTATGCAGAATTCGGGTATATTCTAAGTGCAACTTGTTTTATTTGCACTTTCACACCAGCCCTGGAGCAGAATTGGTCACAAACTGCATGCAGGGTAATCCATTTTATCAGGAATCTCACCGTAAGGCAATGCCAGGCTCCTTGGGAACACCTCTGCCTTCAGAATCAACTCCAATTGGAGATCAAGGCAGAAAGCAAACTCGGCTGCTGCTTTCACAGCTCCCATTTCTGTTCCTTGCCTACCAAAACTTACACTAATACAGCGAGTTTTCCCAAGGCTGAACGTTTTCTTGCATGCTAAGAAAAAGAACTTGGAAGACTTTCTGGAACAGCACCCTCTGGCAACCTTCTTACTCTGGAGCATATAAAAATTCTCAATCGCTTGTGTTGTAGTGAAGCATCGTACATTGGATGAATGAGAATTGTAACATGATAAAAGGGGCTTTGGCAACTTGCCTAAGCTGTGTAGCTGGTGTCAGCCCCTTATATTTCAATATTTTTATTAAATTAGAGGCGTCTGGAAAGTGCAATAAAGCAATTGGGGGGAGGGGGGATTGCAAGGTCACTTTTGCGCTGAAATTTGCAGCTGAGAGCTGTCAAGCTGAATTGAAAGCCCCAGGTTTGTGGCAGAAGAAGGATTGTCTTGTGAGTGGAGCACAGGCTTGAAGGAAGGGCCTCATGAGTCCTGTCTGCTGAGAATAGGTATATTGACTTCAGTGTAGTTTTGGCTGATTTACGTCAGCTGAGAATCTGGCCCTCTGAGTCTGTTTTTTCCCATGCTTCTGAGGCACAAACTAAAGAAGGGGTCAGAATTTGCTCTCAGACCGTTTTTGCCTATGTAAATCCATTGATTTACTCTGGTTTAAGTGAGAGCAGAACCACGCCCAGTATTTAATGACGAGCCGAATTCAGACTAGACAGTGGCGGAAGCAAGATTAGAATGCAGGAGTCCCTGGTCTCCAGCCTTGTGCTCAATTCCCTAGACGATGCTGCCTCTGTGAGTGAAGGTGAGCAAATGACTGTGTAGATCCCGCTGACCAAAATGTCCCTATATAAGGGGAGCTATAAAAGCAGCAGCTGCACTAGTGGGCCAGCATGATAAAGGAACAAATTCCCCAGCCTGCAGAAAGCGCTCCGCACAAAGCCTGGTTGTCATGCTTTGCACAGAAGCCTGGAATTTGGCCTTCTGTGTAGAAAAGCTCACAAAAGCACCAGGAAGGGTACATTGGAATGCGCAGTGCGTTTAAGAGCTTTTGGAATTAGATCAGCTGTTGCTTTTGAACCTGCTCTATGATATGATGAAATCTCCCAGGGAATTGCTTAGGAAGCTTTGCTTTCATATGTTTAATCTTCTGGAAAACCCTGCTGATTACACACAACAAAGTCATCCATTTGTCTTCATAATACCGTGCCACAGAACAGTAACCCAGTTACTACAATTACATATGTCCTGGCAACACTTTAGTTGTATTTTTAAGTGTGGTGCTCCCTCCTCCCCCCCGCCCCACGGTAGGATCATTGATTCTAAACAAATTCTGTGCAGGGAAAAGTAATTGTGTGGGGCTTCATTACATGAGCAACTCATGTCTTGAGTGAAATGCTTTCCAAAATAGTTTGTTTCTGGGACCTAGTGGTAAATATGTTTTACTGGACAAGTCAGAAGTTAGTTTAAAAAATATTTTAATGCCAATTTTTTTCATAAACAGCAGAATCCATTTTTTCATTTAGCAATTGGAGGTTTGAGGGGGCTTATAGTGCATCATATTTTTAAAGTCTAGCTTGGAATAAATGCTTAAAATAAATATGAAATAACAGGCCTGAGAAGGCTTTCAGCATGCCGTGGGTTGAGAACGACACACAAAACTATTCATAGATTTTAAAGCCAGAAGAGACCATTATGACCATCCAGTCTGGCTTCCTATATGACTCAGGCCAGAGGACCTCACTCAGGAATTCCTGCATCAAGCCCATAACTTCTCTTTGAGCTATAGCGTCTTGTTTAGAAAGATGTCCGGTCTTGATATAAAAAATCTACCACATTTCTAGGCGAGTTGTTCCAATGGTTAATTGCTCTCACTGTTAAAAATGAGTGCGTTGTTACTAGTCTGAATTTTTCTAGCTTCAGCTTCCGACCGCTGGATGTATTTTCACACAGGGTGAAATTCAGCCCCATATGCCAAGGGTCAGTACAAGGGCTAGACCTGGTTATGCCCTCAAACAGTGGTTAAATGGGATCTGAATATTGAATAGGACTTGTGCTGCCCCTCTTTATGGGTGAATTCCGCTCTAAATGAATATAGCTTTTAGGGAGACCCCTGGCCTCACTGGATCTGGGTCTCCTCTCATAAAAATCTGACACTGGTGTAATTCCATCAACATCAAAGGAGTTACTTCTCATTTACACCCGTTGGGCGAGAAGTAATTGCTTCTGCAGCGATGGGACAATAGACAAGCAGACCCTTTCCATCTAAATGTTCTTCTTCCTCAGGAAAACAGAACAGATTAAGTGACAGAGATTCTTTTAGAGATTGATGACACCATTTTTGTACCCTGGAATCCTATGTGCAATTTTGCTCTTATCCACCAATCTACTTATCTTACTTTTTTAAATATCAGTTGCATTTGCCGATATTTAGTGGACAGCAGAGAAACATTTATGCATCCTGCCTAAAGAAAGAAAAACTGCCCGTGTTGTAAATTTACCCTTGTAATGAATTGCTTAGTACAATCCAAATTTAAATGTTTCTGATCTAAATTTAATCACTAGCAACTCCCTAATTTCGGCCAGTAAATATTGATGCTTAGGCTTTTGTTAAGTGAGCTGGTAGCATGGTTGTCTTATCATTTTATTAATGTAGACTTGCCCTGCTGCTGCTGCTGCTATTTTACTATTAGGGGCACTTTGTGTTATTTATTAGTTAATTAAATAACAAACTATTAAAATTCCATTTCCTCTGGATCCAAATGATCTTCTAATCCCAGCTCCACATTGCTGGCTTCTACTTACAGAAGATTGTAATACAAAAGCAAACAACAATGGGGGAATGTTTACAGTCTTTTATATAGTTTGACATTATTTCTTTTGCTATTGGCATCTAAGAGCTGTGGACTGAATCCAAACCACTGAATAGCCCAATAGCCTGTATGCTCACTTTAAATGTTCCCTATTATTTCAGTGCTATAATCTTTGGGTGTTTTATGTGGAGTTATGTTGCTTTGCCTTTAGCAATTCAGCTCCCCCATATACAGGAGGGAGTCTAATTTACATAATGAGGGTGGAAATGGCATTGCTTAAACTGGTTTTACTTGGGGAGGAGAAGAAGCAACAGCTTTAACACAGTGTTTGGTTTACATAATGGAGATATACTGAAATAGGCGCACAGTGATGTAATAATGATCCATGAAAATGTTTTCCAAATATTTTCTTCCCCAGGGAGTGCAGGTAGAGCCACTATCTGAAGGATGTAGAGGGAGTAATGGGGGGAAATTAAGGAAAAGTAAATTGAAGATGAATGTTGGGGAAAGGCTGTAGAGAGGGCATAAGAAGGAATAGCCTTGTAGTTAAGGACCTGATACGGGAGACAGGGTTCAATGCCTGCCTTTCTGTGAGCAACTCATTTAATCTATCTGTGCCTCAATTTCTCAATCTCTGTAAAATAGGGATGATAATCCATCCTTTGTCTTGATTATCTAGATTGTAAACTCTCTGGGGCTAGAACCAACTCGTATATACAGTGCCTAGCAAGTTTGGGCCTCTAGTTGCTACCGTAGTACAAAGAATAAAAAAACATTACATAGTGGGAGACTCTAGCTATGAAATTTTTGCTGAGATTATTCTTCTCTTGTCTTCCGTCCCCCTGTTGGATCTTGTCTCTAAGACTGTAGGATGAGACGTTTAAAAGCACATCACATTGGCCTAATTCTGCTGTGGGTGCAGAATTACACCGATGCTAAATAAAGCTGGCTGGGAATTTTTCAGACAGAAAATGCCGATTTGTCAAAACTGAAACTTTTTGCAGAAACTTATGATGAAAATTTTGTCAAGAAGTTTTCTCAGGTCCATGATGGACTTTCTAGTCAAAATGGGGGAGGAGGGGAGAGAGAGAGAAGAGCCATTAACTCAGTGGTTAGAGACTCAGAAGGGATGTGGGAGTCCCAAGGTCAAATTCCTGCTCAGAATCAGGCAGAACAAAGACAAGGTGGGACAAAAACAAATGCAAAAGCCTCAAAACAGAATTCTTGTTTTCCGGCCAGCCCTACTGCTGAGTGTTTTTGAAAATCCCATCCATAAATTCTTTGGAGAAGAGATTGTTTTAACGTGTGGGCCATGTTTTGCCACCTGTACTTATGGTGAGTAACAGTTAACTACACATGTAGTCCCATTCAGGTTAATGAGACTACTTGTGCAGTAAACTGCAATTTAGCATAAGTAAAGATGACAGTACCTAGCCCTTGTCTTCAGAGGGCGTGGCACATTGGAGCCATGATCTGCTGAGGCCACTAAGCAGTAATAAAATACAACCAGTAAATGGTATAATAAATAATGATAAAACGAGTAATCTTCCAAGGGAAGAATTTTGCTTGAGACACCTAAAATTAGACCAGACAAAGCACTGAAGAAAATACTGTTGAGAACAGTTTTGCCCTGGAAAGAGTATGGATTTGATGACCAAGTAAGTTTTTCCCATCTCTGAACTGCATTATTCCATCATAATTTCACCTCGCTTGTTCTCCTTGCATTTGCTGTCCAGCAGAACAATAATTATGCTAATAATGTATCTTCTTTCTGTGGTCTTCAATGTGCAAATTGTGGTGCAAATTTATTCATCATTTAAAAATATGTTGAACACTTCCACAGATGGGGTTTTGACAAGAACAAATTTAGATGTTCTTTAAATGTTCAGCCTTAGAACTTGTTAAGAAGACACAGTCAGACACCTCCTATTTAGCATTAGAGGCACAAGGAAATATGTTACTTTGCGAATATCCAAGGAGATTGATTAACGACATGCAACAAATAGTTTTCTGCAAAGATCTGGCAGGATAATAGGCTTTTCCGACAGAGAGGTTAAACTCCAAACATTTTGGAGGTTCAGTCCAGATGCTTATCCATATTTCATCTGATTAATCAGAACATCTTGGCCTTGTAAAACTGAACTGTAATTTCACACAATTACCATTTTCTGCCCTTCTTTCTTTCCAAATTAGCCAGAAATACCAGACTTGCATCTCTGGGACATATTCTCCTCTCTCTGACACCAGTGTTAAACAGAAGTGACTCCATTGAAGTCGATGGAGTTTCATCAGTGTAAAACCAGTTTTAAAAGCCTGCTCCTCTTAAGAGCTGCATGTAAAAAGCTGCTCATCAAAAGCAATTTGCAAAAGCACAACGGCAACTTTTAACTGATGGTACAAAACCTGTGCACAACGTCGCATGTTCTTGAGTGCCATCTACTGGCACGTCCTCTAAAAACTATTTACATATATCTTTTGTAGAGCACTCTCATAACTAAATGCAATTTAACCAATAAAACGTTAACCACATTTTTTAGAACCTCCCAAAAAAAAAAAGTGAGTTCTTTTGTTATCAGAGCTGGTTCACCCATCTCTCATTTACAGTGAGACATACAGCAGGCCTGCGTTTGGACACAAAGCAAAGTAGATATACACCTTTGCTTGCCATGAACAAGTGTTCATGTCACCCCTTCAGCTGTCCTATTTAGCCTGTGACTGGTGTCACCAAATTATTAGTGTCTGACATTGCTTTTGTCATCAAATCTCTTCCTTCTAAGTGTTTTAAACCAAAACAAGGAGGTTTATCATTCCATTACTAGAAGCCTGAGAGTATAGATGAGCTCAAGCCACAAAATTTGGAATGTGATTTCAAACATTGTAAAATTCAACAGCATTCGGATCTGCAGCTTTGTTTACACCCATTGTAACTAGAGGGGCCATTTGCAAAATTCAGATCCAGCTTTTGAATGGCCTAAAGCTCAAGATCCCTTTCATTCAGGCCCGTCCTTGTGTGGGAGCAAACCAACAATATTTTTTCTGGAGTTTGGAGGTCATTTTAATCTTCCTTATCACCAACAGCGTGAACAAATAAGGAAAGAGGGTGTGTTTCTGAAATGCTTGTCTGTGGATAGACAGAAATGAACTGAAATTAAGGAACGAGATTGGAAGAGACAAATGTTCTTTATGGTTTACTGTAAGACTGAAGTTTGCACTCTGTTTTTTTTTCCCCTTTGTTTTCATTTTTCCATTTTAGAAAGTTCTAAGCTACAGAATGCTGGTCGCAAGCAATCAGTCTCCAGGAGCCTAAAGCATCTTTTCCATTCTTCTAACAAGTTTGTGAAGACCCTGAAACGGTTTGTCAGACATTTTGCTTCCCAAAAGTGCCAATTTAAGCTACAAATGGGAGCCCAGGTACCACAACGCTAGGCAACTGAGACAGAGCTGTGGGCATGTTCTCCTGTTTGTTCAATTGCAGTCAATCAGAAGTGGCCGGGGTGAAGTCCATGAAGTTACTTCGGTATAAAAAACTCTTGTGGCTAAGTAGAAAATGAGGCTCCTTGAGCCTGAACCAGCAGCTATTGAAGTAAACGGGAATCTTTCCATTGTCTTGCTGGCTGGGGACTGTAGCATCATGAAGCCTTGTATGCAAAACCACAGTACAGTTCTTTCAATGGTTTTGACTTGCTGGTTCCGGTGTTGCTCGATAATGGAATTTCATTCGTTTGTGACATAAAATGTAGGGCTTAGGCAGCCTGTTTAAGTATATTTATAATGCCTCTTTGCCAGCAAGCAACCCACCTGAGAGCTCCCTAATATTTTTGGCTAGTTCCGTGACCTGGATGACCCAGGCAGTGCTACAGCCTTGATGGTCTGGTTTCAGTAAATGAAAGTTACCCACGCAGGATTATTTCTTCTTTCATCACCAAGAGCATTCAGTTTACTTTCTCTCTTTTGTATTTTGATAAGGGTTTTGATTCTTCCAAAAGAGTTCTCTGGGAACTTTAAATTCCCTAAAGCAACTGGTTAATGTAGGTAACTAATTACAAGAGTAAATATTGAAAGGAATGATTTCTATAAACAGTTTTGTGGATATGCTGGCCAAATTATACCCTGGAGCATTAATATAAACCTATAATAATCCAGCTGATTTCAATGGATTTGCTCCAGATTTACACTGGTGTAGGTGAGAGCAGAATTTGGCCCATTATTGGTAAAAAATACTAACATGCACATTGACTTCAGAAGCCCTAATGACTCCAGTGATGCACTATTTACTCAGACAAAATTCCCGCTGAAATTGATATCAATAGGTTGTTTTACCTGAGCAGGCTAGGCAGGAACAGAGTCATAGATCACTATATTGTGGTAGTTTCCTCATATTTGGAGCAATAAAGTTCCTCTGACCATCTTCCAGGAATCACTGGGTGAAGTTTGATGGCCTGTGTTACGCAAGAGGTCAGACTTGATTGTCAAAATTGTCCCTTTTGACCTTAAAATCTATGGAACTATGTGTCTTTGCCTATCCAGGACACTTGGTACTGATTTTCATAGCTATTGAGACTCTCTGATTGCTTGCTTTTTTGTTTGTCTTTCTTCTTTTCAGTGGACTCTACATAGCTGTCATATTTTATTACAAAGACAACTTGCTAGTAACCAATGAAGATCAAATCCCAATTGTGGAAATTGATGACTCTCACACCAGTTCCATTATGCAAGATTTTCTGTGGTTCACAAAGGTAACAGGAGCCTAATTTCATATGGTGTCTCTCAATGGTCTGTACCAAAAATTGCTCCAACCTCAGTTGTTTATTTCCAGAACAAAGCACAACAGTAATGAAGAAGCTAAATGATAAAGTACCACACTTTTTGCCTGGGTTAAATTTTTTTTTCCCTTCTAGCATTCTTTAAGGGATATATCCAGCCTAACCCATTGACAGACATGGAAGGTGCTGGCCAAAGCACAATTCATTCACTGAGATGTGTAATCTCACATTACCCTATTTCCAGTTACCGATGTAAGGGCTTCTGGGGAAAGAAGGAAGGAGTGAAAGAACATTAACCATTGACCAGGAGTTTTAAGGGCTGGTATTTTGATTGTCCAGGATTAAAGACATCTTCACATTATTTTTTAACCCAAGTAGAGAGTGAATCACTCTTCAATGAAAATTCACAGATGAACTGAGATAGGTACATGCTATTTATGGAATGCTCTCTCTTTCTGTAGCTAGATATGGTATCTTCCTCTCTCTTCCTCTGCAGTCAATAGCTAGCCCCTTCAGTACCACTTGCAGAAACTCAAAATGAACACTAGCTACTGATTTTTCCAAAGCCAAGTAGGCTTTTATTTTTGCTTCTGGCTTTTCAAGCATTGAGAACAAAGGGGATTGAACCATGACATATATTTTGCAGCTGTCTTGTATGTGGGATGATATTAGATGGCTGAGGCAGAATATGTCCATATCCATGTCCTCGTCAACAGCACTTCAAGCCCGGCAAAAGATGGTTTCGGCAACCGCACAGTTACAGGTGAGTTCAGTAGTTAATTTAAGTGCATTCATGGGCTCGGAGGGAAAGCGTTGCCAGCTGTTCTCTGCCTTAGCATAGCCCACTGGCTCGTCTTTGGGAGGGGTAGTAACACCTGCTATGAAGTGAGCAGCTGTGCCTCCTTTGCGCGCTGGGATGAGTGACTACCCAGTGTTCTGCAACTCGCACCCCTCCAGCTACACTCTCTTTTTGCCACGTTAGCTTGATGAAAGCTAGCACGGGTATGTCTCCTCAAGCTGGGCCTGACCCCCCCACCTTGCAGTCTAGACCTACCCCTTATTAGGAGATCACCTATTTTAAGCAATAGGTGCTTGTCTGCCGTTTGACAGATTTCACCATATTTGCTGCATGCCTCCATATAGGGTGGCCAGCTAATATTCCTGTCATTAGCTCAGTTTCATTTTCCCTGCGCAGATTTTGTCTTTAATAGGCCATTGTTCGTAATACTCATCGTAAATGTGCAGGGACTGCATTTGCGGATACCCAAGATACTGTGCACATTGCATACGATTTGCTAGCAGCTGTTATAAAAGAGCTTGAAGCACAAAGCGACAGCGTGTTTGCCCTTGTGGCATATTGCTCTGGTGGTTTTGTGGCAAAATTATCATCCTAAACATCTGATCTGTGAGTGTGGTCCCCTGATGAACATAGGACTGTCACCAATCTGCCAATCTTTAGCAGTATGTGGTCTAATGGGATCGGCCCATGAAGGGTCGCAATAAAGTTTATATAGTTGAATATACTTTATTGAGGTTCTTAAACAGACTGACTCCCTAGGAATTTAGGACAATGTGGGAGAAATCAGTGACAGCACAGCTGGTAAGGGACTGGATCAGCGGACTCAAAGATACTGGGGACTGTAATTTTGCCTGCTGCTACCATTAGACAACTAGAGCAAACAAAACACAAATGATGGCGCCCAGGAGGGCTCAGAAATATTTTTTGCTTGTGTCCTAGCAATATGTTCTGGAATCATTATAGACTCTTCCACTCATTTCAGAATCTAGTGCTGTCAATAATCCCATCGCAACTGTTTTAATTAAAAATGACAAATAAATGACCAGCTTCTGGCTAGTGTACTGTCTCCCACCCCCTTAATAGACACGAATACCAGAACATGCTGCAAAATCTACCCACTGCCATGCTACTAGATTTAGGAGGCTAATCTTTACAGGCAGCGAAAAAAGAAGAGCATGTGGCAATATAGACTTCTATAGTGTGCCCTGGAGAGAGATACATAAAGCTAAAATAGCTACTTAAAGCCACTTATAAATGGCAGCCACGGTACTGACGACCCTGAGTGCTTAGTTTATAAACAATTTAATAATACAGATTATAAGTAAATAGTGCCTACTAAGTGCAGATAAATTAACTCAGGATAATCTATCAGTACAGAATGTCATTAAGTTAAAGTACAGCTACACATTTTCCTATATGTACAATGTGCTACATTGTCAATTCATTTTTTCCTTTTAAACAACCCCCACCCCTTACCAGCTTACTGTAGATCTCTTGAAAACTCCCAAAGTAATGAGCATATTTTAAATGTTAGGCATTTTTGTTTAAGACATCTGGGAAACTCTTCAGTGGCTGGTCACTGAAGGTAGTGTGCGAGCATTGACAAGCTGATTCTTACTATGTGGGGAAGGGGATTTTGACCGAGGTTAGTTTTGCTCGTTTTAATAAATGTCTTTAATCTTCAGATATGTTGCCAGAAACATTTTGGCCCTGAAAGATTGGTAGGGTCTCTGCTGTTTTTGTCTAGTCCATTTTTGGTATTCAAAAATAAAAGGGGCAGAACAATACTGCTCAAAAGTCCCTCTTGTCAAGGGGCATCGCTCATTTTAGTCCCAGCTTTACTGGGCCTGCATTCCACACACATTTGGTGTCCCCTCACTTTTACTGCTGGAAATAATTTACATCAGGAAAAAAAAATGAATCTGAATTTATAGAAAGTTACTGGCCCTAAAGGAGGGAATTCCACAGCATTTTAAGTCTCCAGAATCAGTAAGGCATCTTTGACACACATTGTATCCCACATTTGGAGCTTGGTAGGGTAAAATGTGCATTCAGATCCTCAGCCAGTAAAAATCAGCTTGGCTCCATTGAAGTCAATAGGACCAGAGTTAGGCCAACGCCGGGTGCTTTTGGAAATCCCGCCCTGTATTCACATAACTTGATGTAACTAGGGAAAAGAATTCTGCCCTGGGTTGTGCATGTGAATCGCATTGCAGTCTGGTCTTTTTGAAAAGACGTTTAATCATAATGATCAGATTGATATTTGCAAGTTATTTCTGTGTACACCAGCTGAGGAACTGCCCCCACATTGTACAATGGAATTCTCACACACACAAGGCAGGATGGAATTCTTCTCTGCTGGCACTGAGCGACTTTGGATGTAGGCTGGAAATGTCAGAAATATTGGCCTCATCCACTCCCATTGAAGTCAGTGACAAACCGGTCATTGGGATCAGTGGGAACAGAACTAGGCCTACACTGTAAATGGCACCCTCCTGATGTGTGATGGCTAATATTTTCCTTTATAATCTGCTTACTTTCTAGAACTTGCTGGGAACTCACAATTTAGGCAGAGTTTATTATGAGCCGATCAAGGACAGACATGGCAATATCCTCATTGTTACGATAAGAGAAGTAGAGACTCTCTATTCATTTTTTAATGGCAAATGGATGCAGATATCCAAGCTACAAAGCCAGAGAAAATCCCTTTCAACTCCCGAGGAGCCAACGGCATTAGACATCTTGCTCATAACGATCCAGGTAGCACTTTGCTTCACTTACTTTATGTTATTAATTTTTTAAAAACCTGTGACTGAGCACTGTTTTATGGAAAAGTCCCATAGGTTTTAGGCCCTGATCCAACGTCCATTAAAATTCATGGAAAGGCTCCCATTGTGAGTAAAGTCTTCCATTGCCTTCAATGGGCATTGGATTGGACTCTTAATATGGATAAAACTAATAAGGTTCTATAGAAATGTAATAGGGTCCTATAGAAATGACTTTAAAGACATAATATTTATCTCAGACTGATATTTTCTATAGGTTTTTGGAATCATGCTATAGAATTGTGTAGCATGGGATATAATTCTCTCTTAAGTTCTGAACAGCTATAGGGAAGTGACCATTTTCTGTTATGTTCTGTTATTTTTCCATCAGAACTTGATCGCTAAAACCAGATTCTATTTTTGAAACCAGACAAACTCAAGATTTTGGGCGGTGGTGAGAGCCCTCAATTCCCTGTGAAGTCAGGTCCCATTGAATTCTTTACAGACCATAACCTCCCATATGTTTTTACGTCAAATTCCCAATGGATTTCAATGGTGGAATAATGCTGAGATAATGGAGTGATCCTGCCAAGTGAAGAGCACCCTTAACTCCCAGTTAACACCTGGGAGTTGTGGGTGCTCAGCAACTTGCAGTTCTGTGTCTATTAAAGTCATGTCCTTCTATTGTCTAATGCACATAACTCATATTGAAGTCAACAGAAGTTGTGTGTAAGTGACAGAAGGATATATCCTATAGAGAATGATTTACCAATATCTCTTACCTCTAAACCTAAGAAATCATTAGACGTACTGCTATTGGCTATAAGTACAGTTATTGGCTTAGCTTCATCTTGGCTCACTTCAGCTAGATATTGACAACTCTGGCTCATTGTGATTCATGGTCATTTTCCTGAGTGGTGACGGTGTGCTTTTGTGTACCAGAAGCTGAAAGGTAATCATACATACACATTGCAAGGTTTGAGGTAAGTTAAAAAATTTCCAAGCAATAGTAAAACATACTTGATCTATGCTCAATTTACTGTATTAAATGCATCTTACAGGTGCAAAAAAATCCCAATCTGGGCAAAAGTATTATATCAGGAAACGTAAAATATGGGTCTGATCAGATTTCCACAGAGATCCTAGTGGAAAAATTTCCCCTTAATGGTTTGCACATTCCAGTGTAATGTCTTCCCTTTCTTGTATTACATATTTAATCATCATGCGGGTATTTGGTTCATGAAGTGCTCAAGAAAATGAAGATTTAATTGCACTGCTTAGAGCCAAGCAAAGCACTAGCAGATAATGTGATGGTTCCAAGGGTGAAGGCAAAGGGCCAGGTGGCTTAATTCTTACCCATTACAGAGGCACGTTACTCAGGATGGCAGTCAACTTCATTTATTAGGATAGTCTTTGGGGGAATGCTGTACGTAGCCTTGTTAATGACTGCTAGCTTCAGCAAATATAACTTCAGTGCAAGTCCTTTCCAAGCTCTTTTTGATGATAAAGTTCATTGTGTTGAAAATATAATGATTCATTTGACAATAAATTCCACTTTGTTACTATACTTTACAACCTATTGTATGGATGCACACAGGGAACTCCTCACTGGTGTCGGTAGCTGTAGAAGGAGTTCACTGTAGACTTCCACTGTGCCTAAAAGAGCCTTGAGCACTGATCAGAGAGGAGAATTTTGTTAGGACTGCAATGTGCTTCTTATTTTGGGATAGTTATTGTTTTGCAGCTGGCTCCTACAAGGTGCTGAGCACCTGATCCACCAAAACATTTAAGCACATGCTTAACTTTAAGCATGAGTAGCCCCAGTGAATCAAGATGAACATTCCTAACTACGGGGGGTTACTCATTTGCCTAGATTTAAGCATGTGCTTAGGGCCAACCCTAGATTAAATGGCACGCCAGACAAAGAACATCTTCGGCACCCCCTTATCCATTTATTAAACTTTTGAATACCTTATTTTTTTATTACACGTGTAGCCCATTTCACGACTTGCATGCACGATTTGCATGCATGATTTTTTGCTGTCATCTAAGATGATAAATTTGCACGCTAGGATCTGTAAATCTGTATTTATTCATGCCATATATGAGCAAATAAAAAAATCATTTAATCTAAGCTTATAGAAACACTGTAATTTTAAGAATAACTGAAATAATGGAATAACTCAAACATTTTACTTCAAATTGCACTTCAGGTTTTCTCCTTTTGTCGTTAACAACAATAACAGCATCCCAAGACTGGCATCCCCCAAGCTCGGCACCCCAAGTGGTCACCTGGGTCTTCTGTCCCTAAATTTGGCCCTGCATGTGTTTACATGCTTTGCTGGATTCAGGACACCCCTAAAGTAAAAGATCTGCTATAAAAACATTAGCAGCTTTCTATTCCCTCGTCCCTCTTCTTATATGAGGGAAAACGAAGATTTTTATGTAGGAATGTTTCTATTCCAACAGGACACACTTTCCTATCACAAAAGGAGTCAGCAACGCCTCCCTCCCGGCTTGTATCTGGGTTACCTGAAACTCTGCAGCTCCGTAGATCAAATCAAAGTCCTTGTCCTGCAAAAGCTGCCTAACATTCTGTGCCATGTTAAAATCCGAGACAACAGCAATGTTTCCAAGTAAGTGATTTTTTTTAACACTCATTCATTTAAGACAGTTGACCAAACTTGAATAACTCTAGTGCCAAGTATGTGAAAACATGCTCATTTTCTGTGGGCACCAAATGTGAATCTACAATATCAATAGAAACAGAAGAGGCAGATGATCAACAATTAATGCTTGTGGTCACAACAGTGCTATCAATAATTGCATTTCATTGAATAAAGAGGAGTAAAGTGAACTTTAAGGGGTAAAGTGATTTGCATCCTACAAAGCATTGAGCACTCTGGTCCTGAGTTGATAAGGTATTTAAGCATGGAGACATTGAAGTCAGGAGGACTACTCACCTGCTTAAAGTTAAGCATGTGCTTAACTGGTTGCTGGTTTGGGACCAGAGCACTCACCACCTTGCAGAGCTGTTGGAGTATAGTCTTTATTTATTTTATCAATTCTACTGTATACCCCTTATCGACCATCTATCATATTACTTGTTAACATTTAGAGCTAAATTCTACTCTGTCAAAACCCCGTTAAATTTATTGTTGGCTGCACATGTATAATTGTCAGCTAATTTTGGCACAAGCTGCATATCATACAGCTTCATGTGGACCTCAAATGTGCACATGGTAATGTCCATCTATCTGGTATTCTGAAGGCCTGATCCAAAGCCTGTAGAAGTCCAAAATTCTATCAGTTTCACTGGGATATGGCTTAGGCCCAAAGACCCCAGTCCTGGAGCTCTGCATGGGTCCTCCAACATGACTCTGGGCGTGACCCAATGGAATTCTTCTCATTGACCTTCAGTGGGTGTTGGATCAGGGCCTAAATGGGCGTTAAGTCATTATACTCTGGTGAGTGATACCTTGTTTCTAACACCCTCCTGCCCCCTAAAAAATTAAATATATGATAATTGAAAAAACACATTTATACAAATGTTGTCAGCTCTGGATGCTCTCTGTTGGGCCCGCACATTCTTCCTGGTTCTCTCTCCACAGTCCTCACTCATGGGACAGTACATCGGTGCATTTTCTTTCTTCCTCTGTTTTGGTTTGGTTTGTTTGTTATCCCACGAGGTTCCATCAACCAGCCAAGAACTTTGCAAGATTCAAAGATAGGCTGGACATTTATATGGATAACTGGAATATCCAGAATTGTAATAGTTAATGCTAACAAAAATTTTACATTACATTACATCCTTCCCATGCCAACACTGATGAATAGGGGAGAAACTAGTCTCTTCTATTCCCCTCTGTCATTTGTTGTTGCTTCCATCTACTGGGTGGTGTTGGGATTAACTATTCTGTCCAGTTCTGAGGATTCTTCTTAACGTGTTTCTTGGGTATGCTTGTTTCCCCATACCAGTTGGTTTCCACTTGACAGCTTCATATGCGAGTCTATGTTAAAATCCAAAATACATGCCCCAAATATATCCAGTGCTTCCTTCTGATTCTAGTGGAGACAAGCTGCTGGTTGGTGATTTCCTGGACCTCTTAACAACAATTTTGGAAGGGATACAAAACCTCATGCTTCAGGGTTTAAGACAATCTCTACTATTAGGGATTAGGCTCAAATCTTCATATGGGGCCAGATTATCCCACGCCTACCTACTGTGGGGCTTCTTGCACCTTCCCTTGAAGCATCTGGTGCTGGATGCTGTCAGAGATAGGATACTGGATTAGATGGACTATGCGTTTGGTCTAGGAGGGCCATTCCCATGCTCATCAACTCTAGAGTTGAAATGTGTCTGGCAGAATCGAGTTCATTGACTGCGTTTAGTACCAGAGATGTCTGCAGCTGATCAGAAATTGAGCTCACCAGTTAAAACAGCTGTAGCCCAATGTACGTTTTAAAAGACATGAAATGGAGTTCTTATCAAATAAAAAACCTTGCCAAAATATTTCAAAGGCAGTTGATTTTCAGGTGTTAGTAAGGAATGTTTAGTTCACATGCCTGTGCTAGAAAAAATTCAACAGGAAACTTTTTTAAATTGGGTTTTTAACCACAAACAACCAGGACTGCATCATTTTAGAACATTTTACTATTTGAGGATTAAGTCGTCAACAAATCCCAAATGCACATACTATAAATTCTTCCTTGTGCACTGAACTTTTGTTATATTTCTAATTTTAACCCAACTCAACATACAGAGATGAGTGGGAATGGCTCCAAAAGCTTTCTCGCTTGGAATCTGTGGAAAATGTGGATCATGCTTCGGACTGCCCTATTCAATTGTTCTTCTATGAGCTTCAGATGGCAGTGAAAGCTCTCCTCAAACAGATCAATCTACCTCTGCGACAGGTATTATGCTTTGTGGTATTTATCACCTTTTTTTTTTTCCCCAGCTGTTTCTTGGGAACATGAATGAAATCTAAAACCTGTATACATTTCTACTAGTGATTGCATATTATAGTTGCAAAAGCAAGGTAGTCAGAGAGTAGTTTAACTAGGGTTATTTTAAGCGTGTTAGGAATATCAGTGGGTAAAAATCACCTTTAGGATAGTGTGCTTTCCTAGGCTACATGAATATATGGGACTAAAACATTCAATCAACAGAGCTACATTTTCAGTAGCGTTCCTCATTTGCATTTGCAGGCACATGCCTTTGTGTCTGTGCAGCTGCAAATAAGCACTTTTGCACACACATCAAGCAGGTAGATGTGCCTTTACCCACCTTGCCACGGCAAATATGCATTTGCCCGTGGCCATGGAGAATTTGCACATTCCTGCGGCTGCACCAGCAGCTATTGTAAGCACCTGTAAGAAGGCCTGTTGACTGTGTGGCCTAAAGTCTACTCTTGGGTTTAAATTCTTTTACACCCAGTGGAAATTTGGTGCTCCTGAAAATGTAGCTCCAGGCTTCCAGGTTGACTGCCCCGGTGACTGAAATCCTCCACCCACTGAACAGAAATAGCATAGGCAGGAACAGTGCAAACTTCCCTGCACAGCGTCTGAAATCCTGGCGCCACTGATGGCAATGGCAAAACTCCCACTGACTTCCCTGAGGCCAGGATTTCAGTGTCTCAGCTGAGGTTCTGCCAGTTGAGGGGAGAGCGTATCTGAGCCTCCATAACCCATTCTGTCCTTGGCCTCTGCTGATGCTACCATTAAACAGGCCAACTAGTGCCAGCTGTAATCGTGGAGACCTGTCTAGTGGGAACTGGGCTGAATCCAAACACAAATGTATTTCACACAGGCCATTAAGCAAGTAGTATGTGTGTAATGTATTTTTCACTCACACAACGCTGCATGAAGTAGGAGTATACTGTGGTTATCAAGTAAAAGACACTTCTCCAATTGTCATGCACTGGTAAGTGTGTGCTATAAGTCCCCCTCTGTGCCCCGTCCACAGGAGATGTGTCTGTTACAGCCCCTGCTAGAGACTCGGGATCTTTAGCTCAGGCTATACATGCTCATTCTTTCAGGACCCCGATTCAGTTCCTGGTGAATTGACCAATACGGCAGTGGTCACACAATCACTATGGACCAGATTGTTTGCCCTTTACTTTCTCTTGTGAGCAGTTATTCACACAAGTATTTGCCCCAAATTTGATGGGGCTACTTGTATAGCAATGTGCTACTCCTGGTAATTGAAGACATCGGAATCTGGGTCTAGGGCAAACTGCAGAATAAAGCAAATCTGGACAGGTAAAGAGGTTGCTGGAAAAAGGGTAGATCAGATTAAGAGCGAAGCCCAGATGTGTCTGTGACGCAAGAAAAAAAATAAACCAGGAGCCTGATTCTGATTTGCAGAAAGGCCACTTTCCCTGCTCTGGCAATGTAAAGGAGGCCTTAGAGTGGAACTGAATCATTCGTAGCCTCGCATTAAGGCCTGTTTACACTCTCAGAGAGGTGTAGAATAGCCTTAGTGTAAATGAGAATCTAGCGCAATTTTTCAATGAAATTTTTTTCCACTACTAAAGGGCTGGGTTTAGGCCCTGGTCATCCCCTGTGCCCTGCAAAATCCAAAGAAGACCTAGGTATGTCCAAAATTAAGACTTGCGGCCACTCCCTCCGATTTCAGTCCTAGACAGGACTCCATGCTAGTGAGTCCCAGGTAGGATTGGAGCATTCATGCCAAATTATTCATTTTTTTTTAAAACTAATGGAGCGCAATTTGTTCCCCAGTTCAACCAAGAACTTAGGCATATGCTGAGGTCCATCTCCAAGCAGCGAAGCACTTAAACACATCCTTAAAGTTAAGCATGTGTTTAAATGCTTGGCTGAATCAGAACCTTAATTGTGGATTAAGGGATTTTCATTTTGGATTCAACAAAGATATAAATGTTATTATTTATCTTGTGGTAGCAGCTGGGAGAGCCAATCATGGCCCAGGATTCCCTTGTAGCAGGCGCTGTACAAATACAGAACACAGAGATGGTGTTTTACATGGCAGCTACACAACAACTAATATTCAACTACTCTCAGTGCCGGTTTCCCTTCATGCAGCACTTGTTAAATCTTTTCAGTGCCATGCTGGGGGGGAGTCGCATATTTCTCCTAACCAACTCTAAATTGAATCTTAAAGGTTTTTAATTGAATCCATTTTCATGTTTTCACATAATTATACAATCATAATCTTGAAAAGCGTACGGCATGTGATCATTTTCTGCCTAATAAGAAACATAAATGTTGTTTGTTTGTGTGTGTTGGTTTTTTAATGTGGAACATTACAGCTTTAAAGCCTGATTTTATGTAGCGACATTAACCTGAGTTTAAGCCCCCCTAATATTTATGTTTTATAAAAATTCCAAGCTTGATGTTGTGCACGTTTTCTTTAATGTTTTATATCATTTGGGGTGTTGTTTATGTAAGTGCCATGTTGTAACTCTCTCCCACTTCTTTCCCCGTGCGTGTCCCTCTGCAGGCTAAGCACTTCCGTCTGTATACACAGGAGGTGTTGGAACTGGGTCACAATGTCTCCTTTCTTCTCCTGCTCCCTGCCTCAGACGATGTCTGCACTGCCCCAGGACAGAATAATCCTTACACCCCACACTCAGGATTTCTTAACCTCCCTCTTCAGATGTTTGAACTTGGTATAGTAGCTTGCTTCACCTAGAAATATTAACCCAGACTCCTTATAATAAAATCACAAAGTTGTATCTGTTTTCCCCCTTGTCCCAGTGGACAGTCAATAAATCACATGATGGCTTTGGCAACAACACTGCCTATGACTGTGTACAAGTTATAGAAGGAGCATAGCGGCTGGAGTATACACTGTAGCCATCATTATTGAAATGCAAAGCCTGGAGCAAAAGCTCACAGTTATCAAGGATAAGCCCTTGTCTATTATGGAGGATGATGATGGGGTTGGGTTTTTTTTTACACTGCACATAAAATGCCAAGGCTGATATTCTGAGAGCAGCCACAAAAATGTCTTTATTCTAAAGTGAGTTCTGTATCATCACAGAGAAGAATTAAGGTCAATGGAAAGATCTAGCAGCTTTATGCTGCGGAATCATTGCAACTTTTGATTGCAGACGATCCTACTCAGGGCCAGATTTCACAGATCAGGCCCGTCTCTTTGCTTTTCATCCTGAAGTACCAAAGGGCCCAATGCTATTACAATGATGCAGCAGCAAAATTCCCCTTGGGAAGCGAAGAAGAGCCACCCTGTGATGAAGGCACAGGCCTGCGGCTTAGGAGAACTGGCTTCAAGTCCCAGCTCTGCCACAGGCTTCCTGTGTGACCTTGGGCAAAGACACTTAATGGGCCGGCTCCTCAGGCTCTGAGGTTCTGGGGGGGCTATGTTAGTGCCTCAAGAGATTTTTGCCTGTATAACGAGTACAGAGGCAGGGCATTAATGATAGTGGGGCAGGTGGGTTATCCCTTCTGCACGATGCTATCAAAACCTATGGTGCGCTCAGCGCTCTCACCTGTGCTGCATTGGGGTGAGCATCCTGCACCGCAGCCCGTTCAACCTCCCTGTCCCCCTGCAGTGCATGCAGGGGCGATATTCGGCAGAACAGGGCCTCCTGGCTGGCTGAGGGAGGAGGAAAAGAGGCTCCTGACACGCCTTTCTCCCAGGTCCCTCCAAGAAGTAGAAAGGGCCACAGAGGGAAGCAGCCCAGGAGGATCTCCCGGTAGCTTTCAGAGAGGGGATAAGAGAGGCAGCTACGGAGCCTGGCACGTTTGCTGGAGGAGAGATGGGGGAGCAGATCCAGCCCCACGCTCCTGGACTCTTTCTGGTTCCTCGTTCTCCTCTTCTGCTCATTCTCCTTGGAGGGGAAGGGGGGAGAAGAGCAGCAAGGGGCAGTCCCTGAACCCCAGCAAAAGCTGCCACCCCAAGATAGGGAAGGGCAGGAGAGTGCGTTAATGGTGGAGATGGGAGGCTGGCAGTAACTGTGCGTTGGGGGCTCAGGTTGCGTTCACTGTGGAAGGGGAATACAGCGGTTGTGTGTGCAGGTGGGGAGGGGAGCTGCTATTAATTGGGATGGGCATTAGGAATTGTGTTTGGGGGGGTGGACAGACAGCATGACCTGAGTGTGATGAGGAAGGAGGAACTGTATAGCAGGAGGCTCTGGGAGGTTTGGAAAAGGGAATCCCTACTGGGCTTCTCCTGGGACCAGAGATGCAGTAGGAGCTATGGAGGAAGAGTGGTCCTTTTGGGGGGTAATTGGACAAAGTTCTCCCCATCCTCCATAGCCCTTCCTCTGCCTGCTATCCCATGAGAAGCCCAGGCAGGGACTCCCTTTCCCAAACCTCCCAGTTCTGACCTGAGTAAGAGCACTGGTCCCAAACGTCCAAAAGGTAGAACACTTCAATTATGTTGCATGGACCATAAACAAAGAACCTTTTTTAAATATAAAATTGTTTTGAAGGATGCTTTTGCACTGGGTGAATCAAGTAAACCAGGTTTCACTCTCCTTCCCTTCACTGAACCTCTAACAGATCCCAAAACTGAATTAGTCGAGTCACACTATGAGAAAATTTATACCTCAGGAAAACACGATCTGTTGCTTAGGGTGCAGTGCACAACAAATCACAGATGTTCCACCTTCTGGTCATTTGTCCCACGTCTCAATGGTTTGGGTCACACATTGGCAGGTTTGAAGGTAGAGATTTATGAACACAAAATAGAATATAGTCATGAAACAAATAACCCAGGCTCAATTTCTCTGTTTTCATTAAAATATACAATGGATATGAATAGGGTCCTGCTCGTGAGTCTAGTCCTGTAAAGACAAGGGTCTAGTAACAAAGCAGCAGAAGACAATGAGTGAGAATGCAGCTGATTGAAATATAAGGGGTTAGGATTTACTGAGATTTCACTTTATGCTACTTGTGATTGAGAAATAGAGGAATCAAACATTCATATAGCAAGTGAATCCCCAATGAAATCTATTTTGGATACCTATCCCAGCACCTCACAATCTTTATCCTCATGGGGGAAGACATTTTATCCCCATTTTGCAGATGGGAACTGAGGCCGAGAGGCTAATTAGCTTATTCAGAGTCACACAGGAAGTCTCCCAAGTGCTTGGCTAGTCCCCTAAGCACTGGACCATCCTGCCTCAGGAATTCATGACTGCCTTTGGTAAAGCTTAGTCAAGTCAGATGCAGAAAGACCTGCTCACCGCTGCTTTGAATAGGGTGGAGCTGTGTTCTTCCCCAAGGGGATACACTGCTGTGTTAGCTCCCAGGTAGCATGCTAACGTGCCATTGGAGTCAATGTGGTAGTAAAATAGTAGACCAGACAGGAAAGGAGGGGGTAATTCAGGATCCACAGTCAGGCTCTGGGTACTGACCATTTTGCTGTCCATATGAGAGGGGAGAAATGAACTAGATTTGCTTAAGCGCATTCCCCTTGGATGAAGCTCCCCCCTGGGCAGAAAGCCTGTGCACCACTGACTCCTCTCTCTGTGGTGTATAGGCCCTGGGCAGGAGTGACTCTTGCCCCTTGTGCATGCCGTAGATTAGGGGTGAACAGCGACTAGCTATTAGTCCTAGACCAGGACGAGGCAGTGTGGCTAGTATAGCTTGCTGCACGTAGTCAGGAAATGGTGATTTCCCCCTGCCCCCCCCCCGTGCCCATTCCTCACCGCCCAGTGAGGCGCCTGAGGTGGGAATGTGGGACGTAGTGGCGAGAATAACAATGAATGCTGAATTTTATTCTTCGACTAAAAAAGTCACCAATCCTATGGCCGAAAGCAGATGACATGTTCGCTCTGATTTATTACGCTCGTCTCCCCAACTTTCTATAAAATAGCTGTGATTCACATTGCAAATATTAGAAGCTTCCATTCCCCATTAGCTGGTGGCTACCAAATATATAATTGCAAAACCACAAAAGACTATGTTGAAGTAACATTTGTTAAAGAAACATTAAAGGCTCTGACTTAAAACCACAAAGACTAGAAACTTCAGCAGTGAAGCTGAAACCACGGCTGTAATTCACTCAAGAGTGCAGCACATATGGCCTATATGCTATAAGACCACACACTGCTCAGACTAGATCTTGGCAATATCTAGGCACAATGGGAGGAGAAAGCAGAGAGTAGAAGTCCTTGACTCTCAATTTTCTGGGGTTCTTGGGTTCAGATTAGACCTTTATTGTTATACGAACAAAGTTTTTGTAATTTGATTTCCTATTTGTTCTGTCCTATTGCTTGCGAAAGAGAGAAAGATGCAGTGTGGGATTTTTTTAATCTCTATTTTTATGTTTTTGATTGGAACACAAGCACAACTAACTCTAAGTAACCTACCAAAGTACCAAGGAAACTTGAAGTTCTCTGACAAATTGGAGAGGCAGTACCATGTCCCAAGTAAGCTAGGGCTTAAATCTGGGTTCCCTTCTTTCTCCTTGTGCCTGAGTTTTCAGGGGATGGGCTGTGAGGAAAGACACTGGAAAAGCAGAATTGCTTTGCCCAAATTGTGGCATTTTCTGAAATACCGGGGATGTAACTGCAGTGAGCAACACTTTAATTATTGCTCTCAAGTTAGCCTTGCTCGAGTGAGAGCAGCCACACTCAAACTGCTGTGTCCACCCTGGCGCTGCGGTCATTCGTGTATGGCAGTAGAACTTCTAGAGACGTATCCCCTGGTTCTTTGACTACTGTAAGCTGAGACGCTCTCTGAATTCTCTCAGTGAATTATGGAAGAATGTGTATGTCCTTTGGGGCAGAAGAAGAGAATTGTGGGAAGGCACTGGAGACTAAAGGCAAAGTCATCAATGTCATCGAGGCCAGATAGGGAGATGTGAAGTGCTCTGTAAGGGTGTATCACTGTCAGTGACGGGGATGCGGTCGTGCCCAGTGATTACTGCAGGAGTAGGAGGCCAGGCACCAGAGACAAAAGTCAGAGCCAAAGGTAGAAATCGGAGCCATGGCGCAGGGCTGAGTTACCTGGAGTGAGGCAAGGCAGGAGCCAGGCTGGGAAAAGCAGACACAGGAGTTATCGTAGTTGTGGGCAAATGCTTTGAGCAGCCTCCCAACTGTTGCTGCTGCTAGACCTAAGAGCTGGTTCACTGACTCTTCCAACTGATCAGATGGTGTAGCCAATCTCATTAGGTTGCCCAGAATCTAGGCTTGCTGCAGGTCCTGATTCCTAACAATAACCAGACAATAGAGTGGTTCTGTGTGGACACTGGCATAAAAAGAGGGCTGCATTTTATCTCCAATGTTGTTTGGCATAGCCATGGGCTGGATAATGATTATTAGCAAGGCATATACCGGTATAGCATGGGTAGATGGCAAATGCCTAGAAGACCTAGAGTTTGCTGATGATATTGTGCTATTAAGTGACACGTCTGGAAAACGACAAAGACAGACAACCTGGCAAAACAGCAGGCCAAACAGGGCTCAAACTCAGTTACACCAAAACAAACATCCCTGAAACCCAGACGTCAAGTAGTAACATCACGTTAAGAGGCAAAAATATCAAGACGGCAGAACACTTCTCTTAGCACCATATTAGCCGACGGAGACCTCAAGAGGAAGTGACACCAGGTTTAGGAAAGGCATCTACAACCTTTACTAAATGCCGCAACATACAGAAAACAAAGTGATACAGCACCAGACCAAAACTGGGACTTTACAGTTCTGGGCTAACATGCAGCTGTGAGAACTAGAGATCAATCAAAATGTTCCTGGAAACCTTCAAAAATAAGTGTCTGTGAAGGTTTCTGGGCATTAGCTGGAAGGACTTCCAGCACTACCATGGACAGCTGAGAACTCACCAACCCACAGCTCATCTCCACCAGAATTAGAAGGAAGTGGGGCACGTGTGTGGGGCACGTACTCTGGATGCCAGCACATAGACTCCCACATGAAGCCATCAAGTGGAAATGAACTGATGTGATGCAATGAGGGCACTCAAGAAAAACCTAAAGAAGAACCCTGTGCATGGAGGGCTGAACAGTTGATCTCAACCCCATAGACAGATGGAAGCAGCAGCAAAAAGGACATGGAATGGAAAAGCCGTGTGCACCAATATTGACCCCGGAAGGCTATAATAGTAATAATAAATTGGAAGACTAGCAGAACTTGAATGGAGCTAGCCTGTGTCCATGCTACAACGCTGTAGCTGACGAATTATGCTAACTTGAGCTTCAATCAGGGGCAGCAATGAAGTTATAATGATAGTTAACTTTGCAGTGAAGACATGCCCACAGACAGTGCAGAATAGTACGTATAGTAGGGAAATATAATGCTTGGGGGGTGAAGGGCGATAGAGGTTGGGTTATTTGATGGTTGTTTTATGTTCTAGTTGAGAGAGGGGATTTAGTGTTCAGTTGACCAGCTGATTTTGTGCAGCGAGTGGCTAATGGTTTGCACAATGGGTGTTTTGCCTGAGTGAGGACTGCAGGATTGCACCATGGATCAAAATTATTCCACCCTTTCCTGAAGGGTTTTGTTAAAAATGATGAATGATAAAAATCTTAAAAACAGCCTCTGGTTAAAGCTTCAAAAGGCACAATAACCTCTGAAGTATTCATTTGGGGCCTGATCGTCCTTTCACTTACACCATTGTAAATTAGGAATAGGTTCGCTGAAATGCTGAAATCAGTGAAGTTAGAGCCATGCAAAACT
The DNA here is from genome assembly GCA_007922155.1 of Mesoclemmys tuberculata. Taxonomy (NCBI): domain Eukaryota; kingdom Metazoa; phylum Chordata; order Testudines; family Chelidae; genus Mesoclemmys; species Mesoclemmys tuberculata. The sequence goes on from ML675637.1 coordinate 14,967,216, forward strand.
AGTGCAAGTGAGAGAAGAATCAGGCCTTTCTTATTTATTTCTGGTTCAACCTATTCCGCCAAGAATTTTAATAATCGTCTTTATTTAAAATTTGTGTTTGAAAAGGTAAGGATTCCAGGACCAGACTATAATCCTAATGATTGTTTTTTCTGTCATTTTCACAGTTCATTTTTGCTGTTACAAGGAGAAGTTTATTAGTCTGTATTGCCGTCTTTCTGCTGTCATAGAGCTGGACTCTCTGAAAACCCAGCAGTCCCTAAGGGAAGCAATTTCAGACAGTGAAGTCGCTGCAGCCAAACAAAGACACGAGCAAGTTTTAGACTCCATACAGGTAACGGTCTGTTTCTGAGTAGACCAAGGAGATTTTTAAGGTCTCTAATTTGGAATCTAAAAGGAGAATTATTCGTAGACATTATAAAAAGCCTAGTGGTGTCAAAATGTTGTTTTTTTATGAAATTCCAAAGCCAGAGCACAATTTCTTTGGTGGTGGTTTTTATAAAAGAGATTTTTTTAATAGATAAAATCAAATGACAGTTACACTTGAATGATATAAAGAAATGTGTCACTTTGGGTTATAGAGCACACTGCCCTCTGTGTGAGGAAAACTAGTGTCATTAGTCCAGATCGTAGCTTTTCTCTCATTCAGGGACATACATTTTTTCCTCACTGGCAGATTGCAAAGGAAAAAAAAATGAAAGTTGTGTTGAGGGCACATGCTATAGCAATAGATTATTGTCAGTAAAAATGATCTGAAGACAATATGATCCAGTGACGTCACAAAGAACAAGGCAGAGGCAGGTTATCTGTGTGCCAAGGGTCCTTGATGCAAGGGTGACTGCTGCAAACCATTTGGGCAACTAATTCTCCCTGGTTGAAACTCATGACCCTTGCACAAAGCATTTATGGATGAGGTCCATCTACAGGACAGGGCAGAGATCAGCAGTACAGCCACTCCTCTTCTGCTACTCTAGCCTTCTCCAGTTGCAATATGGGACGAGACAAGTGTTCACCCCCTCCCCATCAAGGTTTGTAGCCACTTAAATCTACATAATTATGAACCAGCTGGTGATGTCTCTGCTGCTCCTTCTCTTGCAGTCAAATCCATCTTTGCAATAGCCTCATTGGAGCGGCCTTGCAGCTTAGGTTTACTTCACACACGGTGGCGTGTCCCATGGTGCTCCCACTCTACAACTGCTTCCCTCCCAAGTCCATCCCCACTCCCACACTCAGAAGATCCTAGTGCTTTGGTCACAGGGCATGAGACCTTCTGAGGCTGCTGGGTAAATTTATGTATTTTGCATGAAGGGTGAAATTCACCCAGGAGCCCCAGCCAGGTCTCAATCACTAGGACCAATTTGGCTTTTCTGAGTGTGGGAGTGGGAAGGGACTGGGGGGGCCAGTTGTGAAGTGGGAGCACAGTGGGACATGCCACCCTGTGTGCAACAAAACTAAGCTCCAAAGAGGCCATCATATATGTATAAAACTGCCTGCAGAGCTACAGATGCTGCAACTGTCGCTTTTCCTCTAGGGAATTTCAGTTCATATATATATACATTCTGAAGAAAACTCAGGAGAGTACTTTAAACCCCAGTGTTTTGGACTGAATTATTGTGAAAGCGTATTAGCCTTGTCAGTTTTCCTCTCAAATGAAAACCAGCTGTATTCCACCTATTGGCGAAAATATCTCAGCCCACCACATACTGCAATCTTCAGTGGCAACCACAAAACCGCAAGAGCATTTGTGTGATCCCAGATCTAAGACAGTGTTGAAGTTACTACACAAACCAAACATTGTAAAGAGCAAAAAAGTCTATATGAACGCAGCTCTGAAAAGGAGTCAGACGGCAACCAAAAAGAAAAAGAAAAAATAGCAGATAAGGTTCTTGGAGTCTAAGCCAGCATGTTTGACAGTAAGAAAAGACATATGTAGGCATATTCCTAAGAAATGAGGCTGAAATTGCAATTTAAGTTATAATTCACATACTGTAATGCTTCAAATACTCTTAAGCTGTATAAGAAACATAGCTCATTAAATGTGACTAGCCCATTATCCCAGGAGACACCTTATAATGGTACTGCAGAGAAAACCAATTGGCTTTACATTTTAGTGAAAATATTCTCTCTCCTGTATGCAGCTAGGGGATGAGTTATGGAGTGGAAACCTAGATTCCTCCGAGCCAAAAGGGTGAGGAGCGTGCTAGCTGATTGGTCAGTCACACCGACCTCTTGAAGTTACACTGAGACCTTGAAATGAGTTGGGATTATCTTGTCAAGTCCTTTCATTTCGCGAATTGAAAAGCTCGGGTTTTGATCCCAAAATGGACATTTTGACACAATTCTGTTTTCCCAAAAATGCTCCCAAGGTCTTGCTGTCATTTCACTGTGAAACGAAACCAAACTTCCAGAACCTTAAGAGTTGCCACAAAACAGAATTGTCATCCTCCAGACAGCCCTAAATCGCGCCCTAAGCATGGGGTTGAACCTAAACATTGGACCCAAAACCCTCAAAGCTGGTTTGGATTTGAACTCCCCTACCTGAGCCCATTTCTGGTGTGCTCTGTACACGGCACTATGTAGATTTATACCCTGGCTCTGTACAATTTTTTGGTTAAAATTAAATTAAAAAATTAAAATATGTAAAAAGAACTGGCAATTTCTGTATATTTTTTTAAAGAACATTAGAATCAATGCCTTCAGCACTGAGTAATTGCAACTATTTAGGGTTGGTTTTTGGGTGTTTTTTTGTCTTTTTTTCCCTTTCTTCCAAAGCAAATCGATGAGATCTGGCGTGAAATGAGATGGATCACAGAGGCGCTGCAGTATGCCAGGTACAAACAGCCAGTGACTGGCTTGCCCATAACAAAGCTTGTGGACCTGTCGGAAGAACAGAATCAGATGAAAATTAATTCAACATCCTCCCATCTAGACTGTCTTCCATCACCACCACCCTCACCAGAGACCAGGAACCAGAGGAGAAAAGCTCTGAGTGGTAAGACGAGGGATTTATTTTTTCTGGGTGAAACTGAGTAGAAAATCAAGACAGACCCTTGATCTCCCTTTTACCTCAGGAGCTAGTCTGTGGTATTTTTTCTATGCCTGTCTAGGTATTTTAACAACTATACAATTTTATTCATTTATTTTATTTTTATTTTATAATGTATTATTATTTAAGCTCAGAGGCTTGGTAGGATAAAAGTATAGAATAGGGGAAAAGAGATACCAAATTACAGCGCCTTCCAATATCTACTTCTAATTTTTTTTCTTGAATGTTGAATCTCAGAATTATAGAAACTGCAGTTGGAGAAACCATCTATTAGTTCGGTCTCCCAGTCACCACAGTATCACTCCCCGCACTTCTTCCTTCCCCTCACCATCAGTGGTTTCCAGTCTTCTCCTTTTTCCTGCCCATCTCCGTCTCTTTTATCACACCACTCTCCTCCCCACCCTACGCACGAGCAGCCTTCTCCAGTCATTACCTTCTCTGCATTCAAGTCCCTCCCTTTGGGACTGACCCAATGTTCAGTGAAGGCAATGGAAGAACTCCCATTGGCTTCAGGAAGCAATGAATCACTGTCACTCCCATTGTCTGTAGTGCCCACAAAAAGTGAACCAGACGATACAAAACAATCAGTGCGTGTGTGTATACACACACACACCACATGGAAGCAGGGATTTTCAAAGGGACCTAAGCAAGTTAATGGGAGTTAGGCACCTCAGTCCTTTGGGCTTCTTTTGAAACCCCAGCTGGAGTAGCTAATAGTTTTGTACAAAGGATTTCTCTGCATGACGTTGGGGTGGCTGCTTTACTCACAACCTGTCCTCTTGTCAAATGCCTCACCCCAAGGAGGAAACTTTAGGATGAGCAGTTCCCTGACCCGCTCTCATGTGATTTTCAATAGCAGGGAAGGGCATGATGCATCATATACAAAGGTTTTGTTCCCTTAGCTCTGTTCTTGTAGCCAAATTATTTGGTGTCACAGTTCTTGCCCGCTTGCAACTCTGGCCCCTTTCTGCTCTCTCCGTGCTCCAACCCACCTCCAGCCCCTCCGGTGTCAAGCCTCCAGCCCTTACCTGTCTGGGGATGGAATTCACAATTCTCCCACTCTTAGACTGGGATCTGGGCACAACACTCTGGCTATGACAACTGCTTATGCAAGCCCCACTGAAACTAAGCATTAGAAAAAATGATTTCAAAACAATAAACAGACAAAACACAAATTTAGTCTCATCTAATCTTGTACTTTATTACAAGCTAAGTTAAGCGGGCCTGCTTCTTGAGTTACAGGAATGAAGCAGATCCAGCTCACTTTCTTTTAGCAAGTCCCAGAGCTCTTGGGACCCAGCCTCGTCTTCACCTGCCTTCCAGAGAGGCTGTATCCCTTTGTGATGCGTGAAAAGCTGGTGCTTTGTTTGGCTGGAAGTTCTGAAAAATAAAAGATTGACCCAAAATAAAAAATTTTCAATATTTTTGGCAGACGAAAAAGTTTGTTTAAAAGATTGTTTCAGGTCAAACAAAAGATGTTGTTTGACCCAAAGCTAAGCGTTATGTTTCCGTTTTGAATATTTTTAAAAGGGCGGGGATAAAAATGAAGGAAATTTGGAAACAAAAAGTTGTTCTGACTAGAAAAATCAAACTATGTTGTTCAAAAATGTTAAAATGAAATGTTTTTACCTTTTTTTTTTTTTTTAATTTGTTTGGTTGTTTCTGACATGAACAACGGGGTGACAGCAGCATGAATTTGTGAAATTGAATCTGGAGTTTTTGCCAAAAAAAGCTTCAACCAAAAAATTTCCCAGAAAAAAAGTTTCAGCTGAAAAATTTCACCCCGCTTTAATCTCCCAGAATGGACCCCCTTCTCAGGGAAACTCCTTTTTCTCAAAGCCCCATCCTCCATGTGCGCCCAAACCCCGCTTCTATATTTTATTGCTCAATGCTTTTTGTTACAGGGCCTAGCTGTAAAGTCCTTTTGCCTCCGACTGGGTTTGCCCAGTTGGCCAGCTAGGCTATCTAGGAGAAAGCCCCTGTGATGGTTGCTCCATTGTTTGGTATTTAGACCCATTCAGCCTTAATGGCTTGCAGTCATTGGGGCATGACTGTAAGGGAGTGTCTTGAAAGTGTCTGCTCCTCTCCAATGCACCACCCGTCCACCTCAGGAACCTCATACATAAAACACATCCTCGTGTGCAGATTAATACTAATCGCTGAGCAGCCCCACATCCATAGTCATAAAGGTTAAGGCTGGAAAGAACCACTAGCTCCTCTAATCTGTATTTCACAGAACACCAACACTACTGCACGCTAAACCCAACGTGTGCATTATATTTGGGGTTTACTCTATCTGATGCTGTGCTTGGGAGACGGTGTGGCCTGTGGGAATGGCACCACTGGCAGTTCCGGTTTCTAATCTTTGCTCTGCCGCTTGTTGTGTGATTGTGGGGAAATCACTTGGTCTCTTTGCCTCAGTTTCCCCAACTGTACAGTGCGGATAATTATGATGAGAAAGAGGAGGACAGGGAACATCAATTTGAGATGGAGAAACTGTGCCTTCAACACTTTAAGCTGGTAGATGAATAGCAGCAGCTATCTCACGGGGCTTTTCTGAAGAGCAATTAATTAATGTTTGTAGAAAGCATGCAGCATGTATGCAACCATATCAGTGCTAAGCATTTCAAAATTAAATTCATCCCTCTACACATATCCAGTGCAAGATCTGTGCACCTCTTAGATGCTGTTTTGAGGACATACATGGTGCACTATCCCTAGGCTAGCTTGCACAGGGGTGAATTTATCCATCCTGTGAACTGCAAAATATTAAATACAAGTGGCTAAGGAATAGTGAGCCCAGAATGTATCTTATCATGTCTGAGGGCTCCACAGGGGCATCAAAAGACACTTCAAAACATTGAGATCAATTACCCCATGTTCATCTCAGAACATATTTTCCTGCCTTCCTTTAATGGCTCTTCCTTTTTGTGCTATTTATTTCCTATGCTCATCTGTGTTTATGTTGACAGAGCAGCTGACTTTTTGAGCCATTGGATCCAGTTTGGTTTAATTGTTGTTTTCAGATGGCTCAGTGTCCCGAGTGATCTGAGATGGACCCTTTAGAATGCAAAATTAAGCAAATTAGTAAAATGCTATGCCCACTTCGTTGGCTGTTATTGCTGCTCTGAATATCTGGAAAATTAAATTGATGAAAAAAATGGATTGCAGCAAAGAAAAAAGGAAGCAAATTAAATGACAGTGCTTGTTTCATTAACAGAATAAGGACTTGCAGGGGAAAAATAAATCTCTGTTCTGCTGAGCGGTCATTAAGCAATGAGTTAATGACATAGTAGAAACAAAAGCTGCAGATGCTGCTTAGAACAACTGCCACGGCCTTTTTGGTCATAATAATTTATTTTTACTTCTAAACAGCAGTTTCCTACTGTCAAGAATGTCAAATAAATCTGCTCTGATTAGAGTAAAAGCAAAAAAAAGCCCAAAGAATTTGGGTGGAAACTGTGGCCTTTATAGAAGCATGTGTCCCCCACTCGGATTTAATCCATTGTATATTAATCTTCTCCTTTGATTTCATGGTCTCTCTCTAGGCCAAATGCTCCTCAATAACATAGTACAAATGCAGAATAGCCCTCTTGGGTCAGGTGGAGATATTTAGCCTTAACGCAGTGTATCTAAGAGCATAATTTGCTCCCTGCATCTTTTGTATAGTGAATACTACTGCCCTGAACCAATGCAAGGTGAGCAGTGGGTACTATTTTATACCCATTCTGCATCAAGCTCTGCATTGTTCTGGTGTAACTGACTACCCACACTGGAGGGCAGCAGAGAATCATACCCATTCGGTCATGTTCACTGCTCTTTACGTCACTGCCGAACACGACTCTAATGCTTCCATGACAGAAAAATAGCGGTGATGTCAGTCCTAGAGCCAGGCCGAACTTGGATGAACAAATTCACATGCGGATTAATGTGTCAGTTTGGGATTCGGATAAAAAGTCTCACAAAAGGGCAGACTTTGTTCAACCAGCTGCATAACTTGTATCCCTGCCTGTTAAAGACACGTCTGGCCGCATCCTGCTCTCGATTACACAGGTGTAAATCCACGGAAACTCAGATAACTCCTTAACAGCGAACAGAATTGGCATTATAGTTTCTCAATATTCAAAATTTCAATCTCCATGAAATTCAATGAAACTCAGGGGGGAAAAAAAGATGCTTTTAAAATTTCATCCCAACCCCAAATCTTTGCTCACCTTCCCTCATTGCGTTAGTTCTTTTTTCCCTTCCTGGCTCTTACTGTGACACTATCTCCTCTCTTGCACACCCATCAATCCACCACAACTGTCTTCTCTTTGCTACTGTCACCTGGCCTGTGGAAAATTCCACAGTGGAAACACACAGCGGTTGCCAGTAGCTTGTCTGATGTTCATTTTGCTTCCAAGTTAAGACAATATATTAAGTGCATTAGCAGTTCTTTTAAGGGAAGGGTTACAGCCCTGCCGGTGCTTATTCTGTTTTAATGAGTCTTCTATTTTCAGATTCCCAGACCTGCTCGGATGAAGAAGGCTGCTCAGAAGTATTTCTTCCAACCGACAGCGACTACGATTCCAGTGATGCGCTGAGCCCCAGAGAACTGGATTTGGTTTATTCATCCTCCCATGACATATCCCAGCAGATAGTTGGTGGCCTGGGCGGCAGTGCACCCGATGTCCTCCAGATCCATGATATGAAGCCTCACCTGACTTTGAAAGAAGACCCGAAAGGGGGCAATGACTTGGAGGCCGACACCGAATACTGCACGGAGTACATGAACAATCTGACAATGGCAGGGTTTACGTCAAAAAGTTTGGACAAGACCTCCAGTTCCAGGCCGCCTTTGAGCTTCTTGGGAAAAAAAAAGCTAGGGAAACATCAGCACTATAACTACTTCAGCCGGCACCATCGCTGGCTGCGAGTGCACAGCGAGACGCAGCCCACCTCTCTTTCCGAGGGCGTGTACACGCAGCATCTCACACGAGCCACGGAATTATCACAAGAACCTACCTCCAGCGAGCAGATACAGAGTCCCGTCGATGGTCCTCGGAGTGCCTTCTTACCTCATGCTTCCAGCCTCCCAGAAGATGGGAAAGGCAAGTACCATGAGTCGAGGCAAAACATCCGGAGGATATACGTGGAGCCTTACAAAACTACGTTACTGGGCGAAGAGGGCAAGTCCTGGGCCCTGAGCATGCAGTCTGTAGAACATGGAGACTTGCATGCTACCACGGGACAGGAAATGGGTTTGGATGACCAGTCAAATTCTCCCATCTCTGAAGTATTCAGTAGCACGCTTTAGGAGTTTGCACTGGGTTATTGCACTGCCCCTCCCCGCCCCAAAATGGCATTGTGAGCATTATGAATTCAGGACCATATTTTCAAAACAACCTTTAAAATGCAGATCCTCCTCTGGCTTTACCAGCAGAGGATCTGCCCTTAAATGGGTGTCCCCAAAAGTGCATGTCAAATCACTTACATCTGCAATTTTGCAGGTGTAAATAATAGATATTTATTATCTAACTTAATGCTGCATGGTGGAAAATCAGGCACTGAAATTCACTTAGTTCCTCATACAAATGTCTGGGCATGCAGAATTTCAGGCACAGATGATTTTGCCTGCAAAATTTGGGGGGGAGCTGGTTAAAGTCACTTTAGAAATGTGGTCCTAAACTTTTATTACCTTTTTTTTTTCCTGTAAATGTTTCCACTTCCCAACATGCACCTTGTGTGGATTTGGTTGGTCTGCAAGTAAATCACTGAGTAGTCTGCGGAATGAAAATACCACAGGTACCACAGAGCTTCTGGACATTTCTGTGTGTCTTCATTTCTATCATAAAAAATCAGTGCCAACTCTAAACATTGGCATAGCCCCACACAATTGCTAATTCTGAATGCTTTGTTTCAAAGGTTTAGATTTAAAGGAACATAAATACCAACTTATTCTCCAGCCGTAGATGAGAGAGAATCCTTCTAGATCAAGAGCAGAGGGAATTGGCTGGGTTTGCTAGTGAATGAATAATACGTTGGCTCAGGCCTTTCTCTAGCCCTCTGCGTAGGGATGAATTTTATCTTGGTATAGACAATCTCAGATTACCATCAGAGATGGATCTAAGCCATAAAATTCAGATCCAGACCCTTCCCCAACCTCCCCCCCATACCTCCTCCAAAATTCAGGGGTGCTCAGATCAATGGTTTTAGATTTAGACCATTATAGTAATTCTGAGCTATATCAAAATTAGGGAAAAATTGGTAGGGCAGTTTGGATCAAAAAATTTGGTTCATGCCCATCTCTGATCACTATGTGAATACCAATGTCATTAAGAGGAGAAAAAATATATTGTCCTGAAATGCCCCATTTTCTTAAGGACACATCAGAATCCATCATTGATTTTGTCACTTCCAGCTGGAATAAGGCCCACAATACTCTCACCCTCCAGAAAATGTCCTAGAAAATTAAATCCTTATTAATAAAAGGCATAATGCTAGAGTCATGTTACTACATACATCTTCAGGACTTGGAGAAATGAATTAAAGGGGAGGGAAACCTCCATCCCAGTTTTGGACAACCATTTGACTTCTATTTTTTGTTACACAGTTCTTGAAGTTTAATTTTAAAGGCCACATTCCTGCTGATTAAATTCCCTCACTCTGCGTATGTCCACCCTTCCCCTTTTCAGAGTTTTAGCTTTCACATGGATATGTTCTAAGGCCCCCTATAGCATTGAGGTCAATATGGAGGTAAGGATTTGCCCCATGATCTATGGTCCATATTAAAATAGCACATTCCTAACCCCAGTACTATTAAGATCCCCCGAATGCTTAGCACCCAATCTGTGCATTAAAAATGAAAATTATTCACCATTTTACACTCGGTGTGTGGAAACCAAGAAAAGAGTTTTTGCTCTGATATAAGGGAGCACAGTTTCTGTGAGGGGGTTTAAATATTTAATTCCTCTTATTGCAGGTGGGAATTGTATATATAACTCCTGATGCATCACACCAGGAATGTAGTCAGTCAGGACATGATCCAAAGCTCAATGAAGATGGAAAGACTTTCCTTGACTTCAGTAGGCTTTGGATCAGACCCACATTGAAAATTCCGGTGGGGAGAAAGGTGCAAGGGATGGTGGTACCATTTTGCAGTGGAAATTGTAGGTATTGTAGGTTTTATCCCACATGGTAGGAGAAATCCTGATGCAACGAGAAAGCATGTTCTAGAACCAACAATTGGTGATGTGCTACTGGTAGTAGAGGCTGTACCGGCTTGTCACGTTGACTCACAGTCATTGATATAATGCCCCTATCAACAGGGACCGGGACAATCTGGTGTTTGGGCATTGCAGTCAAAACATGCAGCCATGTAACACATAGTGCCTGGCCCAATGGGGCCCTGACCTGTTTGGCCTCTCGGTGCTACCACCATGTAAGTGTTTCATAGTAATAAAATACTAGGCCCAAAGTTTTTTGCAGACTGTGATGTTGTAAAATGACATGTTCCATGGGCCTTTCTAGAGAACTGTTTTCCTAAATCAAAAACCACCTTGCCTGGCTCTGGCACTCCCAGGATGTGGCACATTTTGAAAGAGCAGGCTTCACTTTGCTAGTCAGTTATAGATGGGAAACTGCTTTTTTTTTTTTTGGTCTCCCCCTGCTGTTTGATTTTCCAAAAGCAGCCCTTCATCTAATAAAATTCCATAGGCCAGCTTCTCTGCTGGTGTGAATGAGTTGACTTCAATGGAGTTTGGCCTATTTACAGCAGCAAAGAATTTGGCCTGAAGATTGCAAATTCAGCTCACGATTCAGCCCTTTATCTTCATTCTGACGTTGTTGGAATAGGTAATGCTGTTTAAATAACATTCATCAGTGCACAATCCCTTCATGCCATTACCTCCATGCTGAGGTTCTCACACCTGCTTTAACTTTCAGAAGCACAACCACACGTCATGACTTCATTTGGAAACAGACCAGCTGAACCGTTGAAGCAATGAGCAATAGGTTCTGCTCAAGGCCTGCACTGCATTTGCATTGCATTGATTACATCCTCCTCTGGTGTAAATGAGCATAGCTCCATTAAAGTCAGTAGTGCTGTGCTCCGTTACGCCAGCTGAAGATCTGGCCTTAAATAGGCATTCAAGATTCACACCCATCCGAATATGTGTTTGGATTGTTCCTATAAAATAAGGTACACAGCATTCATCCTGATTTGTCCACGAAGGAGTGTATTTTCTCCTGGGCCAAGTCTAACCCTTCCTGTTTGCAAATCTGATGTGTGCCTGCATCTCGAGCATCCACAGTGAATTGCAGACCCAAGTGTCCCCAATGGATACGTGTCTAACTTCCTGATTTGTGCTGGCAGTCAGGTAGCTTAATGTATAATTAGGAAGATATTGCATCTGCAAGAAGGTGGCCTGCGTACTGACAAGTTGGTTCAAAAGACCTATGGCTAAGTGCATCTCTCTCCTGTGCCTGCATGTTTGCTCTGTGAATTAGCCTTTACACACTAATTAACTATGGGCTGTGCAATGCAGCAAGGGCACACACACAGAAAGCTATAAATTATTGCTTCATTGCTGTAGTGTAAATATTTTAAAATGGAGCCAGTGAAGGGGGGAGAAGGGAATGGAATATTTTATCCTGAACGTTTATGTTTGGAGTATTTAAAGAGCAATGTTTTGGAAAGAGATGGTGCATCTTTACGTTCAGTGGATTATAAAGAAATGCATTAAGTTGCTGGTCAACTCTTTTAAGATGTTTAAACACATGGCTCATGACTGTTATGTAAAATTTCAATGCAGCCTTACAAACAACAAGGGTGTAGTGTATTTGGAAATATGCTGTACAGTCTGGAAACTTATTCTAAGGTCTTGATTCAGAGTTTCTCTGAGGTGTTGAACATTGCCATCAGCAAAAAGTATTTTTAGAAAAGGGCCTTGAATTTTCATACAATGCTGATTTCATCATGTTTGGGTCTCCGTTTTTTCCACTACAGCAGCACATAAGTAGTAAGAATCTCTCTCTCTCTCTATCTCTCTTTTGCTTTCACCGAGGAGAATTAACAAAGCTAAATCCTACCCTCACTGATACAGAGAGGGGATGCAGGCCCATGGCATCCTCTGCAAAAAGTCAGATTCCCCGAGGTGAGCCAGGAATTGTGCCGTGGAAAGGTGAGCAGGTGCATGCTTTACAAGCACTAGCTAACAGCAGGTATGGTTGCCTTTTGCTCCCACACAGAGGTGGGGCAAAGATGGTGGCAATCTTTCCTTAGGCTTTAATGGGCTTTGGATAAGGCCCTACATGTAACTAGAAGATAACTATGGCTTTTGCTAACCTACAGATCATGACACTCAAAAATGATGTACATGAGCCCTTATGTTAACTGGCCGTGTCTTCTAGCACACCCTACTTCTTGTGTGAAAGAAGAGCCCACTATAGCCTTTTTGCCCTTCCTTTATGCACCACTGCAGCTGGGGTAAGATTTAGCCTTCACGTTGGTCATCTTACAGGACAGTATGATGATGTTTGTTTTTTTGCTATCACTTGGCTGCAGAAAACCTCCTATTTTGCTAGTAAAGTAAGAGGGGAGTTGTTTTGTTTTCTTTTGTCATCCTTGCCTTATGTTTTTATTATCCATTAACCCTGGGGGACCAAAGGTAATATTTAATTTCTCTAGAAATAAGAGAATGTGATTAATTTACTGCTATTCTTCCTTCAAACTGTGGACTGTGGTCATTTAACCAGCAGCCCAGTGGCAAAACTTTTGCTAAAGGGCACAGACTTCTTGTACTGCATTTTGATTTATATAAAGTTCAGTTTGGGCCCGGTCCTGCGCTCTTTGGGCCTAATTCCCCTCCTTTTTGACACCAGTGTAAACCAAGAGTAGTCCCACTGAAGCTGGGCCAGGGCCGCAATGGGTATAAGTCAGCATGGCTCCATTAACTCCAAAGGTGTGATGCTGGTTTACACCAGGTAAGGATCTGGCTCAGGGGATTCCCCATCAAGCCAGTGGAGTTACACCTGTGTAAAGCTGGTACAAGTCAGAGGCACATAACTCAGGCAAAATCCTTCTTGAAGTCAATGGGATTTTTGCCCGAGGAAAGGGCTGGAGGATGCAGCCCTCAGTGCTGCTGCGCTGTGCATTGCACTGTGACAGAGGCAACGATTGCATAATTAAGCACTACATTAAAAAAAGAGAAAGGACCAACTTTTGCTCCCAAGTTACGCAAATGCATTCTCCATTAAATGCAATGGGAGTTGAATGGCCTTGCCCCTGGGAAGAATTTGGTCCCAGCTCTTTTAATTGAAAAAGAATTAAAGGCTGCTTCCCCCTCTCTTCCCCCTTAGAGAAGAAGTAATTTAAGTGAAATGAGCAAGGCAGTGTTTAATTGCTTCCTGCCTTCTTTGTACATAGCAATTTGGCTGTTTATTGGTTGTCATTGTTCAGATTTTTATTGTAACCCGTTGCTATATATGCAACCAAATGTATGTTAAAGTTTAAACTTTGGTATAGTATAATGCACAATTTTGTGTGCTTTAAATCTTTGTAAATATACAGATGCACAATGTATGCTCTGTTAAGTGTGATCGAGGGACCTTACACTACACTATTTTCATGCATATGTATCTATAAACTGTTTGAAAATATAATGTATATTGAGGATGGCCATTGAGCCAAGAGTGTGTTTTGACTCATGCTTCTTGAATAATTACTGGAAGAGGCATGTATATTAAGTAAAATAGAAAATGAAAATAATTTTCGAGACTACAGGTATTTTTGATAACTTCAAATATGTTAAATACTATTTTAGAAAAATAATTGGTCCACATAAGAAATATTAGATATATTCGAGTGAATCGGTCTTCAAAATGTTCTTTACATGGAATAAATATTTTTATCTGATCAGACATCAGGGAACCCTAGTTCTTTTTGCATTCTTACAACTCACCCAGGCTGTTTTAAATCACATTTCCAGAGCCTTTACTCTTCCCTTATTTAAAAAAGAAATTGGTGTTACCATATATACATGTGTATGAACCTAAATACCATATATACTTGTGTATAATCTTCAAATAACATCATCACACCAATCTGCTGGCTGACCACTATCAGATCACCATATACGTGGATCATACAATCAACAGACAGTGGTCTTCAGGCATATAAGGAAAGCAATTTCTTCCTAGGCCGAAATTTTCAAACTTGGGTGGCCCAAGTTGGCGCATATCTCTATAGTGAGGCACCTAAACAGAAGTGGTCTAATTTTTCAGAGTTGCTGGAAAAAACACAGCTCCCACTGAAGTCAAGGGAAACTGTAAATGCACTAGAACTTTGAAAATCAGGCCACTTAAATGTAAGTGCCTAATATGAGTGTTTGAGCCACGCTTTGGGAACCCGGGTTTGAAAATTGTGGTTTTAGTCTATATGTTCTGCTTATAGGACACGGATGCACGAGCAGTTGCTGAAATCCCAACAACATTACTGAAAAACAATTGGCAAAACCAGAACCTGGCTGGATGGCGGACAGACAAATCTGTTCAGGAATCCTTCTTTCCCAGGCCACACGGGCTACTGTACAGGCTTAATTGCTTACAGGTGTGCACGTGCAATGACATGTCAGACAGAACCTGCCCCTTTGTGTGCTTCTGGTGTGAATCTGTGCTTTTAAAGCGTGTTGTGAAACTGTAATAGAACCAGCACTGTGGGTGTAGAATATAACCCAATTGTAGTGAAGAGAGATGGCAGATATTGCCTGCCTGGAGAAATGTTCTGTAAAAGAGAAGCACACACTCTTCTGTTGTAACACCAATTACCCTCCTCTTCACATGTCCACTCAGAAGACACAGGAAAGTACTGTAACCGCAACATGGTAGCATGTAAGGGGACTAAGACGGAACCTGCAGCATTTAAGCAGGAAAAGAAGAACACTGTCATTTTCAGTAATGAAGTACAATGAGATTGATGTCTACATAGGACACCAATGGTTGTTTATTCCATCATTGTTTCTGCAATGGGGGGGGGCAGCATATCTATTTTATGTACTCATATGGCCCCAACTACCGTAATATCTGAGCACCTGACAACCTTCCATGTACTATTATCCCCATTGCATAGAAGGAATAATTGAACTGTCTAGGGTCACATAGGAAGTCTGTAGTAGACGAGGGAATTGAACCTGGGTCTCTGGCTAGCACCCTAACTAGGGGACCATCTGTCATCTTCATCCAGCTCCTACACAAGTATACATGGTAATGTAAACTTTAGCATGTGTCTATAATTCAGCCAAGACATGTTAACTCATTGTAAGCTTCAGAACATCCACATCCCACTGAAAGCCCTAGGATATTTTCATGCATAAGAAAATATTTCAACAAAACATAGCCAAAGTGGTATTACACAACAGGCCAAAAACCTTCTTAACGTGTGAAGTAAAACATGATCCTCAATCATTTCTCATTTCTTAAATTTTAATTTCTGAGGATTAACAATTTCATCACATGTACTGAGCTACACAAAAATGAGTAATTAAACCGTTGACAGTAATATAAAAGAGATTTACTAGAAAAACACCACCACTAGAAAGAAGGAATATTTTGTCTGCTTGTGTTTAAATGACTTTGGTGCATTTTTGCATGTACCATGCATTTTTAGAGTATGGTTGTTTGTACATTTTTGCTAACTGGGATTTTAGATTTCCTCTTTGTATAAGAAGACATCCAAGTGAGCATTACAATTCTTATAAGACTTCACAGCAAGTTTGTCATGTTGATTGAAGAGGAAGGACCGTGCTGTTTTATAATTGCCTCTGTGTTGTACATTGTTTTACTGAAATGCTTTTGAACCAACTGGAAAAAAATAACAAACTCTTATTGGCATGTTTGTGACTTGCTCTTCTGACAGCAACCGATAACCATTTTGTTGTCTTATCCAATTGTATTGTCTTTTCTTATGTAAACTATCATCTTTCCAAGCAAATTATTACCTTATTTTTTAATTCTATCTTCAAATAAAAGGTTATTTTTTTTCAAACACAAACAAACTTCTCTCTCTATTAATAAACCACCCACTTCCTGAAATGCTGTTTTGGAATTCTCTTTCTAAATGATGGTACATTCAGTTAGATTAGAAACAGGTCATTAATCATGCTTGTGGCTTCTTACAGCTTTTCAACCAACCTCCCATGAATATTTGATTGTCTTCCAAATAACCCTTCTCATAGCACGGTAGCCTGAAAGTCTATGGGATTTGTGCTCCTAAATTACAGAGGCCTTTCTGAAAATCTCACCCTGAAGCAAACATTTCCAAATGTGGGTGCCTAAAATTAGGCATCTAAATCCACATGTAGGTGACCAGATAAAAGTGACCTGGTTTCCAGACGCATCTGCAAATCCCCTTGATTTCAAAGGTATTTGTGGGCATTCCTCACCTTTGTAAATCAGGTCATTTTCTTTGGCTGACGACGTGTGAACTTAGGTGCCTAATTTTAGAAAGACCTTTTTAAAGTTGTTGTCCAATCAGCCCTGCAGCAGCCGTTCCGCTCATCTTGCGTCTCCTTGTTAGATCATGACTAACAAACAGTTAGTTAGTTAGTCAGCAGTCCTTAGCGGGACCTCATCCACACGCTGCCAGGTTCAAGCCCCGCTTCAACCAGGATGGAGAGAATCATTTCATAGGTCCTTTTTTATTGGCTTGAGGGGGAAGAATGTTGCTGTTGTATTTGTCTCTCTTGCATTCTCTCCCAAAGCGGTCACAAACACAGGACCAAATGGAGACCTGGTCTATGAGGTGTAACTCCATTGACACTGATGGCTACATCCACTTATGTCAGCTGGGGCGTAGCTATGGGTGGACCTGTGTGGGCCGTGGCTCACCCACTTAGAAAGCAGGCCCAACCAACCAGATTTTAAGCAATTCATCCTGCATTTTTTATAAGCCTCTGTTTCGCTTGTGACACAAAGCTTGGTGCGCACCCGTGTCAACCACAGGCCCTGCCAAAAAATCAGTTCTGATGTCAGCTCTGAATCTAGCCCTGAACAAGGGCTTTAAAAAAAAATTGCTTCTGGGGCACACTCACTCCAGCCCCCATTACACTCTTGTGGTTTAGTTTGGAGCCGTTTCTCTGTCTCCGAGCTCCATCCGGAGCCTACTTTTCCTTGAATCTGAGTCATGAGATAAATAACCCACATTGCGGAGCCGTACTCTGTGCCTCAGCTGTTATGGCAAAGCACAGTCCCCCGAGGGACTCGTGTGTGAGCACAACCCCAGGATTGTCAGGTCTCCGGCTGGCAGTGACATTCTAAGGACTCTATTTTAATCTGCTGGAGTCCAGCCAAAGACTGGAATTCAGCTGCCAACCCAGGCCCTCCCCCATCCAACAGGAGAGGTGCTGGTGTACCTTCTGAAACGACTGGGGCGCTTTCATTAAACCTGACCTCCCATCACGAGTGTTACCAGGGATTCTTCTTCAACGGCCGGAGCTCAGCCCTGGCCGAGTTCCAGTGCACAGTTACATGCTACATGTCTCCAGATGTGTGTAAGGTGCACCCAATGTACATTCATATGCCACAGGCTCATCTGGAGAGTGCAGCTTCGGGTAACTTTTAAAAACAGCCGGGGGAAGGCAGGGGGTACCACTGGCTACACGCTGCCTTTTAGATGGGTGTGGGTGTGTGTGTGTGTGTGTGTGATTTAAACCTGTGCCTCCTCCATGTGTGTGTGTGTGATTTAAACCTGTGCCTCCTCCAAAATGGTGGTGGTCATGTAAGTGGGGCATTAGCCTGGATTGAGATTGCTTTGGACCTCAGGCTATGTCTATGCTGCAATAAAAGACCCACAGCTGTGCTAAAGCTGGCCCAGGCCGAGGGGCTACAGGGGCTAAAAATTGCAGCGTAGAGATCCCGGCTCAGGCTGGAGCCCAAGTTCTGGGACCCTGCCTGGGAGGAGGATTTCAGATTCCAGATGCCAGCCTGCGTTTGTATGTCTGCACTGCCACTTTTAGCCCCATGGCCTGAGCCCAGTAAGCGTGAGGCAGTTGACCTAGGCGCCAAGACTTGGTGCTACGAGGTTTGTTTGTTTCTATTGCAGTGCAGACGTAGGCACAGATGCCCTAGGCCAGCTTGCTGCATGGAGGGGCCGTCTGTAGCCCACAGTTCAGCAGAGCCACTGAAGATGAGTCTGTTATGGACCCCGGTCACGGAGGCTGGCAGTTTAGCTAAAACTGTAAGGTACATCTACACAGCCCAGAGCAGCGAGTCTCCCAGCCTGGGCCAACAAACTAGGGCCAGTGCTACCACACCAACAATAGCTATGGCGATGGTGTGGGTCAGGCTGGCGCGCTGGCTCTACAGCCTAGGCGGAGGTGGCTGGCTTCAGTGCTTCAGCTACAACTTCAAAGCGCTGGGGACACCATTGCTTTTAGCCCAGTAACAGCAGGCCAAGGCACTTGACCTGGCCTCAGAGGCTCACAGCCACAGGTTGTGTCAATCCACCCCCAGAGGTCGCTGGTTCAATCCCTAGGATCAGCCGAATCAGTGGCTGGTGTAGAAGCTCTTAGCATCATCTGTTCTTTATGAGCACATGTACCACACGCAGCAGCATCTAAAGCCTATTTAAGTCAATCAATTTCAACAGGCTTTTAGATCATGCCCCAATTTTACAGTCACATCCCACATTGGTATATCCTGCCCAGGTTTTTATATTCATCACGTGCACAGATAACCATGCTTGCACATACTTACCCGATCTTAAAGGATCTTGAGGTTGATGTGTTAAAACATTTACCGCCTTTAAATAATAAAACCACCTGCTTTATTTAATATATAATGCAGTGTATTTCTCTTATCATGCTCGTCTAATATACTTTGAAATAAGTAAAGCTTTTCATTTAAGGAAGGATATACAGCCAGGTTCTTCTAATTTACACTGGTTTTAATCTGTATTAATGTCATTGATTTAAGGATATTCTTCTGGAAAGCATTTAGGTACTGCGGCACTGAGGACAGCATAGAGAGCTATTCTGGATTTATACTGTAGCTGGTGAACGGTGACAGGCATTATTTAAAAACCTTTTCACTACTTCAAAAGAGAATGGCCCTTTCCCCACATTCGCACCCCTTTTATTCACTTTTCATGACCATGCCTAGGAGCAGGTTCCTTTTGTGACTCAAGATTGAATGTCTTCCTAAAAGCGATGTGCTAGTTCAGCCACAGGCTAATGGACTGAAGAATTACTGGATGAAATTCTCTGGCCTGGGTTACACAAGCGGTCAGCCTGGGCTCCAACCCGAGCCTGGAAATTTACACATCAGTGTAACAGCCCCGCAGCCTCTGCCCCGTGAACCTCAGGCAGCTGGCACAGGCCAGCCAGGGGTGTCTACTTGCTGTTTAGGCACACCCTTAGCTGACCAATAGCACAGCTGGAATCTGGAACAGCTACTTCCGATTTCCAAAGCAAGATTCTGAAACAGCTTCAAGTTTTCGAACTATTGCATTTTCAAGCGGTCTCAGTGGCCACTGTATAAGTGTCCGGAATTTGAAAATGCTGCTATAGTGTCTCTACTATTGAGATTAGTTTTCTCGCTGCTGGGAGGACTGTTATTATTAGTAACTATTTGTATGACAGCCATGCCTGCAATTATTTATCTGACCAAGGGCAGGACACCGTTGCGCTAGGTGCTGTACAAACACACAAGAAAGGACAGGTGGGGTGCTCAGCAATCATTCTAGAACCAAGGTGCTTGAAAGAGAAGTTATTTATTCAGTGACCAGGTCCAATGGCCTCCCTCTAACAGACCATGAGCTTCTGCAGCACCCGTCCCCTCCAGAGCTCCTGCCTGGGAAACGAACCCACTTAACTGTACAGCCCCTACTACCTTAATAACCTCTGCCCCAAACACTTACCCATCTGACCAGTCAGAAGAGGGAACATTATCCCCATTTTACAGATGAACTGAGGCACAGAAAGATTAAGTGACATGGCCAAGGTCACACAGGCAGTCTGGGGTAGAGCTGGGAAATGGATACCACTGCATCCCAGGCTCCGCTCTTCCTCTCCAAATATGGGTGTGGCTCACAAAGCATGGCCTAATTTTGACTGCCAGGGAGGGAAAGTGGCATGTGGTCAGCAATTCATTCCATGAGGGCTTAATCTGGGCCAGGATTTAGACAGAGCCTTGGTGGGAATACTGCACAGGCCAGGATGGAGCTACGTGGGAGCTGCAAGGGGCAGCCCCTCCTCGGCGCCTCAGTAAAAGAGCCCCTTTGTGTTTGCTGCAGGAGTCCTGTCTTTCCTCTGTCGCAGGGGACACTACGGGACAGAGGGCTGAGATCACACCAAGCTATCAGTGGAGCTCAGCGATCATGGCTTCTCATGTAAGGCTCCATTAGCAAACACATCAGCACACATAATGATCCTATCTATTTCTTATAGCATGTGTTTCATCAGTCGCCCTCAAAGCACTTCCCCATTTTCAGTGCGTTTATCTCCACAACGCCCCTGTGAGCGAAGGAAATGTTGTTATCCCTATTTTATAGAGGAGAAAGGGGACACTAAGTGACTCGCCCAAGGTTACACAGGAAGTTTGCGGGGGAGCAGGGAATTAAACTCAAGTCTCTGCTAGAGCCCCACACACTTGACCACCCTTCCTCTGGCATGTTAACAACAGCTCGCATAACGATTCTCTCGTCCAGCGAAGCAGTTTTATATAGTCTCTAGTCCCTCAGAGACCTAATATAAGATATATATTATAGTATAGCAAATATCTTATATATAATAAGATACCTAAGCTGTAAATGCTTCAGGGCAGAGAAGCTTTCTTCATGTACGGGGGTTCAATGCCTGACACAACAGGGGCCTGTTTGTGGCCTCTTTGTAGTGCATCATTGCACTATACCTAATCATTATTTTGCAGCTTGGCTATTCATTCAGGTGCCCGGGAAGCTGCATCACTGCATTTGTGCCACTGCATGGTGCTGTGTGAGGCTACAAAGCAGCTGCGTTTCCAGGCCCATGCATGGGATTCCAAGATGGCTTCCTTCTGAAGGCATGTAGCGACCTCTCATCCTGGAGCCAGAGCAAACGCAGCACACTAGGGAATTCCACCAGCCACCTTAAGGTAAGAGTTTCTCTTGTCCTGTACGGGGAGGAGAATCGAGGTTGCCTGCAATGCCCTGTGCATCCTAAAACTGGTTTTTCCTCGTCCAACTCCCCCTTGAGGCTCCCTATTAGGGAGCATATTGTGGGCATCAAGGAAACATCTGGCGCTTTTTGGAAGATTGGAGGGCTTTAACCTTGGTATCCTGTACAGTGCCCATTTGGGGAATTGCATCCTGCCTTTCTGGAATTCCTCCTGTATACAGCATTCTCATTCATGTCCAGTACCTTACCTGGGGGAGTGTTGCTGTGTGCTAGCAAACAGCCGCCACGGTTCATCCCCAGCATGGCTGCATTTTGGTAGGAGCCGAGGAGCTCCCTCTGTAGATTCTATTGTAAAGCACTTTGGGAGCCTTTGAGATGATAGTAGCCACGGCTGGCCTTAGCATTGTCCTTGGCAAGCAAGACGTGTTTATGTTCTAGCAGTGCATGCCGGGGAAGCTGTCCCTGAGCTTGGGAGACTTGTGGCATGAACAGCTTTGAAACACCTGATTTAAAATAGCTGTTTCTGAGAGGCTGCCTTTATTTTTATTAGCGATTTTGCTTAATCACCTGGAATTGACTGATCACAATCTAGTCATCTGTCTTGAAGGCTGTTTGGCACGCAAGGTTGAATGAAGTCAATGGGAGTGTGGCCCCTGACTTTGGTAGACAGAAACCTACTGCTTACTCGGTCATTAGGAGATACCTGGCCCACAAAACCAAGCAGGTTTAGATTTGTGTGTACGAGGCTTAATGACAATCAGGAACAGCCTATGTGTCATCCCTAGAAAACGCCTCTGTAACGTGGTTTGTACATGCATTCTTGGCAACGTTGAACGCACAAAGATTACTCTGTTCAAATGATTGCATCACCGCAGGCTTCTGTTACTCCAAATTCAAGATGCATATTTTAAATCATCCCTGCTGTTGTGCTAATTTGTTCCATATTTGCCCTCTCGCTTAGCACTTGCAAATGGGATTCTTTAGAATGTAAATGTTAATTAAATTAAATAGCTGTACTTAAAGTGGGCCAAACTCATCAGTGACACTTTTAACTCCGCTTTAGTCAATGGAGTTGACACCCAGGATGAATTTGGCCCCAGTGACTTTCACCCAACATCATTTTAATGCACATGAAAAAACTAAGACAGGAGCCTGGCTCCTTCCCTTATATTTAAGTTTAAGCAATGTTCCTTGTATGGCTGACCTTAAAGCTGATGCTGGAAATTAGAGTGATATCTATCCAAAGAGTGAATCATGCCCAAAGAGGGAGGCTACCCTAAGTGTGTTGGAGCATCGTTTGTTAAAACATGAGCAAATGAAAAATGTAGAGTGTAATGTAGGTTCATTCAAATACCAAAGTTTTAATATTATTTGCCAAGGTGGAAACATGTGAGGGAAGTTTTGGGCAAGAGTGTGGGTGTACTGAAAATAAAATAAAATAAAAGGCTTAAAACAAACAAGCTCTTCTATAATCGCAAATACATGGATGGAATTTGTATGGAGTCCTTATTCACTAAAATATTTTGCTGCACTCCCACAATATCTATAATAAAAATGGCAACTCGGGACTACATCAGGCCCCCTCCCACATTTTTTCTAGCCACCACGCTCCACCCAGCTTCCACAATGACCTTTCAATTCAATTTATAATAACTATTTTATATATAACATTTATATTTGAAATGGCATATTTAGCCCATTTGTGAAGGGAATGCCTTTATTTAGCCCATGGTGCCCAGTTTATGCCTTGCACGTTTCTCATTTGAGACAGTGGTCAAGACGGATGAGATCAGCTCAGCTGGGACCATTTCTGAACCAGCTGGTCAGGGAGAGGTTGCTTTTGGAATCCAGGAAGCGCTATTATCTTGCTTTTCACATGTTCCACGATATTTGCAATTAAGTTCCATGGAAAAATCAGCTCAACCACTGACGTGAAGCAAAACCTTTCAGCTTTAGCTCCTGAATAGGTGACCTGATGTTCAAATACGCTAAGCACCCTGCATGAGAACTGGAGAATGCTCTGCCTTTTGGAAAATTAAGCCATTTCTTATGTGCCTAAATATGGATGTTGGAGCCTACTTTTAAGCACCTATTTAAAAAAAAATGGCTGAAGTGGCTACATTTTTTTCTGAGGTGGTTTTCTCCCTCTTTCTCCCCCCGGCCAGATATCACTTCTTTTTAATCACCGTCCTCTTTATATACTACCAGATTAACCAGACGGAATTCCCTGTTAGTATTTCAGTAATGGTTTCACTAATGCACTGTGTCGAAACTTCAAAAAGGAAGTTGAATAGTCAGGGTTCAGGAAAGAGCTATATGAATGAATCACGGTCTGGAAAACATGCCTTATAGTGAGCCGTTTAAGAAGGCTCATTCTATTTACCTTCCCCAAGAGAGGGTTAAGAAGTGACTTGATCACTGTCTACAAGTGCCTATACGTGGAAGAAATTTCTGAGAGTAGATAGCTCTTTAATCTAGCAAGAAAAAGCATAACGTGATCCAGTGGTCGGAAGCTGAAGCTAGAGAAATTCAATAACTAGAAATCAGGCCCAAATTTTTAACCGTGAGGGAGGTAACTAACCTTTGGAACAGCTTAAATAGGGATGTGATATATTCTCCATCATCTGCAGTCTTCAAATTGGATGTCTGTCTAAAAAAGCCGATATAGCTCAAACACAGAGATAGGCTTGATGCAGTTTTTTGGGTGAGGGTCTTTGGACTGTCTTATGCAAGAGATCAAACTAAACAATCATAATGCTCTGTTTTGGCCTTAAAATCTATGAATCTGTACTTCAAGAATTGTCTCTAACACAGAGAAGGGTGGTTGGACTGAGCAGTTTTACCGGGAGACTTAGATGACTAGTTCTGTTTTTGTGAAGCTTGAATTTACACTGCAATTAGCTCCCAGAAATTATCCGGAGTTGCTGCAGGCAAAGACCCAGCGAAGCAGTTGGGCTAATAAATCAGCCATAAAAATCACTTCCCTATTAGATCTTCAAAGGTCTGTGGAAAGAAAAGAAAACAAACAGCATAAATCTTCATCAAGACAGGTCACAAGTGAATATGAGGGTCCTCCTCCTGTAAGTCAACTGAAAAGAGAAAATTATTGCTCTTCATCAGAGGTGGCGGGAGTAATTTATTAAGAGTTTCGTGGCTTATATTGGTACCCTTCCCACACAGTATCGTTATGGGCTAGATTCAGCTCTCTCTGACTTCAGTGGAGGTACTCCAGATTTCTGCTGCTTTAAATAGTTGCTCTGAATTTACACCACGATACCAGAGATCAGAATTGTGTCCTATTTGCAGATAATTCCCACTGACTTCAATAGGATTGGTGCTGACTGTAATAATAACCCTAGTAGAGCACTTTAGGGGCAGCTCAAAGCCCTTCACAAAAGCAGGGTAAGAATGGTCATCCCCATTTGACAGCTGGGGAAGACCAAGCACGGATAGGTGGAGAATCGGTGGCAGGAATAACACCCAGATGGCAGAGGGGCTAGGGTGAGCCATTTTTGCATCCTCCCAAACCTGAGCTGCACCAGAGTTACAAAGGCGCTTGGTGTAACTTAGATAGCCTGGGGGGCCTGTTTAAATCCCAGCAGATTCCCCAGGCTGCCCTCTAGGGCCACAGTGCAGCCCAGAGTCTCTGCAGCGCCGCCTGGCTTGCAATCAGGTCCTGGGAATGCAGCCTTGCAAGTATCTATTAATGTGCCTGCACCAGGGAAATTGCCCCTCATTTGGATACTGGATGTTCTCCCCCGGCTGGATACTTTGAGCTGCTCTCTCTTGCCCTTTCATGAAGTATAAGGGCCCAGAGCTGGGGTGAGGGTCTTGCCCCATGTTTTCTGACGCCCAGTCCTAAGCCCCTTCCACTGGCCTAAGTTTGTACTCCAGGCTGCGTGCCAGGTGTGAAAATCATCAAGCGCCTCATTCAGAACAATCGTCTATTCCCTCTCGCTAGTTAAGGAAAAGAAAAACAAACTGTTGATGAGGTTTAAGAGCATACTTAATACACACTGCATGAATGTAGACACCAGATAGCATGTATTCTTAAATGCAATTTTACAATGAACTGTGCTCTCAGAAATCCCTGTATCTTTGGTCTGGGCATGCATTATTCATATGTGTACGTATTTCTGGGAAAGTAAAGAGCTGAATAAAGGTGAATTCACTGGAGGAAAAATGAACACAGACTTAATACACCTCAGCCCAACTGGTGGCCAAAGGGCTGCTTTTTTAAAGGTGAACTGCATTTTAGAGGAAAACTAAGGAACGATACTGCAGTCCCTGTACAGGGAATTGAGCGTTGCCTGAATAAAACCTGCAGTACTAGGCCTTAATTTAAATCCAGAAATATCTGGTGGATGCCTCCTCTAGCCAGACTGTGTAGGGCAGCAATTCCCAATTATTTTTAAAGCTGAGATAGTCTGAAAACAAAACCAGTCACACCTATCCTAACGTCTCCCCTTCAGCCCACCATGTTTTGTTAAAGACCTACAGATCTATATCTTCACTGCACCCCCAGCTAGTCCTTTGCAACCCTCCTGAGGTAGATCTTCATAATAAATTTCCTTTTCTTGCTTGCATGCCCTGATGAGCAGTAAAATAGTTCACATGTTCACATGTAAAGTATCATAACTGGCATTTGACTTTAGAACCCATTGAAATGAATCAGGCAGTTGATACTTCAGAGCTATTATTTTAGGGTCTCTACAAACTCCAGCAGATCTTGCTGCCTCAGTGACTCACTTTGGATTTTGAAAGTTTCCTTTGCCATCATAACACCTAGTGACGGTTTTTTTAAATGACAGCTGAGAATATGGAAAACAACGCAGAGGTCCGGCTGTGTCCCTCACTTTCCCATCCCTGCAGCCGGTCCTTCACTTTGGGAAACACTAGAGCAGGACATTCAGCATAGAAATCTGGCACTCGGTGTTCACTTTCCCCAGAGATGGGCCTGGGCTGCTCTCTGGCTGGGCAGCTCAGCCCTTAAAGGTACAGGCCCTAAAACCAGAACAGTCCTGGTTGTGGGATGGGACTGACCACAGCTGGGGATCTAGTTTCAGATCCAGTTTGGATACAGCAGAAGGTGGCTGAGTTAATCAGCTTCTGACAATTCCACCTTTCCCTTTAATTCTCTGGGACAGCATTCCCCCAGGTGGACTGTATGCTATGTAACTAGATATGGAAGTACTGCGTTGTTGGCTCCTGCATCTTTATCCTATCACTGTGCCCATTTTAAGGTCATCTTCTGCCAAAACCTTGTCTCTTGTCATCAACCCTTAGCTTTCACAAAAGCTGATAGGAGCTTTATGACCGGCGGACCTGTCTGTGCTGCACAGACCACTGGATGCAAACTGTGTACTGTTTGTCAAGACTAGTCTCCTCCCATAATGCAAGTTCATCCACAGCACTTTGTCAGCTGCAGCAAACATTTAAGTAGCTGAAGTATCTATTCAGTAAGAAGCCTGCCAAGTCCCCGATCTGAGCGCATTTTTGTACAGAAATATGCAGCTAAACTGGCGGTGGCCATTGAGGAATTGAGCTGCAATCAACCTCAACACCACCAGGACACAATATTTTTCTCCTGATTACAACATGCTCATTTATTTTGGAATCCTTGTGCTGAGTCCTACAGGGCAGTGACAGTGGAAAAGTTGTCTGGGTGCCAAGCTAAAGAGAGAACTGCATATGTACTTATGTTCTGAAAAGGGTATGCGAGAAAGCAGTGCAGAGGCTGGGTGGAGATTTAAAAGAAGACCCTTCCATAAGCGTTTTGAAGGTTGCCCGTAGATTGGTCCCACAGCAGCTGCCAACAACGTGCAGCAATAATGCATAGCGTATTGCAGCTTGCTGGATTCTCAGATTCAGTCATTTCGCTTGAGTTTGGCAGGCTGGGAACGATTTTAAATGTGGGGGGATTTAAAATTAAAATGTATGCTTGCCTTTCAGATTGGCTTGGCATGCCACAGTGGGTACCTCTACACGGCAAAGAAAATCTGTGGCATTGAGTCTCGGAGCCCAGGTCAATTGATTTGGGCGTGCGGGGCTCGGGCTGCAGGGCTCAAAATGTCAATGTAGCTGTTCCTTCTTGGGCTGGAGCCCAACTCTGAGACCCTTCCCCCTCGCTGGATTTCAGAGCCTGAGTGGGATGCCTACACTTCTGCTGTTAGCCCCGCAAAGCCAAGTCATTGGACCCAGGCTCTGATGTTCAGCGCCACGGGTTTTTCTTTGCATTGTGGACATATCTAGTGACTGTAAGCTATCTGGGGGTAAGGTTTGTCTCCTCACAACATAAACACGCAGCCACTAGCGCAATGGGCCATGCTTTCTGATTACCGTCTTTAGGAACTACTGTAATATAAATAATAAGAAACCAAGAGTTTCATTTTCTATGGAAAACTAAAGCCAACATTCTGCTCTCCAATATATACAATAGACACTGGTTATTTAGCTCCTAGAATGTGATGCATTCAATAGTTTGAAGACTTTTCCTCCAGCACTGTTGCGTCACTTACGTCCTTTCGGATTTCGTAACGGTTCACAGCACTGAGTTGTTAAAACCTGCTGCCCTCATTAAAGGATATTAAGTTTAGGTTGTGTAGCCTGTTGGATAGACCATTGGACTGGGACTCGAGAGACCTGGAGTCTACTCCCTGCTCAGTCACTGGCCTGCTGGATGACCTTGGGCAAGTCACTTTGTTGATCTGTGCCTCAGTTTCCCCATTGGTCAAACAGCGATAATGAGGCTTACCTAGATTTGAGATTGCTCTTGGATTTGAGATCTAGTGAAGAAAAGCATTATGCAAGAGCTTGGTGCTGGTATTACTTATTAAGAGAAGTTGTCCGATGGACAAGCCGGTCTTGTTTCTCTCTCACGTAGCCAGATGTAAATCGTCGGAAGTAAATGGAGCTGTTCAAGTGTGAAACCAGCATAAGTGAGATGAGAATCAGGCCCCCTGATTTACGCTAAGATTCCAGAAGCAATGTAATAGATTTACACGGGTATTTGCCATATTCCTGTGCAATGGAAGCTAAACTGCTTATCCTATTTTTAACTCACTGAGGCAACAAATGTTTAAAACAATAAAATTAAAAATGAATCTGTCCTGCCAAAGCCAAGTAGTTCAAAGGACAAAAATAGTCTTTTTTTCAATCTGGACTTAAAGGGAAGATAAGGGAATACTTTATATCAAAAGACAATGAATTCCACAGAGCAGGTGTGCAGTATTAAAGCACTCCAGTAGAATTGCAAAAATGCTCAGGAGAAAAACAAGACCTCCAGTAATGTTCCCAGTATGTGTGCATTCTATGAGGAGCTAGACAGGATTTTTGCCAGGGAAGGCACCATGAAGCCCCACCATGACCTGGACCGTTTAGCAGGCACCCTGCTAAGTGTTGTATTGGCACATAGTAAGAGACAATCCCTGTTCTGGAGAGCTTACAGTCTAAATAGACAAGACAGACAAAGTGTGGGAAGGAAAACAGAAGCACCGAAAGGTGAAGTGCTAAGGTCACAGAGCAAGTTATTATATCATTCCAATGCTGTCTCATTGGACCATGCTGCCTCTCAAATTTATATGGTGAACTCTGAACCATAGACACCACGGATTTATAAGCATCCATGAGGATCAGCCCATCTCGGCCTTTTCCCACATAGTGAGCAATTTCAGTGCAGAGTCAATTCCCATTGTTGTACACTTGAGGCAGCATTATTTGAAACGTACATTTTTTTGAGAGAGAGAGGGAGAGATGGAAAGGGCAACTTAGACATACAGGGAGCTTTGTAGGGGCCTGCAAAATGAATTTGGGCTTCTGAGGGGCCACTAGAGCAGTCAGGATAATAACAGAATATGATGTCTTTCCCGTGGTTCAAACCCCAGCCTAAGTTGGTAGGGACTGAAAGTAATTTGCTTTCACATTCTCTTTTTCCTACGGGAACCTATTAAGCCACAAAAATCCTCACGTGTTAAAAAAAAAACAACAACAAACAAAACAAAAAAACGGAGTCAAGTACCATTTCCAAGCATAATTAAAAATGGCAATGTGTATCTTGGTCATAGTTCTAAACCGACGCAGGGACTCTCATTTTTGGTTTTGTACAGCACCTAGCACAATGGGGCCCTGACCTGGTAGTGGCCTTTAGGTACCACTGCAATATAAATATTAAATTACATCCAAAAATAGGCATTAAAAGAACAGGTTGCCCGTGCAACCTTAATTCAGCCGCCATGTTTGTAAGCATTTATTAAGATACAGTCGTTTAATTTCATGATCCTGTACGATAGTTTCCACAGAACCTCTGGTTCATTCAGTGAATGAATAGTTGTTCAATGTTTCTTTGTATCCTCATTCAATGTACAGCCCCAGACCTTATTTACCGCACATCAGCCAAATTCTGCACTGCATACAAAATTACAAATTTCCTTCTGGGCATTTCTATTGGTGCTTTCTCCAGGGTATCCGAATGCTTCACAAACATTCATGAACGTCTCTTCTTAACATCTAGTGAGGTGATATTATCTGAAGCACAGCAAACATTAAGACCAAAATTGTTAAAAAGAAAAGAAAAGGGAAAAAAAAGTCCACTGATTTTGTGTGCCCAATGCTGCGTACCCAGGGCCTGATTTTTTTTCAAAGTACTTCGCATTTTTATACTACTACTTTTTATGTTTGACGCGCATCTCCAGTTGGGTTCAGTTGCAGTTCTGAGGACTTAGCACTTTGTAAATCTGACCCAGGTATCTCATCTTTAGCATCCAGAAAATAAGGAAAAATCATCAGTGGCCATCTTAGTCAGGCATTGCACAGGAACTTGGTGACAAAGGCAGGCACAGAATTTAATTATACATGACGACATTCAACTGCCTGACCCTTGAGCTTGTCCTTTTTCTTCCTGCAATCCCCTGCCTCATTTGCTACACACGTTCCAGCTTCTGCAACAAATGAGGCAGGGTCACAGGGACAACAACCGCTTCACTACAGAATCCTGGTTCCTTCCAAGAGCACTGTCTGTCCTATGCACTGAGTGAGGCAGGAGGTCCCTGGGGGAAAAAAACATGTAATTGTATAATGAAAGGCTTATCACAAAGAACGGAGGCATATTCTGTGAGCAGAGGCTATTTCTCAGATTTCTGTGACACAGAACTTTGTGAAAAGAAAGGAAAGCTGAACACCTCCCCAACAAATTGCCATTTCCTCTGCTCCTCTCTCACCCTTATTGCTGAAAACAATAGGATGGGCTGAAAGTCTGATCGGGACCCCAGTCCTGAAATTCTCTCTGTCTAGGAGCTGTGTTAGAGAGAGGCTTGCAGGACCAGGTCATAGGCAGGTTCTTTAGGAAGGGGTGCTTTGAATCAGAAAATGAAAGGGAAAGGAACACAGCTTCTCCAGTTTTGCCAGTTCTCTGTGTACCATGAACATTCCTCCAGGGACTATTCAGCTAAAACAATAAGTCCAAGGGAGACAATGATTAACGGTGAAAACTAAGACAAAATGGTACCAGCACCACATCAATTCACTGGTTCCTTGAACTAATGCTGTGAGGGTTCCTCTGTGCGGCTATTCAGGGAGCACCAGGGATTTCACTCAAAGTTCTGATAATCCACCCAACCGTGAGCTCCAAGGGGACATTCAGTCTTGTCCCTGCCTCAAAGGGTTTCTCATTTGATCTCTCACTCTCTCCCCATGTTCACTCGCTTTTTGAGCTGATCTTGCTGCCATTGAGGTCAATGGAAAGATTTGCCTTTGCCTTCCATGGGACTGGGATCTGGTCCCCGCAATCCAACTGGCGCCCGACTCCTACAGACATGGAATTAGCCTAGAAAATTGCTCCAAGGTCAGCTGGAAAGGTGAAAAGCATTTCAGAGAGGAAAGTAATGAAAGGGAGAACGTTTCAGCACCAGGGGACATAGCTTTACATTAAACCAAGAATTGCCTGGTCTTTCATTCAGAGACACTCATCTAAATCGCACAGCTGGGTTAATCCCTCGAAGAACTGACACTACATAACTCCCCTTGCCTAACTTGATGGAAACTCCTTGCAAGCCTGAGACACGGCCCACTAAACGAGGGACTGCACGTGAGTGCCTCTGGAGCAGCTACAGAACTGCAGCCCCTTTCCAGAGCAGAAAGAATGTTAAAAAGAAACATGGGGTGAATTTTTTTTCCCCCGAACATCTTTGAACTTTGACTGTATTTCCCCCACATCTCTCTAGCACTAAGAGAAAAGAGAGCATTCCATCTGGGTAAGGGGCAGTGTAAGCTAAAGGATCTGGAGACATAGATCCTATTCCCAGCTCTGCCACTGACCTGCTGGGTGACCTTCGGGAAGCCACTTCACCTTCTAGACTTTAGTTTCCCCTCCCATCCTTTGTCAGTCTTGCCTATTTCATCTGTAAACTCCTCTGGGCAGGGACTGCCTTTCACTGTGTGTTTGTGTAATGTTTAGCACAGCAGGGCCCTGAACTCATCTGGGGCTCTGGGCACTACAGAAATACTCCAAATTATATATTTAGCTGAGCAAGCAGAGCAATCTCTAGCCAGGAGAAGCTATGAGATGCTGAACTCAGTGACACACTCTCTGAGCAAGAGTGGGTATGCATGCCAAGGACTCTGAAAACTCAGATTGGATAGGGCCTATCGGATCCCCTCCCCAAAGTCTCTGATCAAGCTGGCTGCACCAGAGCCCAGCTAGCCTGCATGCTGCTGTGTGCATGTTGGGGACCATTCTGAGGGATCTTGAAATAACCCTCTGACAAATAAGCCACTCTTGGGGTGCTCCT
Source organism: Mesoclemmys tuberculata (assembly GCA_007922155.1). NCBI lineage: Eukaryota > Metazoa > Chordata > Testudines > Chelidae > Mesoclemmys > Mesoclemmys tuberculata. The sequence continues at coordinate 14,999,171 of ML675637.1, forward strand.
AGTTCATAAAAGTGTTCTTGTTTCATGTCACAGAAATGCTTCATTCCCACGAGCCCCAGCCATTGTCAAAGCCAGTCCTAGTCAAAAGTCAACTTCCATCTCTCAATCAAATAGCACGCTACGGGAGGAAGGCCAGGTTTGTGCTTCCCGCACTGGATGGGACTTCTGGTAGCCAAAGGCAAGTCACATGGATATCTGCGTTCCCAGTCTTCCACTTGTGTGCTGTAATCCCTTTCCCCCACCCTGTGTCTGTCTCATCTGTTTAGACTGCGGGCTTTTCAGGACCATCTCGTACTACGTGTTTGTACAGCACCTAGCACATCCGGGTTCTGATGTTGACTGGGGGCTGCAGGCACTACTGAAATACTGGAACTGAGCAACTCTAGCAATGATTTCCTCCCATCAAAATCAGGTGACGCCCCCTGTCTCTCAGTATTTGGTGTACATGAGTGGATTCCAATGAAATAATAACTCCTTGAATGAATGCGCCAGACTCCAACCTTGGAGGTTTGAAAAGTTGCTTGTTTTTTTTCACTCCCCTTCTGCCTGGCTTCCAGTCGCTGCTCATCTCCACCTTGCTAGTGCCTGGCTCTACCAACTGTAGAGATCCGGGAGCTTTGGATAAGGTTTGGGGAAGCTACCAGTTTAGGTCCATATCCCTGCTGAGCTTCCAAACCTGGCCCATGTCAATATGGAGAATCATGGGCTGATATCTGGATGTCGATGTTCATTAACCAGCTTGCCCCTCTTGGAGATTGGGTTGGCACTCCTGCTTCTTTACCGAGGGCATTCCTTCTCCAGATATGCTGTATCTCTGCATACCGGCCTATCTGCATGCATCTTCAACAACCAAAAAATAAGGAGGCGCTAGGAGTCCCACTTGTCTGTAGCTGCTGCCCTTGGAAAGCTCTGGACCAGATCCACAGCTCTTGGAAGTCAATTGGAGTCTGTCCATTTGAGCTTTTAGACCTTGAGTCCAGCTGGGAACATGGCTTGCCTGTGGCCTGCAGGATGGGGCCTTTCTCTTGCAGATCTTTACATGAGGTGTCACCGAGGTGGGTGTTGAACTAACCAAATAAACACTTTGCCCCACAGAAGAAAAGCTTGTATTTATCCTGCCAAGCTGGGCGGATGTGGGGGGCGAGGAGCTCTCCGCTGACTCTCACAGCACCAGCAGGCCAAGGCTGGAGGGCTGACCCCGCTCTGTGCCTCTGAAGGAAACTGCCCGCCAGGGGATGGGGCTGTTCAGCTCCTTCTCCCTTTGCCATCCGCAGTGGGGATGCGCCGGGGGAGAACGGGACCCAGGTTGGCCCTCCTGGGCACTCTCTGGCCGGCCTGAAAAGCTGCAGCCCTGGGTGTTCCCCTCTTCCTTAGAGCCCAAAGCGGCGGGGAGAGGGATTTCTGCTCAGCTGCCAGCCCCGGGCACAGGTGGCTGGGGTTGGCTCCTCCCCTCTCCCCTTTCCCCGGCCCGGATCCCCACGCCCTGCAGCTGTCCCCAGCCACACGGGCGCTGGAGAGCGGCTGGTAACTCCGGATTAGCGGCGCGGGCCGCTCCTTGGCGTGAACCCGGCCCGCAGGGGAGAGCGGCGGGAGGGGAAGGGCCGGGAGGCGATTTCGCACGCCGCTTTGGCTGCGGATCGAGGCGGGGTGACCCTGGGGGGGCTATTTCCAGGGAGGGTTTATGGGGTGGATCCCCGGGGTCCGGCTCCACACTGAGATATTGTCCTCGGCTCGGGGACAGAAAGGCAGGGCCAGCCGGGGGGGGCTGGCGCCAGCTTCAGCCGGGGGAGGGTGAATGCAAAGAGGAGCGGGGGGGGGGCCCTAATTGCAAATCCGGCCTTGCGCTCCCGGGGCTCGCAGCTAGCCGCCGATTGTGGGCAAAGCGGTGCCGGCTCGGCCAAGAGCCTGTTAACGGGCCCGGGGGATGGACCCGACCCCTTGGGGCGATTCAAGGGTCCCTGGGGCGCGCCCCGAGCAGCGATTCCAGCCGATCCTAGGGCCGGAGGGGCCCTGGGGAGACGGGTGTGGGCTTGGGGTCGGGATTTTCCCCCTGTCTGGGAAACAGCCACGAGCCAGCGCTTTCCCGGGACGCTCTGAGCAGGCTTCGCTTCGCTTCGCCGAGGTGCGGCTCGGGGTGGTTCCGTCCCCCGCCCGCCCCGGGGCCATCCGCTCCAGTCCGCTCCTCGAACCGCACGCCGGGCTCCTGGGCAGGGCGAGGCGAAGCGGCCCTTTGGCTGAAGGCCTCATCCCCGCCGAGCACACCCGGCCCGTGGCTCTCCCGGGGTGCCCACAGCTGCGCTTTTGGATTGTGCAGCGCGCTTGCCCGGTGCCAATGAGAGATTTCCCCCCTGGGCGCTGGTGGAAAAGCTCGGGATTGTGCTTACCCAGCGGGGTGGAAAGGGAGAGGGAAAACCAGCTGCGAACCTCACCCAGCTTGAGACCAATATTGCCCCTGGGTCACAGTTTACACGGCAGCTGCCTACGATCCGCTTTCAAATGTGGGGCAACTTGCCGCGGCGTCCTAAATCGCCTCTGAGCGAGGCGGCTTCGCCGTGCTGCTGTTTGACCCCGACGCGTGCTAAGGCGAAGCAGAAAGCCCAAAGGACTGCGGCAAGCCTGAGTCCCAAATCGGAGGCCCCGGGCGATCTATTCACTACGTGTTCCCGGGATGCGCCAGAAGCGCTCTCCCGTTCCTTGCTCTCAAGCCTCTGGCTCTCCAGAGCCATCTCAGGAGTTCAGGGTACTTCACGGGCCGGGGTGACCGCAGCTACACCAGGACACCGCCTTCCCACTGGGCTCTGCTCCTGGGGGCAGCAGCGTCAGCCTTTGATGGCTTGTGAATTCCAGAGGATGGTTTGTGTGGCTGCTCTTCTCAAAACAGGCTGCGAAAAGAAATCCTCCCTAGCAGCCTGACAATTAAACAAAACCCAACCATCACGCGAAGACTATTTTCATAAGAGACTTCGACCCGCCGGAGTGTGTGGAAGGGATGCTCGTGCTGGGAGGGCAATGCACAGAGTAGACGTTTGTGATCGCTTGCTTTGCTGGGGGCGTGTTTCCCGTAGCTGTTGGGGTGGGGTGATGTGCTTGAGAGAGGGTCCCCGAAAGCTTTGGAGTCTGCCTGGGAACTGATGTGTTGTGTGTGAGCTGTATGTAACAAAGGAAGGGTATTCAAAAGGGGGAGCGCTTTTAACGAAGATGGGTAAACACACCCAACACGTAACTCTAGAGAGAAGAAAAATAAAAGCAGAGGGGGGGCTTCTGAGTCACTGTTTGTCTTGAAACTGATGAGAAGAGGCAGGATCAAAAGGCTTGTTTTACTACAGTCATGCTTCATTATAGAGGAGGGGAGAGGCGGGGCTTCCATAAGCAACCTGGCTCCTAGAAGACAGAGCCGAACTGGCTTGCATGGCCTAATTAATTCCTGAACCCAGTCAAACACTCAGAGCAAATATCAAATCCATGGCCTGGAAACCCAGGTTTCACTATTTCCTCACCTAGCCGGCTCCACTTCGCTTCCACATGTAGTCAGTGTTTAACCTGTGCCAGGGTTTGCCAGAGTTGAACCGGCACCTCTCGGTTTGGCAGTTCACTGCTCCCGCACTCGGGCTTGCTGCCTAAGTTATGAATGTGAAAAAATTGCCCTAGCCCAGGCACCTGATTTCTTGAGCCTTGACACCTCTTTCATTACAAATGAAACACTGCATGTAGTTGAGGAAGTTTTGAAACTAGCAAGCTACAAAAACTCACCTGGAGTTTCTCAATCCATGAGAACGTCCTTTTCGGATGGAAGTCATTGGGGAGACTTCCAGTGGACCTCAGTGGGTTTTGAATCAGGCGCCTTTGTGTCTATTTCCATACTTGAATCAATCAGATCAACCCCAAGCATCTGTCTGTTTCGGTCTGCTGTGTGTATGAAGTGACTGAATCATTTCACTTTGAGCTGAAATACAAGATTGACTGGGAAATATTCTCTTTGAAGAGACAGGTTTTTCTAAAGCCAACACGATCTTTGATCATTCACATTCTGGGACACTTTATGATCTTTGGCCAGGATAAGAAGAGCCATGGTTAACTCTGAGTGCAACTGTTTAAAAATTATGCTCTGTGATCATTTGTAATCCATTAGAAGTGATCAGATTTCCCAAAGGGGCCAAGTGTAACAACCAGAAAGAATTATAAATACAAAATCTCCCAAAGAGAGATGCAAGTTAATCTCTCTCCAGTTATTAAGACTTCACCTTCTTTGCAGATTCTCTAAGACATTCACTGATTTTTTTAAAAAAGTCTATTGATCCCCTATCCCAACTTTATGGGTCCAATTCTGCCGTCTTTACTCCATGAAACAAACAGAAAACCAGTATTTCTTGTATACGTTAGTCCAAATTCAGCTTATTAATTACAATGATGTGATCCAGGGAAGCACCATTGAGGCCTTTGGAATTATTCCAGTTTTGCATCTGAGCAGGATTGGCCTTGTGCAGTGTTTTTTATAAGGCCCTGTTTCGCTCTGAGGTCAGAATTAAAGACCCCATAGTCAGAGGCGCTGTAACATTGGCCGTGTCTCGACTACAAAATTAAGTCAACATAACTTACATAATGTGCAGTTGCTGCAGTAAATACATCACTTGTGCATACCTCTACTTCGCTCCTTGTGTTGCTGGTGCACGTCCTTACCAGGAGCACTTGCACCAATTGAACTGTCAATGTGGGGAGTTGTGGGACAGCATCCGAAAGCCAGCAACAGTTGATGTAGGCAGCGCACACTGACACTAAGTTGACCTAACTACATCAAACTGGGGTATGCGTTCACTGACAGCAGCAAATTCAGCACCCCCGGATTGATTCTTTGGGATCGACTGAGTGGACGTGGAGACCTGTCAGTGGATCCAGAAGTCAGCTGAATAAATCCACCCCTGGTGAAAGAGTAACACGTCGAAGGAAGGGCCTTTCCCATCGGCACAGCATAGCGGGGACGCCGCGCTGATTGGAATTTAGGAAAGCGACAGGAGATATGCAAGTTACTTTACGGAGCCACCGAATTTCATGGCAAGTGTAGACCAGGCCCTTGACTCTATGCTTCTCGTGGAGACAGTGGTGTACTGAGGGTCTCCAGCACCTGGGGGCCAAGCCTACATTTGCAGGGCCCCCCCACCTAGTGCCTGGGGAGCGGGGGCTCTGTACCTGCAAGAGGACCATGAGGCTTGAGGGGGTGCAAACACAGGCTTGGTTCTGCCACCCCCCACACACAAACACTTACCTACCGTGCAGCGCCCACCTCTCCCGCTGCAGCCCCACAGCCTGGCACCGACTCAGATGGGGGCAGCTTCACCCCCCTGGCCTGGGGAGGGGCACCGGGCCAGCTGTTCACAACATGCAGGGAGGGAGGTGCTGAGGGGCACCCCTCAGAGCCACCTGCATTCCCCGCTTCCTGCACGTGGTGAAGGGGCGACCTGGCACCCACCCGCAGGCCGCACCTGGGGGCCTGCCCCTCCTCCCCCCAGGCACCCTTTCAGTACGCCACTGCATGGAGATAGAGTTATGAAGTTGATAGAGCAGGGCACTTACAATTGGCAGGAGCAAAATTTTAGTCTAGACCCTTACAGAAGCTGCCTGGCCTCGACCTAACTGTAGTGTAGACCAAAGCACTGTCTTTCCACTAAATCTGTCAGACCTCTCAAGAAACATGCCCCGGAGCCTAATGCAAAGCCCACTGAAGTAACTGACTAGCGCGGGGCTTAGCTGAGCTAACTCTGATAAAGGTGCTTTTAAAAGCTTCATTTTTCTCTTGTGTTTAAAACCGGGAGGCTAAATATGATGTAATCAGATTTTTTTCTTCACCCCCACTGGAGCCAGGAAAATGAAGTAGCTGAGAGAAAACGGGGTTGTCATTTTCAGCCAAGCAGCAATCCATCATGTGGCAGTAGACAATCAGCAATAAAACATTTCAAGGGCTCCATTGGTGCTAACTAGGCGTAAGGGCCTTTTTAAATATCAGAGGTGGGAAATATTATGTATTAAGTTTATTCAGTAGCTGGCATCAATGAATCACACAGACACACTCAGAGTACGTGGTTGGAAGGGTGTTTTAAATTGCTGAATTTTTTGCTCTCTCTATTCGATGCCTGTCGCCCTGTTATCTTTAGTCTTAAAGACCCTCTAGACTAGTTTATCTCAATAAACATCTATCTTAATACATGGCTGGCAAAATAAATAAATTCCGAGCCTTCAAATACATATATGCTGCTGCTGGAGGGAGTTTGTTTGAATAAGCAGGGTTGCCTGTATGTAAACTCAGATCCTAGTTAGGAGCCACAGCTTGTAAATATATGTCATAATTTTTAGGTTTAAGAAAGAGGGAAAGAAAGAAAAATCTCCTGGTTACTGTTTCATCTTTGCCAGTTCTCTCACCGGCCCCACACCAGCCTCTCTTCCCATGATGAATCTGTCTGCAAACTGTGAGGCACTTAACCAGCTTTGGTCTGGCATTTAAATTTCTCTCCACTTGATTGCTGAGATGTTAATATTTGGCATGAAAAGCAGGAGGTAGGGGGAATAGGAGAGCTTTTGGTTTACTCTGCTGCAGACGTGTGTGAGAGAAAGAGAGAGAGAGAGAGAGAATAAAAAAAACTCTGTTAGTTCCTCCTTATGGCCAAGTGGGGCTTTTGCCAAGAAAACTCCAGTCTGAGAGGTTCAGATTTACTGCAGAAGACACTGCTGAGAGAGACAGAGACGGTGGAGTCCGCCTCCCATGATATATAGAGCCAAGGGGAGGTATAAATACCCTCCTTCCCCCCTTAAAAAAAAAAAGACAAACACCCAGGATCCTGTCTCTGGCTGGCTTGCAACAAGGCGCCCTCATAAAAGCTAAGATAAACAGTTTATCAGCAGACGAATGCACAAGGCCTGCTCCAATGACAAAAGTCTATACCTTCGTCAGAATGCTGGAGTTAATGGAGAATGGGCTGAGAATCTGGGTGGCATGGCATTTTATGAGCCAGGGAGAAATGAAATGAGAAAAATAGAGCAATCCTTGAAGGACCCTGCAAGCTTTTTCTTTTATCGTGGTTTTTTTTTTTTTTTTTTTTGCAAGGCAACATGTGTGTTGGCAAGATTTGCTCTGTAACCTTTACATTTAACACTTGTTAGAGGGGCCTGAGAAGTCACTTATATTTTAGATTTGGGACTCTCCCTTGTTTTGTATTTTCATTGCTTTAATGCACCAGTCGTCTGAAGATTTACTCCACTATAAAACATTCATTTTTTTCATTCAGAACTTAGCTTCAGAATATATTATTTAGACATCATTCATCACTGTAGATATAGATTCTCTGCTCAAATTATCTATCCGTTTTGGAATTCGAAGGTAGAACTTTCCTCACTCAAATATTGTTTTCCTTCCAAAGTAGGATATTGGTGATTGTTTTCTTTCATAATAGCTGATCACCTACCAACCAATCCCTGGCCAGTTCTGTCTTCTAGAACTCTGTGTGAATCTAGAAAATGCATGGGCTCCTGTACTTTGAGGACACATCACATTTCAAAGGTGCAGCTAAATATTTTCAGTTAAGCTCAGCCTACAGGATTGACCATGAAAACTGTAGGAACTTTCTTTAAAATGAATCCAGCATCTGCTCCAGGATTATGAAGAATGGACCAGGTCATAGCAAACTGCATGGACACTCAGGTGGTGTGGATTCAATTCCTTCCTCTACCGCAAATTGCCTGTGTGACCTTGGGCAAGTCATTTAATCTACCCTTTGCTTTAATTTCTTATCTGTAAACAAGGATAATTCCCCTCTATTTTGTTACATATTATGAGGATAAGCTCCACTGATAATTGCGAGGTCCTCAGAGGCTATCTAAATGGGAGATTTCAGTGGGCTGCAGATCTGGACCTAAAATAATGCAAATAATTACAATTATTATTCTAGCTGTTACACCTTTGCACTATATCAGAACCAGGAATAATATTTACTACACACATAGTGCTTTTTGTCTTGAAAGCACTTAACAGGCATCAACTAATTACACTTCGCAAGTCTCTGTGAAATCGATAGGTGGTATTCCCATTTTCCAAACCGGGAAACTGAGACATGAAGGCAAAGTGAATTGTTCAAGGACACAGAAGGCATTAGAGTGAAATCCAAGCATAGGATTCAGGAATTACTGCAATACAGAGAGCTGTGGACGCTGTGTTGTCACTTTTTACATACATATAGCAACATACAATCACCATATAATTAGCAAATGAATTTAATCATAAATTAGCAGGTAGGAAGGGGAACAGAAGCCATGTCTAAATACATCTCAATGGACATTAGATTGAGTCCTGCATGTATTGCCAAATGGGCACAAGGAAATAGATTTAATGGGCGTTTGGGCCATATCTTACCATTTATTTTTTAAGCCGCGAGTGTTGCATTAAGCCTGAATGGCTTTGATTTAGGGAATTTGAGTCAGGCCCGTGAGGAATCTGTTTCCCGTGCGTGTACCTCGGTGCACGTTGCAAATGCTTTGTGAGCACACGGATATGGCACCTTAGTATTCCCATTCGCTCTCTGTGTGTCTTGCCAGTTGTATTTGTTTTGTTTACTGAAAACCATACTTTTACTGCTCTTGGCACTCTGGAGCCAGTAAAGCTGTGCTGGCCAGAGTTGTGTTCTCCTTCGCCTCGGGCATCATGGCCAACGGAACTGCCAGCTAAGGGCCCTGTCGGCTGCTGGCCTGTCCCCATCCCAGGGGGCTGGCACTATGCCCAGCATCCGCCTCAGGCCCTTCTCCTCAGGGCATCGTGTATTGATAGCACCAACAATCTACAGCAAACCCCCAATGAAGCAGCTCAACATAAATCAGGAGCTAACTGTTCCTGTCCCAGGGCTTCCTTGTGGCATTTCCCTTCCTCTGGCAGCTCTTCCTCAGTTCTTCTTGGCTATGTCTACATGACAGTGTAAGCCCAAGGTTAGCAGATCCTGGGTTTGTTAGGATTTGAGCGTCTACACTCCTTTATAACGCCAGGTTAGGAACGGTTGAACCCTGGGTCCCAAACTGAGGTTCCAGTGTCTACACTGCATTATGCAGGCCTGAGTCCAACGACACACACCCCATTCCTAGCGCCCTCCCAGAATGTGGCCTTTCTAGCCCTTTGTTCCTGGGCGGGATGGGAAAATTAGACTATCCAGAGGAAGAGAAAGTCAGCCTGTAGGATTCCCAGAACACAAGCACAGTGGGGCTGCATCTATGCTGCAAAGCAATATGGCTTGAACCCTGAGACCCAGCATGACTGGGGCTTGGATCCTCCACTCCCATGGGGTTTGGGGCAGCACGATCTGTGTGTAGACAGAAGGGGGGATAGGCTTGAGCCTGAGTTCAAACTCTGGGCTTATATTGCAGTGTGGATCATAGACCCCTTGAGGTCGTCTCCCTCGGAGTCCCATGCATTAGGGCTTGCCACGGGAGCCAACCTCTAGCTTTCCTCCCTCAACTGAGCTCTCGCAGCCTTTACATGAACCAGGTGCCCATCAGGCAATCACCTGACTTCTTGACCTATTCTCAACAGGACTCCCTCTCAGAACAGAGCTGTCTGTCCCTTCACCATCAGGGTCAGATCACCCAGAGCCTGAAAACACTTGATCCCAGGTGTAACTTTACTTACATGAGTAAAATTGAGTGTGTGTTTGAGTGGCTGCAAGACCGGGGCCTATGTTATGATTTAAGCATCTTAATTGTACTGCAGTACACACCTTTGTTTTCAGACACCAGGTGAGCATGCAACACTAGCAGTGAGTTTGTAGGTGAAAAGAAATGGACTTTCTGCTGAGTCTACACTGAACTCACTACGAAAGAATAAATATGGAACATCAGGATGTAATTCTTATAGTCGCTTTTCTCATCAAGAGTTCAGAGTTATTTTAGCCTAGTATTTTTGTTAGTTTCCTGGTTCTTAAACCAGGGTGGTTTTAAAACTGAATAAGAAATATATTTATTGACTTATGGCCCAGTACGTTTTCCTCCACTGAGACTGTGATGCAATGAAAGAGACTTGTCATAAACTTATAGGGAGTTTTGCTATGGACTTCAATGGGAGAAGGCCTAATGTTTGAGGCTTCGTACAAAGAACTGAAAATGTTGCAAAATACTCATACGAATTGTGCCCCTTCAACAGCTTTAGCAGTTATGAAATAGCTGATCTATATAAGGGTACACATGGACAAGAGTGTCCGTATATGTCGGACTGTTGACTCAAGTATATGTTGATGGATCATTGACATAAAGCATTGTTTACATCAGTTTAATGGGAATTAGCATAATTGCAAATAATACATTAAAAATGCGCCTAGCAATTAGTTAGGGATGGCGTTGGACGTGAACAGGTAGGCAGATACAGAAGTCACATTGTATTTGCTAAGACCAAAAAGACAAAAAAAGCACAACACGGAACTATACGAAAAACCATAAACGTCAGGCAGGCAGGCCAGGTTCCCAACTCTGTAGTTATGCATCTAGATGGATAGTTCTCTTTATGTAGGTTGACTTCGGACCACCACCATCAGAAGCATGGGAACTGCTTAAAGCAATCACTTTGTCATTGGGCAAAGTGACATCAGAGCAGCTATGGCGTAACTGCTACTGCTACAGTGGGTAATTTGCAGGGTGCAGGATTGGGCCTAACTAACTTGCAACAAGTCAGGGACTCTGTTTAAGAGACAAAGGCATATCCTCAGCTGGTGTAAACGGGCATAGTTCCATCCAAGTCCATGTCGATTGATGCCAGCAGTGGATCAGGCCTTAGTATCCTTAGGAGACTTCTTTTAAAAGTAGCCTGTGTGTATGTGTAGGGGTTAGAACTTTGCTAATCTTGGCACTTTCCGTTCACATGGGATTCAACAAAATTCAGTCTTGGGTTCATGTGAGGTTTATACCCCCTGGCTTTCACTGTCAGTTTTAGGTTTTTTCTTATAAAAGATTGACACAGCTGTAGTGGTAGCTAACTTCTGTATGTGGGCAATTGCGGAGAACTGAGATTTGCCATGCTAAATTCCAGCAGCGAGCAATGTTTTTTTTCCCCAAGGGTTGTGTAAAGGAAGAGATCTAAACTTCAAGGAAAAAAGCTATCTAACAGGAATACTGACACACTTTTAATAGTAATGGTGGGAGAAGGGATGACTGTAAGATCCTCCCTACAGTGTAGCTCCAAGTTGAATTTCACCCCTTTTAATATTGATTATTAGAATTTACTATATATTATTTACAGAACATTCCAAGCAGAGTCAGCTCACGAGCAGAAACAAAGTCTCTGCTGATGGATCTTACAATCTAAGGCCTTGAGCCAGCAAAACACATAAGCATATGCTTAACTTTAAGCACATGGATGGTCCCATGGGACTTAAGCACTTGCCCAATTGCTTTGCTGGATCAGGACCTACCACAAAGTGGATGAAGGAAAAATGAAAGTGTTAAGGGGTTGCAAGTTGCATGCTAGTTGCAAGTTAAGTTTACCAAAGCCTAATACTAACAGAAATAGTTTTCACACAATTTCAACATACATTGCTACTTTGTTCGGTTTTGTTTGGACTGCAGGGTTTGCAGCCCAAATATTGCATCACTGGGCCGGTGCATGAGAACCAGAGAGCAAAACTGTCTATACACAAAAGTAGAGAGAGACCTGAGACACACCGTTGCTGTCCAGTTGGGGATTTTGAAACTCCCTTCCCTCAATCAACAAAACCAAAAGGATGGTCCAATGGTTAGTGCACCAACCTCAAACTGGGAGATGTGTTCAAGGCCTTTTCCTCTGCCACAGGCTTCCTGTGTGACCTTGGGCAAGCCAGTTGCCTCTCTCACCTCTGTTCCCTTCTGTAAAAAGTGGAGACAATGATACTTCTTTCCCTCATGGGGGGGTGTTGTGAGGTGCTCAGATACTGTGGTAACGGGGGTCATGTGTATGGGTAGGGTTTTGTGGCCTGCCTTGTGCAGGAGGTCAGACTAGATGATCATATTGGTCCCTTCTGACCTATGAGTCTATGAGTCTATGAGTAGGTTGCTCCGATCCATATTTTCCATTTCAACTTAGAAATAAAGCAGAAGTCAGATCTGCATCTGGATTTGGTAACATAAAATTGACTAGTGTTCGAATGTAGGGCTTTCAGTCAGGCCCATCTCTAAACAAAAGCAAAGCTGACCAGTTGGCAGAAACTGAAAGAGGCGCAAAAAGCATCAATGTTTAAAAACTATTTTAAAAAGTTAGATTTTAAAAACTATTTCAGTTTAATAATCTGCGGGGCTGTCGGCAGCACCTAGCTGTTGGATGAAATTAAGACTCCTGTCAGCACAGTACTTAAGTATGTGCTCAAATCCATGAGATTTAAACAAGTGCCTAAATTTAAACATATGCATAAGCATTTTGCTGAATCAGGCTTATTGGGTTGGCCCCTCAAGCTTTAACTTTTGGGGTGTTTTGTATTCCCCATCACGCTTAACTGTTCTGGTGAAATACCTTACACAGATGTGGGAGGAAACCACTCAGATACACATCTTGGATGTGCGAGTGTATAAAAGTTGAGTGGGTTCAAACAACCCGATGTGGGCAGATCTGGTCTTCAGCAAGTACATCATAGAATGTGTTACTGGGTTTATAAAATGGTGGTTTCCCTTTAAGAAAAGAAATAAAGTTACTTGGGGAGTGGGGGTGGGGGACAGAAACAGTTTGGCATAGTCCCTTGCATGGGAGTCTAAAATCAGAGAGTAACATTTTCCAAAACGCCTAAGTCCCATTTTCAGAAGAGACTTAGATACCCAGGAGCCAAAATTCCAAGAGACGTAGTGCTTGAACCCTTTGGAAAATGGGTCTTCGGCTCTTAAGTCACTTAGGCCCTTTTAGAAATTTTACTCCAGATCATAATAGAAGATAATACTGTTCCCCTTCCTGACATCCTGATGTTGTGGCAATGGTCAAAACTGAGCCTTCTCTCTCCCTCCTAATGGGCTGAGGAGATCTGTAACGATCAGTTGCTCTCCTCATGGAAAAACCCTACAGCACTGAACAGAAAATGCTAACCTTTCTATGGGCTTCTTTAAAAATCACCCCGATGCATTGAATAAAGAATTATAGCTCTGCTCTGAAATGCTATGGCATGGTTGTTTAAAGAGAAAAAGAAGAGTGTCTCCTTCTCTATTTGGTGCTCAAGGGTTTAAGAGCACTTTTTATAGCAACCCATGGTTTCATGCCCATTAAATGCTATCAGACTTTTTCCCTAAGACTTTTTTTCCCCCATCTATATTTACCAAAAAGTGGCAAAACAAGGCATGTTCGAAAAGGGTTTAAAACTAGGCGTGGGACGGTTAAAAAGGGGGGAAAGGGAAAGATAAAGATCTAAAAGGCTAGTGGGTGGGCGTGTTTGTTTTTCACACTGATCGTGCTTGTTCAAGAGCCCCCCCACCCACACACGCACGGCCCCTCTCCCAAGGTGGGTCTAACCTCCAGCTTGCCTTACCACCAGCAGAGGGCTCGCTCCTCCTGGTTAATTAGCAAGCCGGAGCCCGGCCAGGCGACTTAGCGCTTGCACTTAGGGAGAGGAGGTGTTTGCACATTCCCTCGCTCTCGGGCTGGGAGCCAGCTCGAGGGCTTCATGAGAATTACATCACAGGCCCGTGTGTGGAGCCGGGCAAATAAATCCCCGGCAGCCAGGTAGCTCTGGGGGGGATTGCACGGGGGGGGGGGGGAGAAGAAGAGGCTTGCACATGGAGCGGGCGCGCTATAAAAGCCCTGTCTACACTCCCCCCATCCCTCCTCCGCTCGCCACCCCACAGCCCCCCCCATAAAAGACCCATCGCTGTCGCCTTGAGCAGCTGCTTTTCCTGTCGGGCTGCGGGGAGGGGGGCGCGCCCCTGGTCCCTCCCCACCTCCCAGAGGAGCATCTCCGAAGCCAGTTTGCAGGGCTGGGAGTGGGGGGGGACCGCGGTGAGACCGTGCAGATCGCAGCGCTCCCCACCAGTGGGTGGCTGGGGGGGTGGGAGGGGAAGCCAAGCTCGTCTGGACTTTTGCAGGGGGGGGTTGGGTGGGGGTTTTTTAGGGGGGGTGGGCCAGGAGAGAGTCGGTGGTTTCCATGGTGATGGAGCTGAAAGTGCAGGAAATTTAAAGGCTTTGGATCCTTGCAAAGCAGACAAACTGGTGCCAACGTGCGTGGCGGCCGCTGCTGCCGCGGAGCGAGGAGGCTGCTTTGCAAACTGCAGCGAGGAGCCTGCGGACCCGAGCTGCGGGGGGACAATTCGCAGGGGGGGGGGGAAAAACCCCGACTTCTCCCGCACGCACGCTCTGGGAAGGGGCCGCCGCAGCCAGGAGAATTTGCAAGAAGGAGAATTTGTCTCGCCCTCCCCGGGAAGGAGGGGATAGATTAAAAAAACCCACCCAGCCGCGGGAGAATTTTGCAAAGGCTCCAGGAGAAGAAACCCGCCGAAGCTGCAGGAGCGAGGAGTTGCTTTGCTCCGGGTTTATTGGGGTGCAGCCTCGGGGGGGGGGCTGGGGAGGACCCCCAGAAAGACAAACGGCTTGGCTAACCCCCCCACCCGAGTTTTCTCATGCATGCGCTTGCACCTTCGTCCTCCGCTGTTTGGTGAAGCCGGCCCCCCGCCCGCCCCCCGCCGATCGGCTCGAGGATGGAGCCCTCGCAGTGCCTGGGGACCATTTACACCGTGGTGCTTCTGCTCGGGCTCCGCATGGAGCAAGGCGCTTGCCAGCATTATCTGCACATCCGCCCGGCCCCCAGCGACAACCTGCCCTTGGTGGAGCTAATCGAGCACCCGGACCCTATCTTTGACCCCAAGGAGAAGGATCTCAACGAGACCTTGCTGAGGAGCCTCATGGGCGGCCACTTCGACCCGAACTTTATGGCCAGCTCCTTGCCCGAGGAGCGGCTGGGGGGGGACGATCTGGCCGAGCTGGACTCGCTATTGAGGCAGAGACCTTCGGGGGCCATGCCCAGCGAAATCAAAGGGCTGGAGTTTTACGACGGGCTGCAGCCAGGCAAAAAGCACAGGCTGAGCAAAAAGCTGCGCAGGAAGCTGCAGATGTGGCTGTGGTCCCAGACCTTCTGCCCGGTCCTATACACGTGGACCGATCTTGGCAGCCGCTTTTGGCCCCGCTATGTCAAAGTGAGCAGCTGCTACAGTAAAAGGTCTTGTTCGGTCCCCGAAGGCATGGTTTGCAAGCCTGCCAAGTCGGTGCATTTAACGATCCTGAGGTGGCGGTGCCAGCGACGAGGCGGGCAGAGGTGCACATGGATACCCATCCAGTACCCCATCATTTCGGAGTGCAAATGCTCCTGCTAGGACTGGCATCTAGTCCCCCCACCCCGGACTCACGTGGACTTTGCTGCCGATCCAGTACATCGAAAGACAATTGCTTTCTGGTTCATGTTATCATGCACTGTAACGTGTAGGAGAATGTATCTGTGTGTGTATATATGGCACCGTTTTAATTTACTATTAAAAGGTCAGTATTATAAGTGAAATAACCAGCGTCTACTGTATTTTTAAGACCATTCTCCTCATGGTTGCTAATGTCTCTTTTTTTTTTCCCCCCCTTCTTCTTGTATTTATATTCCAGCCACAGACAGAGAGAGATCGCTCCGCTTTGGCGAAGCACTGGTTTTTAATAAAAGGGTTAAAAAAAACAAAGCCAACTTTTGATGAGAAAAGGCTCTTTTTTTTTAAAGCTGTTTTCCATTCTTCGGAAAGAGAGTGTGAGTGTGTTTAATGGACTTCAGAGCTGAAACGCCTAGAGCACAAGGTTATTGTAAATAGAGGGACAAATCGGAATGCCTTGATCCTATGTAAATGAAGAGTATCTGCTATTTATTCTTTACATCCCTGTAGTATCTAAGTGCAGCGCAGAATTAAAGTCAACCACTAAAACACGAGCCGGTTCGATTTCGTTTGGTTTTTGGTCGGGACGCGGGCTCCTTATTGCTGTTGGATGTCTTGTTCCTTCCTGATGAGCCGGGGGAGGGACGGGTCCCAGCCCCTGCTCGCTCTTGTGTGTCTCAAACTGTCATCCCTGGCACCCACCCGAGAAAAAGGCCCGGGGGGGGGATCCCAACTTCGCCTGTGACACTCAGACATCGCCTTCGCTGTGGGCTGGGGTCGCTGCGTGGTCAGGCTGGTTTCCAGACTTTATCGCCTCTCCCCGTGGCCTCGGGCCGGCCCCCCGACGTGGGCCCCCCCAGCCCTCCCTGCGCAGGGCCAAACCCGCTGGCAGAGGGGTTTCCCCCCCTGGAACCGCTTGGCATGTCGTTTACAGCGGGCCGCGTGTCTTTCACACCTGCCTTGGCGGTGGGGCGCCTCGGAAACGCGACCCTGGGGGTGGAAGGGCACACGCCGGGCTCTGGCCGACCCGCGCCCTTTGGGGACGGGAGATTTGCGCCTCTTCACCCCCTGAACCTGGGGGCTCCGGCCAGCCAGGCCCCATCACTTCGCAGCAGCTGGCGGTGGAGGGGCCACCCCTCGCCCGTGACCCAAAGGGCGCGCATCGCCCCATCTTTTCTACCCCGGTGTAAACGCTCCCGCGATGCGATGCGGGGTTTCTGCTATGGCAGGGGGCCCCGGTTCTAGCGCGGGACGGGGGGAGACCCCTTTGTGCGGTGCCCTGGGCTGCCGAGAAGGGGTCCGTCTCTCTCGGTCGCTCCCTCCCAGGTACTGTGAAATTGACACGCTTTGATCTCTGCCCCGCCGTGCGCCTTGGATGGTAACGCGATCTCCTCCCCCGCACGTGGTTACTATTTATTTTAATGTCCACGCAAACGCACGCGTTGGAAAGTTTTCAGATCAGTCCCGCACACTCCCCCCCCCCGCACCCCAACTTTCTCACTGGAGTCGAAAGTGGGCTGCCAAGAACCCTACCCGGCGATCTGCCTGTCTCCCTTCCAAGCCTCTGCCTTTCTGTTTGCTTTCGGGACTGGTTCCTTGCCGATAAGACACTTTTGCCATCTTCAGTCCTGGCTCAAGAAGGAAAGACGCGGTGGGGCTTGAGACGAGATATGTTCCTTATTGCTCAATAAACTTCCTTGCGGCTCTGTGGGGACCCATCTCAGCTAAGCATTTGCCTTGTACGTGCTGGAAGACCTGACGGATCGTATCTCACAGATACCAACGACAAACACAAACTTTCCGCCTGCTCCTCAAGGCTCCCCGACAGCGCAGAGAATTTATCTTGGAATCAAAATCACTTTTTTTTTAAAGTCTCGGGGAGTAAGTGCTAATTATTGTAAACCCGTAATTCTTTCATTGACAGACCCCAATCCTACTTTCTGGAATTTGTAGCTTTTCCATCTCTCAATGCATGTGATCTCTTCTTCGGTGCACTTCACGACCAGCCTCTTTGCTTCTTATTTCAGTAGTTTTGTTTTTTGTGTTTTTGTTTTTTTTTTTTTAAAGTCAGATCTTGGGACATTTGGGGGGTATTCATTAACTTAGGGAGGAGGAACAGAGGCATTATTACTCAAATAGAAGGCACCCTGCCCCCAAGAGTATCTAAGGGTTCATTGTAAAAGGATTAAAAGTTAAAGACCTTCATCTTATGATTCTTTCATTTAATCTTCGTGGCGCCTGAAAGACATGCTGGATGGATGATCACATTTAAAATATTCCTAATGTCGGCTACCTTAGGACTCCAGGCAGGGCAAACAAACCTAATTTATTTCTAGAAGAAAGGGGATATTGAGATGTTTAAGTTTCTGAACCACCATTACCATGTATATTTGTTAGGTTCTGACAAATACCCAAATAACATTAAAATCAGCCATTCATCACACATGAATTTATGCACAACTTTCTGTGCCTGGGGCCAATATTTTTTTAGACAGAGTTTCACTTGCAAAAAAAATGATTAAAAAAAAAAAGCCAAAAGCTAGATATTTCATGACTGGTAAACACGAGAATTATGTGAACAGAAACTATTTCATGCTGGGATGGCAGCCAGGGACTCGGGAATGTCAACAAAAGTTCCCCGAAGGTTGAAAATGTCACTGGATTACAATACAAGGTCCTTTCTCCCGATTAGCAAACCTTCCTGAAGTAATATTCCCACTCATTACTTACTCCTCTATTCACCAAGTAATTCAAGTGTCTTCAACTGGAGCAATTACTGCACAGAGAGACATCATCTAGAAACTACATCTGACTGTTGGTTAAAGGTTAAAATGCTGGGGGGTGTAACTACATACACATTCACATACATAATGTGTGTGTGTGTGTATTTTTAACCTGACTACTCCCTTTAATCAGAAATCAGTTATAGCTTCGTATATATTCATATCCCTTCGTTATTAATAAATCCGTGTTATTAATAACTCCCAAGAATATTACATGTGAACAAAAACAATCAGATGCTCTTCTCACTTGTTTTTACTTCTGTCAGCAGGCAGAGGGAAAATAGGCTAGTCAGTTCCATTCGAGATTGTGGTCAGTTTCACTTTCAGATTCTCCTGCCCTACTGTTGCAATACTTGGCTTATATAGGTACTTCAGGCCAAACAAACAAAAAACGTTCTGGTTAATGCTTTTATGCAAATATTTTCTTGATATTAAATCTTGTAATATTTTGGAATCAAAACCTTAATTAGGGATCTTTTCAAGTGAAATCAATTCATTTGAATGGTGTCCATCCTATGTGGTACCACAAGAGGCAGAGACTGTTATAAGCACATAGAAAAGAAGAATGTAGAAAGTGAAATTGAAGTTATGACTCACTTTTCTATCACTCACATTATTACTATCTTAAAGTACAATACTATTAAATAGCAAGAGATTTGAATTCAATTTCCACCTCTGTCGCAGTCTTCTAGTGTGGCACTGAGCAAGTGCCTTAATGTCTCTGTGCCTCAATTCCTCATCTGTAAAATGGGGATAATGGTGAATACTTTCTTTCTCTTACACTTTGTCTATCAAGATAGTCCTTGACTGGGAGAGTTTACTGTCTCATACTATGTGCTTGTAAAGAGTCTAGTACCATGGCCTGATTTTGTTTGGGGCCTCTAGGTGATACTGAAGTCCATCAATTTTGCCACTGCAGGATTGTTTCTTCCTTTATGTTCACTAATGCTTTATTATTCTACCTGTCAGAATTAATATGCAGCTTGTAAAGGAAGGTGTGTTGTATTAAGTGCCATTTAAAAATATAAGAATTAAACAAACGTTATGTGGGTGAAAATAAGAAAACAGAGGTAATTTCCCCTAAGATTTAGAATTAGAAAACTCAAAATTAGACCATTCCAAAAACACTAGTTCTATGCAGGGAAAACAAACTGGGAAAGTATAGACCACAAAGTGTTAATATCAGATGTCCTCACATCTGAATTTAAATAATCCTGGAAACCTTTATTTGATTGTTCATTGTCCTCTTCACACTGCCATCCTAGTTAAGAGCTGTGGTTCTAGGGCTTGAGGACATCCTTGCAAGCAGGTCTGAGTGAAGAAGGAAAATCAGGTGAATAATCTTAGATAGCAATAAGGATAATGGTCCTTTAAAAAGTATTGGATGGGGGTTTTCTTCTTCATTTTTTATAGAAAAATATCCTTAATTTAGTAACATCAACAGCTATTAAAAAATCCTAGAGGTTCATGTTACTTGGGTTGTGTAATATAAGTACAATCTGGGTTGTGTCTGCTAGATCTTGAATGCATTAAAAAGAAGATATTCCAACTCAGAGACCAGCCAGGATTCTTCATTGAAAGTCAAAATAAAAATTATGACATCATCATAAAATGTAACATCATAGCTTTCAAGTTAAGCCAAACCAAAGGTATGTTGGCAGAGGAATGCTACCACCTGGTAGATACACGCTAGGAATAGGTACGATAAACCCATTCACTGGGGAGGAGAAGAGCCACACACTTCCTGGAGTACCCGCAAGGATCCTGTAGTCTTTATGTGTATGTAAACCCATTGGGAGTTACGCTACACACAACTGCTGCAGAATTTGTGTCAATGCTCTCTTTAAGGGAGCTGCTACCGCGAGTTTGAAGAGACCCTTTCATTCTCTGCTTCACTCAGAAATCAGACAAGAGGCTCCAGTAGTTACAGAGAAGGGAATAAATATGTGTACTTGGAAACAAAGGTTGGGATGGTTCAGAGGAGAGCAAGAGATATGGGTATTAAGGGAAACCATGGAGGGGGTGGCACAGGATCTCTAGCTTGCAGATCCCTTCCCACTGAGTTTTTGCACCCACCCCTTGCTGTTAGGGATCCTGGGTTCTGTGCGGAGGTGTGGGGAAAACAACTGCTTTATGTGACAGGCTTTCCTGGAGCCTAGACTCTTACAGGAACAGAAATCCACACAGGTCACACCAGTATTACTGCCTTCTGCGTGGCACCTTGCTTTCCTGGAATGCAATGGGGGCACCAGCGTATGGTCACAGGGGGCTGCCACTGACAGCACAACTCACTTGGAAGCCATGCTGCTCAGAGAGAAATCAGATAACAGTGCAGAGGATCTAGCCCCTCTGGTGGATGCTTCAGGTTCTGTAGCATTGGGAACCAGAATCCCCTCAGATCTTGGGCTCTGCAAGGATTCTTGGTTCCACCTTCTGCCCTCTTTATGAAGCTACTGACCCTTCCCCAAGCACCAGCACCGCAAGATGATCACCACAGAATTTTAAAGTCGGTTTTCCCTCCCTATCCTTCCATGGAAGGGGGTGTGGCAGGATTACAGACACAAGGACCATTACACAGAACCGGAACAGATCTTCTAATGCACCACATTAAAACCCATGGAGGCTGGGGAAGGACTGCACAGCGCCGGGGGACAGGAAATGGTATAAAGCGCTTTTTCATCTCTAGGCCACTGGTTCCAATCTAACAAAGGCAGTAATTGAAAGCCACAGTCATCTGCTGCCTGCTTTGGGGACTGCAAAATGAGAAATAGAAAGCAGGTTGCACCCTAAACTAAAGAGGCACAACTCACCCTACTTTACTCTAGGCTGGCTGGCTGCAAACTGACTCTGATGACAGGCTGTCCTCCAGAGCTCCCTGTCTGCAATCAGGACCAGGAAAACCCCTGAGAATTTAACGTGATCATAATTTTCAATACACTACAGGCCCCTGGTCAGAAAGAGCTTGCACTGCCTTCATCTGTAAGTGTACCTGTTCCCTGTAATAGGGGACAATTTATGGCTTTGTCTACACTACAGCCAAAGGTGTTATTTGCAGTTCAGGTAGACATACCCACAATAATTTTAATCTAGCTAATTTGCTCAATATAGCAGTGAGGATATGGCAGCCCAGGCTTCAGCCGGGGCTGTAAAAGCTCACCCTGCCCGTCTGGGTGTGTATTCACATTGCTAGCTTGTGCTGCCACGTCCTCTCTGCTATGTTTAGTGAGCAAGCTGGACTAAAGCTAGAACGGGTATGTCTATATAAACCACAGATTACATCTCCGGTTGAAATGTAGACGTAGCCTACGTGGTAAACCAGCACCTTTCTTTGGCAGTAAATGAATTCATTTTTTAAAGACATCCAAATATTTTATGGACTAAAAAGAACATTGAAAAATCAGTTGTATATTTCTGAAAAGGTCAATGTAAACATCCAGTTTCTGTCTGCAGTGGGATCTAATATAAGATTAACTGCGACTGAAAGAGAGAGGAAATAATTTCCCCCTATTCTTTTCGGTTTGTTTTCTTTGTGCCCTTGGCAGCACTTTGTGTCTAGTCCGTTTCAGATTTTCCCTCCACATAGTCAGCTGTCCCCCATTGTTTCTGTGGTTCTTTCAGGCAGCAGCCAGAGCAGAGAGAGACATTTCAATGTGATTGTAAAACCATAAGAATTGGCGGGGGAACTCACGGGAAGGTAAAGGAGCTGAAATGACTTTTAACTCGTTTTTCAAAATGGGCTGGATTTCAGGCTGAGGGTGTCCCTTTTGAATAAGAGTGTGTGCATTGACACAGTCCTCCTCTGGCAAGTCTTGCTCAGATGAGTAACACTTGCTCCCAAGAGTTCCACTGTTGACTTGAACAGTTCATGTCCATAAGACTCAGCTGAGTGAGGTCCGCAAGATGAAGCCCTTCGTTCAAACCGCAAGAAGTTACTTTTATGCCCTTCAGCGCTCTTGGGCCACGATCCGCCAAACGGCTTGGCATGAGCACCCTCCCGTACCTGCACACGGCCCCTCTCAGGATCAGAACCGTAGGCTATGCACACACAAATCGGAGCAGTCTTATCAATGGTATTACAGTGTGAAAAGTAAAAAAAACAAACAAAGCTAGACACAAAATGAAGAGGGCATTGATGCTAGACATCAGATTTATCTGATGCTGCGTGGAAGGCTTGACGTTGAAAGGCACGGAACATTTTGGCCTGATCCAGCAAATTATTTAAAGCACATCCATAGCTTAAAGCATGTGTGTGGTCCCCCACTGTGCGTGTGCTTAAAGTTAAGCATGTGCTCAAATGCTTTCCTGGATCAGGCCAGACTGCACAGCACCTTGCAGGACCGAGCCCAGAGGGAAACAAAAGCAGCTTGGGTGTGCAAAGTGGGCTGTGTCACCTAAGCGGGAACAGCTGAGTGTTGTGGTTTATATAAATTGTATGCCACGTGTGTGTGGCATGCGGCAGCAAATGAAACACTTCAGAACTTATTGTAGTTCTTTCAGCCAAAATTAATGGGAGGTTGGCTTTTATGCCTTGTTGCAAATGAAGCGGAGATCCTAATTTGTGACTCTAGACTCTGCCATGGTATCTCTCTCATATCTTAGGGGACATTAGGTATAGAGATTTGGAAGAGATCATTTTCAGTTTTCCATCTATGGTACCCCACAAAAAAGTGTCAGCCTATTGAAGTGGCATGTAATCAGATGTTCAGACTGTAATCATTCACAATGTACTTAAAACAATCTAAACAAATGTTTCAGACAGCCAGATTTGGTTCCTCTTACCTTTTAAGCTTTTGAGAAATACCAATGGACTTTAATACCAACACTTTCAAGCTTGGGTGCCTAAAATTAGTTATCTAATGCATACGTTCCAAGGTCAGACGGGACCATTGTTATCTAGTTTGACCTCCTCTATAACACAGGCCATAGCACTTGCTCCAAAATAATTCTTAGAGCAGTGGTTCTCAATCTTTCCAGACCAATGTACCCCTTTCAGGAGTTGGATTTGTCTCGCATACCTCAAGCTTCACCTTTTTTCACTTAAAAACTACTTGCTTACAAAACCAGACATGAAAATACAGAAGTGTCACAGCACATTATTACTGAAAAATTGCTAACTTTCTCATTTTTACCGTATAGTTATCAAATAGCCTGAGCTCCACCACTCGGAGCTGAAGCATGTAACTTTTAGCTTCACGGGGCCCCCTGTGGCCCCAGCCAATTGCCCTACCTGCTATCCCCTAATGCTGGCCCTGTACTTGTGACCCCCCCAAAGCTGTCCCATGCCCCCTCTGGGGTTCACAACCAATAGGTTGAGAAACACTGATCTAGATGAGTTGAGTATCCTCTGGAAGACCTCTGCATGCTCCCAGGAGAGGCATACCCCTGGTTGAGAGTCACTGACATAGAGCATACCTTTTATAAAATGTCCACTCTTGATTTAAGAATTGCCAGCGGTGAGAATCCATCATGACTCTTGGTAAATTGTTCCAGTGGTTGATTACCCTGACCATTAAAAATGGATGTCTTATATTTCCATTTTGAAATTGTTTGGCTTCAACGCCCAGCCATTGGACCATTTTATGCCTTTGCCTGCTAGACTGAAGTCCCCATCATTAAATATTTGTTTCCCATGTAGGTACTTATAAATTGTGATCAAGTCACCCCTTTACCTTCTCTTTGGTGATAGATTTTGCTCTTCGAGTCTATCACTGTAATGCATGTTTTCTAATCCTTTAATCATTCTTATGCATCTTCTCTGATCCTCTTCAGTTGAGCAACATCCTTCTTGAATTGTAGACAGTAGAATTGGACATGGTTTTCCTGCAGCAGTCGCAGCACTGCTAAATGCAGAGATAAAATAACCTCTCATCTCCTACCTAAGATATCCATGTTTATGCATCCAATGACATTAGTTCTTTTGGCCACAGTGTCACACTGATTCCCTGTTTACAGTTTCATTTTGAGACCTATCAGCCAGCCAATCTTTAATCCATTTAATGTGTGCCATGTAAATTTCCTATCGGTCTAGTTTTTAAATCAAAATGGCATGTAATACCAAGTCAAATGCCTTACAAAAGTCTAAGTATATTACAACAAGACTTAACTTTATCAATCTATCTCGTGATCTCATAAAAAAAAAGGTATCAAGTTTGACAGGATCTATTTTCCATAAACCTATGTTGATTGGCATTAATTATACTACCCTCCTTTAATTCTTTCTTAACAGAGTCCCGTATCCGCTGCCCCATTATCTTTCCTGGGGTCAATGCCAGACTGTCAAGCCTATACTTACCGGGAGCCATTCCATTTATCCTTCTTAAATAGTGACACAACACTGATTTTCTTCCAGTCTTCTGGCACTTCCCCAGTGTTCTAACACTTATTAAAATTCAACATTAACAGACCAGCAAGCACCTCAATCGCCTCTTTTAAAACCCTTGAATGCAGAGTTATTTGGACTGACAGATTTAAAAATGTCTAACTTCGTAGCTGCTGTTTAACCTCCTCCTGAGATAGTAGTGGAATGGAAGGCATGTTATCCTATATAACATGGCTACATCATCTGGTTTTTTCCCCCAAATACAGAACGGAAACATTTATTGAACGTTTCTGTTTTTTCTGTATTATTATTGATACTTCTACTATGTCCATTTAGTAATAGACAGATACCATTGTTAGGATTCTTTTTGTTTCTAATATACTTAACAAATGCTTTCTCATTGTCCTTCATTCAGCTGGCCATAGATTTCTCCTTGTGTTCCTTTGCTTCCCGTATCAATTTTCTACAATTCCTTACTTCTGACTTAAATTTATTACTGTCAACTTCTCCTTCCTTCTATCTGTTATATAATTTTTTGATATTTTTTTTTATAGATGCCTTCACTTCCCCTCTAAACCAGGTCAGTTTTTTAACTAATACAGCCAACTTTCTCAATTGTGGCTTTTTTGGGCATCTAGTAAAGTGTTCTTAAACAATTCCCAATTATCATTCGCATTTTTCTGATTCAATTCCTCCTCCCAGATGATATGGCTCATAATTGTTTTCAGCTTTATGAAATCAGCCCTTTAAAAGCACTAAGTATATATATTACTGGTCTGCACTTATTCTGTTTGCACAGTATAAATGTGATCGAGTCGTGGTTACTTGTACCTAAGCTACCATTAATTTTTAATTCTGTGGTCAGTTCCTCCTTATCTGTTAAAATGAGGTTTAACATAGATTTCCCCTATGTTGGGTAGAACATTTTTTTACTTCAGTAGAACTATGGCAATTTATGCCAACTGAATATCTTTATCTTTTCTGCAGCAGGTACATTTTGCTGCTGCCTAAAAGCATCCTGACTTTGTTGCAGCGGAGGTTAATGGTGATACAAGAGTTAGCTGTTGTTAAAATTATATTTATCAATTTTTATTAGTATATTTTTGCTAAGGCTGGTTCAGATATTTTCATAAAAATATTTTTTGACCAAAAATAGTTTCTTATGGCAGATAAAAAAAATTCTTGATTGAAATTTTCCAGCTTCCTGTCAAAAACTGAAAATGTAAAAATTTACCTTGGAAAATTTTCTGTGGAAAAACAGACTTTTTTTTAACTTGCCCAGGTTTTCCATTTTTAAATGCAATATGGGCTGACCCTATGTGACTCACTCATGAGATGTTCATATTGTAATCATCAGAGCTTTGCCTGAATTAGGACTCCAAGATTGGGCCTATAACAGACTCCATTGAGAAGGGATTTGGGCCAGCTTTGCAGTGGGAAGGGGTAGAGTTCATGGTCAGAGCAGCGGTGTATTTCATTGGTAATTCCAACAGCTAGTTTGACTACCCCCACCAGGAGCCACAAGCAGACTTTGAATCCAGAATCTTCATCACAACAAACAACTCCTTGTTGAGCTAAAGGACTTCATTAGCTGGCAGCAGTAATAGGCTCCTGTCTTCTGGTTGCACCAGCCATTATAAAGGGACATGAGATAAACTTTACAAGTGTGTTATGCCAACTTCCCACTTTCCAGGTGATGACAGATGTTATTGCAACCTTGAATGATGTCCTGCTTATTTGAAACAGGAACTGAAATGGGAATTGAAGAGAAATAGCCAAGCAAAAAAGAGTGCCATTCAATTACATCCCATGAAAGCAGACAACTAAATATTGACAAATTTTATAAGTGCTTGTATGAAAATGCAAGAAGTCTAAGTACTAAGATGGGTGAACATGAGTGCAAGGTATTAAATGAGCATATTGATATAATAGACATCACAGAACCTTGGTGAAATGATGATAACACAGTAATACCAGGTTACAGAATATATAGGAATGACAGACTAGGTCGCACTGGCACGGGCGTGGTACTACATGTGAAAGAAAGCATAGAGTCAAATATAGTAAAATTCTTAAATGAATCCAACAATACCACAGAATCTCTATGGATAGAAATTCCATGCTTGAATAATCAGAGTATAGCAATAAGAATACACTTGATCTTAGCCAAAAGGCCGAGAAGCGATACTATGCCCATCTAACCAGGATGGTGACAGTGCCTGTGGAATTCTCAGGGAGACCAAAGAGGCTATAAAACCAGAAAACCCCATAATAATGGGGAATTTCAACTATCCCCCATAGTGACTGGGAACATGTCACCTCGGGATGAGATGTATCAATAACATTTCTAGACACCATTAATGACTGCTTCTTGGGGCAGCTAGTCCACAACCCACAAGGGGAAAGGCAATTCTTGATTGAGTCCTAAGTGGTGCATCGGATCTGGTGCTAGAGGTGAATTTAGCTGAACCACTCAGTAATAGTGATCATTATGTAATTAAATTTCACTTCTTTGTAAGAGGGAAAATACCTAAGAAACCCACCACAGTAGCATTTAACTTCAGAAATGGGGAACGACACAAAAATGAGGAGGCTAGTTAACTGGAAATTAAAAGGAAGAGTCACAAGCATGAAATGCACACAAGCTGCATGCAAACTTTCTAAGAACATCAGAATAGAGGCTCAAATCATATGTAAACCCAAAATAAAAAAAAATACTGCAAGAGGACCAAAAAATGGTAGCTGGTGCCATAAGAGTGCCCCCTCTTATTTCAGCCTTTCACCAAAGTCTAGACACTCCCTTTCTTGTCTCCCCCAGAATTTACCTGGCGTGAGAAATTCAAGTCCTTTTGCTCATTATATTAAGGCTTTGGGTGTTTGGCAATCTGTTTTTTTTCCACCCAGACTGAGCCCTGTATGGATGTACATGAAAATCTGCCCACTGCTGATTAGCTCCTTTTCACGGAAAAACCAAAACACATTGAAGTGTTTCTCTTGGGGTCTGCTCAATAAGAACTCTAATTTCCATGGACTTCCTGGCAGCGTTTGCATCGTCCGCTTGGTTCCCTGGATTTGGCAACCTCCACTTCTGTGGAGTAAGAGATCCTGGAGTTACTGCTCCGTGCCTAGAGGTGGATGCTGGGCCATACTAAAAGCCCGATTCTGCAAGATGCCAAGCAACTCCTGAGAGGTGCTGAGTGCCCTGGCCCCCCTTGGCAGTAGTGTTGCCCAGCTACTACAGTGACAGGAGTCAATACAAGAACCAGGACAGACAGATGCATAGACAATCGGGGACATACAACCCTGTGCTGTTTTCAAGGGAATGCATACAGCTGTGCCTTCTGGACTGGCTGTGTTGTGTGAATTTTCCTTTGTAGATTCTGAATTGGAACCAAAACCTTAGGTCAACTCAAGCGAGAGTGAGTTCTTTACACAGGCTGAAGTGAACTAGGAGGTCACAGCGTTCTCCCTTGTAGTCTCCTGTCCCTTGAACTAACATCAAGAACCAACATGAACAAGTACAAATTGTCTTGGATTTTGGCTGTAAGAAATGGCATCCCATACCCTGTTGTTTCATGCCCAGGGAGAAGATACCTGATTCTCTAATCTTGATTTCTGAGTAGATTTTGTTCACATACATACTCAGTGGGATTACATGTGTAGGGAAGGACTTCCTGCTCATGCAAAAATTGAAGAGGTCTGTACTCAATCCTGAGCTTTTGTGCCTGACATGCTTTGCCTCTGGATTCGCATAGTTCATTTCTTGGTTTTGCCTTCAAGCCCCCAGTTACATGTGGGCATTTCTTCCTTTCCATGTATTTTAAATCCCTAAATAGACATGCATGGGTCTCCAATGCACCCCACAGCCTGACATCCGGAGATCCTGAAATGCATATGAACTGAAATTTTGATCCAGTGCCTACTGAAGTCAATCAAAAGTTTCTTGTTGACTCTAATACCCCCAGAACCCTCATTTGCATGGTTACTGTTGGAGTTTTGCTTCGCAATGGCATGTTTTCCAGACACTGCTTCCCACCTCTGCCTGGGTGCACGGGTCCAATCTGAGCTGTGGCCAAGCATAATGAATGTTGTGCTAACAGATGGGCATGATTACAGCCAGTCAAGGGACCATGTTTAAGTGTGAGTGTTGAAAGTAGAACTCACAGGTGGGAATGGCCAAATGTCTGTCTGTACTGTGGTTATGGGGACCTACCATTGCTAATTCTGCTGCGGGCTGCCTTAACTTAAAAAAGAAATACTTCCCTCACCACATAAGGAGAGGTTTTGGCTTGATGGAATTGACTGGGTGGTGCAACGGGAGGCGGGATATAGAGAGACATTCTAATTAAGTCTCTATCCCCTTTTGTTTGTATCTTTTTAGGTAGCCCCTACGGAATAGACCAAAATAAGTTTCTACCCCTAGCTGAATAGGTTGTCAGGGTGCAGAACTATATTCTGCAGACTTATGCCTGTGTAAGGGGCGTATAACAT
Organism: Mesoclemmys tuberculata; assembly: GCA_007922155.1. Lineage (NCBI taxonomy): Eukaryota > Metazoa > Chordata > Testudines > Chelidae > Mesoclemmys > Mesoclemmys tuberculata. The sequence goes on from ML675637.1 coordinate 15,028,127, forward strand.
TTTTGTCTGAATGGAGCCCTATGTTCCCATAATTTATAGTAAGTAATCTTATTTGCAAAGCATGCCCTTACAGTTTTAAAAAACAAGTTAATTGACTTGCATAAAAATCAAACATGTCAAAGTTTTCCATCTCGACACAAGCAGCACATTGAGCAGCACATTGCTACAATAGCTATGATGCAGTCTGGGTTACCTATTGAGATATTTCATAAACCAAAATGGAATCTTAAAACGTTTGTCAGTTTCACATACCTTGGAGTTGCTGAATTTAGGTGTTGCTGCTGGACTAATTATACAATGATTTATTTTTTGTCCTTGTGTAAATAAACAAACGTATGTCTGAATTTTGGCAAGAAGCACTAGAAGCTAATTAGAAGGTGTTCCCAATGTATTACAAACAAGATGCCTTTTCTTAAAAAGGTGGACGCACTGTGTTTCTTTTAATGAGTGTGAAAATATGAGTTTCTTAATCGCCAGCAACATATAGTGGTAAACATAAGTGAGCCCTTTCTCAGGAATGAAAAACATAGCATAGGGGGTTTTTTTTTACTAAGAGATGACAGTTTTAAATTAAAAGTTCCAGTTTTTGTCTAAAAGAGCTAGAAATGCCTGAGGTATCTGAGTCAGAAAAGTTGAGGGAGAAATTTGGGAGAGGGAATAACGTCCTATCTCAACTGACTTGAGCAATTACTGAAATGGACAGCGTATGTCACTTGGGTTACACTTGCAATGCCATCTGGCTTGTTGCATCACTTCTGATCTGTTTTATTCACACTGTTGCAATATTTTGGCACATGATATAAAATGGACCCATAGCTACAAATACTGTGAGGTCATGGGGTTGGACTGACTTTTTAGGGCTAGATTGTTCTTTCTATACTTAGAGGTGAGTATGGGGTAGTCCACAACTTGCACCACTGCAAGGGTAGCCTTAGGGAGGCGTTGTGACTCAGTTGCAATTCTTCCCAGGGTCCCCTTTTGGCTGGAAAGTGAGGGCAGAGAATAGCAATTTAACTTTGAAGTGTGACCCTTAAATTTCCCCATGCATCCAGACTGCTCAAGTCTGCAGATCAAGAATAATCTAGAAGCAATCCAAAGAATGAAGCTGAATGATTGGACATTTGATGAACATTGTGAGCATATAGCTCTCAGTGAATATCCTTTATCTATTTTTCTCTAGTCTGTCTAGGAACGTGGTGATTGGTTAATTTTTCACTTGATGAGACAGGCCCCAAATCAGGTAGCACAACATTAAACGCAATGGGTCCAATCCTCAGACAGGGTCAAGCTGTATAATTCCACTGACTGCAGTGAAACAAAGCGAAATTAAATCAAATGTGAGTCTGACACAGAGACTGATTGTGCTACATCTACTCCCAGTCAATGGGTCTGCTCTGGGCGTAAGGTACTTCTCAACTGCAGTAAAGGTGCAAGAACCTGGTCCATCCTCATTCTTGCTGCCTTTAAATAACACAAGGGAGCGCCTCCCAAGTATTGTATTTTTATGAGAAGGACTAAATATAAGCGTTAAAGATTTTCAATGGATTACATAAATTACTGTTTAATTAGAAAAAGGCTAATTTTAGCAAAGGCAGAATTTCCCATAATAAGAATATTTAACTTCTTCAGGTTATTTTACCTTAAAAAAAAAAAAAAAGCTTTTGAAAATGAGCAATTTTCATTTTTTAAAATAGTCCTTTCCCTGCTTCATACTCCCAAGAACAGATTGTGACTGAGCCTTGCGTAGCAAGGAAAGGTGCACCTCAGCAATCTAAGATGTGATTTTAAACTGAATTAAGTTATACCCGTGTAGTGTGCTGCGTGGACACTCTTATTTTTGTTTGAGAGTCTTTTTCGATTCAGCTTAAGGTGATTGGGAAAAGGTTTAAATCCCACTGAACTAAGCCCCTCTAAAACCAAAATCAGAGTGTCCACACAGCAGGTTTGCATCAGTTTGGCTAACCCGGTGCAATTTCCCTAGTAGACAAGGCCTTGGACTCTGGCTCCATGCAGACATTAAGGACCCCTTTATATCCATATGCAGGGACCTTGTGTCTGGGCACACAGCAGTAAGTGGATTACTGTCTCCACAGCGCAGGTAGGTGGGGAGGGACTGGGTACATCATGGCAGGCCTACACTAGAATTGCTACCTCGGTGCAGCTCCAACGATGCAGTTGAGCCGCTGTAGAGAGTCTAGTGAAGATGCCGTGGAGTGGTGTGGACAGTGCTTAGATTGCTATAACTTGTGTCACTTGGGGAGGTGTCTTTTTCACACCCCTGAGTGACATACATTAGATCAATTGAAGCTGTAGTGTAGACCTGCCCTGAGTAAAGTCTCACCTGGAGTGCTGTGTCCAGCTTTAGGCATCCCGCTTTAAGAAAGTTATGAACAAATTGGAGACAGTCCAGAAGGAAGCAGTGAAAATAGGTCAGGTTTTCTAAACCTCTTAGCATGAGGAAAGGTTGAAAGAATTGGGCATGTTCCGTCTAGAGAAGAGAAAGCTGAAGGGAGACCTGATAACAGTCTTTAAATATGGAAACCATTATTACAAAGAGGACAATTGTTCTCCAGGTCCACCCAGGGTAGGACAAGAAATAATTGGCTAGTTTGCTGACAGGTTCAATTGATTTAGGTTCAATATTAGAAAAATCTTTCTAACTGTAAGAATAGTCAAGCGTCGGAACAGGGGTAGCTAAAGAGGTTGTGGAATCCCCATCATTGGAGATTTTTAAGAGCAGGTTAGACAACACCTGTCAAGTATACTTATTTTGGCCTCAGTGCTGGGAGACAGACTATATGACATCTTGAGGGGATGGCTCACTTGATGATTACCCTGTTCTGTTCATTCCTTCTGAAACATCTGGCACAGGCAGGATACTGGGCTAGATGGCCACTGTTCTGACTTAGTATGGCCGTTCTACTGTTCTGATAAGGTCTCTTCCAGCCCCGTGTTTCTATGATTCTAAGCACCTCAGTTGCTGGCCAGGGTAACGGAGTCAGCCCAGGGGAAGAAGTGATCTGCTAGCATAGGCAAGCAACAAATCGTCACCTCATCAGAGTAAGGAGGAAATAGGAAGGGATTGTGACCCAGAAGGATTAATCTGAGTAAGAGCACCTCCCCCAGATTTTCTGGAGATGTGCAGCCGCAGCACAACCCTTTGCTCATTGCTGTTCCTGTGGTCACAATCTATCCTTCAGTCAGATAAAAGAACTTAATATTAGAACTGGTTGGAAAATGGCTGGGTGGGGTCACTGAAGATTTTGATGAAAAAAATCACTTTCATTTTTCTCAAGATTTTGAAAGGGAAATTTTGACTTTTCCTCAAAAAAGAACTTTTGTTTTCACAATTTTTTTTTTAAAGTTTTCAGCTGAGAGCGCTTCAAACATGTAGACAAATGAGGAAAATTTAGTGGGGAAAAAAACATTTTTGTGGAAAATTTTCAGTTTTAAAGCAAATATTTTCCATTTTTGGTTGCCCGACAATGAGACTGGTTTTGTTTTGTTTGCCATTTTTGTCCAAAAAATCCCAAAAGCAAACGTTGTTTGGCTTTCAGCAGCCTAAAACCGGGGGGGAAATCAGCTTTCAATTGCTGAAAACAGAAAAACTGTCACTGAATATTTTTTTGGTGGAGAAAGCATAATTTCCCAACTTGTTCTAGTCCTGAAATCTTCAGTGAAATGTCTGAATGGGAGGAAAGATGGTTTTGTGGTCAGTGCTCTGGACTGAAATTGGCTTCAGTTTTTGGCTTTGTTACAGACTCCATGTGACAAATGACTTTCTCTTTGTGCCTCAGTTCCCCCATCTTCAAAATGGGGCTATATCTTCCTTTCATTGTCTTGTCTATTTAGATTGTAAGATTTTTGTGACAGTGACTCTCTTACTATGTGTGTGTATGCTGTCTAACTCAGTGGGTCTCCTATTTCAGTTGGGGAATTTCCCAGTGCTACTACTAATGAAAGAATATAGATCTAACTAAACAGTCCTCTTGCTGTGCATTTCCTCGGGTCTGAGATCCTATAATTGAGCATTTTGCTACACTACACTAGCTCCTCAACTGGTATAAATCGACATAAATCCACTGAAGTCAATGTAGCGATGCTGATTTCGGCTGATTTCTTGGCCCAGTACTGTGCTTTTAAAAGCAAGGAAGGTTGGTTTAGGAACCCTTTTGTTAGCACAATTAGCATATTTCATATTTACAGCATTTTTTTTAAAGTTCTGTTAAAAATAAATTCCTGGCGTCTTGGATAAATAAACAGTTGTACAGAAGAGTCCTCTGTAGCCACGAAGTTGCCAAAAATGATCAGTAATCCTCAGTCAGATGGAATGTAGAGTTGGCAAGAGGGTGGCAGGAAAGCGTCCTCACCAGTTGTGCCTCATAGTCCCATACAATGCGAGACGCCAAGATTTTCCATTAGCGTCTGTGATGCAGTTGAAGATGGGAGTGTTTATTATTAAGACGACCTTGTTTGAGTTAAATAACCAGTAAAGGGCTCAGTTCAGTGGCATATTTTTTCATTGCTGGCCATTGATTTTCATGCAAGCTGCTTTATTTGCTTATGAAATTCGACTCTCCTTTCCCCCCCTACATTAAGCTCAATTTATGTCAAAATGCAGAGTATGTCATGTCCAGAAGCGATGAGGTTTCCAAGTTTGAAAGTGAAATACATTAAAATAACTTAGAAAGGAGTCTGAGGCTATATCTGACCCATCTGAGGATGACTGGAGAATTGATATCCAGCATCCTGACAACTGATACGTACATGCTTGGACACTGGTGTAGTTCTATGATTTTTAAAAGCGACTAGTGACTTTGAAAGCGTCCACTTCTAAGTTCTCAGCTTTTGCAAATTAAAGGGCCCCATGTTCAGAGGATGTGTCCTCAGCAGTTTCTGAAAATCTGACCTCTGTAAGATGGGTCAAATTGGGATCCCAAATACTAGGGACCCAGTGCTGGTCAGTTTTGAAATCTTCCCCTCCTTCCTCCCCCCCATATCTATCTATCTATCTGTGCACATACGTGGATACTGAGCCAAATTCTGCTTTCACTTACAGTAATGCAATTCCCACCTATTTCAGCAGTAGTTGCACCTGTTCAATTGACAGCAAAACTGGCCCAGTGAATGTAATCTACCAGTGCACAAGACACGTTGCCTTTTAAGTCACACACCCCAGGAAGTGCATCAGTGCACTGTCACTGCTTGCATTAGTTATTTGCCCAGACGGGTACGTTCCTACTGCGGCAGCGCAAGGCACAACATGGAGACAAAAGAACAAAGTAGTAACAAAATGGGAATCTGCTCAAGTCAAGGTTTTCAAGTCTGGCTGATTAGATCCAGCTCCTAATAAATATACCTGCTAAATGTTCCACCGTGAGACTTATGTGATTTGTTTTAAGCCAACAGAAGAGCTATAAAACACTATGCAGCTCAGAAACAATGTCTGCTGAAAAGTTTAGTAGCTTAATTGTAAACTTTAAGCATGTAGAAATGTTTAGTGCAGTCAGAAGACTACAACTGTAGTTATATAAGGAGTGACTGTGCCTGTATAACACTTACATCTTTTCAATTAGCCCGGAAGGCAAAAGTATAAAGACAGGAAAATTGAGAGATTGAAAAGAACTCTCATCATTACCATAATTAAGCCCCATTCACATTCAATTTTTCAGTTAGCCCAGGCATCAGAACACAAAAAACAGGCTCTTAAATATTTAAGAGTAACACAACTCCAGATTAAATTAATATCTACATTAAAACAGCTACTTACTATCACTGTGTTGCCTGAGAGAAGGTAGAAAGAAAACAATGGAGGGTCTTCAATATGGAGCCCTGAAATCAGATACTAACAAAGTCATACCAGGCCTTGGAGATGTAATACAATATAACCTTTTCATGTTTAGACTAAAGCATTTTCATTTAACTATACTTACCATAATAGCTTTAATGCAGCCACGAAGAAGTGACTGGTATGTATTGACTATAATAAACATTGATTCCATGCCCATACGTTTTGTAGATGAATCAATTATACCAGTTCTTTATGGGATGAAATAAAATGTTCCATTTTGAAGGGAAATGTTCATTCTTTTATTTTGCTTTTCATTTTCTTGACAGAAAGTAAAAACAGGAAGAAAGAATGAGTGAGCAATGCTCAAATTATTAAGAAAATGCATAAAGTTTTTTATTATAGAATAAAAGCTGGCTAGATTGAATCGCGTACTCCAGTGTGTGGAAAGTTCCATGAGCACTGTGAAAAGATTTCCTATTTCCCATGGACTGAGAGCACAACCAGATGGTCTTTTTCACTGAAAATAACAGTTGGGTGATGAGAATCAGTCTCGCTACAGCTGGGTCTCTGCCCTGAAATGTGCTACTGTTTGGGAGGCAGGATGGTCTCATGGTCAAGGCGCTATTCGGGGATGCAAGAGATCTAAATTCAGGTCCAGACTCTGCTACAGACTTTCTACATGAGTTTCGGTAAATCGCTTTTGTCTAATCCTACCTTCTGTCTATTTAGATGATAAAATCTTCAGAACAATCTGCAATTGATTATGTAGAGCACCTAGCACGCTGGCACACCCTAATCTTCACTGGGGACGCCAAATGCTTCTGGAATACAAATAATAAGCCATGCTAGATAAACTAATTATCAATGTGTGAGATACAGGGTTCCTTTTTTTGTTGTTTATATTATGATGCAGAGATGTAAAAATGGGCTGCAGGGGGATCTTACGTGCCCAAAAAATTTGTCCTGTTTGCTCTTAGATCACACCTGTCATGCAAGGATCTGCAAGTACTTATGAATTAATTCTCACAGTTCCATTGTAAAGTTGGTATATATTTTTAGCCACATTTTACAGATAAGTCAATGGAGGAATCAGCAGATTAAATGACTTTCCCAAGGTCCATGAGTGGCCAAGCCAAGAATACAATCCAGTCCTCTGCTCCTCCCAGTAGATCACACTCCTTCCATGAGTCAAAACATACTGAACGTGTATAAATTCATTGCACTGAATGAGATAACACATCATTTAACAAATGCAGACAAATCCAACAGTACCAACCAGAATTCTTCACAAGACTGCAACACTTGACTGAACTTGACGAATACTACAATGGTCTTTATTTACAAGTACTTTGCTAGGGGTATCACTCTGCATATGCTTAAAAATACAGCAAGAATAGGATAATTCTAAACTGATTCACAAGCAACAGAATAGAAACTCACTCCACCCCACAAATTATCAGCCAGATCAATGAAAGAGATCATCCAAGGAGACTATTTAAAAAATACAGAGCAATGACTGTTCCAATGCAATCTTTGAGTAAAATAGGCAGTTTCTGAAGGCCAAGAGCAAAGATCATCTGGCGCCAACTTCGTTGGATGAGGAATTAAGAAGTGTATCTGGTCAATTGGTTTATAGCAGCTGGCTTTACAGTTCTAAATTAATTAGAGGTTTTTCCAACTACTGCAAGCTGCTGAGAAAACACTGTCCAAGCAAATTTCCATAAACTGAATGTTTTGTAGGGGGACATCAACTGGGGGTATATGTTGGAGGTCTCACATTGTCTATAATGAAACATCCTTGAAGTTTCTACAAACTATAGATGATGCTTTTCTAATCACTATATTATGTTCTTTGGCATGTGTTATGCAGGTCGTCAGACTAGATTCTGATGATCCCTTCTAGCCTTAAACTCTATGAAATCTATGTTATCTTATAAAAACTAAATATTAGCAGAACAAAGCCTGAAAGCTTTTCCTCAGCAAAACTCCCACATATTTCAAACATTAACTTCAGGATTATATAGCTATGTTGACAAATCAATTACTTGTCAATTACAATTGACTTCAATGGCAGTTTTGCTCAGTTAAGCACTGTGGTTCACAATGATGAACATTATTATGTTGAACATTATTATGAACATAATTATGAACATTCGTCCCCAAAACATAACACACTTGTTTCTTCTGTCTTATTAAGAGCCGGATGCTGTTCCCATCAAAGTCAATGGTACAACTACATCAGTAGGAGCAGAAATCCTGACACCTTATGCAAGTAGCCCCACTGAATTCACTGGACCTGTTTTAATCAGTAAGGCAAGTCTGACTGAGGCTTAAATTTGAAGCCGGGCACTTTTGACAGCATCATTTATTTATGTATTTATTTAGTAGCACTGTAATGAGTGGGTGTGGCCTCCCTCAGAAACTGACAGGGAGAAACAGGCCAGGCCTGTGGGGGCGGAGCCAGAGACTACCTGTCCGCCCACACGGAAGTGAGGGGGCGGGACAGGAAGTATAAAAGAGAAGCCCAGGAGCGCAGTCAGGGCCCAGCTCCCAGAGAGGAAAGATGTGCCTCCCTATGCTCCAGAGCTGCCTGGTACCCAGGTGAGCTTGCCGGGACCTGGGACCCAGTACCCAGGTAAGCGGACCAGAGTTGGGGCCTGGACGCCAGTGCCCGACCCACTGCCTGCCGGGTACGCCGGGGTACCCCCGGAGCCAGACAGCCCGCCAGACTGGGGGTCCCAGAGGGGCCAGGACTTGGAGGAGCTGCCGGACGCGTGTGAGGAGGAGGTGAATGTACCAGGGCCCGACCTGGAGGAGCTGCCTCCGTCCTTGCCAGAGGACAATGAGGCGCAGGCCCTGACCGGACCCGACCTGGAGGAACTGCCCCCAGCTGACCTTCCAGAGGAGCTGCCGGACGTGCCACCCCCGGACGAGATCGAAGGGTTCTACAACCTGCCCCTGGCCGATGACCCCGGCGAGCTGCTGGAACAGCCGCCCCCCGACGAGGACGAGTGGATGGCGGCAGAGCAGGTACCCGAGGGAAAGGGGGCAGGAAGTAGCCCAGGGGAGAGGTTGCCTGGTCTGGAGACTGCAGGGTTAGGGTTAGGATCAGCGTGTTGCGGTTGGGACCCCGCTGACTCTGTGGCATACCCCTCTGCTGCGGATAGGGACCTGGGCTGGGACGCAGTGGAGTTGGGTGGGCCTGCGTCCCCCTCCCCCTTCCCTGACCCCCTGAGTGGCAGTAAACTGCGCCCCGTCGGGGGCCTTTGGGACTGCGTATTGCCTTAGGGCTATCCCGCCTGGGCCCGGGGACTGTTCCCCTAACTCAGGCTGGGCCAACCCCTGCTGGAGCAGGGTAAGGAGTGGGTGTGGCCTCCCTCAGACTGACAGGGAGGGACGGCCAACCCTTCTACAGGCACCCAAAAATCCCAGCTGAAATTGGGAGTCCCTATAACAATATGTTTATGCAGTGCCTTGCTCAGAGATAGTTCCTGACCTGAAGAACTTATAGTCTAATCAGACAAGTCAGCCAAAGTGTGAGAGAGAAACAGAGGCACAGGGAGGTGAAGTAACTTGCCCAAGGTGATGCAAGTCAGTGGCAGAGCCAGGAATAGTGGTGGTGCCAGGATAGTCCACTGGACTGCTACATCTCAAGACTAGCGATATTTTTCTATTATTATTGTTATAATTAGCTCTTCCTCACACTGCTTTTCTTTTAACTGCTACTTAGAGCTGTTACTAGGCAGTAGTGCTGTAGATGGAATTTTGACTTAAGAGCTTTTCAGTGGCGTGTCACCAGTGTTTGGGGTTGGAACTGGCTTTACGTAATGTGTTAGAGAGAGATCGCAAAGAAGCAATGCATGTGCCGTAAGTTTAGCAGGTTTGGTGAAGCCGCTAACACACCAAATCGCAACAGCTTTTTGCTTTTCAGTTTGCCTTCTGCCTCAAAACTGTATGGTGAACGTAGTGGTGTAAGCATCCAGTGTCATGTGGCTAGGATCATTACAGCCTCAAGTTCAAATCCTGGCTGAGTTAACGCTGAGACTTTCAACAACAAAGCTCTGTGTGGTCATTATGTGGCACTCTGTAAGATTCTCTGTGTCTTTACCCGAAGTTCCCCTCCACACCGCCAGACTGCAGAACACTGTTTGCCCTGTGGTCATTGCTGTCTACCCCAGAGGTGGCTGCATTTTAGTGGTACTGTATGCACATGTTTGGGGTCCTTTAGGATGAGCAGTGCTCTAGAAAACAGAAGATATTAATGATCTCCAGAATATAAAATAATTCCTGGTTTTCACGTAACATTTTTATCAAAATACTGTCTGATTACATACGGTGATGCAGAACAATTAAGATCTCATTTTTATTTATTTTCTCTGCTGGCACACTGTTTAGAGTTGACAGTGTTTTAACTGGGGTCAAAGTTGCACATATTAGGAGATTCAGGTGATCCTAGTGCATAAATGTGTGCAACATTTGTGCGTGCAATGGCTTGACATGGGTCGTCCTGGTTCAGGAGAGCATTTAAGCATGTGCTTAAGTCCCCAGGTCAATTAAACTTGAGCAGTTGCTTTACTCTAAGCACCTTTTTAGGCTACTGCCTTGAACAGCGATGTATTGAAACATGTGCTCAATTGATTTCCTGAATTGGAGCCATAAATTGTAGTACTGTAGTTCTGTCAAATGGTAGGTCAATTTCAGCTTCCAGGGAGTTCAGGTTCACCTACTAACAGCATGTCCTCGTTTGCCAGGAGTAGTAACTTAATATTTTCAGTGATAATGCAACATTTCCCTGTTCCGTTTTTGGTTTTTATTTTTGGAATGGAAGTGTTTACACAAGCGTCTTTGTGGAGATGTAGGGTACAGAAAACCCTAGCCGTGGCTCCGGCTGTTAACCTCATGTGCCGTTTTTATAAAAAGCCACTTTAATACACTGTTGCATAAAGTACGTAAAAAAAGAAAAATCCATTACAACCAAGAGGATTTGCAAGAAGGTATTAGCCTGGTAAGAGGGTTAACAAGGTTGCGCTTTTTTTTATAAGAATAATCAAGGCACAACTTTGTACGAGCAGTTAATATGCCATTTTGTTGCCTCAGGTTGGGATTGTCCAGGCAAAAACCACGGCAGTGTTTGTAGAGACATATATTCATTTCACTGCTACCAAGATTATAGACTTTTGCCTGCATTTGTTTTAGCCAAGGAGAGTACCGTACCTCGTAACACAGAATGGTAATTCAGAGTTCACTGATCAGAGCTTCCTATCTTTAAATGAGATTATAATATGGCTGGCTCAGGGTCCTGGTACAGCCTGACTGAGTTATGCTCTGACACTGAGTGGCAGCAGGAAAAATTCAAGTCCATAAAAGCTCTCCTTATAAAGCTGGGGGCGGTGGGGAGGGAGGAATGCCTGCTAACCTGCTCCTCATCAGCGGTTGCCAGTGGGGCTGAGGGGCCGGGCTCTCTCAGGTAATTAGCAGTACACTTCAGGCCTGTATTTACACTTCCAAACACCGGCTGGATTTTACCCTCTTGTGGATGGAGAACTGGGGAGAATCCCCTCAGTGTGCCTCTCTGTAGGGTACCATGGGGGGGTTACCCCACAGGAATGGGCCCGAGGACTTCCCCAAATGTCTCAAATCCATGGGAAGACAGAGCCACCCCATGGAAGATCCTCTTCTTCCCCAACAGCTGGGGGCTTTCTCAGACCATCCCAGGCTCTCTGTGAGCAACTCCTGACCAGGGCTGTCCCTAGGAGGGAGAGACCCAGCACTGGAAAGAGTGCAGCCTAGGGCTAGTTCGTTCTTTCTGCCTTATTTCCATGGGGGCAGAAACCGATGATGTGCATCCACCTCCCGACTCACCCAACACCCCAACCAGTCTCCACCTCCTCCCCAGTATAGAAGCTCTTGGAGAGTCCTCCATCTGTTCCGGGGGAAGGAGGCGGGACAGTGCCATTGAACCAGTCCTGCTGAGTCCACCTGCTATTTGTTGACGAGCTGGAGCCTAGGTTCGTTACATTCTGCCTGCCTGTTTACCCTCCAGTTTCAACTGGATACGAGGGTCCTAGTTTTCCTTTCACGTGAAGTGGTGTAAATCAGGAATAACTCCACTGAAGTCAGTGGAATTACCCTACGGCATTGGAGAGGAGAATCAGCTGATGTTCTGCACTTCCTGCCCTATCCTGTCGTACAGCGTTGCTATGAACCGTTAAGCACTGACCACCCCAGAGCTGGCTGCACACCTGTGATGAATGACCCCTGTGTCCAGTATGCCTTTTTCGGTTTAATTCTGCAGAGCACTTTGGAATCCTCCATGATGAAAGGTGCTATAAAAATGCAAGATTGTTGTTATTCGGATTTGGAAATAGCCTTTCTGAAAATAGTAACTAGTAGATTAAATGCCAGACCAGGATGAGGCAATACCGCTTTGTGCACAGAGAGGATTATTAGAAATATTCCTTTCGAATGATACCCAGAATGTGAATTATTCAACTTGCCAGGTTACTTATGAAACAGAAAAAGTTACAGAAGCACTTATGTAACATTGTTTTTCAGGGGAAAATAGGTGGTGGTTTTTCTCAATGGCTCCAGCAGCTAAGTGGTCTAACGTCTTGCAACCCGCCCCCCGCCCCTCCATTCTCCCTTGTATGTCTTTCTGAGTGTAGAGCTGAACAAATAAAAGCATATTCCTGAATAACAAAGAGCAACCTCAGAACGTTTCAGTAGGCGATCGGGGAGACAAGCACAAGCGTGGACTATTTGATGGGTGAGAAAGGTCAGTTTGTTTTTAACTTCCCTGAATATAAATCATCTATGAAAAAGTTTATTTTGTACATGTCTGGAGCAGCACAAACAAGCAATACAAAGTTCAATTTTTTTTTTCTTTTAGGGGAAGGCAAGTGGGCCAAAAAGTTAAGAACTCCTCCTACCTTTAGAGCCTGATTCCTATTTACACCATGGCCTCTTTACCCAGTTCTGGCAGGGGGTGGAAATAAGGCCCTTCACCCCCTCGGAGCAGTGGAAAGAGGCCCAGTGTAAAATGTGAATAAGTCCCTGGCACGTTCTCCCTTTCTGAGTGCAGAGATATTTGCAGATTAGAAACTGCTACCCTAGGCTTTGGAAAGAGTGAAGGGGATGTTTTAATATCTGGGGCTGAGGTCTTTTTCAGATTGACATTATTATTTTTATTTAATACGGAGAAGGGAAAAGGCTTAATTATTCACCTCAGAATATTAGCCCGGAGGCAAATATATGGGAGGTCTCTGGTCATACAAAGTTATGTTATGCCTAGTATTTAGTCTGCCTAATAGAACATTCAGTTTCACATACTGAGACGGCTGACAGAGATCTCTTTCAGAGGGTGTGTAATTCACCCCTTCCAAACAATACTACTTGATGCTTATTTTAATGATATTTTTAAGCTTGAGATCGTGCAACAACAAAAAAACTTTCGTCTCCTGCCCAGCAAAGCTCGGAGGGGGCGTTTGTCACTCCTTTCGTGGGCACTCGTATTTTAATGATGAATTTGAAAACTGCATGTACAGAATTTTTTTTAATTACATTTTCATGGGTGAATTTACTGCTCATGAAAGTGAGTGATTAATAACGCTGGCTAGAGTCAGACATGGTGTGGCGAAGTCTTATGCAAACTTCCTTGCCTGGCTCTGCCAGCGCATCTGTCTTGACCTCTTTTACCCCAGCTCTTTGAAACACAGACTGGCAGTCGTGTGAAAAACTGTGGCACATTGTGTGGTGGGGTGGTGGGTTTTTTTTTTTTTTTTTTTTTGGGTCACATGCCACCAAACAAGCCATGAAGAATTTTCGCTTGGAATCTCAATGGGATTTTCTTACTATTATTTATGAGACATTGTTGGCGTGCCTGGCGCTGTGCAGACAAATTAAGGACACTGTCCCAAAGCACTTTGTAAGGCGAAGACTCTGTCCCACTCCCTGAGAAGTCAGTGGGAGATTTTCAGCTGGCCTCAGTGAAGAAATGATCCTGGCTTCCCTGTTAGACAGGTCCTGCTCCAGCAAAGCACTTAAACATATGGGTCACTTTACGCATGTGAATAGTCCCATTGACTTTAATGGGATGCTCTCAGGCAAAAAGTTGCACATCTGCTTCAGGGGCTATTCAAGTCAGGAGGCAGCCGAAGCACCAGGTGTAGAGGGACCAGAGCATGACTTGGACTTGGATCCCCAGTGGTTAAAACCCCCTGCCAACTACTGCACTAAAATCCACAGCAGAAACGGCATTAATTCTGACCTCTTTGTTAAGATGGATCCTGTTTTCCTTGGGCCCCCAAAATTTCCTTGATCTCCGGGAGGAGTTTTGGATTCACAAAGCATCTAGAATCAGGCCATCTCTGGAAAGCGAGTCTTGGTGATGTTTCTAGGACTGTTGCTGCTTTCCACTTTCACGCCTCCGGAGCTTCCCTTCTCGTGCAAGTGCCTCTGCTGCTTCCTTCCAAGTCCCCACAGTCCCCCTCCCATGTGACACTCCTTCACTTTCCAGGCAACGTTCCCCTTTCTGGCCCTTGCCATGCCATCTCCTGGAAACATTACAGACCTACCCAGAAGCATCCTCTGTTCTCTGCTGCACCCTAATTTCCTTTTTCCAAATAAGTTCCTTTTACATTTTTAGTTGTCATATAAAATTTGCCATTCCCAATAATAAAAGGAACATTAAACTACCCCTTGAAGGTGCAGCTCTTGTCTATATTCAAGACCACTTTCTCGAGCCTCCTCCTGACTGATATCCATGCTCTGAAACTACCTGCTTTGCAGGGACTCAACTATCTCATATTCAGTTGGCAAGCAGTCTCAACTGTGTTGCGGTGGACCCGAAGCTATGTGACTCAGTTTCCCTTGATAGCTGTCTCGGTCCTTGTGTCTTCCTCTAAACATTGGGCAGATCCTCAGCAGGTATAAACTGATGCAGCGCTTGAGTTTAATGAAGCTATGTCAGTTTACACCCTCTAGGATCTGGCCCTATATCTTAAAGCTCACTTTCCAAAAATGCTTCCTAATATTACAGTCATTGGTGTATACATATACATTTTCATCACCACCTTTTTTTTCATTTCCATTTCCCAGCTCCTGGAGTGATGTTAATAAAGAATCACAGCTTTCATTTAAAAAAAATTTCTTGCCTTCATAGTTGTGGAGAAAAGCTTCAAAATGGGAACCCTTGAAACTCAAAATACATAAGTCATAAAAATGAACTGTAAGCTTTTTTTTCTTTGGTTGATTGGTTTCAGTTCTTTTAAATCTTATTATTTTGTAGGCCTGATTCATGATTTTTGAATATTTGGTTTTGGCACTACAAGATTAGACACATCCAGTTTTATGTGAGAGAGGGAAAAATTTTGTAAAGATCCTTGTTCAGAATGAAAGGTATTACCAATATATAAATGAGATCATTTAAAATTGAAGAACAATTGAATTGTTTTAGGAGAACTGAACAAGCCCGGAATAACCAGTTTGGTTGTTTGGTTTTTTGGTTTGGTTTTTTCCCTCCCAAAGATCAGTTCTACTTAGTGTCTAGAATGAAAAGCCTAATGAATGTCAGTGGAGGTAGAAAGCCTTATCTTGTGAAATTGTTATTTTGCGTCATGTAAAGTCTTGTAGGATTTGGTTGTTGGAACAATTTTTGGAGCCCAACCATATCTTTAAAGATCAACATAAAATCCATCTGTGGAGTACATCTAGTCAGAGACCCCAAATGCAGAATCTTGACTCTAAAGAGTCCATGAGAAGCTCTACACTCCAATAAAACCCTGTGGCTGACTCGTGTCAGCAGATTCAGGCTTGCAGGTTTGGACTGCAGGGTTATAAAATTGCAATAGCCATGGCTTGTGCCAGAGCTCTGGGTGTCCAAGTTCCAATAGCTACACTGCAGTTTTATAGCCCTGCGGCACGAGCCAGCCATGGATATGTTGTGGTGGAGATTTGCCCAACGTGAACCTGGTCCACTCACTAGAGAATACTCACTCCAGTTACCTCCGGAACACATTATGCTTCTTCCTGCTATGGCCTAAGAGGTGCATGAAACTGTAGGCATAGTCAGCATCCATATTATCAGTGCTGAGTATGTAATTTTTTATTTGCATGTTAGTGTACCCAGGTAGGCATCTGCTGTAAACGGCAATGGGACATCCTTTTGCATACACTGTTGTGGTCACTGTGCTATCAGTTTTGTGCACAATGATACATTTTCTTCCTCGTTTGAAAATCTGACCCTTCACGTCCAGGAGTAGCCAGGATCTCTATTTTCTAGAGTTCCATAAAATTGCCTGAATCCCATAAAATAAGCTGCTTGGCATTCAGTGTAGTTCCCTCAGAACGATTAAGATATAACCTACTCTATGCTTCGTTGTCTTTAATTTATTTAGCACATGAGCTGCAAGACAGTCATGGAAATTGCTTGTAAAGAATGTTGCACTAAGTAACTAAGGCAAATATCTTGGTTATCTTCACTTGAAGCTCCAGTCAAACTGTTATATAAAAATGTGCTGATCATGTTAGATATTTTATTTCCTGGTGAGTTTTCTGTCATCTGCCCAGAGTTTTAGGGGAAATTAGGATAATTCTTCCTTGAACTCCATCATTAAAGAGCCTTTTTTCCCCCTCTCACACTAACGCAGACTTGTTCTCTTTAAGTCACAATAAGCGAGAGGAGAATCTGATCCAAAGCTTTTAGCATTTCTCTCCTTAGGGAAACGTATAGAGTGACCTGCACATAGGACTTGGCAGAGCAAATATTTACCCATACAAGCATTGAACTTCTTGTTAATTGTGTATAGCATTTTCCAATGAATAATCAACATTTGGCTGAAACGCAGGTGGCCTAACAACTAATCTTGCTGGCAAGTTTTGTGGCCTGCAGACTTAATTATTTCCACTCTCCAGCTATCCTACTTAAAGGTGCAGCCAAACTTTCCCACATTTTAGTGAAGATCACATCTAAATGGCAACTTGATGGGCCAGATTCTCAGACTGAAGGCACAGGAGCCGTGCTCATTTACACCAGCTGAGGATCTGGCCCTAAACTTCGTTCTTGGCGGCAGAATAACTTGAATTACTCAACGCGCAAGGTGCGAACACTCCAGGACATTGAGAGAGTTTGGATCTGGATCTGGAGCCAAACCTACATTTCCCAGCTTAGGCCCGTGTCGTCTTCTATGTTTGATTTTATTTTATTACTTAAGTGTCAGAAATCACCCTCCAGTAAAACGATTTGTGCCATCAGAACAGCAATGCCATCACAATTTAAATGTTGAGGTATGTCTACACTGCACATTAAACCAAAGCTCTAACTCAGGTTTGAGCCCAAGCCCATCTTCCATCCACATACAAATCAGTCTGACTCTGGTCAACAACCACTCACGACCCTGCTCAGGGTGCAGGGTTAGAGCCTGATTTCTGCTGTGACTTGGGTGCAAGCCCTGTTGTCTTGCAGTGTGGACACAGGTCAAGCTGCAGACCTGAGTCAGAAGGTCTGCACAGTATAGTATCGATGCATTAGCATAGCTGTGAAACCTGGGTCCAGCAATTGTCAGCCCAATTTTACAACGCCGTGTGGACACTGAAGCCTGGGCTTGGGCTAGGTCTATACTGACGGCAGCAAATTCGCCGCCGTCAGATCGATTGCTCTGGATCGACTGAGCAGTCGGTAAAGACCCGCTCAATCGATCCAGAAATTGACCTAGGAAAACCACCTCCGAAAGTTGCGCAGCGCAGTATGGACGCCGCACAGAATGGAAGCTGCGGTGTCCACGTAAGTGACGCAAGTTTTTTACGTCACTTGCATATCTCCTGTCAACTGCCACCAAATCTCGGAGGTAAGTATAGACCGGCCCTTGGAAATCACAAGCCCAGGTTCACAATTCTGTGTAGACATACCCAGAGAGGCCTGGTTCTCCATTCGCTGACACTTCATTGAAGCCAGTGGAGTTATACGTAGTAGCAGCTGTAGTATCATTTTAGTATCTAAGGTCCCAACTGTGGTCAGGGCCCCATTGTGCAGGGCATGGTACAAACACATGAGAGAGAGCATCTGTCTTAAATCACAATTGAAAGAGGCAAGACTGAGAAAGGAGGGGAAGTGAAAAAGACAGGACCGAGGGATTGTCTACATGGAAAGTTAGTGCAGAATAAACCCGGGTGTGAATTTTCAAGTGCAATAGCTACGACACACTAATTCTTCAGATAAGCACTCCTTTTCTGCATTAAAAGTGTCTTTGTGCAGTTTAGCTTAAAGTCTGTCCTTCCTGTGTAGGCAAGCCCTTTCTTAGGGTCGTACAGGGGCAGAGCTAGGAATAGAACTCTGGTCTGCTGACTCCCACGCCACAGCCCTGTCCACTAGACCACACCGTTGTAGCTTGCATGGCACTATAATATCTGAATCGGGCAGAACCAGAGTCTCCCGTTTCACAGGTGAATGTTCTAACCACTGGCCTACCGGCTATTCTACGGCATCTGTCTGTATCGCTCTCAAAACATTTCCTGAAGTCTTAATTTCCTTCTTCATCAGAATAGAAACAAAAAATTGACATTTCTTGCAAAACGGAATACTTTGTTTTCTGGCCAGCCCTAGTTGTGACCAGTAGCCATTCCTCTCTCAGCTTTCTACAGAAAGCCCCTACATAACTCAAGAATAGTTTCTGTATTCTTCTGTTCAGCTTCCCTCTCTGAGCATATCTGAGTCCATGGAGCCCAAAGTTGTTAGACTGAAACATTTTTCAAGAGAAAAAGCCACCCTACGCAGGGTAATGTAATTACATTAAGAAAATATAAAAACATTCCTATTAATCTGCGGACATATTTTTATCTGTCGGCTTTAAACTCATAGCCATGTACATGAGGAATTAGATTTGCCAATCCCATTAACAATAATGGGAGCTGCAGGCTTAATTCTCGGCATATTATGCTGAAAATGTACCCCCGTAAGAATACTCTATGTATAATAGATTTGAGGCTATTTGTTTGAACTTGCCAAATGGCTTTCTTAAATGTTTGTAGAGAGTTTTCGAAGCACTCCCATGCGCAGCCAGAGACACACGTTATTAAGGGATTTGATTTGACATTTAACAATTTTGTATATTAATATTCCCCTCTTTTTCCTAAATCGGCATAATCCTTCTAAATCCTCACATCAACAGTCATTACACCGAAAGAACAAGAGTTGCTGGTGCTACTGCGTTCCAACACTGAATTTTGTGTGAGCTTGGCTGCTTTGGACAGATTTATGTTGTGCTATTTCCTGATCTGCAAGCAGAACCTTGCAGGTTCAGCTCTTTGAAAACGGTCACATAAACAATCTCACGTCATTACTTTGAAAGAAGCAGAGGCTGTGCCATCTGCTCATGTAGTGACACCTTTGTGAGATAGCTTCTCCTCCTCAATCCCAGATACGTAAGTCTGGAGCTTCATCCCAAGCCACTTGTAGGCAATGGAGACAGAGACCCCATTCTGATCTTCGTTACTTTTGAGGCAGTCTTCTTTATTTTTAATGGAGTGGCTCTGGATTTGAACTAGTAAAAGTGAGAGTAAGAATTGTAGTGTCTTCAAGACCTGGTTGGTCTCATATCTCTGTTTTGACTGGGAAAGTCTTGTCATATCCAGTGGCGGTTTAGAGAGCCTTTGTAAAGAATCCAGAACAATTAAATGTTTAAGATTTTTTTCTGCTTTATGGATTTATACAGCCGCCCATCCCCGTAGTATCTGAGCACCTTCCCTGTAATTCCTTTCCACAATTACAAACGATAAGCCACGTTTTGCCGTCTTTACTCAAGTTGAAAACGACCTTGCTTCGCAAGTAATCCCATTAAAATGAATGGAGCTACTCAGAAACACCTCCTTCCCTATTTGGTTTTGGGTACGAAGGAGTAAAGAGAGTTATTCATTCTTTAATTCCTCCACTGGGTGGGTAGGGGAAAGAATGAGTGTCACGCTGGCTCCAATCCTGAGGTCACTAGCCACAATGGCAAAACCAGCATGGGGAGCGGATGTTGTAATTTGCTGTGGAGTATAGGCCAGCAGTAAATTTCTACCTCACAGAAGGAAGCAGTGGAAGAACTTTGACTCAGAGGTGTGGGTCTGTATCTGTAATGCTTTGGGAGTTGTTTTTGTGGCACCACAGTTTACACACTACCCTCTACTCCAGGCTGTGCCTAAATTCATAATCTAGCCCTACGTGACCAAGAGCGGTCTAGGCATCGCGAGTCATAGGTCTTATCCAGATCTGCGGCTGCGTTAGGAAAGGTGTGTTGCGATACAGAACATGGACAGCACACCAAGTCCCTGGTAAAGAACTTTCCCGATAAACTGAAGGACCAAGATCTTCTTGGTGGAAGAGGTTTGACTTTTTCTCTTTTCATCAATATGCATCTGCATTTCAGAGCAGGGAGGAGGTTTTAGCACCTAATTGGGAAGTCTCAAGGAGATGGAATCTATGTGCCATGGTTTTGGTTGTTTTAAGCAGAATTCCCCACTGGAGGTCGATATGGACCTCTGCTTAATAACCAATGGCCTGGTCTCTAACACGGTTGCCACCTCCAGTCGCCCCCTCGTGGCCTGGGAGGCTGTGAGGACACCCAGCCATCAGTTCTCTCTGCGGTCTCTTCAGTAATGGACTCCCAGACCCAAGCACTGAGAACAAGATTCCCCTTTTGTGGGGGCTGAATTATTCGCTCTCTTACAGAGTACCCAACACTTCCTTAGCCCTGCCGATCCAGCTCTTCTCCTGGGCTCACGAATCCCCTTGCTGGGGCCATGCTGATTCAGGCCAGTGGTGTCTTTAATGCAGCTTCTTCTAGCTCACCCCTCTTTTCTTAGTTCTTTTGTTCATGGGCGGGGAGAAGCCAGCTAGCAGCACTCCTTCTGATGATATCTCTCTTGTTATAAGAGAGGAGGAAGCATGTATGCTGTCCTCCTTCCCAAGACTCAACCCAGTTGGCTGGAAGGAGAGGAGCCTTGCCCCATTCTATACCACAAGGTTCCTGGTCCTGCACTCTTAAACAGTAGCTTGAGTCTTCCCCAAGCATTAACTATTCTTCCAAGACCATCTTCCTCTCTCCCAACTCCTGTCTTTGCCCTTTCATAGGGCTTGGTCCATTCAGAAAGTCCCAGGAACCTTAAAGAGAGACACCATGGAACAAGGGTTGACTTGACCCCTAGCCCCTACCACCCTTAAAAGGGGTGATCACCATATTACAGTATCCTTTTAGGGATCCTTCAGTCTCGAGACACTATGGGTATGAGCTGCTGAGCAGTAGAAAAAGCTGGAGTACCTTTCCAGGGCGCAAGTCTGGGAAAATAATATGGAGTTCCTGAGTTGACCATGCATCAAGGCCCCCCTTCTCGGCATCACTGGAAAAGTCCAGAGGAGAGGAAGAACGAATACATCTGGCACTTGATACACTTCAGGAGTTGCCAGAGACATACTAAAATGTTAGTACCTGATCACTTTAGGGGCTCTACTCTGGATTTGCTCTCTGAGTTTACTCTCGTAACCTTTCATTCTCTTGAATTCACCCACAAGGCAGTGGGGCTTTTCTGTCTGGGGCTGCTCCCTTAGCCTTTCACCCTCCCAGGCTACCCACAAGGCAGGTAGTACCGTCTACTCTCATTATGGTAGCAGGCATAGCCTCACCTGACCCTTGCAGTATCCATCGCTATCAAATCCGCATTTCATCTAATACTGTGGTATCTGGCCCCGTGGTGGCACTGCAGGATTTGCCACAATGAATCAAACTTTGGCCTATTAAGTCCAATATCCTATCTCTAGCTGAAGACTATATCGGATGCTTCTGGGGAAGACATGTCTCTCCATCCCCATCCATGATGATAATAATGCACCTAGCCAACTGGGCAGTGGTACATGTGTTGGGGAAATCCTTTCTTGACCCCTTTTGCTGAAAAATGGGAGCTCTAACTCAAGACTTGTAATGTGTCCTTTTAAAGCTGCCTTATCACACAAAACAACATACCCTTGTACAGTAATTACCAGAGTGTTCTGTCTGGTCTTATTTAATCTGCCCAACCATTCCTAACATTTCAATGGTGACTCATGGAAAGATCTTGGGTGTGTGATTCAGATACTTTAAAAATCGCCAGCACTGTGAGCTTTATTTCTTAAAGGATATGACACGGATTTGTGGTCTTGGTTATATTTTGCAGTTTCCTCCTATTAGGATCATTTTAGAGAAGTTGTGGTTGATGCCATATGAAATAAATGAACTCATGGCTAAGATGAATGAGGTTTTCATTTAGTTAAGGAACTAATGTAGATAACTTACCAGCTGTAGCAAGATAGTAGTGGGATGGCTTTGTGATCCGCACCTCAGGTTTTGCCCGGGGTAAGCTACTTGGAAAGACATGTTCAAATCTCAGCATTGTCACCTTGGGCCTTCATCCTTCCAAGACAGATGACTCATGTACCATAGAGCTTTCTGGAGGAGTGGGATGTCTAAGCCAGGGATGGGCAAATTACGGGCCACATATAGCCCATCCGAGATTTTAACAGGCCCTCCAGCTCAACTAGTGGTTGCGGTGCAGTGGCGGCCACTCTCCTTCCCAGCCCCACTCCTCTCCCACCACATGGACCCTGCGGCACCCTGGCTGGAGTGTGGCAGCCACTCCCTGCTCCCAACCTCACCCCCTCAGCCACCTCCCGCCCTTCTACTACCATGTTGGCCCGGTGACACCCTGAATGGAGCTGCTCCTGGCCCCAGGCAGTACCACGCAGCAGCTGGTCACCCCACCCCTCTGTATGACCCACCATACAATTTCTATACGCAGGTGTGGCCCTCAGGCCAAAATGTTTGCCCACCCCTGGTCTAAGCAGAACTCTTAACACTTTTAGTAAGTGTAGAGGTGTTTCCTTGGCTGAACTATCTAGTCCCAGTTGATAATACTGGAAAATCAAGAATCTGATCTATCCCTAAGACAAATCCATGTATGGGATGATTTAGTTGTGTTTGATCCTGTTTTGAGCAGGGGGTTGGACTAGATGACCTCCTGAGGTCCCTTCCCACCCTAATCTTCTATGATTCGTCATGCTATAAAACTGAAATTTGACTCTCCAGGAGTGAACCTAATTTGACTTCTATGTGTTGCTTATTTAGATCCCATCTGTACATTTCTCATCACTGCATGTAGAAGAGTGATACAAAATAGCCTTAGTCAATAGGTTCTTTGAGCATTACCATGATATAAATATTTAGTAGTAATAATAGTAAATTTTTAGAGGTAACCCTCTCAAGTGCCTTTTATGGTATTCTTTCACTCCCTCTACTGGTTGTGGGGCAGCACTGCAGCCTTGGAGGAAAGGTTTCCCCCTATTTTAAGCCACTTTCATGTGCAGTGTGTTTGAATTATGCAGAGATGGAATTATACAGTGAAACAGATAACTCACAATGAAGGGGATGGTGGAAAAAAATCCTACTGTCTCAGCTTGATTTGACATGGGCGGTCTTTGGTGTCAGCACAGTAAGGAAAGGATTGTTTTGTAGAGGATAGCCATGGGTCATGCGCAATATGTCATAGAGGTGGAAATGAAAAGTGTGTCTGCAGAATTGAATGCTTTTTTTTTATCAGGAATATGGTGTTGGGTTATTTTAAGATGCACTTTCCCCTTAAAAGGGTGCACAGCCATTTATTATTATAAATCTGGCTGTGGCTGATTTGTCTTAACTCCACTGCATTCTGCATATTCCATGGGTATGAATCACATAGCGTATTTGAAAATAAAAAAAAGGTTGATTTATGCTTATTTATTCTGCGCAACTACAAACATCTGGGTAGAAATTAAATATGGACATTTAGGAGCAACCCACTCCACCCGTCTCTTTTTTTAGCCCTACAAAGGCGGCCATGTGGTAAGCATCTGGAATATATGTGGGAATTATTCAAATGAGCTCTTGTAGTAACAGCTCTATCCTAGGCCCCTAGAGTGGAAAGAAGAGAGTGACTGAGTGAATCAGCCATGCTTGTGCACACGACGCATTCTTGTGTACCTCAGCCACATTCCAGTTGTCTTGTCATTGTGTTTTTTGCCACTGGTGTCCTACCGTCCTATCCAAATGAGGCCTTGTTTCAATGTCTGTTGTTAATACTATTTTGCTCATTGATAGCAAGTTCTATCAAGGGATCTCAAAGCATTTTCTGAATGCTAATGAAGGAGCATCGCATCCCTGGCAGGTAGGAGAACGTTATCATTGCCATTTTCATATTGGGAAACTGAGGAACAAAGACTCTTCGTGGCCTGCCGGACATCGAGCCAGTGGGAGAGCAGGGAATAGAATTAGCTAGTGGGCTATGCGCCTCCTCCTCCAAAAAAGAAGGCTTAAAATCAATGTTAACGATTAAGGGAGATTCATCCCTGGAGCCCCTATTGTGTCTGCCACAAGGATCCAGCTTCTAGAGCAGATTTAACCCCTTCCTGGATTCCTTTCTCTGGTGCTGGACTCATTAGACCAAATCAGTGTCTATGGCAGCTCTGTTGTGGTCAGTGCAGCTCCCCCAGGGATGTACGCTGGCCCCTTGTGTGCATACACACTACATTCCCGTAGCTTATGCTTGAAGTGGTCAGTAGGGTGCAGCCTTCACCAACTGAACACTGCCAGCAAGTCTAGCCAGTGGTGCCTGTGCTCTGTCTGCCACAACTAGAACTTCCTCTGCCTGCGTGCTACACCCACCCCAGCAGCACAACATGGCTTCCCTGTGACCTTTCAGGGGTGTCACTCAGGTCACAGCATGACGGCAGCTGTCTCTGATGGATCCTCCTGTCTTGCAAAGGAGCTTCCCTGAGCATGGATCTGGAGCAAGCATCAGGGATGCTGGCATCAAAGGCGTTTCGGGGGAGACTGTCACAGCCCGTACTCGGAGGCCCAGGGGAGGAGACTCCCATAACTCCCCTGCCAGCGTGTGAACTAGACGCGTGTACTGAGAGACAGTACCTGAAGAGCTTGCCCTGAAGAGCTTACAAATCAAATCGACACAGCAGGAGGGAAGTGTGATGTCACAGATGGGGACCAGAGGTACAGAGAGCTTCGGTGGCATGCCTAAGGTCACCCAGGCACCCTACAGAGCCACATATTGAATCCCAGTCTCCAGGCCAGTGCATTAACTGCATGACCGTCCTTACAGTTCACATTTCCCTCTCGCTTGTAGAGCTATTTCTAACTCATCTGGAGCCAATCTCAGCCGGCCCACAGGCAGCAGCAGAGACTTGGTTTTTCCCTCAGTTCCCAACAGGTGCTTCGGTCTTGCTTCCAGAAAAGCATTAAAAATAGAAGACGCTCTTTCCTGTGAGACAGAGACTGGGGCTGGAAGGAACCAAATGCTGCTTTTTTTTTCCAGCTGGCGCTAACTAAAATGCAGCCACTGTCATGGAAAAGCCACATGAAAATGGCTAATGCTGACCCTTCTGATCACGTGGGTTAGATCGTTCAGCCAATCAGAGACAAAGGTAAAATATCATGTGACTCTTTATCTGACCTATCCCAAAACTGAATCAGGGTCGGACCTGAAATACACCACCTTGGTACAGTGTGTTGATACTCGAAGTAAAAACATCTCCAGAGAATTTGCAACCACAGTGACATTCATGCAAAATCCCTGCTGGATCCTGGCTATGGCTCAGAATCAAATCACAGCTGAGCTGAAGCACTTTTGTGGGTTTAAATCAAACCCTTTGTTCAGCAATTGGATCTAAAGCTGCTGTCCCCAAAGCAAAGATCAAACTTTCATGAACTTCAGTGGGTTCGGGATCAGGCCCACAGCTAGAGTTTACAACAACCAGCATAGGAAGTTAAGAGCTGGCTTTGAAAAACTACAAAATAAAGCTATAAAAGGAGGCTGAACTTAATTAAATACAGTGGAGAATAATGACAGGGAGAAAAATGTACATAATCACTGCTGCTTGGCCTTTTGGCTAAGCTCAAATATCAGTGTAATCTCTGATAGATCCTCCATCAGGGGACTGTATCTTGCCCTTACAGGGGAATGCATTCAGTAATCAAATAACTCTTTTCCATCACACACAGCAAAGATCCAAAGTACTTTCTTTTTCCGGAGTTTGGAGCCTTTCGTTCTCTTTTCCTGGCTGGTGTCAAATGTCAAAATTACAGAAGGCCCCCCAAAATGCCCTGAGGTTAAATAAGCTGCCGTCATTTCTCCCATCCTCCCCCCAAAGTCTCTTTTTTTTTTTTCTTCCCACGTAGCCACGCATCTCAAAATCGAAGGCCAGATTGTGAACTCCTTGCCCACCGGCAACTCGTTACATCAGTGGTCACATTCGCATCCCTCTATCCCCATCAGTTTTAGTGGCAAGGCATGTATGTGAGTAACCACTTACCATGCTGAGCTAAGAGTTCACAATCCAGTCCTAAACATGCATCAGTTTTGTCTGTTTTATAAGGAATCAATGGTGAGACTCTGGATTCACAATGTGAGCATGTCTGGCGGGGGGCAGCTGTATTAAGACTATACATACATAACCCTCAACTCTTCTTTCTTTCTCTGTTCTTCTAATGAATTGAGGAAAAAACACCTCAATGTATGTTCAAGGAGGCTATTTCTCTCTCAGTCTCTCTGGCGCTCCTGCCTTGGCTCTCAAACACATACACAGTTTTAAAAAAAAAACAAAAAACCCTTACAGAATGAGGTTTTTCAGCTATTCCATTGGCCCCTCTCCTTGGAGCATTTTGAAACATTTTGATGGCTTAGCAGCTCAGTGGCACAGTTTTCACACAGTCTTAACCAGGAGCCGGGTGGGCAAATGACAGAGAAGGCACTTGATTCTTGCCAGAGGGTGAATTTCTGCAGAGTGGGTCCTTGTGCAGTCTGCATGTGTGTGATATACTTTATCTTCTAATGACCATTGTCAGGATGAGACTAACAAATCCACAAAGACTTTCCTTGTAATATTCTTCCCCAAAAAGAAAAATCCCTTGTCACATTCTCCTCCCACCTAAATCAAAACTAATAAGTAGCACTTGCTACTAGACATTCCCATAACTGGAGGCCAGTGGGGATGCTAGAGTTTACATGCCCTCTAGTGGACTTGATTAATCAATAATCGGTTAGCATGTTTGCATCATATCAAACAGGGCTGAACCTAATTCACAAAAAATGAAGGACCAGATTTTCAGCTGCTGCATTGCTAATTGACACCAGCTGAGGATCTGGTCCAACTTGTTCAAACAAATTAGGGGGATCCAAATATGTCACGAGCACTTGCTGATGTCACTGTGCGAAGGGGAATAACAATATTTGCTGCTTTATGTGCCTTCAGTACATTTCAAAGTGTTTTGCAAACCTACCACTTTTCATCTGAAAGACACTACCCTTTAGTTAATTAGAGGGTCAAAGAAAAAAATTCTGGCTAACTGCTTTTCAAAAGAAAATTGGGGTTTTGGCAAAATGAAACTTTTCATCAAAAGTGTTTGTTCTCCATAGAAAATTTAGTGGTTTCACCAAAAACTTTTCAGCTGAAAACTTTTGGTTTCCAGATTAAACTTTTGGGGTTTGGGCTTTTTTAACAAAAGTCAAGATTTTCAGCAGTGGGAGGAGGGACATTTTCAAAACAATTCTATTAACTAACTCTTCCAGAACTTCTGTGAGCTAGGTAAATGAAATCTTCATTTTATGGATGGGGCAGCTGTGAAGTCAAGTGACTTGTCCCAAAGTACTTGAGGCCGTGATTAAAAACGCCAGGTTCACATCCTGTGGTCAGACTGCTAGAGTGCACACCTCTCTTTATTCATTCTCACAATATAGCTTTGTGAGGTGGTTAAATGGTATCATGCACGTGGGGGTGCAGGGAGGTTTCCTGACACAGCGCCAACATATCACAGTCCCGGGCACTCTAGAAATGAAGAGATGGGTAGATTAGTCTAAGGCCACACAGTGAGTCCATGGTAGAATTAGGACTAGCACTTCAGGACTTTTCAGGTTCTGTTCCCTGCACTAACCACATTCCCTCACTAAACAGAAAGCTTTATATTTTTGTTCTTGGTTCCCCAGGGGTGAACCTTGTAACCTGGTATGCACCAGCAGTGACTGGTTCTCAAGCCATTGTATTTGCCCTGGATGACAGTCCACACTGAAAAGTGGAACCACTGAGTGTATTTACTGGGCAATGGTGCAGTCATCTGAGAATGGCCCAAATGTATGGCATGGATCTACCATCAATGAATATTAAGAGTAATTCATCTTGTTTGTGAGGAAGAACTTTTGAACATTCCTCTTCACATTAATTCAAACAACTGCCAGCCCATTTAGAAATGTCCACATTTGTTGATTCCTCTAGTTCCTAACATTTCTTCTTGTCTTTAGCACCATCTAGTCCATTGCCTGTTTTGCCTTTCAGGTGGTAAGCTCATATGACTGGCTATGCTCACATTACTTTGATTAATCAGATTAATTAACATTTGGTCTTTATCTTTACAGCTGGAAGCTCTTTAGCTTTCAACACAGATAGCCAACAGATCTTGGTCTAGACACGTCTGTGGGTGAATCTGAGCTTGAGTTCTGAATTTTTCTCTGCCATCTGATTAATAAGGGCTTAGGCAGTGTTACATGCATTGCATGTGTTGCGTAATAATTCCTGGAAAACTTACTTTATTTTTTTGTATCTAAGACTTTAAAATTAGAAGTCACAATCAAATTGATGGATTCTTTATTCAAGCTTGAGGAAATGTATGCATCTGATTTATTATAATATAAACTAACTAGCTGGTATCCATGTGAGGGAAAATAACCCTGTACTTAGCACTCCCATAGTGATATCTGTCATCAAAGTATTGTGCAAACATTAACCCTCACAACCCCTGGTGGGTAGGTGAGGAGTATTCCTATTTTACAGATGGAAAAACTGAGGCACAGACACAGAATTTGGCTAAAATGTGACGTAACCAAGGCCACATATTAAGTTAGTGGCAGAAGCAGGTTTAAAACCTGGGAGTTACTAATTCGCAGTGCTGGGCTTCTGCCCCTAATCCACACCTGTTCCCCTGTCAGCCCTTTCCTATGCTAGGTGCTTTGGCTCCTTGCTCCTATCACTAGGGCTGAGATAGTGGTAGCAATGCTGGGTGATTACAAGCAAAAAATAACCTTAGTGTGAGCAAGACCTAAATGATTGGTTCTGCCCTTTTCTGTATCCACCCTTCCTTCTCATTACACTCGATGTCCACCTTACTCTATCTCTACAAAAAAGAGGTCTTGATTCTCTTCTCACTTACCCCAGCATAACCACATCTATGCATTTACCAGGGTAAAGGGGAAGAGAATCCAGAGCACTATCTTAAGCCTATGATTTCAGAGTTGTTGGATTTCTGAGTATAACCATTATTGATCCTACATTAATTAACTTCTCCCGTTCCCCCTCTCCCCACACACATGCTTCCATTTTATTCAGGGCCCTTTAATGGGTGGTCGTGTTTCACCCTTTGGAGGATGCTGTTTAACAGGACAGATCCTGCACTAGTATAAATTGCTGACATTCCAACTATTTAAACAGAGCTACGCTGATTCATACCAGGGGGGAGATCTGCCAGTGGCTGGATAACATTCTCTGTTGAAGTTGGTGGAGTGGCGCTAACTTACACCAACAGACCATTTGGCCCTGCTAGATGTACCGTGTGTGTTTAGGATGCTAAGTTCCGTGGCAGGGGGAAGTTTTATAAATAACATTATTATATGCTAGTGGTATTTCTCATGGCTATTTTATGGTATTACTTTATTACAGTGTTTCCCTAATGTCTCAAGAAAAGAGCTGGGCATTCCTATCACACGTTATAACACTAACTCTTATATCCTGCAGCAGCTTTCCTCTGTGGATCCCAAAGCACTTTGGAGATCGTGAATTGTCCTACTCTATATGGGTAAACTAAAGCTCATAGACTCATAGGTCAGAAGGGACCAATATGATCATCTAGTCTGACCTCCCGCACAAGGCAGGCCACAAAACCCTACCCATACACATTTATAACAACCCCGAACCCATGACTGAGTTATTGAAATCCTCAAAAGTGAGATTTGAAGACCTCAAGCTGCAGGGAATCCACCAGCAAGCGACTCATGCCCCATGCTGCAGAGGAAGGCGAAAAACCTCCGTGGCCCCTGCCAATCCGCCCCGGAGGAAAATTCCTTCCCGACCCCAAATATGGCGATCAGCTAAACCCTGAGCATGTGGGCAAGACTCACCAGCCAGCACCCAAAAAAGATTTCTCTTCAGTAACTCAGTTCCCATCCCATCCAGCATTCCCACAGACCATTGAGCAGACTTATCTGCGGATAATCCAAAATCAATTGCTCAAATTAAACTATCCCATCATAACATCCCCTCCATATACTTATCAAGCTTAGTCTTAAAGCCAGATAAGTCATTTGCCCCCACTACTTCCCTCGGAAGGCTATTCCAGAACTTCACTCCCCTAATGGTTAGAAACCTTCGTCTAATTTCTAGTCTAAATTTCCTAATATCCAATTTGTACCCATTCGTCCTCGTGCCTATAATAGTACTAAACTTAAATAATTCCTCTCCCTCCCTAACGTTAATCCCCCTGATATATTTATATATAGCAAGCATATCCCCCCGGAGCCTTCTTTTGGCCAGGCTAAACAAGCCAAGCTCTTTGAGTCTCCTTTCATAAGGCAGATTTTCCATTCCTCGGATCATCCTAGTAGCCCGTCTCTGAACCTGTTCCAGTTTGAATTCATCCTTCTTAAACATGGGACACCAGAACTGCACACAATATTCCAGGTGGGGTCTCACCAGCGCCGTATATAACGGCACTAACACCTCCTTCTCCTTGCTGGAAATACCTCGCCTGATGCATCCTAAAACCGCATTTGCTTTTTTAACAGCCATATCACATTGGCGGCTCATAGTCATCCTGTTATCAACCAATACCCCAGGGAGCTCTGAGTTGAGCCCATACAATAAGTCAGGGATGGAGCTGGGAGTTGGACCTCAGGAGTTCTGATTCCCTTTCGTCTGTGTTAACCACTAGAAAACACTCCCACCACCATAACAGCGGGTATAATAGAAATGAAGATTGCCACTCCAGAGGTTTTTAGGTCAGTCGTAATGAGAGCACTCAATGTTTTATAAACCCTTTAAGTTTCCTGTTTAGGACTTGATCAAACCATAAACTGCTTGTTTAAATAAGCTCCAAAAACAAAATGTAGCAGAAAGCTGAGGAATAAGAAGACAACATCCAACAGCAAACTCAAATGTTTATTGCTGATTAAATCTCTTTACTGGGGTGAGGCAAGGTACTTGCATTAAATATGCAGAGCCAAATTCATCCCTGGTTCAAGTCTACTGGCGCTGGTTGAGTGATACCCCGGTGTGAATTTGACATATTTACACTCAAATCAATGGTGGACTTAAAAACATTTTTGAACAATGTTCAGAATTCTGAAACTCAAATTCTCTTGGTTCCATCAGCACTAACCCAGACTAACATAAGTCTGATCTCATGCCGGATTTACAGGAGAGTAATTCCACGGAGCCAGATTCTCAACTGGGGTAAATGAGTTTAGTGCCAGTGGAGTCAATGCAGATTTAGACCAGCAGATTTACACCATCTGAGGATGTGATCCCTATTTAAATGGAGTTACCTCTGATTTACACCAGTGTAAATGCGATCAGAGTTAGGCCCAGGGTGTTTCTGAATTTACACTGATATAAAGGGAAAATGTGGCCCTATACCCCACTTTATACAAGCTCCCAGTGTGGCAAACCTGAATCTGACCCCCGTTCAGCCTTCTGATGCTTTCTACGTTTTAAAATTACACTGCAGTAAGTGTTGCACATGCTGCGCGCGTGTAAATCATCCCAAACTGCTGCAAATCATCATTTGTTCTCCTGTTTCAAAGCAGAGACGGAGAAGTGGCGGGTGATACTTGGGTGCAGTTCAGATATTCAAAAGCTCTGATGTACGGATTGTTTTGATTCTTTCTTTGAACTCCTTTCCCACCCCTGCTAACAGAGACAGATCTACTGAGTTAAGCGACAGACAAGTTGGAGACAATGAGCCACTGGTTCACTATATTCTCCACACACACCCCTCCCCATGCACACACCAAATTTGCAGACATCTGTTAGCTGGAGCACAATTCTGCGGTAATAAAGAAGTGCTGGTATTCATGTGATGTACTGCCTTTAGCAGTCACAAATGACTGAAATTAACCTCTGTTCTATGGGCCTTAACTCAGTTTACGACTGGGGGTCTTTTGTTTTATACAGCTATACAGAGGTGCCTTTGCCATGCTAAAGATTTAACTAAATTATAATGAATGATCCTCACCAGCACTGTGCCCCTAATTAGAACAAGTCGCACAGACATATTGTCTCCTTGATTTCCTCTGTTACATTTCTCTCACTCCCTTTCTCTGCCCGAGACACATGGGTTCCATTAAACATTTTAGTATTTAATGTGGTTCCCTTAAATTACTTCTCGAGTTTGCAAGTTCCATTTAGAATTGCATGTTACTCTCTTGACTGTGGTTTTGATTTTATGTTTTATGCATTTAGCCCATCATAAGTGTTCTTCTTCCCCCCCTAGTGGAAAGCTTATAGATGTGTCTAGGCTGCGATACCTGCTTTATATACACACACACACCCCTAAAATAAAGGAGGTGGGAAAATAGCACCTAATGATTGATTTATTTATGTAACTCTGCTTGTTAACTGTATGAAGATCCCTCTGTGCAATGAAATGCATTCATGAAAATTAATGTCTGTTTTTTAAAATTATCTTTATGGTAGCACTTAGGTGTTCCAACCAAGCTCAAGGCCATGCTGTACACTTAATGAGTCCCAATCTAAATAGAAATGATAGAAGCAGGACATATTTTATTATCCCCATTTTCAAATGGGAAGCTGAGGCCAAGAGAGATTAAGTTATTGTTGTTAATCTCTCTGTAGCACATCTCAGCAACTCAGACTAGCATGAGCCTCGGCCTCGGATCTCTACATTGGCTTCCCATAGAATTAATTAATGTATTATTATTAATAATAATTTATTATTAATTTATTAATTTTAATTTTTCCATAGCATTTATTCACCTTTGTCTGCAGCATGGGGCACTCACAGGTCACTTGCTGGTGGATTCTCTGTACCTTGACGTCTTTGAATCATAATTTGAGGACTTCAATAACTCGTTTTAGGTTAGGGGTCTATTACAGGAGTGGGTGGGTGAAGTTCTGTGTCCTGAGTTGTAAAGGAGGTCAGACTAGATGATCATAATGGTCCCTTTTGACCTTAAAGTCTATGAGAATATCAATTTAAGTTCAAGGTCTCGGTCCTTATCTTCAGGTGCTCTGTGGCCTGAATCCAGGGTATCTAAAAGAGCTGGGATGAAGACCAGGGTCAACAACTTCACTTCTCTAGAGTAAAGGGACGCTCTACAATAAGGATAAAGCTGGTCTGTGCGGAAGAGAGAACTTACTTAGAGGGCTGGTCTGAGAATGGGGAACAAACTCCCTCAGGAGCCATGGACCATCCCAAACCCCACCAACTTCCGCTCCAAGTGCAAGGTTCATGTCTTTGGCCTTGCCTTCCCTAACATCAATACAAAGCAATGTGTATATTAAAAACAAACTAACCCTACCAAGACACCCCACTTCACACACTTCTCCCCCTGGGAAAGGATGAGAAAAACAAACATGTGGCATCACTTAATGCACTTGTTGCAGGGTAAGGGCACCCGGTCCTCCTTTTGGTGAGGGGATGGGGTGTGGTTGGCCCACATTTAAATCTCCCTAGTCAGTCCCAGCATCAAGCTAGTGTAGCCTAACAGCTGGAGTCATTGGGTTGAGGGGGCATGGCTCCTAAGCTCACAATATGGAGTTAACCCTTCCCCGTCCAGTGTGGGGTGAGTGTACCCCATCATAGAACTATTGGAAGGTGCTCAGATACAACGGTGATGAGTGTGGGCATAAAAACCTATACAGAATAGAATTATTTATTATTTGTATTGCAGTAGAATCTAAGAACCCCAGCGATGGACCAGGACTCCATTTCACAAGACACTGCAAAAAGATAGTCCCTGCCCCAAAGAGTTCACAACCAAGCGGTTGTCTACATGGTGAAACTGACTAGCAGAACTATACTCATGTAATTAAACCACTATTGTTATATAAGTATAACTCTTCATGTGGGGTGAGGAAACCACATTCTCTCCTATTCCGGAATAAAAGTGCCCTTTTCTGGTTTAGTGTAAGATGCTTTGAACACGATATAAGCTAAACCAGAAAGACATTCATTCTGAAATAAGAGTATTCACACAGGGAGTTATAGCAGTGTAATTATATGAGTATAGTTCTGCTGATTAGTTTCCCTGTGTTGACAAGCCCCAAGTTTCCTCAAGTAACTTGCCCAAGGTCACCCAGGGAGTTTGTAGCAAAATGGGGACTGAACCCAGATCTCCTGGACCCGAATTCAGTCTCCCTAACCACAGATTCTCGTTTGTCTCCTAAATTAAATTTTTGACAGCATCTTTCCCACCATGCTCTAAATGCTCTTCCCAGACATTAATCGCAAAGCATTGTGAGGTAAGTATCCATTTTACACTGGGATAAACTGAAGCGTATTGCAGACAAGTGTGCTCAAGTCCCACACACTGAGTCTGTGGCAGAAATGGGAAAAGAACCCATCCACTAAGAGCCTATTGTCTGTGATGCTATAAATTTGATGTCAAAGGAGCTGGCCTATGTTGCAATGTCGTTGATAAAATTTAGTAATGGCTCCTTTTGACACAGCAACGTACGTGCAAGAAACGATTCCACTGAGGTTGTTCCTTTCTCAGGTCGTTCGGACATTGGGTCCACTCAGATTTAATCATGGCGCCTTATCCATGTCACTTGTTATGCAGATCATTCTTAAAAGTTTCCATGCTGTGTTGGCTTCCAGGTTTAAGCCACAAGGAGCTGAAAATTATCTCTGAAGCTAAGATGTTCTTTACCTAAAGATTTAGGTTTCATTATCAGTTAAGCCTTTGTCTGGAGTGCTGAAGTGTTCACAAATGAGTAACTTGGCTTGTGAGTAACATTAGTAGACTTGTGATTCCTCAGACATGTCTATGGATAATTGCGTGTCAGCCTTGTGTTCTTTATTATAATCCACCAGCTGATAATGTGTGACAGTGCAGATAAGGAAAAGAAATTTGCCAGTGAGATGTCATTCAGTCTTATGCATTCTGCCCTCAGCTGGAGTTGGACTTTCCTCTTAGGTGGTGACAGACTATGCATCTTTTTCTTTAAAACAGCGAAAGCCACAATTGATGACAGGCTGCATTAATGCCCTTCTTACCATCTACTCATGGAGACTGTGAGATTACTGTAGAGATACCAAAAGTTTAGGGATTGCTTTCTGAAAACATTCTTCTGTAATGGTGCAAATTCATATCATGTTCATATCATAGTTTTGGTCACACTTTATATTAAGCAGATCTGGTCAAAAAACGTTCAGTGGAACAGTATTCCATCAAAAAATGCAGGCTTGTTGAAAATGAAATGTTTAGTGGGACTGTGTCAACGAAGAGGAAATTTTCAACAGGAAGAAGTCAAAACAACTTTCTCATTTTGTTTTGATAATGTCAAAATATTTCCTGTCTCATTTATCATTTCAATTAATTTTGTTTAGATTTTTATAGAATGTTAAATATTATTTTTAATATTTTGTATTATGTTCTGACATTATTTAAAAGACACATTTCAATAATTATGAATCAAAATTGGGGAGGGATTTTGTTTTGTGGGAAATATTGGCTTTGTGTTCCAATTCGGAATGAAACCAAGTTTCAAAATGTCACTATTCCCCATGGACAGGAAATTCTGGTTTCCAACTTGCTCTAATATAAAGTATGTTTCATATTAGTTTTATAACGTAATAAATGATCAGGTGATTTCATAAATGGTTAAATTGTTACACTGTTCAACCGCGCAATAGTTTGTGTTTAACCATCTATGGCGTAATTCCTGGTGTGGGTAGACATACACATGCTAGCTCTGTTCAGGCTAGCACCTAAAAATAGCAGCATGGCCACAGCAGCACAGGCAGGGGCTCAGGTTACCCACCCGAGTATGTATCCACACCCTGGATTGTACTTGGTGGCTAGCCTGAGTTACTATCCCCACGTGGCTGTTTTTTCACGCTAGCTTGAGCAGAGCTAGAGCATGTGTGTTTAACCAGCTGCTGTGCATTATACATTATAATACCTGCTACTGATGTACTGGGGAGTGTGTTATAGGTCCTTCTGTGTGCCCAATCCACAGACGATAGGGGGGAGATGTTACAGAAGCAACTAGATGGTCTGACTTAAGTTATACTTTTTGTTTCAGAATCTACAGTTCAGTCCCTGGTACATCAGTCAAGCAGACAGCCATCACACTTATGACCATTTATAACACACATTATTCAGATCTGTCGCACACTTATAATACGTATTAGTCATTTATGAACTATTTCTAATGGAGCCTGGGTATAAATTGTGACTGTTATCATTCTTTTATATGGGGATTTGGTGCAACTGGGTGAGAAGTTTTCTAACAAACAACTCGGCTTCATACGTCCTTGATTGTGCCTTTGTTTGCCTTGATCATCTGAATGAGTTGCTTGCCCTGCCTCGTTGGCTTTTCATATTATGTGAAGAATCTGTACAGTGTTTTCGTAGAGGAGCATAGAACCAGAAATGAGCCTGAAATGCAAAGTTTGGAACCAGATAAAAGCTTTTCCAAAGTTCAGGGATGTTTGGATCCAGGATTTTGAGTCAGGATCATCTCAATGTAAAAACTTTACTCGTGGGCCCATAAATATTCCCATTTATGGCATTCTGCTGTGATAACTTAGACCTTAGATTCTCCTCTTGGGAGTTATGATGACCTCCCTTTCATTAAGGTTAGATGTAATGGAGGATCCCAAACTCTTTGTCTGTTGTAAGATGGAGTCACATAGGGAAAAGGTTGAGAACTAGCTTTTAGCAGGTCAGCCCAAGATTTAGCTAAACTCTCTGAACTTTTGGAGACTTTGATTTCAGCATGATCCCAAAGTTGTAATGGAGAAGGTCTTCTGAATCCATGATGTCTCCCATCATACCATAGGATGTATTCCCCAAAATACCCATGAACATATATAGCACAATTTGAGATCACAAATTCTGGCACCCCATTAGCTTATGCCCGGAGTTCTTCTATGATTCAATATAATTGCAATAAAATTCATTGGTACCCAAAAGTCCATCTATTCTTATGACAAATCACCTCTGTCCAATACACCGACCAAAAAAATGGTCACACACATAATATACTATTGCATCCTCCCAGGTTTTAGTGCTGTACAGCCACATCTTTTCTCATACAAATCAGCACAAACTAAGAGCAGAGGATGGGCTGAAATATGCACTTTACCTTGTACCTACTGGAGGAGAATGAAAAAATACTCACACACACACCCAAAATGTATATTGTGCTTGAGTGTGTGTGGACAGTAGGGAGCTTGGTGGGACAAGTGGAAGGTTTCTCTACCTGTCTATAAAGGCATTTAAGACCGGTTCTTCACTGCAGTATCTTTTGTCTGACAGAATCCGGGGCAATCTCAGTAGTGTGTGTCTGCAGCAAGATCTCGTATACACCGAGGAATAGCACAGTGAACTATTCTAAAAGTAGCGCTTGGATATGTCATTTGAACGTTGTGTACGTGGCCGTTGGTTTCCTAGGCTGGTGATAGAGGAAGAACCTGGGAGGTTCCTGCATTTGTTTGGCCAGTTGATCTCTGTGTGTTGGTTCTGTCTAGCCAAAGACTTCTCTACAGCCCCTGGCAGAGTCAGACATTCTGTAGATGGAATTCCTATGGCATGAGAAACACTCCTTACTGGGGGATATCCTTCATGCTAAATATTTTCCCTTGTTGTCTGTGCATTAGCATTTCCTCTACCTTCTGGGATAGCTATTACCATGGTACCTGAGTAGCAATGCTGCCAACTGCAAACTCCCATCTAGTTTTATCACACTTGTACTAAATGGCCCAAATTATCTCCGGTACTTATGACACCCATTACCATAGTAACTGAGCACCTTACAACCTTTTAATGTATTCATCCTCATAACACCCCTGTGGGGTAGGGATTATCCCAGTTTTACAGAGGGGGAACTGAGGCACAGAGGGAGTTGCTCACGGTCATGCTGGAGGTCTGTGCCACAGGAAAGAAGCACACCCAGGTCTCCCAAGTCCTAAATTAGGGCGCTAACCACTTTGTTACCAGATGATAGTAGGGGACTGTCACTGAAATCTGACCCACTGTGAAAATCTTGATTTCCAGAATTTAAAGGGTTAAAAGCCAGGGAGGCAGAACAACACCAACAAAATGCCAAGCCTTTGATTTAATAAAGAGATAATCCTCTTTCTATTAGCCATGGTAATAAGGACTCGCCAGTAGTTAATGAAGGCGCATACACAGCAGTGACATCATGTGAAAAGCCCAGTGTCTGTGGAACTTAAAACAAAAAGGATTATTCCAATCTATCAGCTCTGAGCCAAAAGCTGGCAAGGATGGATCAGGAGTCAATTTTAACATGTGAAATGTTTATTGAAGCACTAACATGAGAGAGGAATTATCCAACCTAAGTTATTAAAAACAATAAGCTCCTATTTCAAAAGATTTAATTTATATAGAATAATATACAGCCAGCGCGCCATAAGGCTGGAATTCCAGTGAGTCATTCCAATGACATCATGAACCACAAGCGCGGCGTTGCAGTGGGTTATCAATGTCTCGAAATGTCCCCACCCCTGGAAAGGAATCTCAGCCTCCTCCTTCCACTGGGATTTAATTTACCAGGCCTGATTTTGATCTGCCTTGAGCTGATTGACTTCAGTGGCGTTCCTCCTGGTTGACACTGGTGTGAGAAAAGAATCAAGCCCACTATTTATAATTCATGAGGAAGGGGCTCCAGGCTCCGTTCTGCTGTAACGCTTGCTGGGTCCCTCGGGGGGCTTTTAAAAACAAAAATTGCCAAGAACCTTCCGTGGAGCAGAGTTCACTTGAAAAACGATGAAATAAAACAACGCAGGGCTCTGTTCTTAGGGCCTAAAGCTGATCTTGAGAACAGTCCCTTCAAGGCAGTGTGATTCCAACAGCCTGGATTGTCCCCCCAACTCTATATACACAAGGGACCTTCCTTCATTGTCCCATCCCACTCCCATGCAGAACAGGGATTCAAACACTTCCATCCTCACTCATCCAGACTGTGGAGGCTTCTCTGAGACTCTAGGGTCCATACTGGTAGAAAGTAGCTGGGGAGGGAGGTAAATACATATCCCACCTCTGCCCCTTCCCCTGCTCCCCCCAAGGGAATACCTGTAAAAAGTCCAATAGCCCTGGGGCTGTATTATCTTATCCACGAACCCCACCCACCCTTGCTGCAGCCACTGTGAATCTGCTGGACCCATGCTGCCCAGAAGCCAGGAGCTGATGGGGCGAACCAGGCTTCCATG
Source organism: Mesoclemmys tuberculata (assembly GCA_007922155.1). Taxonomy (NCBI): domain Eukaryota; kingdom Metazoa; phylum Chordata; order Testudines; family Chelidae; genus Mesoclemmys; species Mesoclemmys tuberculata. The sequence continues at coordinate 15,067,430 of ML675637.1, forward strand.
CAGATGGTCCCGTAAATACTTGGGGATCCATCAGGTTTGGGATGGCTCGGGCAGCTTGTTCTTTGGGGCAGGGGCAAACCTGCACCCACAGCTGATGTGGGAGAGTGGATTTCCTTGAGATGACGATTGCTTCCTTGAGCCCTTTCCCATGAGTTTAACAATGAGAGGGGGGTGGTTTGGCTCACTGGCTTCAGTGGGGTTACTCCTGATTTACACCAGCACAGGGGAGCGCAGAATCCAGCCCCTAATGGGCTAGCACAGTTGGTTGTCATGGCAATGATGATCCTGGCACAATCCAAACATACTGGGCCAAGGAGGCCCTTGGAATGAGTGATTACAGATCTACTGATATCAGGGCACCGGCTTACAGCGTGTCTGGATTTAACCCTAGGACTGCAAGAGAGAAATAAATACAATTTAGATCCAGTGGGCCAAATTCTGCTACCATTTACTCCACTCTAAATCCAGAGCAACTCCACTGATTCCAGTGGGTACAATTCTGATCTCTTTACACTTGAGCCAACACAGAATAACTTCGCAGAGGTCAGGGGGGAGCTTCACACAGTGGTAACCAAAAGCAAGATTTGATCTGATGATCCTGTGTTTGTGCTAATGTCAACAACAATAAAGGTACAGAGAAGATGGACCCCCACAATATTGCATGAATCACAGAGAGGCAATGGGCAGACTGTTCTCTGTGAGGGCGCCGAGACTCCAGACATTGCTCCCTTTGGTCCAAAGAGCCCAAATTTGGGGACTTTCCAGGCACATTGCACAAAACATCTGTTTGGTAGGTCTCTGGAGAAAGCTGCGGGTATGCTTCGTGGATGATGAAGGGGGCAGGCGGATGATTTTAATACTGCTGAACCTTCACATAATTGTATTTACTGTCTGATTAAGGCGCATAGAGCCTTGGCTAGGCATCTCTATTATTTTAAATCTAACTGAATAAATAGATAATATATTCTGAAATTGCGATTCGAGGCTGAGATTTTTCCAAGCAGACTATGGGAATTAGGCACCAAGTTCTCAGTTTGTATGAAAACTACCTTGAGGCTTTTTTGTAAGTCCCAGCTGGAATTGTTTTCTACATGGAATGTGTAGTCACAACGTTCTATGAATCACTGGTGGGTCTGCATGTTCCCCAATTTGAATAATAAATACAGAATCCTATTACTTACTGTCGTCATCTGATTCCTCATTTTTCCTTTTTGATGTCAGTCCTGAGTGATGATAATGTGAATTACCACTCCTGATTAAGCGTGTTCCACTGCACTGCCACATACTGCGTTACAGAGGTGAATGTCAGATGAAGCCACATCAATAAAAGAGTAGATAAATAAATGAATCAGGAAGAGGACATTTTGGAGCAAAGCTATGAAACATCTTAGTGGGGTCATTTTGCTAATTATAGGATGGTGAGGTCGGAGACTCTAGATGCCCAGGCAAAGGATAAAAAAAAAAAAAAGGTATCCAACTGAATAAATAAATATCTTAAAGAAAAAGATAGTTGTCTGCCAAGAAACTTAATACTAAATGTTTGGATTGCAGTTCTGAAAAGATTTAATTGGAGATATTGCCCTAAAAATATGTAAATAGTCTCGCAGTTTCTTAACTAAAAGGAGAAACAGATGCCAGGTCTAAGATCTGAGATGTAATATGAAAAGCACTGAGGCTTCTAAAATGTCACTTAAAATGTATATAATTAGATTCTTATCTCCTTAAAGGATTGTACAGTGCTTTCCCCACTATAAGATGTAAACTCCTTATATATACCTTCTGTAACAGGAGGTTCCATTGGCTGCTTTAAACTCATTGATGGAAGAAATTTGAGCATCTGGATTTTAAAGTGCAATTTAATATTCAAGATGGACTCAAGACACAGCCTGTGGAACTGGATTTTGAACATCCCAGTGTTCATACAATTTGGCGTGTGGGTTTTTTTGCTTGGCCCCATTATCATGATTAGGGGATTTGGATCTTGGTTTAGAGTTTGAATTTCCTAGCATTTAGAAACATTTAGTTTCAGTCAAGGGGTTTGGGCTTGGACTCACTTCTTGTAAAAGAAGACTTCAGTAATAATTCCAGCTGGGTGAATGAGTTTGGGTAAAATAGAAATTGATGCATCTGCAACTATTGTTGAGGTTTAGAAGAGTTTGATTTCAATTGTGCTCATTTAGGGCCAAGCCCAAAGCTCTAGAAGTCAATGGAAAGACTCCCATCGATTTCAGCAGGCATTGGAATCTTCTTTTAATGTTTTGGCATGTCTTTGCACTGCCTGAATTTCATCAGGTGCAGCAGGAAAAGCAGTGAAATCCTGTAAGGTGGGTGTAAAGTGGGCTCCCCATAGGCTGGCTTGGTCATTGCTCAGTGACAGAGTTCCTTTCATTTTAGCAGAACATTAGGCAGTTCACCCCAATGCAATTAGTACATCTCTTCATCCCCCATCAGCCACTGACTGATTCAGCCCCACCCAAGAGATTTCTATTTTGCTTTTCCGGGCCCATGGCTTCGAGGCCTGACCCAAAACAACTCTCTTCTCGTGGCATCTCGAATCCAGCAGGCATTGGGAAGTACCAGGAATTGTGCACATTTTCCAACCCAGTTTAGGTTCCGGTCGGAGTTGTGCAAAACCCTGTACAGAGAGCCAGGACCTGTTTGCCCATTTTTGGATTTTGTTACTTGAAATTCAGGTCAGGATCGCTGAGACCCCAAGCAGAGTTTCCAGTGATGCTGGATCTAGTTGGTGGCTCTGGGAACAAACCATGTGGATTTTGCGAGGGTTGCCTGGGCTCCATCTTGAGACCAGTTGCGACCAATGCCTGCCAGTTTCAGCTGTGCTCTGTGGGTCCAGAACTAGGAAAAGGGTTTGCACCAGGATCCTGGTTCAAACAGTGCTAGACGAGACAATCCTGGTAGGAGACACCGAGGGATGGCAGCAGGGAAGCCTGTACTCATGTTAGCTCAAAGCATCACAGAGGACATGCGTATGCTGCTGATCAAAGGATGCTTTAGTTGCTAGAACATGCACCCTTGTGGCCATAGTGTGCCAGCGGGCAGAGGAATTAGGACTGCTCTCTCGTGTTTTGTTGAGCAGAGGTAGAAATCGTGCCCTACATGTGGGGTGTGTGTGTGTGTACACAAATATATTTGGGAGTGTTCATCCAAAGCCTATTTACGTCAGTGAGCATCTTTCTATTGAGTTCAGTGGCCCTTGGATCAGGCCTGGCTGTGCTGAGGGAAAGGAGTCTCCTTTCAGCTTCTCTCAGTGTCATATAACACAGCTCGTTTTCCTGAATTGGGCAGGAGGTGTCCTCTAAGGGTTTGTCTACATGGCAGTTAAAAACCCGTGGCTGGCCCGGGCCAGCTGACTCACTCCAAGGGGTTGGGCTAAGGGACTGTTTACTTGGGGTGAAGACGTTCAGGCTCAGGATGGAGCATGGGCTCTAGGACTTCACGGGGTGGGAGGGTCCCAGAACTCAGGCCGCACCAGGATCCTGGACGTCTCTACCGCAAACACGCTACCCCTTAGCCCAAGCCCTGCAAGCCCGAGCAGCTGGCACAGGCCAGCCATGGGTGTCTAGTTGCAGTGTAGACAAACTCTAAGAGCTTTCTCCAGTAGCGGGGAATTGCAAACACATTCTCATGATAGCCAAAAACTGGTGATCATCGAGGAAAAGACTTTCCGTTCCATGGCAGCAATCAGACAGTGTGAACTCCGAGACACATGCCACCCCACAGCTCTTTGCCGCTCTACACCACCCAACCCCCTCTCCTTCTTTCTCCCTTCTCCTTTGGCGGCTTCTTGTAAAGCTGTATTTGCAGTACTTAGAGTGTGTGGTACTCAGAGAGGTCAGGAGCTAAGGGAAACTGATATGGCCACAGAATATTGGGGGTGGGCAGGGTAATGGACCCACCATTTTACACAGAGCTTGCCACATATTTTTGGAAGTTGATTTTGCATCTGCAAAATGTAGTGCCCCCTGGTTCCTCACCCAGGAAGGGGCAGACTTTTCTAATAGATATCTCACAGAGGAAGCTTTGAAAAATTGATAGACCAAGCTCCTTAGCGGGTGCCCACTACTATAGCCCAGTGAAGTCAATGGATCCAGTCCATGCACTGCTTCTGAGGTGAGAACCAATCTCATCCAAGGTAAATTTTTTCAGTTCAGAAATTTAGAGAAATGCAGAGATGTTTATGCAAAATTATAGGCAAGTTTTGGATTGAAATGAGCCCATTTCGCTCTCTTTCAGGAGAGAGATCCTGTTTCAGAGCCTCTTTCAACCCCCAAATTCAGTAGCTGATTGCTCAACAAAATGTGAAATCAGGTATCCAGGGTCTCCCTGCAAAGGTTTGGGACAGCACTAGAAATGGAGCTTTGTCACTGTCTCCTTCTCCTCTCCCACCCCAGAGACGCTGTCTCTTAGTCCGTCTCATGAAGTACAGTGAAATAAAACACTAGCGCTGCTTTATAAAGGAGGAGAGGAAATGACCAAGTCTGATTCATTGAAGCCAGTAGATATATTTCCATAGACTTCAATGGGCTTTGGATTGGGCCCTAAAAGAATCAAAAAGAAAGGAGAAACAAATAAACTTCAAAGGAAAAGTGGGAAAGAGAACAGAGGAGGATCGGGGGGGTTGATTCCATAAGGTTCCAACATAGTTCACTGTTTGGCACTCCCCTTTGACCCCCCCCCCGACTCAGAGGGGTACTGCAGCCCTATAGGGATTCCTCCACTTTGATCACTGTAGCTTTGTGAAGTTTCTGTAAATCCTTCACCTCCAGCCCGTAGCTTTACTCAACTGCTCTCGCGTCATTTTTCGAATCCAGAATAATTTTTTTCCAGCGCAGGGGGGACTATTTGGAACGGATTTTTGACTCCTGTGGGAACGGTGGAGCTGACCTTCGTGGCGCAGTCCTGTGAACTGGCTAGCGCAGACTGATTGGCACCTCTGCAAAGACTGAAACCATCACCTTTGCCTCCACTGTCTGCCTCTGAGCTCAGCTCTCCCACACAGCGGTGTAAAGTGCCTCTTGTCTGCTACCAGGCCAGCCGTGGAAGTTTGGAAAAGGTTTAATTTAGCTCTTTTTTGAATCCTTTCGTCCTGCCAAAAAAATCTGAACTTTGGTTCCAAAGTGAGCTTAGAAATCCTAGATCCCAGGGGACGAAGAGTGGGGGGGGGAAATGGGGTATCATTTTAAAGGAGAAAGAGTGATGCTACTGGTCAGTGGTTTTTATCCGCTGATAATTTATTTTTATATTTTTAAAGGGATGGTTGGTTGGTTGTCTTTAATCTGATTTAGTGCCTTATCACAAAAGGTTAGCAAATAAGACCAAAATTTGGGGCAACAGTGACACCCAGTGGCCAGACAAATGCATCCTTGGTGTGTTTTCTCTAGGGCTCTTTGTCATCCTTTTTGGCAATGTGGGACCCGATTCTGATCTTGCTTACACCAGTGTAACTCCACTGGGCCAGGCTTTGCTTTGAATTATACCAGTGTGAATCCAGAATCACACCACTGACACTAGTGCAGTTGAGAGTGGCATCTGACCTACCAGCGTTCTAGCGGTGTAGAGCAGAATCCATTTTATTTTTACCAAGAAACTATTAAACTAACCAAAGGCCAGAACCTAAGCTGGTGAAATCAGCATAGCCCCAATGAAGTAAGTGCATGATTGCCAATTCTCACAATTTTACCGTGAGTCTCTAGATATCTGGCAGGTTGCTTAAAGCCCCAGTTCATGGAGTCATGGGAATCTGCAAAAATCTCACCTTTTTTGAGTAAATTTCTAACCCTTATAGTTATTGAGAAAAGCCTGTACACCTGAAAGGTTCAAAGAGCAGAAGGCAAACAAAAAGAATGCAATAGGTATTATTACTATTGTTTAATCTCATGATTTTTAAGGCAATCTCATGATTTTGGCGGGGGGATTGACTCATGCTTTTTGACTGCTTGGGAGCGGCAATGTTGAAATAGAGCTACGCTGATTTATGCTGGCCTACCATCGGGCCCAAATGATCTATCTAATACAATGGTATGCATCTGATTTAATTTTCCTTCCCTTGGAAATATCTTTTTCTTCTTTGTTCCTTTCTTGCTGGAGAAAAGGCCGGCATTAAAAGCAAAATGCCCCAATTTCCTCTTAATTTCCCCACACACACACACCTTTAGGTAGGTCATTAATCCAATGTTTAACAACTGTCCCTTTCCATCTATTATGACACTGCAGCACACAGTAGCAATGATCTCACTACGTGTGAAGGTGATGGGTCAGGGATTATTGATCCCCAGCTATTGATCCTGGGATTCAACAAACGAGGTGTGTTTCATTTCTGTATGTAAGGAACAATTACACAATGTGGCATCAACTGGAGAAATTGCATGTGATGCAAGGTATTTCTTTAAATTTTTTTAATCTCTAATTATGTCAGCTGTGATGGGCAGGTTAACAACGAGCTGTCAGAGAGGAAACTCTGAGAGTCCTCAAGAGATCAGCAATGAGACATCTCAAGTGATCTAGCTGACTTAAGATGTCAAACATAATACAGCTGATACAGCAAGCAATGAGCTGCATGGAGCAATCAGGAGACACAAGGGCTCAATTCCGTATCTGCTCACCATTCAGTGGGGCCGCTGACACAGGAAAGGGGCTGCAGGACCGGCCACTAGGTACAGAAATATAAACAGCCGGGGGAATGAGATATCTCAGAGAACGCTACCACAGAAAGTGTTACTAATCATGAATTTACTAATTGCTGCAGACAGAGGCTTGATTGAAGAGGCAGTACACCAGAGACATGGGTGCTGGAACAATTTTTATAGCGGGAGTGCTGAGAGCCATTGAACCAAATTGTAAACCCTGCATTTAATGGAATCCGCTTCTGCGGAAGCACCCCAGAGCCCCTAATTCCATCACCTAGGGAGACACTCCTAGGACTAGGGAGAGGGAGCGTTTCTCTTGAAGAGACTCAGATACTATGGTGATGGGCAGCTGCATAAGAGCATAGATAGGTAGCTAACGAATGCTTATGACTGGAAATTTCAAATGAGCCGAAGAGAGTTAGGGAGCATGTTAATGGGAGTTGGGCATTTGACTCTTATGCTCTTTTGAGAATCCCAGTCTGTCCTTTTTATGATGCACAGGATTATTGGATCCTTAGAGCCATCCTTCAGTGAGATGTAAAAAGCAGGAGCCTGTCCCCAGTTGGTGTAAATTGCCAGGGCCCCCTTGATTCCACCAGGTCACGTGAGCTAGGAATCGGGGCAACAGGTGCTGACCATTTGTGATCATCAAAACCGAGATTGTTTTTTGCAAGATGTGTTAACCCCATTGCTCTGGCTCAGTTCCAACGCGGATAATTACAGTTCAGTTTGGTGAATCCAGTGGGGTAATTAGTTACATCCAGCTAAATAAATTCTCCTTGTAAGTTCAGTTGGCTGCAGCATCCTTTACTTTCTGTCCTCCACCAACATGTGGTGTTACTGGGTGCTGTGAAGCACTGGCCATGCCTCACCCAAAGGAAGTTGCTGTTGCTCTGGTTGTCAGTGAAATTACCATCCATTGTTTATAAGTCCCTGTGGATGGAAGAACCTGGAGGCAGTGGCTCATGTGGGAGACTCCCCAGCCAAAGGAGGCCTGGTGGGAGGGAAAAGGGGGGACTGAAATTGAGTCCCTGCCAGGGCAGGACAGGAACTGGAATTTGCTCCCCACCCCCAAAGAAATTTCTAAATTGGTATTGCTGCCATGTAGGAGTGCTGCGCCAGATCCTGCTTCTAATCTCATGGCAATGTAAATCTGAGAGAATTACGTTGGAGTGGGGTAAAACTGGGGTAATGGAGCGGAGACTCAGTTTCTCTCTGTGCCTTACTGAAGTGCCAAAAGCCTAAAACTGAGCAGACAATAATAACTTGCACGTAGATGTTACTTTTCATCTGACGCTCTCGCAAGCAGTAATGGAGCCTCACAATAATCATTTTACAGATGGACACAAAAAGAAGGCAGAGAGAGGTTAAATCACTAGGTTGAGAAAGTGAGCATTTGAAAGAACCAGGAAACAAACCCAGGAGTCCTGCCTCCCTCTCCCCATTGGTAACTGCTGGAAACAGACACCCCAAAATTTGTGAAAATCCAGCGTTTGTGGATACAGCCTTCCTCACAACAGGGAAACCCGGTATGATTTGGGTGTAGACAGCTGCATACCCTGAGTATGGAATCTCAAACTTTTAAGACTATGTTGAAGATTGGCAAACAAATGACAAGCGTGCCAAACTAGCTGTATTCACAACCCTTAATTACTACATCATCAGCTTGTAGAATATCAGGAGAACCCCTCAACAGAATCACACTCTCAAACATTTGGCTCCTATTCTTCACTTACATAAATCCAGAGTAATGTTTTATAAAGAAGAATAAAAATAGCTTTCCCGGAAGGAGTTCCCAAGTCCTCTCAGCTATTGTTCCCCCTATCCCAGATGCTTGGTAAATACCACTTCCGTTTCATGCTTCGTTGGCTTCTTTTGTAGTTTAATCCGTGCTGACATAGAATGGATTAGATCCATCTGTTCCAATCCCCTGGGTGTGCCAGGCGCTGCTCAAACATGGCTGCTCAACTAATGTATGTCATGCCACTCCATTACTAAGCCAAAGAGTCAGACAGGGAATAGGCAATTCGTATGTGCAGTCAGTAGACCTAGTGGGACTAATTCTCCATTGGCTTGTACCTGGCGTGTTCATTTACATTTGAGCAAAGTAGGCACAAAGCACCAACACTGCACTCTGGCCTGATTCTCCTTCCATTTGTAGTGGTGTAAATCAACTGCCCTCAGCTGGAGTTTCTCCTTACTTACACTGATATAAGAGGGAGGAGAAGCAGGCTTAAAGTTAGATAAATTTCATAAATACCCTGGGCCGGGTCCTCAGAGGTTATAAATCAGCATTACTCCTATAACAGGGTGATCTGCCTCCTTAATGGCCCTCCAGGGAGAAGCCCAAGAGGCAGGGGCTGGGAATCAGCAGAACAACACCTTGTGATTGGGCTCCAGGCTTTCAGCTGGGCAATAAAGGAGATCCCAGCTCCACCTGGGAGAGAAAAGATCCAGGAGAGAGACGGGGGGATACTCTGGTTACAGCAGAGTAAGAACCTGCAGACAGACAGGCAGGCAGGCAAGCAGGCTGCCCACCCACCAGCCCACTGGCATACCCTACCCAGTACTTTCCTGAGGCCAGAGGGCCTAATCTGAGCCATTAACCAGGCTGTTGTGTGTCTTGCTTTGTTTCTTGCATTGTTGCGTTTTTTCTTTGTGAGGCTTGTACGCTGAAGGACAGGACAGAAACTAAGTGGGGGCTGGCGGACGGTTTGTCCCCAGCTGGCGATTAGGACTTCCGATTTACAACTCCATTGAATCCCGCTAAACCGGCTGGGAATATAATATGCTGCAGACTGGGGATACCGTACAGACGATTCGTCCATCAGCATTTTGTCGTGAAGCTCTGTGACATGAGGGAAATCTTAGTAGTGAAGTTTCCGTCATCTGACATTATCTGATGCATTCAAAACCTGGAACAAAACTGATGACAGCTGTCCTGCTGTTATTTCAGAAGGAAAGCATTCAAATACAAAAGCCATGCATGGAGAGGATCTGTTACTCACCTGGCCCTGCACACTTCCTTTTATTTAAACATTCATCAGTCTAAAAGTAGCAACAAGTTTTAAAAGACCAAAAAAACCCACTAGTTTCAATAAAGCCAAAAAGTCACTTGAAGAGATAGCCAGCTTTTGGACATTAGGGCTAAATTCGAAGTAACTAAATTTAAGTCTGAAGGAATCACTCTGGATTTACGCCAGTGTCACTGAGATCAGATCCTGGTTCTAAATCAAAACCTCCAGTTGTCAATGCTAAAACAGCAGCATCTTCTTACAGTCACTTTATATCACACGTCTCTGAAAGGAAGCACCATGTGCTACCTAAACTATGACTTTGTGGGCCAGGACTGTCTTTTCACCAAACCCAAGATTCACAGACGTGACCGATCATTTTCAGGTGTTCAGTCTGAGACACCATTCAGGGACCTGATTTTTCAGAAACTGGACAACACCCACTCTCTACAAATTAGACTCTTTTAGGGTTGCGCCATATGAGCCATCCGAAACCTGAGGCTTGCAAAATCACTAGTCACTTTTGAAAACATGGATGTCTGCCCATATAGCATCCAGCACAATGGGGCTCTGATCCCTGACAACTGGATTTGGGCAAGTACTGCACTACTAATGATGGCAGCAATCGGTGAGGTCAGATTTTGATTGCTGTCTGGCAAAATCAGGCTTATTCAGAAATTACGTGAAAAACTTCTGAGGTTATACAAAACCTAAAAACAAGGGGCTGGTGCTTTATGCAGAATGCAGGTTTTCTTCTCTGGCCATCCAGGAGAACACGTTATACTGTGGCTATCATCCCCAGGAAACTGCTAATGATTCTATAATTATGGGTAATTATTAGGAAAAGCTAACTCTCCTTTGCAACTCTGGGGCCTCGCCAGCCTGCCCGCTTTTCCCCTAACAAAACTGAAGTTGCCCGGGACACGCTACTTTTGAAGATGAGTTATGGCAGAGGAGGAAACATTTCCGAAAACGGTGCAAACTTTGAAAATGGTTCAGGTTCGGTTTGGAAAGTCAACAGAACTGCGGTTTAGGTTGGTTGGGAAACAGCCCAGATCAGTTTGAGCCACTCACACAGATTAGTTTATACGCACTGCAAATTTCTCTCTAAAGCAATCTCTTCACAGGGCTCTCTAGCACCGATGGGATAATCTATCAAATACTTGACTTCACCTTGCACTTTGAGGCCATGGAAAGAGAAGTTTCCCTCAAAATGCTTTAAGCATCTGGCCATGATACGTTTTAAACTTGATTCGAGGAACATGCAAAAATATATTAATAATCCACCACTGGGAATTGAATACACTGTGATACAGTTATTCACGGGTTGGTGGTTTGTTTGTTTTTTTCAATCTCTCTTTTCCCCCCACCCCCAACCCTCCAAGTCCTGAATAGCGTCTTGGAATTCTGATCAGGAATGTCAAGAATAAATGAATGTGTTGGCTCTGCGAGGCGAAGCGACGCTGTCCCTCAGAGATGATAGTAACACAAGAAATTAATGAAATGGGTGGCACTCTGATGTCAGAAGGATCAGAGCCAGAGGTGGTTTGCTAATGGGAGTCTCTGCATGAATCTCCCCAGACTGCAGAGCAGTCAAGGAGATTATATTCTCAACTGTTAAAGCTGTTTACACATACCAAGCAGCACTGACTGCCTCTTTGTGGCAAGTTGTTTACATGAATTTATTTTGGGAAAATTCCATTAGACGGGACCAAGATTTCTTCATAAATCATTGAATCTAGCTTGTGTACTGATAAAATCTGGTGAGTCATTTATTCTTCTGGGCGGCGTTTAGCTATGTGTGTTCATTATATGTAAGGAGCAACTTACATGGGTCGTATAAAAATAATGAATTGCCTATGGCTACTCCGCAGTTGTGGACATTTTGCTCTTCTGGGAAAAACAGTATTAGAAAATGAACCTCAGTGCTCATCCATCTAATATAATTCACTAGCCAAGTCGCAGATCTACTGGATGCTCCACGTTTGGCTCAGTGAGTAAAAGCAGAGCCCCTCTCTCTTCTGTTAGGCACTAGAACGACCTTTGCCGGTACTGTCTGGTGTGTTTGTCAAAGTGTGCATGGGCTATGCCTCAGTTGCCCTGGGGACCTGGTCAGGGATATCACTGCTAATGGTTGTGTCTTCCTTCAGCAAAGAAGAATCACTGCTGTCGGATCCTAACCCCTCAGGTCAAGTCCCAGCTGGGATGGAATCTTTGCCAGTTGGAGTTTACGCCTAGCCCAGGTTTAAAGTTCATTGGTGTTGCGTAGAGCCTTGAGCAACTTTCAGAACTAAATTCAAACCAGGAGAAAGTCACCTGGTTTCTTGTTTGCTTTCTTGCTTCTCTCCAAATCGTGGTAGGCTCACAAACCTTTCTACAAAGCTGGCCCAAGTTTTGAGAGGACCCATATATTCATTCTCCAGTATTGGATAGAAAGGGTTGTCTGTCCTGAACCATCCTGTACCCCTGCTCTAGAATTCCATAAGATGGCTCAAAAACACTTACAGGAAGGATCTCATTCTCTTAAAGAAATTCCACTGTTTTTAGGATAACTTCTATAAAACCCTTATTGGTTCTATCCTGATTAAATTTTATAGGAATTTTCCTCAAACAGCCTGGCTCAATGGCTATCAGTCTTACCCCTGATTCTCCAAATAATAATTAATAATAATCCCTGTTCCAGAAGGCTGCTTATCAGGAAGTGAACTTCTTAGTGCCCAGAATGACGAAATAATGTAGAAAACACAAGAGGTAAGAAAAATGTTTCAGTGGCATGTTTGCTTCTGACCGAGGTTGTCTCCATCTCTGTAGCCCTATGGGAAATAGAACATTTTCCAACCACGGCTGTCATCAGCCTCCACCACTCTTCATTATCCAAATTAAAAGCCCTTTGCCCCTATTCTGAGATTGGCTTTCTGTGTTCTTACTTCAGCTTTCTGCTCTGATATAGATTGAATGTTTATATTGGAATCCTAGGCAGTTTCCCCTAAGTCTTCCTGGCCTTTCTATCCTTAGACCCCCTGATTGGGCGTTTCATCCCCCTTTGTCATCTCTATCAATTATTGTGGCATTAGCTGCCTTCGTTTGCTCTGGATTAAAATAGGTCACAGGTTGCCTAGGGGAATCCATCGTCTGAGATCTGTAGCCTGGTGAATGTTTTGCTGGATTTGTATTTATTTATTTATTTGGGGGTATATCATGCTTCCTTGGGGTGATTGTAACGCACAGGGGGGAAGAGGCACTTTCTTCAGTGCAGGCTCGGCCTTTTGAGTATCTTAGCCAAACAGCAGAAGAAAGGGTTAAATATAGAGCTCCAAGGCATGCATGTGGATCCCCTTGACTCAGGGATGTCCAGCCAAACCCACCCCATAGCCTTGAAACTCTATGAGTGACTGATTGCCACAGTAGACGTCTGAGGCCGCTCAAGCACTAGACTGAACCAAGGAGCCAAATGCCCCTGCTGCTGCTCTGAAACTGGTTGACTTGGCATCTGCGCACTGAAATGGCCACCTGGGAAAAGAAAAGAACACAGCCCCTCTGAAAGTCTTGTCAGGAATGAGGAACCTGAAACAAATATAGGGGAAGGGCCTGATCCTACAGTGACCTGCTAATCTGGCTAACCCTGACCCATGCACGCAGTTCCCTTGAATTCAGTGAGACGGATTGTACAAGTAAGGATTGCTCACCTGGGGAAGGCCGTGCAGGACTGGGCCCCAAAATGAGCTTCCGTTTTTTCTTCTTCTCTAGAAAAAGCCTCTGGAGTTACCCATCGCTACATAGCTCACCCAGCTCAGAGCAGACCAACAATGACCGTAAATTAAACATTCCCCACTGAGACGGGCACCGCTCCACCCAACAAATAGCTGTGTTCCTAGCCAGAGGTTCATAACCAATGTCCCATTAGGAAGCAAAATGCCTCATGGCACGCTCTTGCAGCAAATCAGTTGCAAGCCCGCTGGAGCAGTCTGGTACAGCTATGTAAAACAAACTAGTGGTAAACATGCAGCAGACCCCACATTCATCTGCAAGTGAAGCTTGCAGTAAGGCCCGTGGCACATGTTCAAATCTTGTGGCAAAATTGCAGTGTGTCTTTAGCAGATGCTTTAATAACACTGACCCTCTTTCCCTGCCCTCTCCAACTCTCTCCCTGTCCCTTCTCTTTCCATGGCTCTACCTTTCCTTCCCATGTTCTGTTACCTTCCCTGCTTAGGGCAAGGTCCTTACACTGCTCACATAGGGTTTAATGAGGGTTTATGGCTCACCTGTGTGACAAATACTTGTGGTACCTATTGAGTTATACTCTGGATGCAGTTGTTGGGCCTGATTCTGGCCTTGCAGACAGTGGTGTGAATTAGGAGTGACTCCATTGAAGTCACTGGACTTAACTGGTGCAAAGGGAGAGGTCTCCTCTTTATCTGTGTGTCCTTCTCTGCTACTGCTGCTGCTGCTGCAGCCTTTGGATGCTAACTGGGACCATTTCGCCATAGAACCTTCCAACGTCTGACCTATTAGGGGCTACTCCTCTTCCTGCCCCGTAGCACATTATCCTCACCCCCACCAACAAATCTGATACGCAAGTCCTCGTCTCTCGGGCTTTGCTTTTGTGTTTCAGCTCTCCTTATTGGCACAAGTCTTCTCGACAGGATCTCCATGTGCAAATAACTCATTTAAGGTGGGGACCTGGGGGTCATCATGATAGGGGAGGAAAAACAATAACCCCATCTAAACAATGGGGAAAACATGGGATAACCCCAATGATTCATAGGTGAGTCTTAGACAAACTCAGTCAAATAAACAGTCCCCAGAGTTAAAACGTTTAAAGGCTGGTCAGACAAATGTGCTTGGAATGTTCCACCCGCTGGCCAAGAGGAACTCAAGGGAATTGGAGGGACAAACCGAAATGAGACGTTAAGACTGGCAGCTGCCTCCCCCAAAGGTAGACGTCGTCAGATCAGTCCATGGCAGGGAGCAGCTGGAAGACCAGTCACCAGCGCAAGCTCTAAGGGCCGGGTTGGAAGCGCCAGCTTAGCACACCAAACCTCTGCTCTGACCAGAGGCATCCGGAGGAAGATGGCATTGCTGATGCTGCCCCAAGAATGCCCGGCTTTCCCCATGTTTCAAACACCCCCAGGATCAGGGTCTTTCTCGTAATCCTGGGCAGACTCGCTTTCTGCATGGCTTGGGAAAGGCCACATGCACTACTGTGTAGGGAAATCCGATCTGAGGACGGCCTACGGATGTCCGTCACTCTCAGGTTAACACAAGGGTGTCACAGAGGTGATGCGGTCAGTCGAGCCGGAGAAAGTACCACCACAGAGCTCCCAGAGGCTTCCCCGTTTATGTGTGGTGCTGTGAGATGCCAACTGCAGAGATGCCGCCCATTTTGCCGAGAGGGCGGCAGCAGCCAGGGTAAGAACAGACTGTTGGAGCAAGAGTCAAATGTGCGGATGGAGGCTTTCACCCCAGGGGAGGGCAGGAAGCCAAACTACCACCCTCTTCCCACAGGACATCCCTGGCGATGTTTTAGCTTAATGTTGGGGCACTACAAGATCCCTCTCACTGGCTTCCCCCTGGGAGATGCACTGACTCAGTGTAGCTCCCATGTATTATACCAAATCAGCTCTTATCATGTGCTGAATCAGCTCCTCTCCCAGCCGGCTGGGCCCTGACCCCTTCTGATTCGGCCCCAGCCAGGCCCGACTGCTCTCCTCCATCTGAAAGACCTACTGCCATTGCAGGCCAGCAATGTGGGAGTGAACTGGGATTGAGAAGAGCACGGTTCCTGTTTTAGCGCCACCTGATGCAATGCAGGGAGCTGCGAAACTGCAACAAACTTTCGGCTCAGCAGTTAGTTCATTTTTTCTCTCTCTCTTTTCGTCTGTTTAGAAATTGTTGGCAAATCTAGCGATCATGAAAACACTGGCCGGAGCCAGGTATAGCGTGGGCAGGTTCCGTGCGAGCTTCCTCCACACAGCCCTGCCAATACAGCTCCATCCTGGCCCACACCATCCCTGCTATGCCAGCCTTTGGCCTTCCTAAAGCAGACGCTACGAGCTTGTGATGAATTGAGGCATGTTATGAGGTGGTTTAGTGTTATGGACAGATGCCTGCAGAAGATGTTGTGCTCATTAATCTGTCTGCGTGTGCGTGTGTGTGTGTGTGTTCTCTCTCTCTCTCACACACACATGCACATATTAAGCCATGCGCAATATTGCTTTGATTTCCACTGCCACATTAGACCCCGCTCCATGGAAGTCAAACACACAGGAGAGCCTTTACCTTTGTTAAGGGCTCCATCATGGCCTACAGCTCCAGCCCCATGTCGGGTGGGGTGGAGCCGCATTAACCCAGGGGAAGGCCCTCTGCCTTGGAAAAAATTGACTTCCTTGAGCACTGGGGAGTGAAGCGGCTGCACCAACTGGGTAAAAATAGCGCAGTGACTTGGCTGACTGGACACAGAGGGTTGCCACGGCCTCCGTCTCGGTTTCGAGTCTTATGCCACATCCAGCCCATGGTGTCTGAGTCCCAGCTCTATCCCTTCCCATTGGCAGAGGCTAGAGAATTGGCAGAATCCTTCTGTCCCTGGTGTATGAGAATTCCCAGCCCCAGCCAAAGAGGCAATCAGGCAGGGAGGACCCAAGTTCTCTATCCCTCCCTTGCACACGTATGCTGAGGTCTGCCACCCTTTGACACCAGGAAAGATCCTGAGGCAGGGCACTGGCCTGGACAGGAGACTGGGTTTTCTTCCTGCCTCTGCCACTGATCTTCTGCATGAACTTGTGAAAATCTGCGGCCACTCTTTCCCCTCCCAACCTTTGTTTGCCTTGTCTATTTAGATGGTGAGACTTCCCGGGCAGGACTATGTGTATGGGGGTCCTCTACATGCTACTGGTATAGAAATAATAACTAAGGACCAAAGATTAAATTCTTCCACTGGCACCAATAGCTGTCTGCCCAAGCGAAAGCAGAGTGAAGGCTTTGCTGTTCGGCCCTTCTGAGATCCAGTTTTTGATGGCTCCAAAGTTCAAATCGGCTGAAGACAGGGGAGGAAACTTTAGCTTTGTAAAAAACAACCAGGCAAAAGATAAGTAACTGCTAAGAAAACTGATGAGCAAATGAAATGCAGAACTTGCAAACAACCAATTTTCCCTATTGGCTAAAGGTGGACACTATAAAATAGATTTTTTTCTCTTCACAAATCATTTAAACATAAGTAAAAAATCTGTAGTTCCTGCTGCAGAAAGTACCCCAAGGAATAAAAATGCAGTGAATCATGGGTATTTTATTACTAGTTTGTGTGTCTATCTGATGGCAAGCATCAATGGCTTCCCTTACGGAGGGTGCCCTTGGGGATAGAAGAATGTAGAGAACAGCTTACTAGTTTCTGTGTCTGTCTAATGGCAAAAATCCATGTTTTCTTATAGAAGATACTGCAGCAGCAGTAACGCACGGGCAGTACTTTAGCTTGTGTATTTGACTTTCGGGTGGCAAACTATAAAACTGGATTGAAATTTCCTCACTGGTGAAATGGCCTGCTGTGCCAGCCAGCCCTCCCGTGTGGGCTGCTATCCTGGCACAAGAGAGGTGGAAACCTTGCCAGGCAGGGGATACATGTGGCCCACAGGATTTAAGGGTGGTGATACACTTATTTGTAAATAGCTGAGGAGGAGGATTAAGAGACAGAGTGAGCGTGCCAGGGAAAAATCCAGAGTTTAGCCAAAGGATCAACATTCAAATAGACAGTGGAGTCTACAATTCACGCACACACACATACACCCCGTGGCCTATGAGTGTGGTGTTCAGGAATCACTCTGGTCCATGGCGCTTGACAGAGATCCTCTTTATTCGGAGACCAGTTCCAACTGCCTCTGCATCACAGAGCATGGGCTTTGCCCAGCCACTCCCCTGGATTCCCTGGCTGGGAAGCTAGCCCACTTAAAGGTACTGTTCCCAACGCCACCATGAGCACTGGTAGAGAGAGTCCTCTCAGAATGGATGCTTGATATGTGACTTAGCAGAGGAGGATTATAACAAATCACCTTTTATTATCATGAGCCGTAGTGCTATTGGCCCCACCTAAACCTGAGGCATGGCTGGAGTGTCTGTCATGTGCTCCAGCTATGCTCTGCTGGTGTGTATTCCTTAGGGATCATCATCAACTGGCAGACATTTGAGCAGCCTCCACTCTGCCGGGGCATAGGGCAGTGCATTTCCAACCTAAGACTCCAGGAGCTGTGCTCACTCCCTAGCAGCTACTGCTCCAATCCTCTGAGCCGAGAACCTGGGCCCCAGTGCTGTATAAATGCAAAATGGAATTAGGCTTCTAAAAATCTACATCATCAGTGCATGGGAATCCACAGGGGCGGGAGCTTTCCCAATCATGCACAAGAACAGGAGCAAAATCGCCTCTTGCAACCATGTGGCAAACTCCACAGGGCGAGTTTAGACCCAAGAGAAGTCTGTCATCTTATTATCGGCTGCCATGCGGTAAGAGCTCCCACGGGCGCTGACGCTCTTTATCTGTCGGCCCAAGGCACTCGGAAAGTGTGAGATTGTTTCCTAGCATAGCAGACCTAAGAGGACCTCAGAGAAAGTCGCTTGCAGACTATTCCTTCCAACAGTAGTTGCGCCCCACCCAGAGAAAAATAGACCCACGCCAAAGTATGCTTGACAGCCTGCTCATACACCTACCCAAGACCTTGACACAACTTTAATTACATTACCTACCCCTGTAAGTTTTAAATACACCGCTACTGACCAATGGCACTGCCCAGGTTTCCTCAGCAGCTGGCTGCTTCCACCTTGCCGCCCGGCTGCCCCGCTAGGGCAGAGCCGATACCTCCCCCTCTGCCCCGCCCCCCTTAGGTTTTAATAGGGGGGAGGTGCATGCAAAGGTCTCTGTGGGCGGGGCCATCACCAGGCGCCGAGGATGCTGGGAGTGGAAATCGGCATGGCCGCGGCGCATGTTGAAACTGACCCACAGTCTGGGTGGCCTGCTGAGGGGAGTCGGGGAGTGGGAGGTGGCACTCTCTCCCCGCCCCCTTCAGGTGGTTGACACAAGCCACCTGGCATTGCTGCTTCCCCCCCCAAATGTTCCTCCATGCCCCCCCACCCCCCCGAGGGCTCACCCCGCAGTTAGATAACCTCTGCCTTACAACCTTGCCAAAGCCACTCTCGCCAATCCATTCCCTCTGGGTTCTGATGTACTTGGCTGGTCACGTCTGAGGCTAACCGATCGGGGGGGGGGGTGGACGGTCATACACAGCAGCACCTCTAGGGACTGTGATTTCTGTTTACCTTGTCGGCTCTTCAGAGTCGGGGCTATTGTAACTTTACAACCTGCCTGGAGCAAGGGGCAGCCCAATGAATGAATTTTGACTCAGAGTCTCAATTCCTCCCCTGCTTCACTTATGTGCCTGACCAGCGAGTAGGGGGCAGGGCCGGGGCCCTTCCACTTTTTGTACCATTCTGTGCCCCCTTCCCACCCACTTGTTTGCAGTGGGTGGCTTTTGGGCAAGTAACCCCTCTGCTCCTCCTCATGTCGGCAGGATGTAATAATAGCAGAGACGTTTGGGGGTGGAGGGCTCTGACTTCCCAGAGGGCTGTGACAATCTAATCCTGGGTGTTTGCGCTGCACCTGGCGCAATGGGGCTCTGTCTGATTTGGGGTCTTTGGGGTGCTACTGTTATAAAAGTGATCATTAGTTCTAGAATTGATCCTCATGCGGTTTGTGCTCAGGACCGCCAGCAGCTGTAGGCCATTGTGATTTGTGAAATATGCTCCACGTGCTATGCCACCGGTGGGTAAAAGAACAGGGCAACCACAGCTGTGCGCATCTCTCTCATGCAGACCCACAGGCGACTCTTCTATGGATTGATAGGTTTCAAGGGCAGCAGGGACTAGCATGATCATCGTGTCTGAGCTCCTGCATAGCACAGGCCAAAGAACCTCACGGAGCAATTTCTATATCCACCACGTCTGCGTGAGCGACAGCATCGCCTTTACAGAGATAGGGGACCTTGACTTAAAAGATTCCAAGCAGTGGAGAATCCACCACGTCACCAGCTGATTACCAATTACCCTCATTGGTAAAAATTTTCATCTTGCTTATTAAGACAGATAAATTCTCTCAAGACCCGATGTTCTAACATTTAAGTTCGGCACCTCCATACCTTTCAGGATCTGAAGCTAAGCTCCACATCTCTCCTCTGCATTTCAGTCCTGACTAGTTTCAGCAGCTCCCTGCTCAGCTTTCTGCCTTCTAAGAATCCTCTTCTTTGGTGCTTAACTCCTCCCGGACCTGGGTGCCTAACGCAGGGCTGGCAATTGCACTAGGCAGCAAGGCGTCTAGCTAGGAGTTAGGTGTCGTGACGCTAAGCATGGCACTCAGAGCTGGATTTAGGGGCAGGTGGCTGCCGCGGGTGCCGGGCTTGGGGGACACTGGGCTCGGGGTGCTGTTTCAGTTCTGAGTGATAAAAGGGAAAATAGAAGGTTTGAAGTAAAGGATTTCAGGTATCCGCATGCGGATTCATTTTTCACTGACCTCCTAAAATGTTCTGAACATTTGTAGATTCTCGGGAACCTTCCAGGCTTTCAGAGAACTATGGGGGTGGAGTGTCAAAAATGCTCCTCATGTAGGGCGCCATTTGGTCGAGGGTCGACCCTGATTGTACTGCCTAAGACTCTTTGTGCATCTAGCCTATGAATCCCATTGAAAATCAATGGAATATGTGCACCTAAATCCTTTAGCTGGTTTTGAAAATCCCCCTTTCCTCCATTAGGCCCACGCCGTGCACTGAGAACTGTGCAGAGGTACCTGTGTGGTCTTCAATGTCAGATCAGAGCCTTGCTTCTGTTTACCATTTCAGAATGCCAAAATGGAATTTAAAAAACAATCTCTTTAATAGCATCGTTCCTCTAGTGATCTGTTTTATTTTTATTTTTTTCCTCCTTTCATGGAGACATGAAGTGCCTCCCCACTGTCAGTGTGGTTACTCGCATTTTCCCTGGCTGTTTATGTGGAAAATCATAAAAATATTTGGTGGGTGAAAGAGAGATGTAAATTGCTTTGGTGGTCTGATGTAACGAGAATGTTTCGAAAAGCTGGATGTTTCATTTTTAATCCAGTAAAATGCACAAGCACTTTGTTGATGGAGTGGGGGGACACACTGAATTGCACAACAGTTTCATATTTTCCCTGTAATTCTTTTTTTTTTTTTAATACAGAGGAGTTTGTGTGTACTGGATGCAACTGTAACTAGGCCAGCCACAGTTTAAATGCCTCTCACCGTTTAGGCAAGGTCAAGTAAGCATCCTGACAAGGCAATCCACCCAACCATGGGCATCTGAAATTAACAAGTCTTGCGAGAGATGCGGGGGGCGGGTTCTCCCATAGAAAGGCTTGTGTATGACTTCCCATGTCATAAATGGCAGATGGACATGCATAATGGGCCTGATCTAAAGGAATGGAAACTGATTTTATAGGGCTTTGGACTAAAAGAACAGGCTCCCTTTAGATAAGTTTCCCCAAAGGGCAAGTTTGTCTTGTCAGCACTTAGTGACTGAAGAAGAGCTCTGTGTAGCTTGAAATATTGTCTCTTTCACCAACAGAAACTGGTCCAATAAAAGATAATACTTCACTACCTTGTCTCGCTAATATCCTGGGACCAACATGGCTATAATAACACTACAGAGATGGGTATAACATGCCTGTCCTATGAGAACGAAAGAGTTTAATTTAAAGACAGAGCAGCAGTTTTATTCAAGTTCTCAGTGATTTTGACCCATGTTGTTTATTGAAAGGAAAATGATTCAATATTCTTTTTATGAGTTTATTAAAATCAATAAACATGCAAAATTAAAATCAGGAAAACATATTGCTGGGACTAAACTACTACCAAACTAACTGAGGCTTAACTAAAATTAAATTAACAAGACAAGGTATTGAATTAATATCAAATAATCAAATTACTTATATCATTGATTTAATACAGTGGATAATCAATTCTTGCAAATCCTGAACAAAAATCCAAGGAGGTGACAAGGGAAAAAAAGGTTGGACCACCACAACCTTTCACAACAGTGTTATCGTGTAGCATAGATATGTCTAACTCACCTGAGCACAATAACTAAGTCCCAAGTCTCTGGCTGAAGAGCTCATTGGCAAAGATCCTGCTACTTAGAGAACAGAATCATTGCTAGCCGAACCAGTGGGGAAGCACCAGCAGTGCAGTGTCTAAGCTAGTCATGTGTTTCGGGGTTAAGGACCATGGTTGTTTTGCCCTGCGTCCATGCTAATACCAAAGGCAATTGTAAAAGTAATCCCACGGTTCTGATTCACAGAGGTCAAATTCCCATAAATCCCGGGGAAACGCCCAGAAGTACCCTGGTGCCTGTGCTGTTTCCAGGTCAACCAGGGAAGCAGTCTCAGGCTTCCAGATACCGAGCAAACTCAGGTTTAAATCCAGGTTTGACTCAGCCCTTCATCCATCTCCTATGGTTGAGAGATGCTTGGCTGGCGGGGACATCTGAATCCTGATCCAGATCTGTAATCAAACTGTGTGACTGGTTGCTGTCTGTGCTCTGGGCTGAACCAACGGCCTGGATCCAAACACCTATGAAGTTTTAAAAAAATTCAGATCTGAAGCAGAAGCCGGGTGTTGATCTGAATTTAGCAGTCCAGGCTCACCGCTGAAGACGAATAAATTAGATTGGCTTAAACTGGTCCATATAAAGCTGGAAAAGCCTGATGGCAGCCACTACCACTGAGAGGGATGCAAAGCGTTGAGGACTTTTGTGTGGGAATCCCAATGAGGCAATGTGGTGAGGAGAGTGCGGGAGCAGAACAAATGGTTTGAGGTGAAACGCTGGTGTTTGGGGACTTCCCGTTTGATCTCACTCAAAGAAATGCTGAAAAATTCTACTTGGAGCAGCCTCCTGCATCTGCCCTTGTCTCTATCTGGCAGGCATTGAAATTACTTCCTCTACTAAAAGACACTTCACTGAATGGAGAACAAGTTTGGCAATGGATTAATGCTATGTCTGGCATTGGAAGTGTCGAAAGCTGTGGCTGCAGCAAGAGCAGCAGATTCTGGATGAATAAGGATGGGTATAAGAAGCGCACAGGAGAAAGGAATAAATGTTTCTCTAATGTCCCACGAAGTATTTTTTTTTTCTCTCTAAAGAACCTAAATGAGTGCTGCTTTGAATGTTTCTCTTAATGGTTGATTTCAAAATAGGTCATGAGATCATAAGCCAAGATTTCACTGGGAAATAATGACTGGTAGCAACATGGGTAGTGTACTAGACACAAGTCCTTACCTACAAGTTCAGAATTACTTCTTGCTTCTTTGTCTAGCTGTTTGTTAGCTATTCCCCACACTAGCTAATTAGTATCAGGACAGGTCTACACTTAAAATCAGCACAGCTAGACTGATGCAGCTGTGCCACGGTTGCACTTGAATGAAGATGCTCTGAATCTATGCCAAGGGGACAGAGCTCTCCCTTTGGCATAGTTAGTCCATCTCCGTGACACACAGTAGCTGTGTCAGTGGGAGAGGTTATCCTGCCAACATAGCACAGTCTACACTGGTGCTTATAATTGCCTCACTCGGGATTTTTCACACCCCTGAATGATGTAGTTATACCCAAGGAATTCTGTAGTGTAGACCTGCCCTCAGTGGGACATAAGAAATGTCACTTGTATCATGTCATAGTTTTGCTTGAAACCCACTCTAGGTGAAGCATATAACTGTCTTGGCATCTGTCTGATCTGTTTAATTTACCTAACCTAGCAGTAAAAATATTTGTACTTTGAGATGTCAAGTGGTCCAATAACAGATATTAACTCATGCACCTTGTCTTCCTAAAACCCTATCAATGCATTTCTAATGTGCTCTGTGCACTGTGGCATTTAGGCAACCAATATAACACTTTAAAGTCTCGGTTTTGTCCAAATAAAGACCATCTTATCTGCTCCTCCTTCAGTAATGTTTTTCCACATATCTACCTAGTGGTTGAATTGAGGGGGGAATAGTAGCATTTTCCCAAGTTCCACCCACAGAAAAAGCTCCACCCACTTCAGACATGAAAATGAGACACCACTCCCAGTTAATCGCACAAATCTCTGGAACTTGCTTCCCCACAGGGTCCAAAAAAGCCTGAATTTGGTGACCTTCTGGGCATGCTGCAGAAGCCATCTATTAGATGAGGGCTGGAAAGGGATGAGTGCCTGTTCCCAGAACAATGTGGGGGGCGGAAAGGAGTTTCTTTGTAGCTGACCGGCCAAGTTGGCTTGGCTGAGTTGACTTATTGGTTCCTGTTGAAATGTTTGTTTGTTAATGCTGTTAGGAGGATTGATTATGTCATTGGGTCACTAATGAACTGTCAGAGTGCCTACAGCCTTTGTATGGGTGTCTATTTTACTATTTAAATCTAAAGAAAGAAAATAAACATTTTCAAAAGTGCCGTAGTCTCTGCCTTTGAGTGCCCAAGGAGAGACATCTCGGACTTGACTTATCAGAGACGCTACACACCGACTGATCCTGCTGACTTCAGGGGGATCTGTGGTTACTCATCACCTCTGAAAATGAGATGAATGTCTCAAGTTGAATACCACCAAATGGTGGGACGCTAAACCAGGGAATGTAGACCTCTGTCACATCATGAAGTGACAGAGCTGGAGATAAAACCCAGCTGTCCTGACATCAAGCATTCCAGTCTCACCACTAGATCTCACTAGATCCTGGGGGAGACGAGACGCTGACACATCCATCACGATAGTGGTGCTCTCTTGTAAGGCACATTCTGTATCAAACCCTTTTTTTCACTACCATCCACACAGCCCTGCCTCTGACTAATATACTTTTTTATTGGCCACTTCATTTGACTCTGCTGTGCTTAGAAAAATACGAATATTTATTTCAGGACACTGTAAAGCTTTTTTGCTGCAATGACTGCTTTCTGATTCCAGGAGAACACGATCATGTGAAAGAACCTATTCAAAATCCATCGCATTCCCGTTCTTGTAATTTATGCAGTCAGGTTTATACTGCAACTTCACATATCAGCTCTTGTCTGCCCCCAAATTCATTTACTTTCATAGCTGACAGAGCTGCTAAAGTGGCCATAGACATAACACCCGTCTCACACTGGAATTACATTGTCCTGAGCTGGGTTTCATTATAATTGCCATCAATCCAGCCGAAAACACTGACAGAACATCAAGCACATTAAAAAAAACTTGACAAATGTCAGTGGTTTAGATCTTAAGGGACAGTTTGTACCACCTTGACTGTTGCTGCGTTGTTCCTTATTCTTCTTATATAGCTCCATTGATTTTAGTGGGATTACTCGATGAATGGGTGTATCAGAAACTGGCCTTAAATGAAATTGATCATGCTGTGAACTCTTACACGTGCTGGGGAGCAGTTTCTTGCACAAGCATTAGCTGCGTAAGTGCTTAGCACTGTGTGCAAGAGGGCTACCAGAGCGTGGAAGGGGTTCACAGTCTGACCCTTGGAATCATCCCCTTTCTAGCAGTGCCGATGCTGCACGTGCAGAGAATGCAGACACGTTTCTGAGTAAGGAAGAACGGCCCAGCATGCTGGCCACCAGCCTATGATTTGGAAGACCTAGGTTTAATTCCCTGCTCTGGCATGGACTTTCTGTGTCACCTGTGGCAAGTCACTCAGCCTGTCTGTGCCTCGGTTCCCCATGCATAAAACAGGGAGACTAGCACTTTCTCGACCTCAGGGGGGTGCTGTGAGGAAAAATACACTAAAGATGGTCAGGGGCCCAGATACTATGGTAATGGGGATGCAATTAGTACCCTAGATCGTTATCTGGCTTGAGTTTCCCAATTCATTCCTTTTACAGGATAGGAGCCTTTGGTTTCACCCTTCTTTAACTATGTTTATAATTACTGTCAACTGCAGCTTACAGCGTCCTGTCAAACACACTTTAATGGGACTTTTCACTCTTGCGATGCCCCCCGTTTCCAGCTAACAGTGGCGGCAGAGGGGGGGGTGGTTCTGCTCTTCATCATGAGCATGAACCCCTTCTCTGTGCCGTTCTGACAAGCTCCCCAATAGCCAGTGACTCTTTACTGTTTCCAGGCACTGTTTGTCCTGGGAACCCTTTCCCTACCCCTTCAAGAGTAAACACTTAGCTGTGTTGCTTTCTCTCCCAGCTGGCTCAGACTTTCCCTTCCTTAGCTCCTGTGCTCCCCGCCCAGCCCTACTCCCAGAACGTCAAACTGATTCAAATTACTTGATTATCTACTTTTTCCCCCTCTCTGCCACAATGTGAGTGACCCACCCCCTTGTTTTCAAAGGCCAGTCACCCAGAGTTAAACAAGGGATTTTTCCAAATGTCCTAGAACTTGGCCATTTGAATCCAGCGACAAGGCCCATGGATTCGGCCCCTCTTCAGTGCGACATTGACTCAGGACCTGCTCCTGTTGGGCTCAATTCTGGCTTTGCCACAAGCCCGGAGGAAGGAGCAGGATAGAGTTGTGCTTCCCCAAAAGCAGACCAGGAACCAGACTGTAGGGTTTCCCCCTGCTCCAGGGGAAAGCAATGCCAGGCCTATGCCTGGCACAGATTACTCCCCACCGCATCCCCACCAGCTGGTGCATTGTGAGTGAGGTGCCACACCAAGACACCACCCAATCCTTGCCCCGGCCCGCCTACTCACCTGCATAAGAGGGGGGAGTAGCAGTCCCAGGGTTGCAACCTGCAATATGAGTAGGCAATGCAGGGGAGAATCCTCTGCATGAGCACGGAGGGAAAATTATCTCACCCACTGAAGCTGAATGTTGCAGGTTTCAAGTCTTTAATACTGGTCATCTTGTAGTATCCTTAACTACTTTTTCCTTGAATTTGATCAAATCTATATTAAACCAGAGATTTTTGGTGTTTGGCAACAACCTTCCAACCAATGTAAAACTCAGCTGGGGTAGATTTTGCACAAGGAACTGTGAAACCAGTGAGGCTGCATACCAAACCAAATGTCTCCCAAGAGGCCACGGGCCAGATCCTCAGCTGATGTCAATTGGCATTTGAAGTCAATAGAACTAGCAGTTTAAAACAGCTCTGACCTGAAATTCCTGGTTGAAAAAATAGTCCATTGAATTTTTAATTCAATTCGGGACTTTCAATGCGAGTCACAGAGCACGCTTGAAATCAATTTGTCAGATTCTGTCACACTTATTCATGCTGAGTAGCACCATACTCCTAGTAAAGGTGGTAGAATCTGGCTCAGTGGGACTACTTGTGGAATTAATTAACTAAATGTGACTGAGGGTGATGTAAATTATAGACAGGGGCCAATCCTCTAACCCTTAGTCACATTAAGTCGTGTCTTGATTCTATAAGTAGTCATATATATTTCCATTATCTTGACTGTAACAATCATCATAAGGTTATTTGCACAGACAGCATGCTTGTTATGGAAAATCAAAAGAAAAGCCTGCTAAAGAGCATCTTCTTCAGGATTTTGAATAGAGATGGTCAGAAAGGACATTTTTTGCAAAAATGTTCACTGAAAATGTTTTTAGCATCAAAAACTTCCTAATTTTAAAATCTTTTCAACCCACCTTCTCTGCTTCCCTGTTCTATTCTGATCTGTTGGAGTCTCTCACTTCTTTAGGAGTTAATTGCTTTTCTTTGGCTCATTTTAGTTGATTTGTATCATCCGCAGACAGATCAGGATAGGACCAGTTAGTGCACACTGGATCTGTTACACATCCACATCCAGTATGCCACTTCACATCTGTCCCAGAAGTTGCATACAATCCTGGGTGATCCGTTTTAGACCCTGAAAGAGGAAATGTCCGTCTGAGCAGAACTTATGCCGCATGCCAGTAAGGGGTTCTCAAACTTTTCTGTAAGGTGGACCACATCTTAATATAAATAGATTGTCTTGCCAGCCAGCTGGTCATGGACTATGAGCAACTGGTCCATAGATCACCGTAGATCACCATTTGGAAACTTTCAGGAAACTTTTTAAGGAAAAATGCACACTCTGCATAGGACAAACTCCATGGGCCCGTTGCTTCTTAGCACTTCTCAGGAGCTAGAGCCATTTTCCATCTTTCTCTGCCTAGTTGTCTACTCTGTTCTCATCAGAAGGCAAGACTCTTTCTGTCTTATTAGAATGCAGCAGCTCTGGACGCCAGATGGAGGGACAGCGCCATCTTAGAGTCCACTTTACAGCAGTTGGATGGTATCAATAAATCCGAGGGAGTGAGGGGGAGGAATGAAGATGAGGGTGTGTAATTTACACCACCTCAGACATCGCCACTGAATTTGGCCCCAAATGAGCCTCACATTGAGAAACTCTTGTGTCCAACCAGCACCTTTTGCCTGGTTTCATGTCACCAACATAAATCAGCCTCAGGTTCGTGTCTAGGTTTCTCACATTTGAGTTCCCCTTTGCACTGATCTGGTGGGTGTGCCAGGGCATGAAGTGACATTAGTCCAGGCAAGTTTCCTGTGCCTTGCAGATGTGAGGTGAATATTTCCTGTGGCCCTGATGAGCTCTTACAGGATATTTCACTCACAGAACATTTTTTTTATCTTTTTTTTTCTTTTAATTCCCTATTGTCAGGCCGTTACTATAACCCCAGAGTGGCTGACATAATTTGACACCCTCTCCCCTGACACATACCTGCTAATGTGTTTACTGGCTGGGGAGAATCTAGCTGGGCCATGAAATCTTGGATCTGAGTATTGTGACGGTAACTCAGCATAAAAGGCATTCATTAAAGGTTTTTTACCCCCACTTCCATTTATATAACCACTAATCCTCCCACTGTCTAGGCCTCATGGCTCATCCAATAGCTCAGATTAAACATAGTCACTATCCACAAACTGGGGGGATTGAACTGCGCCAGTGGTTGTCAACCCGTGGCCTGCAATCAGCACACATCTACAGCCCATGTGACATCCTCAGGTCCATACAGGCAGTGTGTGTGTATATATATTGTACAGATGCAGTCCACAAAACACATAGAGAGCTGCACTGCAGCTAGGGTGACCAAACAGCAAGTGTGAAAAATCGGGACGGGGGTGGGGGTGTAAGAGGCAACCTATATAAGAAAAAGCCCCAAATAGCAGGACTGTTCCTATAAAATCGGGACATCTGGTCACCCTATCTGTGGCCCATGATGGTGAATAGATTGAGAAGCTCACTGAACCGGGCTTTCTCCAGAGCGCCCTCCACATAGTCTGTGACAAGATTGAGTCTCGCATGTGGCATTACACCATCTTGTGGACCCTAAGATTATCTGACAGGAAGTAGACTAGAGAGAGACTTGGAGAAAAGGTGCTCTGAGTCAGATACTGAAGCCTTCATCCTTCATGTTGTTAGCTCATTGCTAAGTAAAAGCATTCGCACTGACACTTGAGAGCCCATGTTCTCTTGAGAAAGCTGCACCGTCCCTTGGTTAGCATGATGAGGAGTGGAGAATAAACCCTTCAACAGATAATAATTGAGGAGCTCTCCAGGGCATTGCAGCTATGCAGGGGTCAAGCGGTGATCCCTCATTTCATTGTTGCATGATTGGTCTGGTTCATTCCAGCGTGGGGCAATCACCATCCCCGACGAATCAGATATTGGCCATTCTTCAAAGCAGGACACCAGAAATGACAGGCCAGTGGTCCGACCCACTAGGGCAGACAGCCCTATCATGTCAGCTTGGCCTCACCAGCTTATTCCCTAAAGCAAGAGGCAGTTTCCCTTGAATAAAATGACGTCAGGTGTCTTTTGCCCTTGAATCAGCAGACGCAAACGACCATGAGTTTGACAAACGTAAATGATTTTCTTTAAAAAAAAACGAAATGAAAAAAAAAATTAAAAATAAAAAAACCCTCTCCTCTAGCTACAGCCCTCCTAAAATTAGTTTCGGGTTTACTAGACACATCGACTTCATGCTGCGAATGCTGAGTTACTTTCTGTGTTAAAAAAATATTATTGTTTACCTAACTGTTCTTCGGTGAGAAATGGGTGTCTGTTTCTTTAAACGGAGAGAGCTGAAGGCAGACAGAGCGGCTCCCAGCTTGTTTGCCGCCTGGGGGGGCGGCGAGAGATGGAGAAGAGTGCATCCTGTTGTTGAGTAGAAAAAGAGACAGACAGACAGGAGGAAAGGGTCCCCCATGGACATTTGCAAGGAGCGCTCCCTCCCTCCCCCCTACTGCTTGGTCCACTGCCTTCTCCTTTTTAAACTGAAACTCTGAGTTTTGCCAGTGCAGCCCAAGATAGAACAGGTTTATTAGCGACAAGCGATCTTTCTTCAGGCCAGCTCTGTGGGGAGCTGTATTTCTGTGTAATGGAAGGGTCACAACAGACCCAGGCATTTAGAAAGATTTTCTCCAGAAGATGATATTACGACTGTTTCATAATTTAAGTCTCTGCTTATTTAGGCACTTGGGGATTTCAAAACCAAAAAAAAAAAACCTTCTGTGTGTCAGAACTGTGCTCTGGGAGCGTGTGATCGGGCTGGGCCAGGACTCCACATAGTCTCAGCCCCAGAGCTCAGGGAAAGTTGGTGGTTACCATTTGGATCCATCACCGTCACCCCCAATCCAACACATACGCACAATTTCACCCTAAGTTGCTCTGTCATTCTAATGAATCTAAAAAGCCAAACTGCTGAGACTCTGGTTTCCCCCCAAAAAATATAAATCAGCATCAGAATTCACTCAAAAGTCAGCCCAAAGTTCTTTCCTGCCTTGGTGCCAGCGTGATCATGCAAAACTCAGCCTAAAGTTCCTTAGTTTGTATCCCGACTCCTTCCTATCTCAGCTCCACAGGCCTCTGCGTATCTCAGACTGAGCCCCTGGTTCTCCAAAATGTTGGAGAACCAAGTTCCACGAGTTTGCAATAAAGCCCTAAGCCAAGACACTTCTGTCTGGTTTAGGCTTTTGTTCCAAAATCCTTTTGGAATTTGCATGTTTTTACACTAAGGGTCAAACCTTCTGAGGTTTCCGCTAAAATGACAGGTGCCGTTTTCCACATCCGAGCTTTGAGAGTGCAACCTTTCTGCGCTCAAATCATAAGAACTATTTCATGCCTGCCAATGCATTTGTGCCTGTGCGTCAGGAAGCTGGGTGTCTAATTCATGCTTTGATTTGCACACCAAGGTAGTTTTTAAGTACACATCTGAATTTTGGGGTGTATAAACTTGGACCAATCACCTGAGGGGTTTGACTAAGACCCCTTTGAAACCATGTCCTTACAGAAACAGCAGGAATAGAAATTTGTGGGGCTTTCATAGTAGCACTCGAATGTAAAACCTTAGCTCCAACCTTGGCCAGATTAAGATATTTTACTAATTGATACATTATTTCTTATTATTTGTATCATCCCTAGTGCCTAGGCATTGCCCTGATGGACCATGCCCTTATTGTGCTAGGTGTTGTATAGTACTCAAATGGTTAAAGTCAACTGTGCATTATTCCACCCTAAAAAGTTCAAAGGTCAGAGTTAAGGTTGTGTGACTAATTTCCATAGACAGCTAGATTTGTGTGATTGCATGGGCGCAACTGGTTGTGTAACTGTGAGAGCCTTTGGGAAGTTTGTACATAAGTTAGGTACTATAACTGGATCGTAAAACATGTGAATTAAGCTGGGTCTGGACACCAGTATTGCAGTAACTGATGATATCCTGGATTTTTAGCATCTACTACATGAGCTGTGTAATTTACCCATCCCTGTCCCAACTTGGGTGTATATTACCACTGAAGTATACATTTAATTGCTGAGTTGGTAGATATGATTACAGGAATCATAAATCTCAGACTGTACCAAACAGTAAGCTCCTTGGGGCAGGGGATTTCTTCTTTCTACAGCACCTACCACAATGGGGCCTGTGTCGTAAAAATAAGACGTAACCAAAATCCACATATAAAAGAAGGTGAACAAAGCATGCATAAGCAATTATCTAGTAAATATCTTTGACTTTCTTTTTCTTTCCTTCTTTTCCTCACTCACAATGCTCACTCACAGTGGCACAGTGCAGCTGAAAATGAAAGGGAGAGACCCTTGGGCTTGAAATGAACAAACATTGCCTAGAGGCGAATGAGTTTCTTGCTGTCATTTCATATATCTTTGTTTTTGTTGCATCAGCGGCGTTGTGTGTTCTAAGCAACCCTATTTAGCCATCTCTCTTGTCTAAGTGGTTTATTTCCCTGCCTGTGTAATTTACCACATGTGCTATGGTGTTACGATTAATTTCTCTCTTGGCCTAGCCCTGACATTTTGTGGGGATGGGCATCCACGTGCTGGAAGCCTAAAGCCACAGGTGGCGTTCTCTTTAGACGTGCTCTCCTGAGCACAGGGCCCTGTATTACACCAGCGAAGCTACTTGTGCAGAGGGAACAGAATTAAAAGGAGAGTAAATTAACGAGGTGTCTTTGAACACTCATTATACATGGTCAGTAGGAAAAAAGGGGCAACTGAATTGATGGAAAATGCCTCTGCCAGCCAATGAAAGCAGAGAATGCCCTTTGGAGTAGAACTAAAGGTGCTTGAGTGTTAAGTGAGTTCTGTATATAAATAATCCAGGACTCTTTAGTAATCTCAGGAGTCATTTCACTTGTGGCTGGTTAGGGAACTCTCGCCACGCATCCCTAATACAGGCCTTTCAGTGGTCTTCCATGACTTTTTCACCCCCAACCAAAGTCATAGCAATGCCCTCTACCTAGACTCCGTTTGAAATCTTCCCATACAGCTGCTGGCTCCCTGAGTAGGGTGAGATGCTATGAGCAAGCAACCTGTGCTGTGGGTAACTTCCAGGTGCAGTTAGACCCTCTAATGCCTGGAATGGCCTAGGACAAGCTCAGATAAGAGACCACTTTATACACCATCGCAACAGCTAAGATCCTCTGGGGAAGTACAGCTGTCAGTTTCCAAGTTAAAACTGAGCAGGGCCAAGCATCCTCAAGTGCCAGGAACTTCATTCATTCACCTTACATGACCAGGCCATTAACTACTAGCAAAAGTTTGAGAACAAAAGACGATGGGCCTCAGTAGTGATCCCTGCTATGGGCCCACACGGGGGAGTCAGGAGATACAAGCACTGACCTTAGGCCCCTGGGTATCCTCCCCACATCAGCAGAACCCATGTAGCAGGCAAAGCAGCTGTTGCTGGATTGCTCCTCCCTACCCCAAGCAGGTAGGCTGCAGGGAGTGCAAGGAACCTTGTCTTCAGCCCCCAAGGCACACGGAAAGCACTGGTGCATGAGCAAGGGAGCAGAAGGGACTAGACTGTGAGTCCCAGAAGTCACAATCTTGCTCCTACCCTGCTCCTGGAACAACGTATTTATC
The DNA here is from genome assembly GCA_007922155.1 of Mesoclemmys tuberculata. Classification (NCBI taxonomy): domain Eukaryota; kingdom Metazoa; phylum Chordata; order Testudines; family Chelidae; genus Mesoclemmys; species Mesoclemmys tuberculata. The sequence goes on from ML675637.1 coordinate 15,100,419, forward strand.
TACATGCTGTCGCTTACTGGATTGTCCGACTGAAATAAACAGGAGCCATGGATACAGTAGATAGGTTACTCACAGCGACATAGAGACGTTTAGACACAGTACTTTCTCAGCACAAAACATCGGCTTCTTGTCCACCTACGGGATTTCATCCTTTACGTACTCTCTTCTGGGGGGCTGTTCATCTTGCAGCAAGCTCAGGACCTTCAAAGACTGCCTAAGAAACATTTTCAGCCCAGAAGCCGTCTTAATATTTCAAGTGTTTTTCTCCAGCGCTACAGCAGCTGTACAATGTAAAATAAAAGACATTTTTCTCTCAGTCCCTGGGCAGCTCTAAAGTACCAAATGGTAAATAGGGAGGAAAAAAGAAAGGAAAAGTTTTGTTCCTGCCTTGGAACGTCTCCTAAATATCAAATATTAACCCCCCAAAATTCCCTCCAGGGCTATAGATTTGATGTTAGCAAAACTTCCTGTCTTGCTGAAAGGCTCTAAAACAGTCAGGATTTAAAAATGAATTACTCCAGTGAGAAAGCATGCTTGAAAAGCTCCACTTCTGCAGCTGGACTGCACCAGCTTCAGTTCAGATCCATTCCATATTAGAACATTGACTTGTGCTCTGTAACTTGGAACAATTTAAGAAAAAATCTATTCGGTTTTAATTCTTTATTTTTATTTTGCTTTCCATTGAAGTTTGTTGGGTGTAAGAGTGTTGAAATTGTAAGATTTAAGTGAATTATGGCAAGCTGTGGCCCTAAGTACACCTCACATGCTGTCCTGTGCCCCCTCCTCCCTCCGCTTCTTGGAGTGTTGGAAGATTTCAGAGTTCAGATGAATGGGACAGATCACATCTCTTGGAGCTATTGTTTCAGGCTGTCTGCAGATTCCGGCAGGCATCTGTTGTACTTGATTCATATTTTCAAGCTTTTCTTTGCATCCACCAGAGCTAAAAAATTTTTTTTAAATGAGAGCTAAGAGTCTGATCTCATCACATGACTTCAAGAGCTGCGGTTGGATAGTCTCTATGCTGTAGTCCGTCCCAGAGAATAGTTTTATACCCCTTCTCGATCAGCTGACGATTTCTATATTAACAAGAAAATGAAGTTCTTGCTTTGTTCCAACAGTGCATTTGTCTGGATTATTTTAATTTTTAATATGATTGCAGATGGGGCGTTACTGGAAATCAAAGTGCTAGGCACTGTATAGTACGATAGAGTCCCTGGCCCAAACCTTTATAGTCAGGGAATTGGGGCACAGGGAGGTTAAGAGACTTGTCCTGGGTGATACAGAAAGTCTGTGGCAGAGCTATAAGCAAACTAGGCAGCTGCCTATGGTGGACGATTTCTGGGGTGGGAGATTTCTGGGTGGTGCTGTAACTTGGCACATGGGGTAGCAGCATGCCTCAAATTTCCACACATCTCCCTGCCTCCACACACACACATACATACTTTTGCAGTCTTTTCGGCACCCTTGGAGAGGGGCGGCATGCTCATGGGCAGCAGATTTTCCTGAGCAGCCTCTGCTAGCAGCCAGTTTCTCTAATATATTGCAAAGCAACTGGGTAGTAATAGGATCAGGGGAGCACAAATGGGACCTGCCTGTAAGCCACTGTTGTGTACATACCCCCTAACTTGCACTGTGTGAAGTTTGGTTGTGTCTGTGGAATGGGGCCCCAGATAAACTCAGTGGATTCTTGGGGTTGGGGCATGCACAAGAGGGGGCAAGTAGGCCCATGGGCCCCCCCAGTAATCGGCAGGGGCACAGAACTCCTTTGGCCCCAGGGTCAGAGGAGCTCTCTTTTTCTCTCCCTGCCCCGGAGGAGTTTGTTCTGGCCACCGCAGCTCAGGGGCCAGAGGAGCTCTGTGCGCCTCCAAAAGTGGTCAAATTTAAATTCCTGCGCACACCTCTGTTTGGGGTGGGATGTGATACTTTCATTTGCTGCCACTTTGTTGCTTCTTACCGGACCACCATCAGGTGGTGACCTCTCTTTATGGATTCATCTTAAGGCAAAGTCCCGTAATAGGTCCTGACAGGCTCACGGAATTCACTGGGCCTACCCGCACAGGTAGAATTAAGGTCTTGTGGGACTGGGCCCTGAGCAATTCTGTTTCTAAATTCAAGATCAGGCTTGAAGCATTTATCTAGTTACTTTCAAATCAGTGGTGTTTTGATGTTGTGTTGTTTGAGGTGTTTCCTCTACTGTGCCTTGATGCATTTGACACATGCTTCATAGAGACAGTAGAGTTTAGCACAAAACAATATGGTATGGTGTAGAATAGCAAGTATAGTACAGAATAGCGCAATATAATACAGAATAGCATAGCAAGCATAGTATAGAATACTACATATTCAAGGAATAGAATCGCATAGAGTAGAACAATTCTGTGAACAATTCTCTGTAAGGCAAGTTCTTGCCCATGTGGCTGGTCCATATATGGACAAAGGAGAGTGTCAGCTGATACCCATAGTTTGTTTTCTGTGCAGAAATCTGTCCTTGTTTAACCCTAAATACATGTCTGTGTGCTTCCAGGAACGTTTTGCTTTGCGAACATAACATTTTAAAGGATTTTTTTTTTAAGTCAGTGCAGTTTCATGTTTAGCAGAGTGAGGCACCCAACACATCCTACTCTGTGTTGGGTTCTTTGATCGGTTCTGATGCTGCATGAATGGTAAATATATCCTCAGACTCAGAGTAAATATTCAATGGCATGTAACTCAGGTAGAAAGGAGTAAATTTTGCACAAGTTGGCCACAGACGCCTTGTCATTTCCCAGTAAATTAAAGGGTCTTCCATTGGACCTATAAATTTATCATACTAGTATTCTTCCATGACTACAGAAACAGACAGGCCCTGTTTTGATAGAGTGTTCCATTCCCTGCAGATAACAAGAACTCCATGCTCTTCGTGTGTGTGCCATAGCACCTATAAATTGAGAACTAAACCTTTTTTTGCTGCTGCTGCCGTTCTCAGTGTTAGTCTTTCTGTTTTACTGACTGGTTTTTTTTTTCCAGACCCTTGATCAGATCCTCTGCCAAAAAAAGAAAAAAGAAAAGTGCCTTCCCATGTGCTCTCCTAGCTACTCACAGGCTTGGAAACCGAATCCCCATGCCAGAGCACTGCAGTGGGACCCAAATCAAGCTTCTTTCTCCCATTAAGAAGTACACAGTATGTTACTCAGTGCTGTACAAGATTGTTACAAGATTCTAACTGCCATTACACGATTCTGTTTTAATGCCTACTTTCAGTTACACTGGGGTAAGGCTGCAATGATTCCACAGAAATCACTGGGGTTATTCTGGCTTTACCCCGCTATCACTGAGGCTGGAATTTGGTCCTCAATTCTATGTAATTTTGCTACCCTAGATCTTGTTAAATCCTTTCCCTCCTTGCAATACTGTGAAGGGCAGAATATGGGGCCTGTTCTGTAGGTGGGTGGAGTGCACTCCCCGCACTGTAAACAGCTCAGGGGGTAATCCCTGAGTGCCAATGCACAAGGGGCAGGAGGGGGGTGGGGCACAGCTGGGGAGGGACCAGAGGACCTGCTGCTATACAGAACCTCAAAGACCCATAGACTTCAAGGTCAGAAGGGACCATTATGATCATCTAACCTGTCCTCCTGTATATTGCAGGCCACAAAACCTCAATCACCCATCCCTGTAACAGACCCTCTACCCTCTGGCTTAGTTTCTGAAGTCCTCAAATCATGATTTAAAGACATCAAGTTACAGAGAATCCACCATTTACACTAGTTTAAAACTGCAAGTGACCCATGCTCCATCCTTCAGAGAAAGGTGAAAAAACCCCAGCGCCTCTGCCAGTCTGACCTGGGGGGAAATTCCTTTGCAAATATGGTGGCCAGTTAGACCCTGAGCGTGTGGGCAAGCTCTACCAGCCAAACACCTGAGAAAGAATTCTCTGTAGTAACTCAGGGCCCTCCCCATCTCCCATCTTCTGCCACTCTGTGATGGGGACATTTAACAGGCCATGGGGGCTACATCACACATTGGGCAGAAGTTGCCTCCATGGGACAGTTCTGCTATTGCTCCATAGCCGTGGGTGAGGATTCCTTCTCCCAAACGCCCCACCCCACCAGGCTATTTGCAAGGATGTTGCCATTTGGAGAAGGTTTATATGTGCACCAATGTTACATATAGGAAATCCCACACCCCAAACACAGAGCATTACAACTATCTCCAGGGAAGACATGTTCATATAAAAATAGCCATGTCAATGCTGCTCAATTACCATAGTCACACAATTACCACGGATTATATTATGATAGAGCTCGCTCACAATTTAATTTTTTTTCCTTTGGCAGATTAGCCAAACTGGGTTAAGTAACTGCAAATCTTGTATGATAACAAGGCCTTCGTGTTTTAAGATTCCACTTTTTCTACAGGAAGTTAGCAAACGTAAGCTCTGATATATGTGAGCACGTGTGTGCCTGTGTGTGCATGTGTAGTGCAGCTAGGAGCATGGGATCATGCTGCAAAATCTGATGGCCTCGTGTACTAACAAATGGTGCAAACCATTTTAAAACATACACACCAATCTCCAGACCAGGTTCTCCGCTGGTATGAATAGGTGACATTCCTCTGCAGTCATTTTACACCGACTGACAATCTGGTCCTGAACATTAAACATATCCCTCGCATTCCTGGTGCCATGGCCTAATACCAGCTTTTTGTCCTCTTACCTGCAGGGATTTTTAATATCGTTCAGGTGCTATTTGCTACTCGGATTCTTGGGAGAGATTTTGGGCCCAGTGTATTCTGATCCCAGAGGACAAAAGCCCAAGCAGATGCTAGGTTATGATAAATGGACATAATTAACATCATTTTCCATTCCAGTCACTCACACAGAATTATTTCCTTTCTGCCTTGCTTTGGTTCTCATGGGCAGGGATTGCCTCTGCCAGAAGCTAGGAATGGGCAACAGGATGAATCATTTGATTCCTTGTTCTGTTCATTCCCTCTGAAGCACCTGGCATTGGCCACTGTCAGAAGACAGGATATGGGGCTGGATGGACCATTGGTCTGACCCAATATGGCCGTTCTTTAACAATAATAATGAATTAATAAAACTATGCACTTACATAGCATGTTCCATCTAAACATATGAACAATCAATGAATTAAATCTTGTGATGTAGCATCAAACATTTTACGGACAGACACGGGGGCCCAGATCCACAAAGGTATTTAGGCTTCTAGCTTCCAGTAAATCAATTGAAGTTAGGACCTAAACATCTTTGTGGATCTGGGCTAGAGAGTTTAAGTGACTTGCCCACGGTCACACAGCCATTCAGTGGCAAAGCCAGCATAACCCACTGGTCAGTGTATATTCGGCACTCTCCTCTGTAGCTGATCCACGGAGGATATGTGTCTATTACAACTCCTCCCTACAACACTGAGCTCTTTAGCTCAAGATGCAGCTCATCGTACTTTCAGTTTCAGGGGCTCCTGTTTCCATCTCTGCTGTTGGCCAAGAGGGCCAGAAAGTGAATACAGTCCTCTGGTTTAACTACTGGGAAATACTGCCTCATTAAAACACTTGTCATAAGAAATAGTCTGAATAATTTTAATAACCAACACAGGCCCTGACCCTGCAAACACTTATTGACTATGGGACTACTCAGATGCATGCTTCCAGGATTATGACTTTAGATGGTAAAATATAGCACTGGGCTCCATCACTGTGATCTTTGTGACATACTGCATGTCAGCTGATAAACCGCTCTAGCTGCCTCAGGGCCAAGTCTGGTGTCTGTATAGCACAGCTGCAATGCATCTGCTTGGCCAGACAAGCAGCAGACCCGGTTCTCTTCTCATTTTTACAAGTGTATCTGAGGAGCCACTCCACTGAAGCAATCGAAGAAGAGTGTTTTGCATAGTTCAGGGGGCTGCTGCACACATTCTATGTAACTGGGCAAGAAATGCCCTTTATTCTGCAAAATTCAAACCCAGTCAATGATCAGCTCTGATTATCTCTATCCTGTGCCTAGACTTGTGTCCTGAAGTCATCTCACTGGGTTTGACAGAGGTAATATGGGATGTCAAAAGAAGAGAGGCACCAATGAAGCCTGGGATCCTACCACCCTCAAAGTTGGAAAAGATTGAACCTGAATATTGGCACTGTCCCCTCTTTCTATAATAGTCTGAACTAAAACCCCAGGCACCTTCGAAAAGTATGAGGTTTGGGCCATCCCAAGACCTGTCTGCTCTTGGCTTGATGCTGAATTAAGACTAGGGACTGGCAACCCCATTTGATAAAATATGGTAATTTACCTTCACGCAAAGTTTAATGAACCTTTTGTCATTTTGATTGATTGTTTTTTTCATTTGTGTGAACATCTTCACCTCCTAGACCTGAAAATGGACTAAAATCTCTGCAGAGCTCTCAGTTTTTTTAACCATGTACCAGACAACTGAAGACACTGTTCTCACAAGATTTTCTAGCCCTCTTTCTACACCTTAACAGGTTCAGGTAACCTTCGAAATTTATGGGTGCTTCTTTAGGATGAGACTTAAAACCAAAGTCCACTCCTGACCCCTTTTGGTCATTAAAGGATAAGGTTCCCCCCCCATCTTCGCTAGATTCCCATTCAAGTGATTACATTCCACCATCGCAAATATCCCCTGCACTTTCAATTGATGTCTCTGGCAGAACTGTGCATTTAAAATAACCTCTACTCCACGGGCATCAAACCATTGCAGACTGTACAACAAACTAGAGCTGCAAATTCTGAAAAACTGCTTTCCATGAACACCAGTCCAAATTTTTAAATGCATTTGCTTTGACTGTGTTCACACTTCTGTTGTGTTTGCTTTTCACAGATGTTCTAGGATGGGATTTGAAATGAATCTAAGCAACTGATTGACTAACGGGCTCTTAGGCCTTGTCTACACAAGAAAGTGTTGTTGACACAAGTTTCAGCGATGATCAAAAAGCACTATAATTACAACACTTGTGCCTGTCCACTCAGCACTCATTGTGTCGCTGAAGCATGTCCACAGTTGGTGCTCTGACATCAACAGTGAGAGCAGTGCAGTGTGGGCAGCTATCCCATTGAACAACTCACCACCTTGTGCTGCTAGGAGTTGTGGGAAGGTGGAGAGGATAGCAGTTCATCATTGGTGCGGGCTCAGCATCTCATGATGCAGTGATTTCCATCCCATCATTCCTTGGGTTTCTGACTGCATTATGCGACATTTTTCAGTGGCCCCTGTTTCCTGTGCACCTGCCATCTCTATGTGAAAGGATGGATCCTGCACTGCTTTTTACTGTTGTTGTCAGTGTTCTGAACACATTGCACTGGTCACGCAGTATATCATGAACTCCCAATTGGAGCAGGGATCTGAGGTGCTTGTCCTGCTGCGTGTCATGCAAACAAACATCCCCCGATTACTGTTTGCATTCACAGAGTATCTGCACATGGTGCACCGCCACTTTTGGGCATGTGAAACAAGCACTGAATGGTGGGATTTCATCGTTATGCAAGGCTAGGATGACAAGCAGTGACTGCAGAACTTTTGAACGAGCAAAGCCTCCTTTCTGGAACTCTGTGTGGAGCTCGCCTCTCTGCCCTGCGGCGCAAGATACCAGAATGAGAGATGTCCTCCTGGTGGAGAAGCATGTGGCGATTGCTGTGTGAAAGGTGGCAACTCCAGACTGCTACCGGTCGGTCACTAATCAGTTTGGAGTCAGGAGGGCCACCATTCGTGCTTTATCATAAGTGTGCAGTCTTGGAAATGTGTGTGAAAGAATGGATGGCTTTGCAGCGCTGGGATTCCCTAACTGTGGTGGGGCAAGAGATGGCACACATAGCCTAATTTTGGACCCGGACCATCTTGCAACAGAGTACATTAATAGAAAAGGGGTACTTCTCTATGGTACTGCAGGTGCTTGTGGATCACCATGGGCATCAACGTGGCTGACACACACATCTTCAGGAACGCTGGCCTGTATAGAAAGCTGCAAGCAGGGACTTTCTTTCCGGACCAAAAGATTCCAGTGGGGGATGTTGAAGTGCCCTTAATGATCCTGGGAGATCCAATCTACCCCTTACTGCAATAGCTTAAGACACCTTATGCTGGCAACCCAGGGCAGCAAGGAGAGCTTCAATAGCAGGCTGAGCAGGAGCTCAATGATTGTTGAATGTGCGTTTGGCAGATTAAAAGCTCGCTGGCGATGCCTTTATGGCAGGTTAGATCTAAATGAGGAAAATATTCTCATGGTTATAGCTGCCCGCTATGTGCTCCATTTGTGAAACTAAGAATGAAAAGTTTCCCCTGAGTGGAGTGCAGAGGCAGATCGCCTTGTGGTTGAATATGAACAGCCAGATGTCAGGGCTATTAGAGGTGCACAACAGGGGCCTTTTAAATCAGGGAGGCCTTGAGGAATCATTTTGACAATGAGCACTAATAACGTGTCTTTGTAAATAGCACTGTGCCATGCTATGATTGCTATCCAGCTTGCACTGTGTCTCAATGTGAGCTGCAACTACTGTGTGCAAGAGACAAATAAAGATTGCTTATTCTTCACAGAGAATATCTTTATGAAATAACAATTGTTCACAACACACACAAAAATTTGGCTGGAGAGGAGAAAGCAGTGAGGGGCAGTGTGAGCTATGACAGCTGGGTGTAAATCCAGATATCATTCTGGAAGCTGTCTAGAAGGGTGGCATGAATGGGGATCCGAGACAGGCCGGGAGTGTGATAGGAATGTGGGATGCAGTTTGGGGAGGGCATGAAAAGTAGTTCTGTATTGGCTGTGGGGTGGGGGAGGGGGGTGAGCACACATGAATTTAGTCTGCAGTGTTATGAGTGACTTTAGCAGCTCCATTTGCTCCTCTATGGCTTTTATCATACGCTCATGACCTGCAATCACTTGCTCCTGGTTTTCCCTCCTCTCCTGCATATCATTTTTCTAATTTTCAGACACAGTGTGTCTCCATATAAGTGTGCTCTAGTGCATGGGGTTCTCAACTTTGGAATCATGACCAGGTCTGGTAAGATCGTGACCGCTCTCCCATTTTTTATGGCTAGATGGGAAGAGATGCCAAAAATAAGGGACAAAGATCCTAAAGCTTTTTGCCCCTTGTAATATGGGGTCACAGTGCTATCTCAGGACTTGTCTACCCAGCACCTCAGTCTGGACTACAGGGGTGTGAATTGTAGTGCCATCTAGCATGTTGCCCTCTAACTGCCCCATCTAGACCCTGCAGGGGTGAACTACAAGCTAACTAGTATGCCACCATATAGACCAGCACAGTCCTGCTGAAACAGAACTACATCAAGGTGAACTAGGTACCTTTGAGTTTGCACTGGAAGAGTCTACTCAGGGCAGTTAGAATACAACATGTGAGAGTGCTCTACAATTCACATCCCTGTACTCCCAACTACAATGTCATGCTGACAAACTCTAAATCATCCCCACAATAATTCACATCACCACAGTTATTCTTCATTTCTGGTCCTTAAAGCCTTGTGTAGTGTTGCTGCGTGCAGTATTAAGCAATTGCTCAGTTCAATCCAGAAGCAGATGGAAAATGATTGCCATAGAACAGTACCAAGTTTGTACAATCAAAGCCCAGACCTAAAAGACTTGCTTGATTGGACCGTAATTTAATGAAGGTGTGTGTATGCTGCGGCTAGAAACTTACCTCCTGGGTCAGGTAGACATACTCACGCTAGCTCCGCTCGAACGTACATGCTAAAAATGGCAGGATGGACTTTACAGTGCAGGCTAGCCAGCTGATGCCCTGGGTCCAAGCTCAGGTGACCAGTCTGAGCTGCTGCTTCGGCTACAGCATCCACATTACTATCTTTAGCCTGTTAGCTCAGGCAGAGCTAGTGTGAGTCTGTTTGCCTAGGGTGGGAGGCACGTACCCATCCACCATGTAGCCACACACTAAAGCGCTTTGAGATCTCTTGGGAATAAAGGTGTTATGTAACTATGAGATCATTAGCGCTCTCTTTTAATCACATAGAGCTTTCACCCTCACCTATCACAAATCAAGAACCACTTTTGCGTGGACCCAACAGATGAGAGCAGTTCTTCTAGCAGGTCAATATGATTGTTGTTGCTAGTAAACCACATACATTCAGCAATGGCTGAGGTTTTGCTTAGCAAAGGTTATGTTGTCTAGTGAAAATGGCCTAGGGCTAAGAGCCAGGAATTCCTGAGTTCTAATCCTATAGCTCTTCCACTGACTTTATCTGGCTTTTGGGTGAGTCATTTCAGCTTGGATTTCCTAAGGGAGTTGGCCCCTTTGAAAATCCCAGACGTAAGCTTTCTTTTTCCTAGTTTGTCCATGTGTAAATGGAGGTTAGTAATACTTCCCTATTACACAGGGTTCTTGTGCCTTCGACTGGAAGCCTTTTGGGGCACCGACAATCTTTTCAAAATATGTGTGTACAGCACCTGGCACTCCTGGGCCCTATCTTTGACTGGAGCTTCCACGTGCTATCAAAATTCAAATATAATAATAAATAATAACATAATGTTCACACCACACTTTGCAAATGCAAAGTGCTATCTAGAGTCCAGGTTATTCTGCCATTTATAGTTAATAATGAAGTACTGAAGATGGCATAATGTGAATCCATTCTGGTGACAAAGATTTTAGCAAGCGTACAACATGGCATCTCTGCAATCTAGTGTCAAAATACAAAGTCAAAGGTAACAGTAAATAACTATGAGCTGCTCCAGTTCCTGTGCGAAAAATAGAAAAGGAACCATTCAAACATTCTTTTTTTTATGGCATTGCCACTGGCACCAAGAAGTAACCAGAGATAGACCCACAATTAAGCCCATATTCACAGGAATCTTGACTCCAAAGAGGGAAATGTTTAACCACTCTCTCCAGGTTTGGGTTTTTTTAAAAAGAAAAAGTGACTTTTTATTTCAGTATCTGAACTCGTCTTTTTAGGAAAAGGGTGCACATGAAGGGGGAAAAAAATGTGCTGGGCAAGTCTGCTCTTTCAAAATCCAGCATATGCTCTAATTTGTATGCAGAAACAGTGACATCTAGCGGTCAGTTGGTTTACTCACAGATCTGAATATCGATCCCCTACCCCAAACCTCATTCCCAGTTTCAAGACAGACAAGACAAAATGGAATCAGGAATATTGACTATAAAGTAAGGTAAGCAACCATAAAATCAAACAAAAACATCGTGTTCATTTCTTGCCTCGATGGAAAGCTTTTCCCAAGCCTTTTCCCACGCCTCTCCTGTAAAAGCTTCTGGAAACCACCTATTTTGCTGAGCTTTCCATCTTCACTGTTGGCACAGGCCTCTGTGTTCACCTTCACAGCACTTGGTCATACTGTCATTAACTGTATTATACCCTGTCGTGCCTTTCAGATGTACGTTCCGTGGAGAAGGGATCCGGTTCTTTGTCGAGCACATTTGACTCAATGTAGAGCCCAGGGCTTGCCTCGTGGCCTCTTAAAAATAATTTATATTGCTTTTTTGCACCCCTCTCTGTTGGTGTCTTGATGGCAGCCAGCAATCTGCAGGTATACCTCACACATACCCTCCCTTCCCTTGTTAGCCAGGATCTTTCCTACTGCTGAGCAAGTTTCTGAAAGTTCTGACGTCTGATACGATTTGGATCTGTTCAGTTCTTAGGCCAGATCCTTAGCGGATGTGGGGTCTGTTGACTTCAGTGGAGTTAGGCCAATTTACACCAGCTGAAGACCCGGCTTCTTAACTCTGCAGAAGTAGGCTGAAAATCTTGAAAATGTTGCTTATCGGTCATCTAGATTCCTTGACTGAGTTCATCTTCACAGCATCTAAGTGTCTTACACAAATTACCACAGCCCACTCTAAAGACATTGGTCTGGCCCAGTCTGGTTTGCTCTCTCCTTCCCTTTGGGCCATCATAGTTAACTCTCCCTCTTCTTCCTTCTGTTTTCTCTCACCTTACTCTGCATGCTCAACTTTTCCTGTGAGGCTTCTGGTACTTTGTACATCTCGACCTGCCAGGAACGCCTCCAGAACAGTTCCCCCATATCTTTCATCAGTTCAGTATCTAGTCCAGGGGTCGGCAACCCGCGGCTCCGGAGCTGCATGCGGCTCTTCAGCCGCGGTAAGCTATGTTTTGCGGCTCCAGATTTGCAGCTCTTTTGACAGTAAAGGTTGCCGACCCCTGGTCTAGTCGCAGCCAGAACCAAGAGTTCAAATGCATGTGACGGAGTTTAGTTTAGTTTAGTGAAGTATTTGGGACATGGAAACTGCAGGAAGGACTACATAGGTTTTTATTTGTGTTTTGGTGTCAGTGTGAGTTGATTCATCTCTAACCAATGTGCACTAAGTTAATGAAAACACAGAAATCAGACCAAGCCACCTATGGTGATAGATAATGGCAGAGTGGCTGCATGGCTCAGGGTTGCATAAGGCACCAAGCTGAGAGTCCATTTGTAGCTCTGCCACTGATTTGCATGTGGCCTTGAGCAAATCACTTCATCTCTCTGTCTCCATTTCTCTGTTTGTAAAAGAGGGATAAGACTACTTATCTATCTTTGGAGCGTGTCTTCAGATCCTCAGATGAACAGTACTATGTAATCTCTTATATTTTATTCAAATGCAAAGCATGAGGCCTAATGTCTCCCCTGAACCAGAGCTGTACACTAGGACACTGGCAAAGCCAGCCAGGTTGTTTTTGAGTCCAAGCATCTTTGGCAGGGTGGCCAGCCTAGAGTTTGTTCCTGCCTCAAGAAAAACAATTTCGCTCCTTTGCCTAGTTGAGGAGCCCGGAATAAGGAGTTGTGTGACCACACTACCCAAACCAACTCAGGGTGGCGGCGACACTTATTTTTCACCAGTGGTCAGACTTATGACTGAGGAAGCAACTAAGGCCTTTTTCTTTGGCTTGAATTCCAGGCATGCACTCATAATTATGAGCCTCAGGGGTGTTCTAACTTAGGCCAGGTCTACATTTACCTGGAAATTCAGTGGCAGTCAACGCGAGTAACTACCGTCGACTTTGTAACTCCTCTTCTACACGGCGTCTTCACTGCACTGCACTGATGGGAAATGCATTCCCGTCGACGCAGCACTACGCCACTTGAGGGGGTGGTTTTAATGCGTTGACTTCCAGATCAATTGAACAGTCTTCATTGACCATTCAATAGTTCCAGATAGATCGATCTGATGGTGGCAAATTTGCCCCCATCAGTGAAGATATACCCTTAAACGCCGATTCCTATGGCCCCACAGGAAGCAGAGAATATCTAGCGCAGTGAATCATGGCTATGCCTCCAAACTGCTCCCCACACTATGGAGCTAGGAGTAGGGCCAGAGTAGAGTCCTTCTGTCAGCTCGACGCTGGTTGTGGAAGGCTCTCAGTGCAAAGGATATTCTTGGTGGGCTGTTTCCTTCCACTTTAAGGCCCTTGTATGCTGCAAAAAGCATGAAAGAGCTTTGGCATAACTGAGAATCCAGCTCTGAATGTTGTGAAGTGGAAGAATAAGAAACAAGGTGCGAAAGCATATATGACTGGTCACAGGTCTGTTATGCTGTCATAGCAAAATCTTTGGCTATGTTCATTTATGTTTTGTTTCTTAACATTTCAAAATGTATTCAGATTATCTTCATTTATAAGGTTTCTACTTAGGTTTTCCTAGCTCAGTGACTTTGGCCAATATGATTCAAACGTAGGGCTGTATCATGCCATTTTTTCATGTGTAGACCTCCCATTTACATCATGCTTTTCACTCTGCAAGTTTAACACTCATTTTCCATGAGTTTGAATGGGTGAGCATCAGATAGGCTCTCTGAAAATGTTTGTGCAAAAACCTCCAAACCTTAGTTACTTGAACATTCCTGGAGACATCTGGGATGGACCATTGATTAAGAGCCCAGCCCTGGAGTGGATGAGCAACCTCAACTTCCATTGACTTCAGTGGGAGATGCAAGTTCTCCTACCCCTGTAGGAGATGCTCAGTGCCTCACAAGATCAGGCCTAAAGGTCATTCAAAGTATGTTGCTAATTGTCCAGATCTTCAGCTGGTGTAAACAGATGTCACTGCATTGACTTCAATGGGTAAAAAACAGGACCTATTAAGGTCAATGGGGAGTTTTAACACTGACTTCAGTAAAGCCAGGATTTCACCCAATAACTTCAATTAACTGCAGTGCAGCTATACAAATTTACAACAACCAGGGATCTGGCTCAGTATTTACATGGCATTTAGTGCCATGTTGGATGGGGAGAATGAAGGACAGAGAAGCAGCCTGATTGTATTTTCTTGTTCTTAGAGCTTTAATCAGCGATTCTTGACATTATTTGAAAATAACCCTTTAACGCTTTGAGATTTAAATAATTTCCTCTGAATTATCCAATAGAACCCTCTCAGTGGCAGGAGAATGGTCTAGATGGACCATTGGCCTATTCCAGTGTGGAAATCTGCTGATAATCTGTACCTTAATTGAATTGGTTTTATTTTGTCACCTGTCAACAGCATTCCAGTGTGAATGCAATGATGGTCTCTGAGAGTTATCTTGGTATAATATTTAAAGTATTTTAATATTTGTCACACTATTTTAATTCACTGCTTACAGGTTTTGTTTTGATGAAGACTAATTATATAAATGCCACTTAAATAAGCAGATCACTGAAACCCAGGGAAGTCTAAATTGGCTTCTGATTAAACAGGGATCTAAATTAAGGTCCTTCTCAGCCCACAGTGCTATGATACAATATTGAAATTCAAATGTCACCCTGACCTTTAATGATGACATTCTGCACTAAACAGGTCTATTAATTATTTTATCTTTCATGCGTAAAATGTGAACGCATCATAATGTATTATATCACATACACCATTCTGATTGGTGATATAAAATATAATGAAAACCAATAGGATAATAATACAAATTCTAATCTATGATGATATTTCCACAGTATTGATGGATAATGCTGGTCATATAAGACCAATTTCTTTTCTCAGCTATACCAGTTCACATCTGGAGTAATTCCAATGACTTCTGTGGATAGTTATGTAAATGAAAGGAGAAATGAAAGCCAGTATAACGATAGGCCTGTATAATGATATAGATATAAGAAGATCTCCATACAGACTTATCGTTCAGTCTTCCTGTTTTAAGCAGCTCTTCAGGTATGCAGTAAAGGACCTCCTTAGATTGGGAGGTTTCCTTTGCATTGGAAGTGGTGAGGATTTTAGGGTCAGAGAAGGGGGTGCATAAGCAGAGCAGTACAGGACATGTCCCTGCAAGCGGTCTTTAGACAACACCGCACAATGAGTGTTTAGAAGCAGTAGGGGGATGTATGTGTCTTTAGAGCCAGAGGAATGCAATTTTGAGATTCTCCAGTCCTCTTCCAATCCGACAGAGAGGGCATGCTAGGGCCAAAGAGGCTGGACCAGCAAACAGCTCCACTGCTACTCTCTGGCCTTAGGTGTAAGGATTCCTGCCCCCAGATCTGCCTAATACCTACCTGAAAGACTGAGGCTGGCTGCTGGGGAATGGATCTGCTCCTAATGAAATAGACTCTCACAGTGTAGGTGTAAGACATAGAATAGTAATATTCCCATTTTTCACATTGTTTGAGTAGATGTCCAGCTTATTCGTCACCAATCCCAAGAAACCCTGCAACAAGGTGTAGAGCACTCGAGCATGTAAGGGACTGCTGGGTCCACGTGGCTGGGCAAGGCTGTAATAGGAAAAAGGAAGGTGATGCAAAGAAAGCTACCAGAGAGTTAGTCTGTGTCCTCTCTCCTCCCAGTTAGCTGAGGCTGGAAAGGTCTCAGGTAGTTATTAATAGAATCATAGAAGATAAGGATTGAAAGGGACCTCAGGAGGTCATCTAGTTCAACCTCCTGTTTAACGCAGGACCAACCCCAACTTAAATCACTCCAGTAGTCTGAGCAGAGCCCTAAGGAAAGATACATGAAGTGACCTATAGTCACTTATTTCTCCTTCTCTAGCTAGCGAGACTGCACACTGAGTTACAGACCCCTTTCCTTGCTTCTGAGAGAGATGACAAGAAGCCATCAAGAGGTTTCTCACAGCACTGAAGCCTCCCATTCTATTCTCAACCACCCAGTAATGCTGTTTCCCTTTTTCAGTTTTAGTGAATGAAATTGGTATGATCCACATTCAGGATCTGAGGATATAACATGAGGAGAAAGGCACAGCACAAGCAGGTTCACAGTCAGCTTCTCCCTGAAAAGCAGCACAAATGGATGTAGAGGAACAAACAGATGAGTGCCACTGGTGAAGCACATCCAAGTGGAAACAGCTCCTAGTCGATTTGGCTTATGTCTAAAAGCTTGGTACCCAAAAATGCTCCACAAAGCAGATCTTCACATATTCCTTACATATGTTCATATGCTAAAGTGAAAGCCGTACATACTACTATATACTATTGCCTTACCTACCTTAAAGAATTTTTAGTGTCAGAACCTCCCAAGCACCTCAGGGACCTGTCCTTTCATTCCCCCTTGAATTACCAAATTTTGCCCTCGGTTCCACTTGTGAAATCTTACCAAAATTCATGTGGCTGCATGTATGTAACTGAGGTGCCAAATGTATTATTTTGTATAGAAAGTTCACTGAACGGTGGCATTGTCCCCAGCCAAAGACATATACCCAGTCTATACATTTCCTCTGTCTAGCTTTGCCCCCAATGAATAACATGCGCAGTTCATATGATAAATATTGAACTTGAATGATTTTATCAACACACATCATCTGATTTCAGTGTAACAAAATCAGGTGTCAATGGATTGGATTTGAGCTTTTATTGTAACACAGTAGGTGAAATAACTCACAAGGCAATTAACATAAAAGGTTAATGCTGAATAAATGCTATGCTTAACTATGATATTATTAAAACTGCAGAAAGTCTATAATCAAGGTTTCCTCCAAAACCTGAATGGGTGGCAGCCTCATCAAGCTTTTATTTCCCATCCATATTCACTCCTTTCTCTGCAAATCTCCTCCTGCTTCAACATATTCTAAGACAGTACCCAAAATAAACATAAGAACGTTGGTGATTTGTTCCACCCCATTCCTTGGGGAGAAGCCCTAGATTCATGCATATAAATCATTAGCTTACCTATCAGTGGAACATTTATGGTGATTTATGTGATTCAATTAAATTGTTTTATATATGTATGGTTACAAAAGAAAGCCTTGCTACATACTAAAATTGCTCAATATTCCAAAGACATCCAGCTCTATAGTTAGTACATAGCAGATGCTGGATGAACCTTGTTCTGTTCAGCATAATCATAGACTGTTTCCTCTTAAATGCACCTGGGGAGATCTGGAAAAGGAGTAAGGAAATATTGTTAAAACACAGAAAGACATGGTGACAATATTAAAAATGTATATAGCGTTTCACATCTTCTAAGCACTGTATAAACAGTAAACTTCACAATACCCCCATACTTTGAGCATGGATAAAATTGGGCGAGCTGTACATTTCTGGATGCTCTCATTTTATGTCCCAGAAGCTAAGTTTTGGATTGTTTTTTTTTAAAAAGGGCCTGATCGCCAGTTGATGTCAGTCAGCATTGTTCCATTGAAGTCTGGCCTCAAGTTCCAGATTTTCAAAGGTATTTAAGCACCTAAAATACATATAGTTGCCTAGTGAGATTTTCAAAAATACCTCAGCAGATTAGGTGACTAACTCCCATTGAACTCAACAAGAGTTAGACACTTTTGAAAATCCCACTAGGTGCTTTTTAGGCACCTAAATACCTTTGAAAATCTGATCCTAAGTCTTTAACCCTTATGGTTGTGAACTAAACCTTCAGAATGTGACCAGAGTGTGAACCAGTGTACTGATGTCTTCCTGGATCAGAAGCCAGCCTGAAACGTTAGCTCTAAAAGATGTGAACTGCCACCATTCATCTTATTGAGTGTTAATTCAGATGTCTGATGATGATCATTTAAATGTTCCCCTCTGCTAACTATTCCATGGCTGTCTAAAGCATGTAAGAAAGGAAAGGGAATATCATATTATGAAGATGTACAATCTACTCTGGGTGACTTCTCTTTGTGGTGTCATAAATGGGTGGAGCATGTGTTGTGGGAAGAGTTTGGGAGGTACCAATTCGTATTGCTATTTTTCAAACTGATTCCTGTCTAGCTCCAGAAATATCATCCTTTCTGAGAGTATAACAATCAGATGACAGCACTGCAAGCAGAGCACACAAAGAATAAGAGGGGCAATCATACTACGAAGATCTGAACAATCTACCGTGAGTAATTAATTATTATGGGAGTCTCATCTATGTAGGGACTAGTTTCTGGGTGGAGCTTAGTTTGTGGACAGAACTTGGCAGTGTACCACTACTTATATATTCATATTCAACCCATGTGCATTTGGCAAATTGAGACAATGGGCCAAATTATGCTCTCAGTTACACCGGTCCTGAAAACAATGGAACAAATTATATAGAAATACTCATTGTTAACAATTCTACAGTACACCACCATATACTGTACCATACTGTACCATACTGTGCCTTATGAAAGGAGACTCAAAGAGCTTGGCTTGTTTAGCCTGGCCAAAAGAAGGCTCCGGGGGGATATGCTTGCTCTATATAAATATATCAGGGGGATTAACGTTAGGGAGGGAGAGGAATTATTTAAGTTTAGTACTAATATAGGTACGAGGACGAATGGGTACAAACTGGATATTAGGAAATTTAGACTTGAAATTAGACGAAGGTTTCTAACCATTAGGGGAGTGAAGTTCTGGAACAGCCTTCCGAGGGAAGTAGTGGGGGCAAATGACTTATCTGGCTTTAAGACTAAGCTTGATAAGTATATGGAGGGGATGTTATGATGGGATAGTTTAATTTGAGCAATTGATTTGGATTATCGGCAGATAAGTCTGCTCAATGGTCTGTGGGAATGTTGGATGGGATGGGAACTGAGTTACTGCAGAGAATTCCTTTTTGGGTGCTGGCTGGTGAGTCTTGCCCACATGCTCGGGGTTTAGCTGATCGCCATATTTGGGGTCGGGAAGGAATTTTCCTCCGGGGCGGATTGGCAGAGGCCCCGGAGGTTTTTCGCCTTCCTCCGCAGCGTGGGGCATGGGTCACTTGCTGATCGATTCCCTGCAGCTTGAGGTCTTCAAATCTCACTTTTGAGGATTTCAATAACTCAGTCATTGGTTCGGGGTTGTTATAAATGTGTATGGGTAGGGTTTTGTGGCCTGCCTTGTGCAGGAGGTCAGACTAGATGATCATATTGGTCCCTTCTGACCTATGAGTCTATGAGTCTATAAAGATTACCATAAAGACTCAACATCTGCCAACCCCTAGGAAACAATACTGATATGCCACAGAAAACCTCATCTCTTTGCAAGATCAGGCATATGAAGTAGAATCTCAGATACCACAGTGTGATTGTTAAGCTGCCTTTTTAATAATGACCACTGTGAGTTTCATTCTGCCACAAGCCAGGTGCATAGTACTGTGCAAAGAATCAGAACGTATAAACAGATGAGCAGGACATGGAGTGCAGGGAGGCCAGGAGCTGTATTAATGAGCGTGCTGCTATGCAGTCATCAATTTACTCCCACGTAAAAGGGGATTATATAGTCAAATGCTTTATTATCATGATAAGAATCATGCATAAGCTCCTGTTTCCTCAGATATGCCCACTGTCTACCGGTCACTGGTCCTTTCTGTATCCTGTGCATTTGCAAGGATGAGATCTGGCTCACAGAGAACATGAGACTGACTATAGCTCAGTATAGAGCTGTATGACTGGTGAATAACCTTATTTACACCCATGTGTTGCCTCCACTAACATGTGCTGCAGAATGCAACAACCTTACACAATCTGCTGCCCTCTGCTCCATGATCTGTATGATCATGGCCTTTGTGTGGTACGTGCAATTCTGTGCTCTAAGGCAGCTGAGGAGTTATGGTGTCCAGAAGGTTTTAACTGTATGCTCAAAGATTTTAGCATTAAATTGCACCCTAGATATTAACCAAGGAATAATTTACCAAGGGTTGTGGGGGATTCTCCATCACTGATGATTTTTAAATCAAGATTGGATGTTTTTCTAAATGATTTGCTCTAAAAATTATTTTGGGAAATTTCTATGGCCTATGCTATACAGATGATCTCAGAATCCCTTCTAGCCTCAGAATCTACAAAACAATAATATTCTGTGTCAAATTCTCTGCAAGTGTGAACTGGCATAACTTCAGTATACACCAGCAGAAAATTCAGCCCCTTATTTTGAAGTAAATATGATGTTTTATAAAGGAGAACACATACCAATGACTAGAGAGAAACCAAACCCTTTAGACTGGATGAACTAAATTCCTGTTGCAATGTGGGTAGCAGTGAGGATTTAACCAATGCTCAAGGAATTGTTCTTCTGATCTCTGCTCCAAGCGCTGGAGGTAAAGATTATATTCCTGTTTAGGGGAAAGAAAACTGCACTGTAACATAGGTATTCACTCAATCCTGGTGTAAACCCATTGAATTCAATGGAATTTCACCCCTTATAAATTGGCTAAATTTAACCCAGAAAGTTAACCTATGACACGTTGAAAATAGTTTGCAAATCAGTTTGATCAAATCTCACCATTTTTACTGAATTCCATCAATAATCAGGCTAGTAGGGATGTTTGCTACATTATGGACCAAGCTTTTACAGACAGAGATTTGCATTAGAACTAAGAGAGAAAGAAATTTGCATGCACTGTGATGTTTTTTGGAATACACACACTAAAACCTCTGCTGGTCCAGAGGGTGGGCATGGATTTTCACAGGCATATCTATTGCAGTCTCCTCTGAAAATTGAGCCCTACTACTTTTAAACCAACAGAATGATTTTGGGTTATGGAGCAGTTCCATAGGGAATTCTGGTAAGTGCCAGTCGTTCACTGCTTTTCCTTACAAGATATATGAAACTCTGTGTTTTTTCCATGTAAGCAGAATAACTAGAATTTATTGGTATGACACTCCTGTTTCCCTTTAAAAGGCTTCTAGTTCACAGCTGTAATCAGCTTTCCTGCAAACACTGAGAATTCTCCCTCTTTGTGTTCATTGTACATTTGAACATTACCATCACTCCAATGTATATAATGCTGAACTTTTACACTGCACGTTCTCCAATAGCACGTATTGAATCTCCATCTGGATATGGGTCACCTGACTAACAGAGATACACCAGCCCAGTCACTTCTTCCATCCTGGGTGATTTTTGAGGTCTGATCCATCACAAACCATCAGGGCTAGAAAGAATTGCCATATATCCCAACTTTTCAGTGGTGTACTACTATTTGTGGGGGTCCATGAGACATCATGCTTTGGGGTTGTCACTCGTCCCTTGGATTTGTTCCATACCCGGGGCTAGTTTATCACTGAAGATAGTTTGCAGTATCCCTTCCCCCCAAAAAATACCCAAGGTCTATTACATGTCATGCTTTCACAAAGTTATCTGGTTCTGATTCTTCTTCCCCTGTTTTATGCTTATAAACTCTATTCACTCTGAAATTCCAGTTTGCTTTTTTACAAGATAGGTATATATAAATGTACAATAGCAATTGCTTACTTCCTTATTTGACAAAAGCACCACCAGTTATGTCCTCAATAATTAGCACAGATCTAATAGTGCTACTTAGACTGTATTCCCTCAGCTGACTGGTCTCCTAGAGATACGTGCTCCAAAACATTGGTTGTCTCAAAGTATTTGGCATGTTCTTTTAAGCACATTCTGATATGGGCCACTTCTCACTTCTGGTGAGTTAGTCCTCTGCTTGAACTGAAAATTACACCTTAAACCCAGGGCACTAGATTCAGGATGCACGATAGATGAGGTAAGCTTCAGAATATACTGGCTGAGACTTTTTATGCTGCCTACGGGGTTTGGATGCTCCAGTAGGTCTCCGAATCCCTTACACATCACTGAAAACTCAGCCAACATCATTACAAGTGGAGAAAGTAGGCCCGTGGAAGTAAAAAATAATTCAGGTCTGGTCTAGCATTCTTGACGTTAACAGGAGTTTTGTCATTGACTTCAGTGGGCACAGGCCCTAAATAAGTAAAGGCAGAGGGGAAATGAGTCACATGGCAATAATAATAGGCACTACCAAAGTCCATTTCAAAAATAGGGGGCTTTTAAAACTCCCTTTGGAATTTCCTTGAAGCTGTCTTGAGCAAAAAGTATTAGGCAGTGATATCCCTGGTACTTTCTGCCAAAGTGGGGATTGCCTCATTCTGCTGATTCACTAGAGAACTAATTTAGGTATACCATTCCCATTCCTGTGGTATCTGATCTCCGAGGGCCCAGTACATCTCCCACTGATGTTAATTTGAACCCTTCTGGTGACTTAACTGAGAGCAGGAGCAGCCCCCTCGTTTTTAGTAGTTCTGCAGAATAAAATCTAGCTACATCCAGTGCATTTTCAGCATTCAGAAACGAAAACCCTCAGCAATCATTAGGTCTCGCTGAAGGCAGCTGAGAAGTGGGTTACTTTCACAGCTGGATGTACTACTCGACAGGCACATCTTCAATTGATTTGATGTGAGATAAAAAGGCAGTATCTCGCCAGTGGAGTAGCTACTAGTTTCTGTTATGAGATTTTTATACCACCGAGAATCACTTTTAAACAAAAGGTGTTGAAAAAAGAATAAGGTTCACACAAAATGAAACATCTGTGATAGTTCCCCACCTAAAGCCAATCTACACTAGCTACAGTCATTGTGTTAGAACATCTTTTCTAACCCAATGCTTTTTTTCAGTAGTAGGCAACACCTCAGGTCCTCTGCTTCCCCATTCCTCAATCGTCCCAACCGTTTCATGCAGTGTGGTAAAATATTTGCCTCACTTTAATATGAACTCATATATTCTTGGAGTGATGAGGAGGGAATAAGGATATACCCATGGCTGACTACTGTCCTGTTTGGTTAGTTATTGTGGGGGAGGAGAGCTTTTGTAAAAAGGAAAAAAAATACTGACAGGTTGAACGTTAGCTGTCATTGAAACCAGGCCTATTACAGTCCTCTCCTTATGGAATGTAGTTATAATGGAAATGGCCAATAAACTTTCCCTTTAGCACCCCACATAAAATGCACTAATGAAATCAGCTATCTCATAGAATCCTGGCTCCTTTGGGAGTCAGAGGAAGTACAGATCTTTTCCTAAGAGTCTTTATTAAAGGTAAAATCCTTCCTATTTCATTTGCACTAGATTTGATCAGCCATCAATATTTAAACAGGATGCATCTGCTCATTAGCACACATGCTCTGCAAAGAGATGGTTGATTAACTGCTCTTCAAAGCTTAGCATCACTAAAAGGGCTGTAGAGAGACATGGTGGGTGAGGGAATAGCTTTTATTGGACCAACTGTTGATTAGAGAGACAAGCTATTGAGCTTACACAGAGCTCTTCTTCAGCTCTGTGTGATATTATCTCACCTACTTTGTCTGTCTAATATCCAGAGACCACCATGGCTACAACAACACTGCATAAAAGGACTACAGGCTGCTCAACTAAACTACCTAGAAATTTCCCACTGTTGCTAACAGCTACCGTTGCTGGCAGGGATGGGTGCCCCAGTGTAAATATTTGACACCATTCATGCATTGTAGGTAACATCGTGTACTTATTCAGGCACCTAGAGGAAACATATCAATTCAGAAACATATACAGGGACCAAATTCTCAGACTCTGTGCCGGCCATTTGGTATTGGCTCATGCTGATGTAAGGGAACTCCCATCGATGGTGTAGAGCTGAAGATTCTTCCAGGTCTCCTAATATTCTCCCCTTTTACCTCTCTGCTCCAACAAAATCCCCACAAGGAGGGCTAAAGGCTATTTCCTGCAGAGCTTGCCAGTGCTTTTCCTTTAACTGGCTAGAGGGGATTACTGGAGAGCAACAGGAAAGACTAACCCCAGAATCCTGCCTCTTACAATGCCCCCTATGGCTGACAGTCAAAGGCAGGGCCGTGGGCTCAGATCCCTGAGTGACACTGTATTATGAGATCACAGACAACAGGAAACTGGCCGAAATCATACCATGTGACCAAAAGGCAGGAGCCTAGTCACAATAAGATTAGAACATGTCAGTAACATAAATGGCATTTTATAAAGACTGAAACGGATTCATCTTGCCAATTGTAAATTGAATAGATTTGTTGATTGTAATCAGGCTTTTCAGGTCAAACAGGATTGTGAAGAATTGTAATTTAAAATAACTCCCTGACTGAGCATGAGCTAGCCTAATACATTTAAGTGATACCATTTATTTTAAATAAATTAACAGCAGTAGCTTTAGCAAGTGGGTTCATCCCAGTGTAAATTTCACCCAGGTTCACAGGACCACTTGTGCACTGCCCAAGACACACAAGGAAACCTCTACACCCCTTATGTGCAAAGAAGGGAAAATCTTCATGCTCCACATAGGATGATATGGAGAGCTGATGAGAAAATGGGTTTTTTTCTTCTGGGGGTGTTTTTTTTAATAACATAGTTGCCCTTTTCTGCAGAAAGCAGACCTTTCAGTGGAAAATTTTGCTTAGTCTAAAACCCAATGTGTCATTAAAAAAATATCTTCAAGAATAAAAAAAGCTATAAGAGAAAATTGTCAACCAATCCTAATGGTGTGGAAAGTTGCACTGGGGATAGGGCAAGGCCAGACCAACAATGAACAGAGATCCATTGCTGTGTGTCTATAATCGTAAAACCTCCACGCAAGTAGAGACGAGGCAGCGGTCATTAGTCTAGCTCATTACTGGGTCTTGCTGGGAAAGCTGAGTGAATTTCACCTGCCTGGCTCACTAGTTTTATGTAACATGCTGTTATGCAGGAATGTATCCAAACCATTTTTTTCCGGTCTATGCTATTATATTTTATAACCATCATGGTGTTGCTGCATATCATTTTAGGTGAGATCTGGGTTCCTGCTAATTTCCTGCAGCTGAATGAGGCTGCTTTGATGGTAGTTTGGAAACCAGTATAATCCTGGATGTTGAGGTTAGCTATGGAGCTCATGGCCAGTGTTTTTGTTGCACTTGTGCCATGTGGGATACGGCTCCCATTGTCTTAGGTTGCTGGGGCCCTGTGATGTTGGAAGGGTCATAGTCAGGGTTGCAGTGCTGATCTCAATGTGGTAGACAAAGAGGAGAGAACGTAAGTGGGGCAGAGTTCTATGTTCAGCTATCCATGACTGCCAGAAGGGTTATTCCTGGCGAGCATGCACTAACCATGGGAGAGAAGGAGCTACGAGCTTCCCCAACCACATACTCTGTTCACACTGGCCTCAAGCCTGTAAGGTGCTGAGCACGCTCAACTCTCACTGACATGAGACATACCTCAGGCCCTTGTCAGATTGAGGCCATTATGCTCATCATATATGCGCCGTCTATTGTCCTCTTTCTGGCTTCTGTGGCTTTCAGCCTCTTTACAACCATGTAATTTTAACACAGTTTATTTACTTTGGAGAGAAATATGCAGTCATTTTTAAATGCTCTAAGTAGCTTTTGAGAAGTCTGGGGCTATATCACACGCCCTGTATAAAGCAAGTAAAACGGAAGGCTCCTCTCTGTCTTGTTGCTTTGTTTTTCTTTGGGTTTTTCAATGTGCTTAATAAGCAAATAATAGCAAATACTATGGGCAAAAACAATATCGTTACATTAACAATTAAAGAAGTGTACAATCTCATAATATATAAACCTATCCCTGGCACTTGCAGAAAAAACGAATGAATGCAGCTAAACAGATTTTAAAGCCAGTTCTGAGCTACCTAAATCTCCACACTGACCAGTGACACCTGCATCCCCGTCTGCTTTCAGTGCAAACTGTAAAGCAAGCAAATTATCTTTCGTACTGCTGATTTGTATTTTTCAGAAATAATGTTTTGAACTCCACATTTGCCCAGATGAAAAGCTAGCTTTTGATCAATAATTGATTCTACATTTTAGAATGATGACCAATGTAGATGAAAGATAACCCCTACACTTTGCAAGAATACACAGTCCCGAGATATATTCAGAATTCATAGAATGCTACCAGCAATAGTTTAAAGAATGCAAATGGGTTTTAAAAATATTTCATGCCGTTGTTTAAAGAATGGAGGTTGCAACCAGTTACACTGATTGAATAGAATTCCCTCTATGCAAATACAATAGTAAGCACAAAATACAATGAACTGTTTTAGTTTATTCAATTTTAAAATAAAAATTAAAAATCACCCTCATTGGCTCATCAGGGAAACCAGCTTTTCTTGGTCTGTCTTCACGACGGATTCTCAGAATCTGTTTAGCTTCTTTTTCAGTCAAAATTGGTGAAGTATCTAAAGGGGGAGGGAGAAAGAAATTAAGTATGAAATTAACATGAAGTTAATATTTTATCTCTCAGGGCCATGGTGAAATGTTTTCAGGTCTGATTTTTGTCAATACACAAAGTGTTCTTTCATTACAGCCCCTTCCCAGGGGATATTACATTCCAGAAGAGATGAGTGGAATTTTAAACCATTTTTATAATATACTTGTGCTTTTTATAAGCTAGTGCTACTAACATGATGCAAAACCTACACAGAATGCAATACTATTGCTTTTCCTGCCCAAAATGGGGAAAATATAACTGTTCCATCTACCTATTTAAGATATTTATTAATCCTTCCAGTTTTTTGTTAAATGCATTTCTATGTTGCACTACTTTTCAGAGCTATTCAAAACAAAGCTAACTAGTCAGACTTTTGCTGAAATAAGTATTAAGACAAAGAAATGGTATTAAATGGTGAAATATTCAATATCAGAATATAGATTTATAAATGAAAACATCTTTTAACTTTTTTAATCACTGAAGTACTCAGTGTCGTGATGCAGAGATAAAAATGCCTAATGTAGTATGATTGTTAAAAATAAAATTACTGGAAGGCTGCAATATAACATGATATTTAATATCATTATACTGTAACTGATTAAAAAAGCAAATATTAATATATTTAAATACAAGATTAAACCATTAATATTATTATAATATGCACTGAAGCTCTATGAACATAGGTAGAGTTGTTTTATATGAACTCCTACCTGTAAAAATGGTCAGGATGACCAAAATGAAGATAAACACAAGTAACTTCTTCATTTTGATTCTTTCTCTCAGCCTGTTCCAGAATGAATAACCCTGGCTGAGGTCTTAGCCTACTTGCACCAGCTACGTCAAGCGCAGATGTTTGTTCATGCTTTGACTAATTTGACTTTCAGTATGATTTTGAAGACATCTGGTTCTAAGTTTTGAATATAGCCATTATCAGCTTAAACATTCTCTGTACCCAAGCAAAAGAAAATAGAAAAGCTTAGTCTTCTTCCACAGCAAGTTTTGAAGTTACACTCAATATTTTAACTTTGTGAAGATAAAACACATTGCATTCTATCCAGCATGGTAGGATATGGTTTTAATGGTGTGATTCAAGAGAAATAATAATTTTTTTAAAAAAAACAAACCTAGACTCTTGAGCCTTAATTTGGCAGGCAGCCATTGAGGGTCCCCTGTGTCAAAAGTTACTGTATATATTCAAGCCCAAAGTTACATCTTGATATGTTGATTTAACTCTTGCAAAGCTGAACTATCGTAGCTAAAGTACAGAGAGTTTATCAAATGAACAGAATCATGGCAGTTAATATTCATTTAATTCTACTGTTTGGAGGGAAAGTCAGTATTGAACAAGATTGTAAATATCCTTGCTAATGAACATAAAATGATGTAAAGAGGACACATTTGGCAAATGTATACAAAACTATCAGATTTCTAAAAGAATTAGCTTACAGGTTTCTTTTTTTTTTTTAATTGAACTTTTGTACTTCCCCTGAAATGCAATGAGGCAGACTTTCTGCACCAGCCTCAAAAAACACCAGTGTTTTAGTATGAGAAATAACTTTTCTCTTTGAAACTCCAGTGGGTGGAATGTAGTGAGAATGCAACAACTTGCTTTAGAACTTAGCTAGGACAGCAGTGATTAGCACCCATGATCTGGAGGGAAAAGTACCACCTATTGAATTACCACCTCACCAGACTACCAGAAACCCTTGGATTTCACTTGGAGATCTCCCAACCAGGTCCTACACTTCATAGTTGATCAAATCTGACACTCACAAACCATAGTATTGTGGCTGCTTGACCCCACCCAAAATAGCCAGATGAAGGAGAAGGAGTGCAACCTAGTGGACGAAGCACAGTGCTGGTAGTAAGGAACTCCTGGGTTCCAATCCCAACTGTCACAGATCTGATGTATTGCTGTGCTCAAAAAGGCCAACATTTTCAGAAGTAGCCACTAATTTTGTGTACCTTGATTTTTCAGGACACAACTTGAGATGCTTACAGCCTAACTTCCAATGGATGAATTACATACTATTCAGTGTGAATTTATGTACTTGTTAAGACTTTTTCTGAGTACTGCCCTTTTTGTTCTCTCTTATTGCTATTTTCTTTCATCGAAAATGAAAATCATTCAGGCTGAAAGTTTATAAAAACACATTTGCTTGGGTACAAACTGATCAAAGAAAATCTGCTCAGATTTATATAAAGAAAACTCATGTTTAATAAATGTGATTAACCTTTTGAGGCTATGACCATGAAAGGGGCAAAACAGTAGTAAGTGTTTGGACTTTAGGAAAGTTTTTTACACGGTACCATCTTAAAGACTCTGAGGGGAGTTAGACACACAGATGGTGTTGAACTTCAGTGGCAGTTAGGAGCCTAATTCCCTTAGGCTTGTTTGAAAATCCCATCTTATGAGGGCAATTTAAGGTTAATGTGGTAAGTATGACATTAATAGGAATGTTCTTGACTGAATACAAAATTGGTTTAGTAACCAAATCAAGTAGTGAGAGATGGAAACTGATAAGATGAATGGCAAACAGAGTACCACAGCCTTTAGTGTTATCAGTCCAATTTTGTTTACACTGCACACCTGGAGGCGAGAACATGTAACTAGCCCTTGGCTGAGTACAAATATACAGAGGACAGAAAAATGAAAAGGCCAGTCAATACCAAAGAGGAAGAGAAAAATCAGCCTCAGAAGGATCCAGATAAAATAGGGGCATAGGCTGATAAGGAGGTCATGCAAAGCAACATAGAAAACTATGTAGTAATGAGGATAGAGATAATGAATGGCAAAATGATTAAGTTAAATAATATACTACAATACACTGAGCAAAAAAAGGATTGAGGAGTGATGGTAGACATCAAATTATAAAATCACTGCCTGGTAGCAGTGAGTAAACCAGGATACTTGGATTTATTAGTACAGAAACATCCGGAGAAAGCATATTGGAACAATATAAGGAGATGCTGAGTTGGGGGTGGGTCCCTTACTACAAGAAATTTAGTTTAAAATGGAAAAAAAATAGGAACGAGGACAGTGTGGATTAGAAAATGTATCCATGTTCCAGCTATCTGGAATGGCTCTGAACACTAGAATTGTATTTTTTAGAAAATAAGAGAGTATGAGTCAAATTCAAGCTACCTCTTCTGCAAAGGTATAAGTGGCTGAAAGATAAAGTAGGAAGGAAAGCATTTTGCCTGGTTGTTTCTGGCTCTTCCAAAACCTAAGTTTCTGGAGGCAGAGAGGGCACAGAGCTGTGGGAGAGGATATGGTTAGCAGGTTTTAGTGCAACACTATTTGGCCCAGCATTCCTTATACTTTAGGCTGGTGATTTCTACCCTTGACAGTAAAATTCCATATAGGAGATGTGCATAGAGCTGCAACTGGATCAAAGGCTAAGTCCATGATATTCTTGCAGCTTTTATATACGCCCATTTCCCTGCACAAAATTGAAACAGACCTGAACTTAGCTTAAGAGGATACCACCACTGTAGTAGTAAGCAGCCTAAGGAATGCAGACAAGGCAGATGCTAGGAAACTGAGTAAGAGAATGACAAGCTCCAGAACAAGAATACAAAAAGAAACTAAAAACAGAGGTGAGTGCCTGTACAGAATTAAATCTTAATTTCGGTTGACAACTATATATCGGACTTTATAAAGAAAGTCTTTATATCTGAAGCAATAAAAAGAAAAGTCACAATATTATAAGCCTATCCACTTAACCTGCGAAGAGGCCCCGTGTTTGCATTGTTCGGGGTCCTGAGCTTGTGCTGTACTCTAGCCATTGAATTGGCTCTTGAGTTGCTGGACTGCAGCTTTGTGTGAATGGCTGAAAAGCTGCCTTTCTGGGCCTCTTGCAAAACCCAGCCAGGGCTTAAAAAGGGAAAGCGTGAGAATCTTTAAGCAGCCAGGACCAAAGCGATCAGGCGCTGATATTAACGAGCGAAGAAGCCCTGTGCATTGCTTTTGAAACGTTCCAGAGCCCAGTCGGGCTGGATTCAGCCTTAAAACTGGGTAACGCTGGGGTGACTCTGCGACCCTGCGCGTAGCTGCCGCCGGGGGCCTGCAGAGCAGAACCTGGCCGAGTCTCTTCGGCGGGCGGACGGGATGGATGGTGGTGGTGGGGTTCTGCCTCTGAGGGGCTGTTTGCTCTGCAGACAATGGTTCATTTCCAGCCCTGGAATCAGAGGGGCCTTTGCTTTGCATGGTGCAGTGCTTCTCCTCCTCTCGCCTGTGCCCCCCCAGCTGCCTGCTTCCCCCCTCCCACCCTCCATCATCCCCCTCTTACTCTCCCTCCTCCTCCATCATCCCACCACCCCTGCTCCTCCCCTTCCCCCTTCCCTCATCCCCCCCTTACTCTCCCTCCTCCTCCATCATCCCCCCTCCCCCCCCTCATCATCCCCCTCCCCCCTCCCAGGCCATTTCCGGTTGTCTGCCCGTCTCCTAGCAACCCACCCCAGGAGGCCGCCGGCTCCGCCTCTTCCGCTTCCGCAGCTGCCCGGCCCCGGCTCATCCTCGCTGCTGCTCCACGGGCCCCGCCTGGGTTCCCCGGGGAGGGGGTGGCCAGGGCTGGGGGCGGGGGAGGTGAAAAGAAAGTAGGTGCCTAATTCCGCCCCTCCCCCCGCCAGCGCCCCTGGGGGCGGGGCAGTTATCGTAGGAGGGGGGCTGGGGGTGAGAGCCCCCAGAGGAGCGGGGGGCCCGGGGGGTCCCTGTGGCCGGGGCTTTGCGGGGTTACAGCTGGGCGGGGTGGAGATGGGGACGCAGCAGCCAGAAAGGGCAGCGTGGCCTAGGTGTTAGAGCCGGTCTGGGCCCGGGGTGATCCCCCAGTGACGAGGAGGAGCGGGTCATCCGCACATGCCCTGCGGTGGGGAGGCCAGTGAGGATATTCCCATCGGGGGAAGGTCAGGCGGCTGTTGGGTCGGAGCCGGCAGGGTGCGTGCGCTGGTAGGAATTGGGGTATCGGGCCCGACGGGGAAAGAGGGTTTCAGGAGGATCCCAGGGTGGCAAGCAGACCCGGGTTCGTTATGGTAACAAGGGGGGGGTATCCGGTCTGATGAGATGCGAGCCTGATGTTTGTGGTTGTAGTAGGCCAGGCGTCAGGGGAAAAGGGAGTGTAAGAATAATAGGGGGAAAGATAAGACACGCAATAAAGGATGGTTCATAAACCCACCCACAGGATCCCTGAATTGGGAAGCGAGACCCAAGTGGGCCCTACTTGTCTCATTTAATGTGACCCTTTAGACAGGGAAAGCTAAAATCCATAAGGGATGGAAGGGGAGGAAAACAGTGGTCCCCCCTCCTCGTCAGGAGTGTTTGCAGATGGGAGTTTGGCCTTTTGGACTCTGTGTTCAGTGATCCTTCCGGTAGCGATCACCTTGTGGTGCAGCTTCCAGCGATCCCGGAGACAGGTGCTGAGGCGAGAT
Source organism: Mesoclemmys tuberculata (assembly GCA_007922155.1). Classification (NCBI taxonomy): domain Eukaryota; kingdom Metazoa; phylum Chordata; order Testudines; family Chelidae; genus Mesoclemmys; species Mesoclemmys tuberculata. The sequence continues at coordinate 15,132,176 of ML675637.1, forward strand.
ATCTTCCGCAAGAGCAAACATGACTGGCACTACACGGATCTCTTTGGCCAGCCCACCTACTGTTGTGTGTGTGCCCAGCACATTCTCCAGGGAGCTTTTTGCAACTGCTGTGGGCTGTGTGTCAAGGAAGGGTGTCTCAAGCAGGCCGACCAGCATTTCCTCTGCAAGGAGATCATGATGAGGAGCGATGGCAGAGCCCACAGCTCTATGGCACATCACTGGATCAGAGGCAACGTCCCACTGTGCAGCTATTGTGTCGTATGCAAGCAGCAGTGTGGTACGCAGCCCAAGCTCTGTGACTACAGGTACAGCTGAGGAATGTGTTTGCATGTACAGAAAGTGCATTGGCAATATTTGGTCACCTTACTGCTAAATAAAATGCTAGAATACTGTAGTTCAAACAAGTCGACCAGCATGAATCTCTGTTAGAATGTCTCTCAGGGCCTCATATCAATGAGACTGCTTATAAAGTAAGATACTATAGTATTCAGCATGAGTAAAGGTGGGAGAATGGAGTCATAAGTTAGGGGTAAAGCATAGCTTGCTATGTCATCTATTTTATTATTATTTGTATTACTGTAGCATTTAAGGCCCCAAATTAAAAATTAAGGCTGGATTTTTCTAGATGTTGTATGGACATGTAGTAAGACAGTCCCTGCCACAGAGAGCTCACAAACTAGAGCCTGCTCCTTCAAAGATTTACAATTTGTTTAATTTTACACACGAGTAGTCCCATTGACTTAAATGGAACTACTCACAATACAAAAAGTGAAGTATGTGTGTAAATCTTTGCAGGTTTGGGGCCTGACTCATGGCAAAACAATATAAATTAAACAAGTATAGGTGCAAAAAGGGTCAAGGGCTATATTGTAAGCCCCTTCGGGCAGGGACTTTCGTGTTCTGTATCTGTAACACACCTAGAACAATGGAGTCCAGGTCCATAACAAGGTCTCCAATACTACAAATAATAAGCAGAACTCGCTGTGAAAGTTAGTGGGGAGTTCTTACAACTGATGATATGTACCCCATTAACTTATCGTACCTTATAATACAAATATCTAATACATGCCCTAAAATGATTTTATTGGTTTCGAGGGATTACTTGTAGAGTAAGGTGCTCAATGAATGTCATGAAACTGATGAATGAATGTCTGGCGAATGAACTGATGAATGTCACTGAATTGGAACCATAAATAATATCCCCAGGGACCAATTTCTGTTTTCACTGTAACTCCATTGACATAACTGAACATACTCTGGATTTACATCACTGTAGCTGAGACAAGAATTTAGCCTCTTGTGTTTACATCCCTCATTATGTAGGATAAGTTTCTAGAGTGAAATCTGGTCCCTTACTGAAGTCAATTGGAGTTCTGCCACTGATTTTATTGGAGTCAGGATTTCCCCTAGTGTCTTATTATGTAAGTCTGTGTATCGGTTTTGCAGTGTGTGTGTTATTCTAAATTATGCATTGAGGATTTGTGGTCTATTTTGTGGCAGTTTGTTTATGCAAGGCTCTGTTTTGTGCCTTTGTTTTTCGCTAGGCTAATATGAACGAAATATAGTTATTGTACTGGGGGATGGATGGCTGCCTGCTGCTTCATATTTTCTTACTCAGGTAATTTTCATGAGGCAAACTAATTAGAACCACCACCTTAGGAATCCTTTGCCATGTTCTGAAGCTGTATAGCTGCATGGACAAATAGTGAATATATTTCTGTGTATAAAACTACTGTTCTACTGTCAAACTCTCATTCAGCCTTGGCAACCATTTATTTAATACTGTTTGCCAGTGTCGTATCATTCGTCTGCAGTTTATAACATAAATTGTATCTGTTTCCCATCTTTTCTTCCTGTCTCTTTTCCGTCCAGGGGAATTTTTGTGTTTTTGAAGTTTCATTGTTTATTCCAAGATTTCAGGAAATAATGTATTTATTTAAGGTATCTACCTAGTGCCAAAATTAACTGTGCATGGTGCTTTGTATAGAGAATGAAGACTCAGCCTTTTACTCCAAGGCGTTTACAATTTCAGTGATACACATCCTGTGACATGGAGAGAGATTACAGCAGACAAGAGAAGAAGAGAGAGGGATATACAAAATTAGACTGAGGTTAATTGTTGTCTATGGTATGCATAATGTTCTTTTATTTTTCTAAAAATAATTAGAGAGTTGCCATGAAGGAAATAGTGAGTCATTGTTGAAGGGATGGAAGCAAAAAGATCAGTTGGAGCTTTCAAGTGGTTTCAAAGTGAACAATAGCCTTCATAAAAAAATATTTGGCAGTCAAATTATATGATAAGGAAAATGGAGTGTTGATCCCAAGCAAAGTATGTACAAAGCTGGCATGCGTATTCATTGGCAACTGCACTGACTGAACTTTGCCAGCATAATACCTGCCCTCGCAGCAGACGGATGTTCCTGGAGTACTTCCATTGTCTATCTAACTTGTACGTCTTAACATTGGAATTGTCTTGCACATTGTTCGCAGCAGTGTGAGCTTCACTGCATGGCATGTCCAAAAGTGTTTGGAGATGCAGTACTTCTACATTTACTGTTACAGCTCTGTTGTATTCTGAGTTTTCCTAGGCCCTGCTCTTAGATAATCTTTTTAGCAGCTGCTGATTGCAGAAAAACCTATTACTTCCTTCCCTCTCTTGTTCAGTTAAATATCTTTGATACACAGATGTCAGTAGGTGCATCTGAGGATAGGGAATGTATAATTGTGGCTGTAATGTTACAAATGAATTGCTTCTTTCCTAGATTGTACTTGCTGCCTGCTTTTGCCCAGGTATTATCTGACTCTGGCAAATCACTTTGTAAGTGAGTAGAGTTCCAGAAGAGCAAATAACCAACTCATCAGGAAAGAGCTTCAAGTGTGTTTGTTTGTGGGCGGGATACATGGTCAGCAGTGAAAAAAATGGTCACCCATCAGGAATGTCAGCGTTCAGGTTATATGGGATGCCATGGCTAGTCTGGCTCAGAGCTGGATTAATGAGGGATTCCAAAAATAGCTTTCACAGCTGCTTAAATCAGGTTTTTTGATGTGGTGAAGCAGGATTAGCCTTTTGCAGAGGATGGGGATAGGTATTATATTTCACCCTGTATTGGCTCTCTTCAGACCAGCTATAAGAATAAATTAAAAAGCTGAGCAACTGTTTTGTGGCATTTTGTGCTACAGCTTTGCATAATGCTGTATAAGCTTTGGAATTTAGGATTTAAAGAGATGCTGTCAGCTTTTTAAATTGACATTATCAATTTATTATCTTCTTGCTAACACTAACTTATTAAATAAAAAATCATTTTTAAAATTCAGGGGTTCTTTTGTTGTTTTTTTAAAATTATTTGAGATTTCTTTTTCAGTTAATGAAAATGAATGAAGCTACTTACACTTCTGTTTACAGTCACTTTCAAGTTTTCAATTCTGCAGTGTTCGTGTTGCCAGTTGTGGAAGAGAATGTTATAGTTTATAGCAACTGTAATTGCTATAATTGTAATTGTAATCTTGTAATTACCAAAAACATTTTAAATATTTCCATTGGTTTTAAATTTTGTAAAACCCTAAATATCTGGCTAAACTTCAGTTGACAGTGACTATTTGTTTAGTAGTAGATTTGAAGTACAATGTGTTTGTTTTCCTTAAATCTATAGAGAACTTGTTCAGTTTTGTTTGTAATGAGTTATGAATATGTAGTGTGTCTTGTAATATTTAATATTAATCATTTTGGTATAACTATACTTTGAGTACTTTTTTCAATGAGTGCACAAAAAATAATGTTTTCCTATTTGGTTAAAGATATAAAATATTTGCTCTGTTTTTAGATGGAAGTAAATATTATTCCAGGGTACGGTTTTGTCAAGTTGTCCAGTGGTCTGAAACCTGTTTCTAGTTATATTTTGAAATCTGCCTATTTGAGTCTTTACAGAACCTTGGGAATAAATCTCTTGAACTTCTGCACACTCCATACAGTCCATGTATTCCAGCCCAATATTGTGCGTGCTGTGTAGTGTGCTGTCTGTATTCACTTTATATAATAAGTTAGGCACTGAGAAAAAGGAGTGTTAATTGATAGCACGCCAGCAGTTTTTCCATATTTGCATGTTTAGTTGTGTTGGCAGGTGATGTGGTAACTTGGACTTTATTATTACAATGAACGTGATATTGAGAATCTTAAATATACTTGCCTCCTCTCTTTTATATCATGAGAGAATATTTCTTTAATAGCCTACAAACTCTGTATTAGAGTTCAAGAATGCATGACTTTTAAACTTCACATAGTTTAGGAAAAGTATTCGGTCTTCTAATGTATCATATGCAGACACTACTTGGTCAGCTAATCCACAACTGTCAGTGTGGGAGTCTTCCCTATAGTACATTTACTAGTGCTTTATCCCGTCTAGTTTTTAATGTGCCAAGCTACTTTGAGAAGGATCTGTTGTTTTTTTTTAATTTCATTCCATTAATACTCTTTTTGTCAGTCTTGAATATCAGACCTAATAAGCTCCAATATATTCGAAGTTGTGATCACTATGCCTATAAAATCCAAAAGTACTCTTTAAGAACTCATTTGTCCCCTGGCTCTTCCAAATGTGCTCTGAGTTTTCTCAGTCCTTTTATCAGCTCTGCTGCTCTCTACCAGCTACAAATTTTAAAATGAATGGTTGCCTGTGAATTAAAAAATAGTGTCATAGTATATAGTGTATAATGACTGCTATATAGTGTATAGTGACACATAGTATATAGTGTATAGTGATTTCCCTAGCTTGATTAGCAAGAGGATATTTTTAGAGCATGTTTATTCTCTTCTGTTGATTCCATAAGAAAAGGACAACTAGCTTTTCTGAATCAGACCCCGCATATTTCTAATAAGCGTGTAAGTGCTGTTGATTAAATAATTTAAGGCAAGGTTCTACGCTCTTATTTCTTGGCCCTATTGCATAACTTGTTCTGTATTTCATAAAGTGATTTTGCATAGCCCTTTGTAAAATAAGTAAACTCAACCTTTCAATCCAAATGGATGGTTTGAAATCAAGTGAAACGCCATTTGAACTCTTTGTTTGTTTCAATTTTCAGGTGCATTTGGTGTCAGCACACGGTACATGATGAATGCATGCAGAATTCTTTAAAGAGTGAGAAGTGTAGTTTTGGAGAATTCAGAAACTTAATTATTCCACCATATTACTTATCCACCATTAATCAGATGCGTAAAGATAAAAGAACTGATTATGGAAAGGTAATGTTTATTGTTATTTTTTTTTAATAATACGTCATTCTAAATATCAGATAAGTACAATGACATGGTGGTGGTTATGCACTGAATCTGTGTTTGAAAACAGAAATGCTCAGTGTGTTGATTTGAATGTATTAGTTATTTTATTAACATCACGGTTGAGATGGAACAGACTTTTGCATTTAATTACTCAGAGGTGACACTAAAGCTATAGGACCTTGCTTTCTTAGACATCTTAACCACAGCTCTTTAAAACCAATAATCATCTTTAGTCAATAATTCCAAAAATAATTTTTGCTTAATTCCCTGTCATGTTATTTTAGCCTTGCTATCCCCACCCCAGTGCAGGAAAGGAGAGTTCTTGGATGTAAGAGCAAACCTCCTCCCTCAGGCTGAAGACATGGGGCAACTGCTGGATCCAGCTAGAGGATATGAGGTTGGGAAAGTGGGGGCCTGCCTTACAGTTGGTGGGAGGGTATGGGGAGAGCAGGCTATAGGAATTGGGATATCCTGCAGGAACATGCCAAGAGGGAGCTTGGAGGACTGGGCAGCAAAGGTGAGGGGGAAGGGAGTTGGGGCCTGTTGATGTGTATGATTCAAGGTTGAATTTTCAACCTGTAATTGTCACTCGGATATTGGAGGATTCATGGGGAAGGTAAAAAACCAGAAGACACAGAAAAAGCAAGATTTCTTCTTTTTTTAGCTGTGCTGACTCATGGTATTTGAACCCTTGAAGTCAGCAGTACTGAAAACACAAAGTCCTTTCAGAGGGGAGCTTGCATCTTCGCGTAACCTTGATAAAATATATTTGTAGAAATGTTCAACTTTGCTGTTAATTTTCTGTATATTCCTGCTGTTATGGAAATCATTTCTGTTTGAACAAAAGCATTATCTATGAAGGTATAGTCCTGTGTTTAAGACCTCAGTGCTGCTATAAAGATAATTCTGATATGATTTTTGCAAGATTAAGGTGTAGAAGAGGCAGGGAGTGTTTGACGGCTCTTGTTAAAAAGTTCTTGATTAGCAAAAGTGGCAAGAAGAAACTATGAAAACGACACAAAAATTAGATTGCTTTTAGTTCTATAAATCTTCATTGACTTGGAAAAGCTACTGGTTGAAATAAGTCATAGCACTTTTCACTTATTTGCTCTGGTTGTTTGTTTCCTTGCCCACTATGAAAAGGAAATTGGCTACTTTTTATTTAAAATGAGTGAGTAATTCATTTTTCCTGTCTTTTTGTGAATGGGGAATGAAGCTGAATTTCAGAGCCTCTCATTCCTTTCAATTTTGTCACATTTATGTACATATGGAATTTTTCTCTTTCTGCAGTTGGCATCCTGCTATGGTAAACACTGGACTCCAATAATAATCCTGGCTAATACTCGTAGTGGAAACAACATGGCCGAAACACTGTTGGGACAGTTTAAGATTCTCTTAAACCCAGTTCAGGTAATTGAGGAGGAAAGCCATAACCATGTAATAAACTAAGGACTGAAAGACACCGGCATTTTGCTTATAAAGAGACTGCAGGATCTTTTAAAGCAGTTTGATACAAAACTCCAGCTAACAAAACAGATTGGTGCAGTTCTCATTTGAAGAAAAATGGCCAACAGGCTTTTAAGCACAGGTCTGCAAGGGTAACTTGAGCTTTTTTTACAATGAGTTTTTGATAAGGAGCTATGTGTCACCAAGATTTATAGAAGTTGAACTTGCAATAAAGCCCTCACTGCTTATACGTACCGTAAGTCTCCTATTTATTCAGGAAGGTATGAGCTTTTTAAGACTGGAAACAATTAAAAAAATAAACTTTAAATCCAAAATAAAATCCATAACTGTTTTCATAATCATAAATCTTTTCTTTTCACTACATGATACCTGGTGCAACACCATGAACTGTGATCACTGTCTGGTGCAACAGTTGTTAGTAGACAATGTGTGTTTGATTGATCTGATTCTTTTGAAACTTTTAATCCTAACTTTACTTGTGAAGATGACAAAATTTTTGGCTATTTTCCTGTGTTGCTGCTTTTCTCTCTGTTGCCATTTTCCCCTTAAACTCAAATGGAAAGGCACAGGATACTCTGACGTAAGTTAGCTGTTTGTGGACTTCCTGACATCTTAATTCTCTTCCTGCAAAGTTCAAAGCAAGAGCCTTTAAATACAGACTAGCAAAAAATCATTAAAGTCTCTGTTTTAAAAAAAAAAATCAATGCCAAGAGCAGTCTCGAACAAACTTTTTCACAGACTGAATATTGTCCTTTTTTTTTTAACCGTTTTTATTTAATTATTTTTAGCTCTTGTACTGGTGAAGGCTTGATGTTACTGGATACAAACAAATTTAATTGGGGCAAAATCCTATTTGCTTTGTTAATCCGAGTATTCCCTGAAGTAACTACTCATGTGACTCTGACTAGGACTTTGTTTCAGAACTTGAAGACTGGTATGACCATTTGCCAGAGTAGTTTACTGGAACTTAAGATGATCGATTTGCATTATGGTGTATTTCTTAAAGTGAAGATATTTGATATGTGAAGTAAACCATAAATTGTGCATCTTAACTTATGGAAATTTTCATTTTTATTTTCATTTGTTCTTAGGTTTTTGATCTGACCAAAATTTCACCTGCCAAAGCACTCCAGCTTTGTACCTTGCTGCCTTATAATTCTGCTAGGGTAATTGTTTGTGGTGGGGATGGCACAGTGGGCTGGGTCCTGGATGCAATTGATGAAATGAAGATAAAGGTATTGTGTTTGAGTACCTTCACATGCATTGTGGTGAAATAACTTTTGTAACTGGCCAAAGTATAAACCTTAATCTCTTATCTGTATATGGGTCACTCCTATCTTTCAGAGTAAACCTATTAAGAAAAGTATTTGCAAAGTAGCTTATGTACAATAAAGAGATGCAGACTTTGAACATTTAATTTAGAAGCTATTCTGCTCGTAGAGTGTAGCATGTTTTTTGCATTCATCTTCATTTGTAATCTAAAGAGATTTATTTTGCTGTTAATGGCCATATTAATAAGGTTCATCTGCTCGGGCTGCTTATTTCTCACCACAAGTATTCAACTTCTAAAGCCACCAAAAATAGTGGTACAATTGCAGGATTGTGACGTTAGAAGGGGGTTAAACGACAGAAGTAGATAAATTATTAAAGATTTGGTTTTCACTGTACCATTATTTACTGACAATAAGTGAAGAAACTTTGTGTGTTTAGTATTGTTTCTAAATAGAACATGTTTTCAGTTTAAGAGGTTTCAGCAAGACCTCCTGGGATGTTTAAACTCTGAAGAGTATCTAGTTGTTGCCCTTTCTGCCTAGTATCCATGCACCTTCTTTTCTGTACATAAAAAAGAAAACAAGTAGAGTTCACAAGATTGGTTAAGAAAAATTTAGTTTCCATTGTTGAATTTTCTGGAATCAGTCAAAGTAAATGTTATATTTGTTAATATACTAATGATACTTTATAAAGTACTGTACTGAAACCCATCATTGGGTTCTGATGCATATCCTCAACTTGTGAACTCTTTTGAGAGAGAGACGTGCAGATGGAATGAAATATGTAGAAGTACAACTAAAGTTCTCTAAAGTGTCATCTTAGTCCTGCAAAGCTAACATAGTTAAGATGGTGTGAGCTGAATTCTAGTCCCCTTCGTGCCTCCTTAGCACAGTTCTTTACAAAATGTTATGCTCCTGAAAACCCATTATTGGCAGTAAATAGTTATTCCTCGGGGACCTGGACTGTAAAACTGTTATTACTAGTGGTAAGTGAAGGGAGAAAAGAGCCCAGCTTGACTCTCAGATCCCTGAGAAAAAACCTATTTTTTCTTAGAAATGTGTATACCCTGATTAAACAACAGTAACCATGATGCCACTTTTTCAAACTACTTTTCAGTTGAAAACTTAAACCTTACAACAGCTCTGTAAACTAGGTAGATATACCAGTTTTACAGAGGGAAAGGCAAGACATTTTCCAAAAGGGCTGCTCATTTGGGGATGTGTTTTATTATTGTGCTTTTGATTTTTACCTAGTTTAAAAATTCCACCTTTCACATTTTCTCCTTCCCATGTGCTTAGATTTGACATGTGCCATGCTTACAGTACCAGCTGTGCCACTTCGTAATAACCATTGAAGCAGCTTTTGGTTAATGGCATTCAGTTATCTTTAACATTTTTGGAGATAACAGGGAGGGAGGAGACTCTAAAATGTAACATTTTTGTGTCACAGGGACAAGAACGGTATATTCCACAAGTGGCAATCTTACCGCTCGGAACAGGTAACGACCTGTCTAATACGTTGGCTTGGGGCGCAGGTTATGCTGGAGAAGTCCCAGTGGAACAAATTTTACGAAATGTAATGGAGGCAGATGGAATTAAACTAGACAGGTGAGTAGCACAGTATAAAGGTGAATCCCACAGCACCTTGACTGTTCTGTCTATGAACTCCAAAAAGCATCACCAATCAACAGTAACACCCCGTGACAGCAACGTTTTGGTAAGGAAACACAAACATGGCACTAGCAGGTTTACTCAGGTGTAACTGCTCCAATAGAGTATTAGGGGGCAGTAGAGATCAGAGATGGGGGACCCTCTACAGAGCCGCTTCTCTGATGCTAAAACTTTTAAATATTTAACCAAGCCTCTGAATCTTCTGAGGAACATCCATCTTTTCATTACAGTTTCTTATATCACAGTTATTGGTTTCTTGATTACAGTTTGAGTTCTGTGAGAGTTGTTCATCTTCTTTAACTTGACTAAATAATAGCCTTTGTTTTTCAGGTGGAAGGTTCAGGTAACAAACAAAGGATACTACAATTTAAGGAAACTAAAGGTATGATTTCAAACTGTAAAATATGGATCTTACCAGATGCTTGTATAAACTGATTATTTTACTTCCTACTTGCATTTGATTTTTAAATAAAATAAAATAAACTGTCCGGCTTGAATATTGTGTAGTAATAATACCTCGCTGATATAGCGCTTCTTATCAAAAGATCTCAAAAAGCTTTACAAAGGAGGTTTGCATCATTATTCCTATTTTACAGATGTGGAAAACGAAGCATGGGGAAGTGAAATAACTCACCCACAGTCACTCAACCAGCCAGTGACAGAGCCAGGAATAGAACTCAGGTTTCCTTTGCCCCAGTCCAGTGCTCTGTTCACTAAGCTTTTCTTTTCTGTTCACAGGACATTAGAAAAGCAGATGGAAGCTTTAGGCATAATAGTATTGGAGCATTGAAAGCAACGAACTGCTTTGTTGATTGGCTGACACTTTTGTAACTGACATCAGCAGAGTTACCTCTAATTCTCATCCGTGTGAGAGATGAATCAGGCCCCTAGTCTTGGGGGGTGGCGGGGATTGGAATAGTATCTGTGGGAGTTGATATCTGACTTGTCACAAGGTTAGTTGAAATTCCTGTCATGCTATTCCAAGATTTCATGAACTATCTATATTTGCATATTGGAGTTAGAAAGTATAGCACCGTCAGCTGGAAAATGTTAGGATCCACAGAAAGAAATGCAGGATTTACAGTTTATTCACTAGATCCCTCATGTTGTGCTTGCAGACCTGGCATTAAGAAACTTTATCTTCTTTTTTTAAAATACCACAGAAAGCAATGAAAGTGCCAAAAAAAGCATTTTAAAACAAATGCTACTTTGAAATTGGTCACTGGGATTTCCTTCTGTCTGAGGAAGTCAAAGCTTGTGGTAGCTGAGAAGTGCGTGCAAAACTCCATGAATCCAACAATAATTTTTAAGTGGCGACAGTGTATTGATAAGTGCAGCGAGCTTTGACTATTTTAATTTCATAGGACCAGATTCTGCTCTGTAACCTTGGTGCTTCTCCCATCTGTGGGTAATCCTCATCAAAGTACCTGTATAACTGAGAGCAATCTTTAATCTTTTTAAAGATTTTAAGCTTTTTAATCTTTAATCACTTTACACTAGCTAAAAACTGGTTATTTGCTACTGTAGATTGCACACTTGTAACTTCCAATTTGCATATTACTAGGATTTTGTTTTCATGTCTCCATAATTTTAACTAGAGCTCTTGTCCCATAGGTGTTCACAATGAACAACTATTTTTCTATAGGACCAGATGCTCTCATGGCTCTCAACTTTCATACGCATCGGGAGAAGACTCCCTCTCTGTTTTCCAGCAGAATTATTAATAAGGTGAGATTGCTAAAATAACATTCCCACTTCTTGCCAAAGGTATTATGGATTGGCACCCTTTAATCAAAAGGCTGTAAATAGCCCTATTAATTCATGCAAGTATTTAAGTAGCAGCTATTTTGTGTAACAGTATGAAACAAACTTGGATTTATTTTGACATTTCGCAGCAAGCGAGCGAAACACTTTTCTGTATCTTAGACTGAGCTTTTGCTTTACTAGTGTCTAGTTTATTCTAATGTCTATTTGCTTTTGTTGTTGTTGCTAAATATCATGGCCCTGCATTCTAGCACTAGGACAAAATTCTCTTCGACTTCAGTGGAAACAGCTCAGCTGATTTGTTGCAGTTGGCGCTACATCCAATATCACCTCTGAAACTGCCATTTGTGCCCTATTTTCTCTTACGTGAGATTTTTCCTACATAGGGAGAGAGAAACTTCTAGTTTAGCTCTTAGAGTTGCATCTTCATTGTTCCACTGGGTGTTCAGGGTTCATCTCCCTTCATCAGGAAGTTGATTACCCTTCAATACATGTCTTCAGATGCGTGTGGATCTTGGTCAACTGTGGGCGACTGTTGTCTCCACACAGCTGTTTTGCTGGCCCACCACCATGATGCTAGTGGCTTACTTACTGCTCCAGATCCCCACGTTGTACAGTAGTGGCTGAGAATATAGACTCTGGTACCACAATGGAACATGCATCTTAGCTCTGCCTCTTCCCACCCCAATTTTAGAAGAGGTCCAGTCCTAGAGCTCTTATGGAGGAGTTTCCATGGGGAGCTTATGGTGAGTCAGATGCATTTCAAGGTTCCAACTGCTTTGGTTCCTCTCTTTTTGGAAACAGAGGGAAAGACTCTTGTTCTTTATTACCTGCAAAGCAGTCTGTAGTTTGTTAGTCATTTGGAAACTTAATGGACTGGAGCAATGGCACCGCCCAACTCTATTTTAAAAGGAAACTCTTATTTGCCCTAGGTAGTAGTAAGTGGGTAGTCCTCTTCCTGAAAACGCAAAAGCAAGGAGGATACACAAATATCTCATGTTAAATAAGAATTTCAGATAAAACTCTTATAACCATAATTAAATTACCTTAGTCTTTCTCTGTCTGTTTTTGATACTGGTTTCTCTAACTTTTTGTAGGCTGTTTATTTTTTCTATGGAACCAAAGATTGTTTAGTACAGGAATGTAAAGATCTTAACAAGAAGGTTGAGGTAAGGTATCTACATTCTCTCGTGAGTTAACTCACTTTTTGCCCTGGGGAACATACATCCTTCCTCCCTCAAGAAAGCAGAATCTTAAATGGAAACGATCTGATAGTTTTTATTAATAAAAAAAGTCTAAGCAAAGCCTAAGTTTCCACTAGGTACTATCATAGACACTTCCTAAAGCATACCTTTATATCACTTACCTTTCGATATAATAGCAAAATTAACTTGTGACAATTGACTAATCCACACTTACTGTGCAATATCTAGTGCCTGATCGTAAGCCCATTGAAGATTCCCAGTTACATCTGTGGACTTTGTGTTGAGCTCCTGCTGTAGCTAAAATCCCAAGTTATGGGTCAAATTTGCTCCAGTGCAGAGGAACTACACAAGTCTGTCACTTAATCCCTTGCAACATTACAAGGAAATAGAAATAGAACATTACAAGGAAATAGAAATGAGGGTTGTAGGATAGGGTACCACATTATGAAGTGAAAAATGTTGTTTTCTAAATGTATAAAATAAATATAAACATAACATATAGGGCCAATTCTGACTTCAGATATATGCACAACTCACATTGACTTCAGTGAGATGATACCCAGCCTAATGCATGAAGAGAACTGGGCACATGCCCAAGTGGAGAATTTGGCCCACAGTAACTTACAAACAATCTGTTGTGTATCTGTAAAGCTAGAGTTGGATGGTGAGAGAATCGATCTGCCGAATTTGGAAGGTATCATCGTCCTGAATATTGGATACTGGGGAGGTGGCTGTAGATTATGGGAAGGAATGGGTGATGAGCCTTATCCCTTGGCAAGGTATGTAGTGCATCAATGGTTATAATATATACTCTTTATTATAGTGTAAAGGCCAATGGGCTTTACTTAAGTAAGCAGCCCCATTAATCAGAGGGATTTCTCACATGAGTAGGTGATGCAGAACTGGGCCATAAGGTTTTATAGAGTGCATTGAATTTGTTATGCAGCAGAAGGCTAAGAGAGAGTTTTAAGTTTATGTACTGTATCAGTTGCCATCATTAGTTTTATCTCTTATACAAAGACTATGTAAAGTTTTATACAGCTACCTCAGTGGTATTCACAGCTATTTTTTACAGTAAATGTCTCTCTTTCTAAAACTTAGGCATGATGATGGATTGCTGGAAGTTGCTGGAGTTCATGGCTCTTTCCACTGTGCACAAATTCAGGTGAAATTGGCAAATCCTGTTCGACTAGGACAGGCACACACTGTGAGGGTATGTAGCATTTAAGATCACCTTTACCCAGGTTTTGGAATAAATGTGTCATCTTAGGCACTCAGCTGGCTGATCATGTCTTTGTCTTTAAATGCTGTAGTTTGTCGGGGAGTCTGGTGTTCATCTTTCTTGGAATAGTTAATTGCTACTTAAATTGCACCCACATGACACAATGATGGGCACCCTATACATGTATGTAACCCACAATATACTGGGAGACTGAAACCTTGCTGTATCAGTATGTAGGCAGGAGTTGTAAATGAAATATCCTTGGTGTACTGAACTGTTTATGATTCTTTATGCACTCTTTTATTTAATACCAGCTGATTCTGAAGAATTCAAAGATGCCAATGCAGGTGGATGGAGAGCCATGGGCACAGGGACCCTGCACTGTTACCATAACTCATAAGACACATGCACTGATGTTATACCACTCGGGTGAACAAACAGATGATGACGCTTCCAGCATGTCTGAGCAGGAACACACAAGGGAACAGATGGATGAAGACATATAGGTTTTGAAGAATTTCACATAATATATTAATCAATTTTTGTTAAGAAAAGCTTAGTTAAATATGTATTAAATGTTCTATCTCAATAACTATACCTTTATACAGAAAGGTGTAGACTTGTGAGTGGTATAGGAGTAAAAAAGCCATGCTTTCAAGTATTAATGGAAAAGGGTCCAGACTAAACTTTAGCAAAATACTTTAGGTGTATACTATAAAAATGCTCTCACCGGAATTTAATCTGATTTTTCTTAAGGCTAAATGTTGTTTTAGTATGTCTTGAGAATATTATTTTCTCCTTTAAATAAGTAGTGTGTCTTACTCAATACAACAATATACTGTGAGGTGCACATAAAAAAAATATCGACGTGACTTTAGATAGCAGGAACGTCTTTTAAGTCCTATATAACAGGATGGTTTATTTCAGTGCAGTGACCATTAGCAACACTTCAAAAATTGTTACAGATAATTGATCCTGTCTCATGATTATCTGAAAATGGCCACATGGCAAGTCAGTCTGTTCCACATCATTGATCATATATATATATATATATATATGAATGATCTGGTTCAGTGAAAAATGTATTATCTGCTGAAACAAATGGAGAATATATGTAAATTTAGCTTCGTGACTAGGTCATGAGAGGTAAACGATAGTTTTGCTAGATTTATAACTTCATCTCTCATTTAAATTTATGACCACAAAAGAGCATTATTACTATTTCTGATACAAATATTCAGAATAGATGTAACAGTAAATATAAATGTCGTGTTTAGGTAATCATAACAATTTCTCATGGCAAATATTGATCTAGTTGAAGCTTCTCAGGGTAAAGCTTCTCAGGTTTAAAACTTCATTCCATTCTTAATCTTTCGAGATAAAAATGTTTTACCTTGGTGGTGTCCCTTTTAAAAGTTTACATGCTAGATTCTAAATACTACTGACATTAGTAAATTCATATTTAGGCAAGATTGCAAGATGTGCATTATATGCAATTAGAATGTAATGAATTGTAAATGTTGGGGGAAAATGTAAATCTCCTACTCAGCAGACTTATATACCTCCTTTGAAATTATAATTTATCATGTAAATACATAGATGTGAGTAGTAAAAGTCCACATAAAAAGTAATTTAAACATACCCCAAGGAGGTATACCATGTTACAGATAAATCCGCTGTCCAAATCTTCTTTAGTTAAACTAACTGTAGTTTATATTAGCTTAAAAATCATTTTAAACTGGTAAGCTTCTATTTTATTTATTTACATTTGAATAACTTATCCAAACCTATTTTTAAAAATATGTATTTAATTATTATGCTCTTATCCTTGTGTGCTAATGTTTACAGACAAGTTATAAAGCTCTGGGAAAACTGTGTATGTATTTGGAATGCAAATATGTTAGAAAGACAGTGACTGGATAGTGTGATCTAAACTTCACAAACTGTGTTGGCAAGAATTACCTAACATTTATCTAGAAATTGTCAAGATATTTCATTACTCATAGGATCAAAAACTGTTCAGAAGTTTAAAAATTTGAACCCCACTCCCTGCCCTTAAAACAAAATCTATAAAATGCTTTTTTCTTGGTCCTGAGGAGAAGACAGATTGAAAATCTTTCCTGTCTTCTAGATCAGTGTTTCTCAAACTTTTTCATACCAGGGACCTGCTTGCTGCCTTCCTAAACTATGTCAGGGAGATCTTGAGGACCGACACAGTCCATGGACCAGTTGTTGAGAAACAGTGCTGTAGATGACAGCACAATAGTCTAGAGCAGGCTGTCTCCTGGTTAGTTTTGTTCTTGGTTGAGGAAGAAAACATAAGTACAGCACCTCAGACAATGAGGTATTGGCCATGTAATACTGCATGCAGA
Organism: Mesoclemmys tuberculata; assembly: GCA_007922155.1. Lineage (NCBI taxonomy): Eukaryota > Metazoa > Chordata > Testudines > Chelidae > Mesoclemmys > Mesoclemmys tuberculata. The sequence goes on from ML675637.1 coordinate 15,148,417, forward strand.
TAGTCTGGATCCTTCCACTGACTGCAACTCACTGAGCGCTTCTTGGGATATAGTGCCACATGGGTGAAATGCTCTGTGGGCAATACAAATCCATGAATAGCTTTGTGGTACAGGAAGAAAATGGACAGTGAAGGGAACACTTCACCTGACACCTACTTGGTAATTTTGGAGAGCTGCTTTCTGAGGATGGTCCTGTATGTCTCAGCCAGATCATCACTCTTTGCATTCTGACAGGAGGAGAATTGATCAGAAGTGACTGTCTGGGTAGTTGAGGGCACTTGATAGGTAACAAATTTAGGTGTTGTATGCTTTGAAAGCCTTTCACAAAACTGTATTTGTGGATTGGAGAAAATGGCACTCGCTATAAATTTTTATCTCCAAATCAGATATGCCATGACCACTCTTACTGCAATGGTTTCTAATTGCCTGCAGGTCAGAGGATTTTTAAAAACAAATGTTAAAGCTAGAGTTTAAATATGTCAAGTGATCACAGGAATCTTGCAATTCCTAACTTACCACTCTGTGTTGGGTTTTTCGTGTTTTGGGTTTTTTTAACTTCTCTTGCTGGACTGTTTTGTTTTAATCAAAACTTTCCAGTTCATCACAAATTCAGAGTCAGTTTCTGCTGTGAATTTCTCCCTCTGCAACCACTTTAGTCTGGCTGCAGAAGTTGTCGTTATCATTTGGCGCCCCATATCTAATTTTCATTTAAATTAAATAAAGCTACTTTTCATTTTTTAATATAATGGCAGTTGCTCAGGTATTGTATATTTATCACGGCTGTGAACTTAATGAAATTCACATTTTAAAAAAAACCATGGTGGTAGAAAACATGAAGCACCGCATACAATTTTGTCGATTGATTATTCTAATAATTTTTAATAAAAATAGGGGCTGACAATTAGAATAATAAAAACATTGCAATATATTAGTTATGCAGAAGAGGGTGCTCTGCTATTGAAATTCATACCCGACTCTAGGAAAAGCGACAGAGCATTTAAAGATGACACAAATTATGAATACATGTAATTTCGCAGTGGCTTCTCATAGAATATTAATTTGAATAAAATGTACAGCTATAGAAATATTAGTGCAGCAAGCATTTAAAACACTTACTCAGAAAGCTATAATTCTAGGCTATTTTGAGATTTTATTGCAGCATATGCTAGTGTAACTAAAGATCGGTCAGGGATTCTGTTATAAATCTTTTTCCTGGATTTATAACCTACAGTAAAAATGTTTTTGGTGGGATTAGGTTTTGTGTGCAAGTTTAACTATAGAGTGAACTTTTTTCTCCCATCACAACCCCTTATTACTTATTAACTCTCATAATTTATATATACAGAGAGAGAGAGTGTGATCTTAGAGTAGTTCACAGGTCAGAGTAAAAGTTTATTGATTTCGGACAGACTTCTGCATTTTTGGATCTTCTGCAACTTGTGTTTTTAAAAGAAATGTTCCAAGTCCATAATGGGGGCCGTACCCCCCTTCTCTTTTTTCCCCTTGAAATAAAATAGTTGTAGTTGCCATCATGTTCATCTTTTTTTATAAGAAATTGTGCTATTTGCTATGATATATTTGTAACCCAATATGTACTATTAGTCATGCGTTATAGCATACTCCAGCGTAGCACTGAAAACTCTGACAATGGGTAAATAGCATGGTCCAAATTCTCCTTTCCAGTGCACTGACGAGGCTCCCATTTTAAATGGACACGCCTAATTTAAAATCACACATGTTTTGAACATTTTTATAATCTGCTAATTGTTCTGGATTGCATTCACTTCCGCTGGACTAGTGGGTGCTAACAACTTTAAAAAACAGGCCCCTACTTATTTTTCCCTTGTGTGGGCCTATTTACATTCTAGAATTCTACCATATAAGTACACGATTGAGAGAATCAGATTTTGATGATCAGAGGAAGACAACCAAGCCTTTGCAGTCATTGTCAATGGGGCAAATCTTATTCAGCGCTATGTTAACAGACCAAGATTAAGTCCTGGTCCCAGCAAAATCTAATTCCAGTTAGCTGCCACGATGATGATGAGTAAGATTTGTCCTGATCTCCACTAACCACACAGTCACGATGGTCAGTATTGTGTTATCTAACTTGATTTTCACAATCATATTCAAACGTGATTACGCTGATCTATTTTTTTCCACACAGCAACACAGGAAAGAAAAATATCTGTTATAGTAAAATGTGCTTGTAAAACTACTAAAATTGGCTGGGGCACTTAGGCAGTTGTAATATTAGAAACTCCCTTCTGATTTACTTTTTGTAATTGACTATTTTAAGTTTTTGGTATCCTTCCATGTCAGAGCCATTTTGAGGTCCGTGTACAGTTTTGTGCTTATACTTAGATTGTATTTCAGTCGGATACTTTTTCCCTGTGTATATAGACTTGTATCCTGTGCTTTTTTATGTGGTGTTAGACATGGTATGTTTTAGAACATGTAGGTGTAAAATTAGCAGTCCAATGCACTTCTTTTTGTTTTGAAGACAGTATTCACTAAGGAGAGAACGCTAATTATTTCCATTGTTTCCTCAAAACCTACAAAGGCTTAAGAACTTGATTTAATTTTAGCACACGTATGTCTTTATAAAATCAGGACCTTGATTTTTTTTTCAATCTAGCAATTACAATCAGCAGCGTGCTTTTAGTGTTCTTCATTGTGGTAAACGCTTCGCTGAGATTCAAAATAACCCCCTTACAAAGTACAAGTTACTGTATTTAGCTGGAAAAAAACTTTCAAAGTATTGTTCCATAGCTTTCAACAGCATTAAAAATATTAGTTATAATGCATGTTGGCTTCTTAAAGAATACCCAATTGTTGTTACTTAGTTCAGATGAAAAAGTAACGCATTTATGAAATCCATTGAATGTATTCTAACCGAAAGGGATGCTTTTTGATTCCCATTTCGTTACATAGTGTAACTGCTGATTTCTTCTTTTTTAAAATGGTCAACCAGAAAAAACCTAGAATATTTTTAGATTTAAAAAGAGATGACTGCCACATTTGAGTACCATGGCTGATCCTATTGAATGTGAACTACTTAAAAAAAAAAATATGCTCTGATCTTGTTCTGAGGAACTGTAGCTGCTTATTGAGCACAGTGTAAGGTAACAAAACACCACTTGTGTTTTTGTGGGTACAGTACTTACACGTTCCATAGTCTGACCATAGGTTTAAGGCCCAATCCTACAAGCACTGTTTACTCAAAATTCCTCTTTGCTTTACTGAATGCTGAATATTCACTGATTGCAGGATTGGGGTTCTTTGGCTAGATCTTCAGATGGAATAAATCAGCGTAGCTCCATTGAACCAAGTGGTGCAAGGCTGACTTACATCCAGTGTAACGTTTTTGTAAGTCTGAATGCCTTCATAGTTTAAAACTATCTTTTGTTTCCATTTAACATTACCGTATCTTCTGTGCCCACATTATCTGCAATGGTCTTTGCATTTCCAAGTTTAGAGTTGTTAATTTAATGTATGTTTATCTATCAAACATAAAATTGATTATCGTACTGACTACTCGTTAAAGAGGAAGTGGAAGTTACTATTGTAAGGACTTCAGTCTGTATCTTCCACATTTACATCCCTCATTAGCCATATGTCCATTACTAACTCATGTAGCTCTTAGAATACTAGCCATCTAATCTTTATAGATTTTTTTATAGTAAAACAGAATGATTTTTTTATTTTTGTAGCATATATGTTCTATATGTATAATAGTTATTTCTATTCAAAAACCACATTCTGAATATTGTAAAAATGTGAATTTCAAGAGCTGTAAGTTAGTCAGAGTCACTTAAATATTTGTGAGAAAATACCAGCACGTCAAAGGTTTACAAAAGCCTATTCTTGAGTTTAGAAGTATTTTGATGTTGTAGTATGTATGTATTCAATTTGCATATGCTGATTATGAGATTGCACTAAATAAGAAACAAAGAGCTTTTTACAAATTCAAGCACTGGTCCAAAATGCAGAATTTGTAACATTTAGGATTCTTTTTATCCAGAAAAAGTGATGGATGGCTGGTTAGTGGTTTTCCCACAGAACATTAATGAGGGAATTCATCAATTAATTCGGAAACGTAAATTGCGGCCTAATGTTTCATATTAAGATGTGGCTATCATTCAGTAAAGTGCCCAGAAATTAACAAATGCCCATTTCTCCACCACCACCTCCCCATACCTCCAACAAAACAAAACAAAAAATGTACTGTGCATTCACAGCTACACAGTGCTTGAGGTCTTATTTGTAAAGGAATGGCCAACCAGCATGGTACTGCACCTCCAAAGTATCTTTTAAAAAGGCAGAAGATACTTACGTTTTCCTTGGCATCAAGAGATGCCTTGTAACCCCTCAGGTAGAATTAGTTGCTCCTCTGATTTAAAAAAGAATGAGTAAGCTGAATGGGGAAAGCGTTACACAAAATTCTAGTCATAACAGTAGGGATCATTTTTCTTCAAAAACCACCTTCTTCTGTATTCTTGTACACAAGCAGTAATGTGACTTTGGCGGCTTTCTGTGGTCAAACATTTTGTTTTATGCACTCTTTTGGCTTGATTGTATTCTCCTTAAGCAGACAATACTGCCATTGACTTGAATGGGAGTTTTGCTTGCTCTAGGAGTATATGTTTGGTCACTTTGACTGTGCACTGACAAGTTTAGTTAATCATTGCATTCAGGTATTGTGTATTTTGTTGAGAAGTAAAAAATATTTGAGCCAGCTTATGTTCTTAAGCAATTGTAAATGCAGAGTAACTCCAGTAAAGTCAAGAGAACTCCATTGATTTCAGTGGAGTTACTCAGATGTACATCAGTCAGTTTTGTGTCCTGTTTATTTGTATGACTTAGAAGAGAAGATGTGCAGAAAGGAACCCTTTTGAAAGGATGCCTGCTTCATATTCTTCTTAGATGTTTGTAAATAAATAAAACTATTTTCATACTACTTACTGACTCTCCTATTGAATTTCCTGTTGTCCTGAATTTCTGTTGTCCTCTTGTTGATCTGTATTATTGTATTTCTCTGTGTGAACCAAACTGAAGAAAATGTATCTGGATCAAAACATTTGAATTCATTTAGTTTGTCTTTTCCATGTTCATTCACAAAACTGAATATCAGCTTTCAAAATCTGTAATAAACAAGTGAGAATATTTGACACCTAACTTTGTGTCCTTTTTTGTACTCTGAGGAAAGACAAGTATGTTATTTGGTGAACACTAAGCATATGCTGTTTTTTACACAACACAAAGATGAAGTCCCTGACCTGAAGAGCGCACGCACAAAGAGAGAGAGGGGAGGAGGGGGGGTCATGCTTAAAATACAAGATTAGATCATTGGTAATCGGTAAGGAACTGTGATCATAAATGTATCTTGTATGTCAGGTTGATACTTAAATAAAACTTCCCTTTTGATTTTCCCTTCCTCTCCCAATTTTTTTTTAACAATTCACACCTTAAATATGCTATTTTCTTCCTTCTGTAATTAACATTTCTCTAAGATGTTGCTGATTATTTCCCTTAGTGAAATTGCAGCTGTGATGATAATTCCTAAAGCTGCTGTGATGAAAGCATCAGCCATGTTTTCCTTTAGGTATTTGTATTCTGAAGTGAGGAAAGCATGATCTATCTATCTTGTAAGGCTTAAGAACTCCAACTTGTTCTTGACACTCCCAGTCCCCCAAAGCCAGCCAGTGTCCCCACTGCTGTTTGCTAATTGAAACATTTAACACCTACAACCCAGCCCTAAATCCAGCACATCTGGCTTCCGGTTCCCTCTGCCTATGGGAATAGTCAAGTGGCATAAAGCTGCTGTAGCAGCTCCTACACCCTACCCTGTACTGCCTTTAGCCTGGGGGTGTGGTTGAAGTGGAGTGGGCCTAAAATCGGGGAGTCACAAAGTTGGCTTAAGGCCACCTTTACACTTCTCTCTCTCCACCCACCTCACTCCCTTTATCTTTGCCGAGCGCAGCTCAGCCACAGCACTGAATCTGGCACGATTGTTGTTTTGCACTTACATTAGACAATGTGTGAGCACTTCAATAAATAGTGGGCCATGTCAGTCCCTGGCATAACACAGCTGAAGTAAATGATTTTTACTGAAAACACAGGCCATAATGTACGCTGCACTGGAGGCTGGATTTACCCTCAGAGTAGCTTGGCTCATTAAAGAACCTCTTTCCACTGAAATAAATTGGGAGTCTTGCCATTGCCATCTTGAGAACAAGAGGGAGCCCATAGTCTATCAAAACCTGTTTTCACAGATGGGGAAACTGAGGCACGAGGCAGTTAGTTACTTGACCAAGATCACATAGTGATGCAGTGGTAATTGGAATTCTTGCTCCAACCACTAGCCCAAACTGCCACTTCTGGTCATAATTGTTGAGGTGATCTTCGTTGATTTTAAGAGGGTTAACTCCTTTTAAAATTCCAGAGGAAGTAAAGCAAGCAAAGCGTGTCAATAAGCCTTTTCTAGGATGATTTTTTATTTTAAAAAAGCTGTTAAGGGCACTTATGGGTTCATACTTGGTATTTTCTAAAGAGCTGATGGAAGTTTCATGTGATTTCTTGATAAGTTAAGGAGAGACTTTAAAGGGGTTCTGTAGTGTTTTCGAAAGGGATATAAAACTTCTTTTCACTGCATTTTAAGGAGTCATTGCCTCTGGTATTTCACATAGAGGTAACTGAATTTGTGTGGCTTTTTAATGGGTCTTATTGAGATTACTCCAGGTTTTGAATGGTAATAAAGATAATCTGCCATGTCTTTTTTGTTTTAAGTAACTTTTAAGATCCCAAGTCATTCACAATATTTAAGGGGACCTAAATTATGCTTTTCCGTTTTTATTTTAATACAAAAACTGGAAAACGAGTTCATCTTTAATTTCTTACCTGCTACTTACCAGGGTTACAAGTCTGAATTTATCAGCATCAGAGGCAACGCTAACTAACAACTAACCGACCACAACCAAGGTTTCCAAACAGGAAATGTCAGGAAAGATCCTCAGCTGGTGTAACTGCATAGTTCAACTGAAGTAAATGGCACTATACTGATTTACCTGAGCTGAGGATCTGGGCCCTTGATTTACAAAGGAAGCTCTTCTGGGTGTGCTTTATTCATTTTTATTTGGACTAAAACTAGAGAGAAGACGACATTCTAAGCTCTGTTCATAGACTACCAGTCTTACCAATATGAAAGTTCACTCAAGCGTGTGTGCGTGTGTGTGTGTGTGAGATTTGATACTTGCAAAAGGATGGCAGTTTTCAAAGAACTATGGGAGAAAATGAACATCACAATTAGCGATTTCTGTTAGTTACACAGTCTTTAAATATGGGGGTTGCCTTTCAAAGTGTGATTTTTTTCTTTAAAATTAAAATGAAGAAGCAGCAACTTAAAATGACTTTGTCAGTACTTTACTAATGACTTTACCAGGAGGGAAAGTCTTCATTTGTTTTCTGTCAGTCCCTTAAGTGCTAAAGATTCGTGGTCTCAGTGCGGGGGTGAGCACTAAAGATTTCTGACCTCCACCCACCAGAACCATATAATGTTTCATTATGACCCATGTTAAGATGAAGGTGATGAAAGAAATCCTGAGGACAAGTCAATAAAGTGCATTCAGAGCTCTCCGTGGAAAGGGAAAGTGGGACTGCTGCTAGAAGAGGTTCAGAGATCAAGTGGCTCAATGCTTTCTCCTGATGGCAGCAGATGGGTGGTTTGAGTGTGGAGGCCTTTGGAACTGAATAAATCCTCCTGCGGGGCCACTTCATCATAGTGTCAGTATCCTCCCTGTGTCCTCTCCTTTCCACTTCCTCACCCGGATTGACTAGCACAAAGGAGGGGAGCACCAGCATCTTAGCTCCTATATTGTGCTACAATCAGACCTTTTAAAAGACTATTTGCATATTGCTTTTTATGCAGGATGGAGTCAGCTCATTCATAGATATATATATTATATTCAGCAGCCCTTTTCTTAGATGCCTGAGACAATCATTTCACAGAAGCTTGGCCATCATTATGACACTATTGTTCACATACGATCTGAGCCTAAGATGCCAATTTTTCTTTGCTTAATACTTTCAGAAATATTTTCATGGAACATACTGAAGTGAACTATAGCTCTACAATACGCAAGGAACACAGAATTGCGCCAACTTCTGGCTCCGCATTTAGGCATAGAGCTTTATCTAGCGGGAGAATGTTACCAGTTCAGAACCTCACTAAGGTGGAAGCTAAAGTTAGGCTTCTAAATAAATAATCAAAATAGTGAAATGTTCAATACTTTTGAAAATCAGACCTTGTATGTAGGGGTTTAAAGAGGGATTTAAAAGTCTTGGCCTAAACACTGTGCAGTTCTAAGTTCCTTAATGTCTGGAAACCTCTTTTAATGATTACATTTCCCCATGTGGAAGGAAAAGTTTGTGGCAGCAGTGCAAAGGCCCCATATCTCTGCCCCTCTCTCTCTCCATGCAGCTGTGGAAAATGCTCTGTTAGCAAGAAGGTAACAGATGGCCTAGGGGGCTTGGTGACCATGGGCCCTGTTGTATTGAGAGGAGGAAACAATTCCATACACATCTTAGCATGTGCCATCCAACAGAGTCCAAGGCACATTGTCATAGCCCCAGTGCAAAATCCTAATTCCACGCTTAAGAGCGGCTCCCCATGTCGAGCATTGCAAATATGGAAAGGGCAATGCATATAGAAATCTAATTATTGGCAGGCACAGCCCAGCTTTTGGCATGATAATCGCAGGCCCCTCGTGCTTTCTTGTGCAGGGACCCCTGAACGGTAACCCTGAAAGCAGAAGTTAAAGCTATTGAACTTCCATCCATCATTCCCCGTGGGCTTTGATTAGGCTGACACGCAGTTTTGTTGCTTGCTCTCAGACTGCAGCCAGGCGCTGTTATTAATCACTTGCAAATATTTTTTTAAGCCAAAAGGGGCTTGTCGCCCTCATTAGCTAGAACGAGAGGCCAAACCCACGGCCCAGAAAAGGTGCTTTGCGCGCTGGCTAGAGGGCCCTGTCTCCCTTACACCCTGCAGAAGAGGCGCTCCCCTGGCCTCGGGCGGCTGCTCCCCAGCTCTGCTGGCACCAGGGGCTTTTTACCCCAGCTGAGGAGCCGCCCTTGGGGCGCCCAACGTGGCTGTCCCAGAAAAGGCTCCCGCGCCGGGGAGCGGAGCGCGGGGGGCTCCCGGGCAACGCCGCCGTTCTCCCCGCACGGGCCGCGCGGGGGCTGGAGCCCCGCGGCTGGGGGAAGCCGCGCGTCCGTCCCCCCCCTCGCAGCCGCCCCGGCGCGCCGGTGAGGGGCGCCTCGCCAGCGCGGGGCGGGGCAGGGGGGGGGGACCGGACCAGCTGGCCCTGCCCCCGAGACCGCGGCTCCCCCCACCTCCTCCAGCTCGGGGGTGACCCCCCCCCTTTGCTGCCGCGCCAAAGGGCCCGCGCACGGCCCCCTCCGGCGAGAGCGCGGCCCCCCATGGCCCCCGGGCGCCTCTTGCTGCTGCTGCTGCTGGCGGGGAGCGGGCCGGGGCCCCGCGCCGCCGATCGCTGCAGCTGGAAGGGGAGGTAAGAGCCGCGGGGTCCTGGCCGAGCGGGGGGAGCCGCGGGGGTCCGCCGAAGAGCTGAAGCTCTGTGGGGATGTGCCTCCGTCTCCGCTGACTTCTCCTGCTGAGCACTAGCAAGAGACCCCCCCCCCAAACTGAGCCTGGTCCAGCGCAGCGCTGGGGTGTCTGTGTTTGAAGATGGGGAAACTGAGGCACGGAGGTGGCGCTGCGGGCCAGGGCCACCCAGCCAGTCAGTGAGAAGCCAGAGCTGCGGATTCCCGGTCCGGCTTTGCAATCCGGGCTTGCTTGGCAAGGAGGGCAACAGCAGTAAAAAGCGATCCAGTGATGTGCCAGCCCTTAATTCACTCCTCAGATGGGAGGGGGCAGGGAAACGGGCAGTGCTGGGTTTTGTTTCGAACAGCTCCGGAATGCGGACACCAGGAATAGCATAAGGCTGTTTTACAGCACCCCCTGATTTCACTGTCTTATTTTAGGTATTTTTTTTAAACAAAGCAGGATTTGACCTTTGCGGGTAACGTTTACACCCTAACTTGGGGTGAAACCTATGTTTTACAGAGGGCATTGAAAGATTTCCCCTGAATGAAGCAGCATCTTCTGTGTCAAATGACAGGAAGCTACAAGCGAAAAATCTGGTTGAAAATTTTCAGAAGCCACCATCTCAACAATATTTTTTGTCTTAATTTTGAAGGAAAACATGGTTACATTTTTCACAAAAATTAGGATCCTTTTTTTAACCAGCTGCAGTAATAAAGATACCGGGCCTGGTTCAGATGGAAGCGAGGAATGCAATTAAAAGTAACTCCAAATGAATGAAATTGCACTGATGTAAAGTCAGTGTGAGCGAGGTCAGAATCAGGGCCAGCCAACAGCTCTTTGTTTAGAAATGACTCTTCCAGAGCAGCTACAGGTAACATTTTCTAAATCCACCTGACCTAGGCTCCTAAATCCCGTTTTCCAAAGTGACATAGTCACGGGGGCACCTAACTCTCATTGAAAGGCATTAGGACTGGCTCCGAAGGGTGGGATTTTCCAAAAGGGCTAAGCAGTGCTCCAGCCCTGCTCCCACTGAAGGCAGTGGGAATTTTCCCATGGTTTGTAATGAGGCATAGAGCTAGGTCAGCCCTGAGCACTTTTAAAAACGAAGTCCCTTCTGAAAACGGGCCTTAGGCTTCGCATTGAAGTTGCCACTTGGGCGCTGAAGTCTAGGAAGCAGGGTGGATTTTGGAGCCCAAGCTGCAATTTAAAAGTGCTAGTTTTAAAGCACTGGCGCAGGCCCCACGCCTGTCTGTCAGTCCGGGCTGGTGGCTCCTGGCCACAGGCTGCAGAGACGTACGCCGCAGCACATCTGAAAATCTTACCCTCCACTTTTTACCAGGTAGCGTCCGCAGCAGCTGCTCCTTTATTACCTGCCATGTAACCACTAGGGAAATAATTCAGTGTAGCAGCTCTAGTAAATAATTAATAAAAAGACTGTATTCAAATAAATCTATAGATGCTAGTTGCTTTGACAAAACTTTTGATGCACATTGCTGTCACCTCTTGAAAATGGGGAGAAAATAGACTGTCGGGAGCAATGGCCAGGCGTTAGAGGAGACTCAGAGCGTCCAGGCTGTCTCTGATTCCTGAGGATCATTTCTTTCTCTGTTTCATGCATGGAAAAGAGGGATTGTTGTTTATTCTGTGTATTATGGTAGCTCTTCGAGGCCCAGCTGAGGTGGAGGCCACATTGTTCTAGGCACGGCACATATCCATACATAAGAGGCAGTCCCTGGCAATCTTAATATGCAAGACAAAAGGCAGGGAAGGGCAACTGAGGCACAGAGCAGTAAAATGGGTTACCCCCAGACCACACAGCAGGTTAATGGCAGGTTAGCGACTGACCTCACTCTCTTGACTCCCACTAGCTTGTGCTGCTTAGGTTTTGTGTTATTAATGATGTATTTTTGGCCTTGCCTTGGCAGCGGTTTAAGCTGGGAGCCCCATTCCCGTATGGTGGAGCAGGTGCACTTACGCTGCACCGAGGGCACCCTGGAGTGGATGTACCCAGCACGAGCCCTGCGTGTCGTCCTGGAGCCCAACCTGTCGAGCGCCAGACACACCACCGTTTGCATTAAGCCGGCAAGTGACTTTCAGGGCGCCAGCATCTATGTGGAGCGCGCTGGTCAGCTGCACCTGGTGGTGAGCGAAGCCGAGGAGGCGCGGCTGCGCCACGTGTCCTGCTTCAGTGCCCACACACCACAGCGGGTTGCCCTTTTCCTGCAGGCCAGCCCGCAGAGGGACATCAGTCGCAGGACAGCCAGCTTCCAGTACGAACTGCTGAGCAACCAGAGCGCTACGGGCCCCAACTTCCAGAAAATGGCCCTCGTTGAAGGTAAGGTTGGGATCTCCCATAGGCCCTGGTCCGGCAAATGGATCTGCGCAGGTCAATCCATGCAGAGCTTGATCGATCTCAGTAGGGTTCCCAGACTGGTGCAAGGCTCCATCCACAGGGAGCCAATTTCCTGGATGGGGCTGTGGTGTTCCTCTTTGCAGGAGAGGGATAATCTCTTACCTGTGAACCCCAACACCTGCCCCTCTTCCCACTCCCCTTGTTAATGCAACACCCTGCTCATGGGAGATGGATACAACCTGGAGTCTCTTTAGCTACCCTGGCTCAGTGCTTCAAAAGCAGGAAAAGCTCCCAGTGCCATGAAAGGAAATTCGATCCTGTCCCCGCACATATCAGCTAATTTAACCCTGGGCAGCGGAGCAGGAATCACTGGAATATGGGGGGGGGGGAGGAAGGGGACATTTGCAAAAGCATCTAAGTGAGTTAGGCTCCTAAATCCCCTTTTCAGATGAGACTTTAGGCACTTTAGGAGCCCACGTCTCACTGAGAATCAGTGGGTTGAAGGCTCCTAAGTGCCTAGAGCCCAGATCCACAAAGGTTAGGCTAGGCACCAGTTATTTAAATGGGAGTTAGGAGCCTAGATACCTTTGAGGATCTGCACCTGTGTGTCTTTTGTAAATGGGGTTTAGCTCCTAAATCCTTAAGATGCTGTTGAAAATTTTACCCTGGTTCTGTTCCCATGTGTACCCTGGGAGACCACTGTGTCCAAAGGCCACTGAAATTGGCAGGGTGTCTTTCCCATTCCACAGGATCATGACCCAGCTATTGCTTCTGTGATGTACAGCCTCAAAAAAGAGTGTCTAAAGCTGGTCCAAGTTGTTGTCCAAGAGCTGGCACTTAGAAGTTGTCAACCTGCGTCGCAATGCCTCAGGGCAGGGGCTGTGTGCAGGAAAGTGGGAGAAAGGAGATTGAACAAAAAGAGTCACCACTTTCCCGCCGTCCTCTCCCCTTTGTTAGACTGTTGGGGCCTCTGTTGGGGAGAGGGGCTTAGTTTTGTGTTCTGGCAGAGGAAATATCCTAATTTAAGGGCATAAATATAAAGAGATTGGCCCAGTCAACCAGTGCCTCAGATGGACATTCCATATAATAAAATTAGTATAAAGCAAAGTAAATACATAATGAAATTATTTCTGTCCCAAGGAGGGGTGAATTTATTTCCCAGTAGCATGTTCAAAAGGCAGGAGTAATTTAGAATTACATGGAATTAAGCAGGTATGAACATCAGTTTGTCACAAACCAGGCACGGACGTGTAAATTGCAAATACAGAATGCCAAAATAGTCCAAGCATATGCCCAGGTATTGGCAAGGAAATTGAAAGTTCCCTGAGGGTAGCCGGTTTGGAAACATTGATGGGGATTTCTAAACAGAGTTAATCCCTCAACTCCCATTGACTTTGAATAGGAGTTAAGCAACTAACTCCCTTAAATCCATTTGGAAATCCCAACCATAATGTTCGTTGGACATTGATGGATGGAGGCCACAGAGACATCCTCCTTGATTCTCATCTTCTGATTATTCTTGCATAAGGTTTGTGTCTTTCATAACAATGAAATAGCCATATAGGCTACCAGGATATCACTGCCCTAGCCTAGCATAGGAAGGAGTGTAACAGAAAGCCAGTGAGATAGACTTTTTTGTGCTATGCTTAAAGCACGGGACTGTGAGTCAGGAATTCTGTGTGCTATTCCTGCCTAAGTTCAGTGTATGACTGTGAGCAAATCACTTCTCCCTGTGAGGTTTAGTTCACTGATTTCATACAGTGTCTGGAAATTCTCAGAATCCTTATTATAAAACATCCCAATATTTCAGAGTAATGGTGTCTACCACTGCCTCTTACCAGCATTCCACTGCAGCTTTCCCAGCAATTTATATAACATGTCAAAGTTGATGGAAGGTGTTACAGACGTGCGAAGTAGTGTAACTGTGACAATGAACTGTTGGTGCTGCATTCCAGCATTAAAAGATTGCCAGTGGACTTCATTTTGGAAATTTAAAAAAGCACACACCAAGAATTGACATTGTCAGGGATCAAAATAGACGGATGAGTAAAGTATATGTCAAGGACCAAAGTTTTCTGCTATATGTTTTCTTCACTTCCGTTGTTTTTGGGCAGTAAGAATATTGTTTCGGTCTAAAGCCCATTGAAATCAATGGAGCAGGCTACCATCCTCGCATCTTTCACCAGTCCAGTAGCAATAAGCCACATTATTTTCTTTATAAGTAACTGATTCTTTTGTTCTTTAGCGATGTGCCGTCCGTGTGACAACATGGAGCTTCTGATGGCCATTTGCAGCAGCGATTTTGGTAAGCAGACTTACAGGAAAACATTCTGCCTCTAATATGCCTTGACTATTTTGGCTTATTTCACTCTTTAAAAACTGTGATTTTTCTTGCTTTTCAGTCTCACAACTTCATTAGCTTGTGTCAAAAGAATGGGAAAATGAAAAGTAAAAAGATGGGATAAATCAGATCTGCAGATCAAACATAATGAATCTAGGCAGGAGGGAAGGCAAAGCAATTTTATTTTCTTTCCACATACGCTATACACACTCCCTCTTTGGCATGAGTTTTGCTGGAATCATTTTGTCACAGTCCCTTGTCTCACACTTTCTGATTGTTTAAGGTGTGCAGTAGAAATATTCTTTACTTGCCCTGCGCTCTCCCCTCCCCCCATCTAATTGAAAGAAGAAGTTTGTAAAATCCTTATTTATACAGGTTGGCTTAACCCCAACTGATCTCACCTTAAAAATGCTGTAATGATGGTAGAGCCGTCTTCGTAGGGACTGTTCCTTGCCATATATTTCACCATGGGGCTGTATGCTATACCCTTCATCAATTTTCCCAGAATATAAATAGTGCTTTCCATGGAGTTTACTATACTTAGCGCAAGTACACACACAGGTGTTCTGGTTACTGATAAAGTCAATTGTTTGTGGCTTAAACCTAGGTGTATGAGATTTACTCTTCATTAACACTTTTTTTCAGCCCCAGCATCGCACATGCCTTTTGTGAAAACAAAGGTGCTAATATTCTCTAAGGTAATAAATAGGGAAAACCATTAATATGATGCTGTAGCAAAGGTTTTTATCCCCTTTCATTTCATCTTGCAAAATCTCTACTGATCTGTTATTTCCCAGTATTGTCTCTTGCTCTGTAACATGTTTTTGTTAGTTTTATTGCACTGATTTTTTTCTCTCTGCATACAGATAATACCATATTAATTATACTGGTCTAGGTAAAGCCACACAATGTCCCTAAGAGGACACAGTTATACTGGTATAAATGTGCTTATAACTAGGATTGGCAGAATTTGATTTTTTTTTCCATAATTTTGACAGCTAATACTGATGTTCATATTTGAACTTTTTTTTGGTATTTATCAATTTAAATTTTCAGCTGTGAAAAATTATAGATGTTAAGTATCTTTTTATTTTTATCGATTTAAACTTTCACAGTTGTGTGAAATTATTTCATGATATTTATTTAAGGCCAGTAGACATTAAGATTCAAAAGTTAAAGCTTTGTAACCATTAAAACACAAATTGGCTACGTCATACCTCAGAATATACAAAGTAAAGAGCCTTAAATCAAACCGTAATAAATTTGCAAGCAGCACGTTATTTTACTTTGCCAATCTGTACATTTTGATGACCGTAGCTGGAAATATGTAGTCAGTTTGTATGTGAAGGTGAAATCGACATTTACTAGAACTTAGTGTTAAATAGCTACTCCTTTCCAGCCTACTTATAAAGTATGTTGGTATAAGGCGTCTTTGTACCAGAGTAACTGCATCCATTCTAGGGGTTGTCCTGATATAACTATACTGGCAACATAATATCTGACATCGTTATATCCGTACAAAACTGAGTGTAGCCCGGGTCTTGGTATTAAAGTGTATTCCTGGGCTAGTCATATTTCTTCTTCATTTGACCTAATTGACGCAGTCTACCCCATTGTCTCTACTTGATGATGTTATCAGTTCCCATGCAAACAGCTCTCCCTCTGCGCAGCCTGCAGTCCCAGAGACTGACAGATGTGGAGGCCCACGGAACACAATGGGGGGGCATTGATACTTATAGCATCAACAGACCAGAAGAAATAGCCCTTTGAACGGACTCTATTTATGACCTGACTTCCCTGCCCTAAGCTCACAAATCGCTAACATCAACTTTTTTGATTAGAGAAAATAGCTGCTAATGAAAGTGTAAATGACACTGGGAGTGAATGGGGGCTTTATGGTTATTCTTGAGGCAGAGGTCTTCAGTCATTAGGCCAGGAGCAGTACAGGAGCAACTTGGAGCAACAGGAACAAGTGCATTACAGCTTGTCAATAGACTTGACTGCATCTGATTAAAGATGCTCACACAAAGAGGGAGCAGCAGAGCAGAGTAGAGACATCTGTTATGCTAAAGCTAAACCCTCACATCCCTTGGAAATTAAATTAGCTAAAGAAGTTCCTGGACTTCTCAGAAATAAGCTCTTTGTGCCCCTTACACTAATGAGACCATCCCCAAAGGAAAGGGTTACGTGACGGATATTTTGCAAAGTCCCAGCTAAAAGGTATAGTGGGGAATTGGGGTGATGGCCCATGCGAGGCCTACTCTCTGGGAACAGAGACTGAAACCATTTAGGGAAGCCTTGAACTGATTGCTAGTGCACCTCAACACACAATACCAATCAGCTTCTGTTACACCCCAAAAATGGCTGTATGTCAGCAGCAGTAAATCCTGATCTCAAACAGGTAGCTAATGTTTGTACAATGGTTTGAGATTATCTGTATAAAAGGTGCGCTATAGTATCAGAAAATTGTTCCTTCAAGCCAGAAATCCCACAGGAGCTATTATGAACTCACGCAATACATCACGCACTGAGCGGTGATATGAAGTATTTTACTGAATGCGCCACATCCCTTTCTAAGAGCGGAAATCTTTACCAGAGACAGCCATGCCATAACCAACTCAATATTCATATCATCTTTACATCTAGTGGTGAGAGGATCTATCCAGAATGTTTCCCATGACCCTGAAAATCACATGTCCCAGGTTGACGTCAGCGTGCAGAAAGTCTACAGGCAGAAAAACAGAATTTTCCAACAGGATGAAGCAACTGGTGAATGGAGGGGCCCCATAAAAACCTTGCTGCAGTGCAAGGTGAAGAAAGGTGCTGGAGAGTTTCTGTTCACTGGCAATGAACATTTCGGAGAAGCTTGGCTGGGTTGTGCTCCTAGATTTAAGGACTTCAATTCTATTTACCAAATAGCCAGAGAAAGGGGCACACACCCATGTGAGTTTCAGTTTAACTGAAATGCATGCCACAGGAGAGCTGAGTAAAAGGATTTTAGTTTCACGTTTGGATGCGGCTCATGAATTTCAGCAAAGGCGGAAGACTTCGAGTTTGCTAAATCTAGGGCTGGCAATGCCTCTTGGAGTTTATGGCTCTATGAACCTCTCGAAATAGGACAGTGAGGCTGCAAAATGGTTTACATTCATGAACTGCTTTGCCCTTCTAATTCGAATACAGGTGGTTTTCCCACCTCCAAGGGAGCTTCAGGTTTTTGTAAAGGGTTGGTTTTTTTTGTCATAGCTAAAGAGTAGCCTGTGCTGTGTGTGACAGACAGAAGATGCCTCACAAAACCTTGGATGCCCTAAGTGGGTGGCCTATCTATTGTGTTTTTCCTTAGCATTTTTCTTCCCCCATTCCCCTGACTCATTTTTTTCAATCTGCTTCAGTTTTCACCTATTAGTTACACACACACACACACACACTCTCTCTCTCAGGAGGATGCAGACCCAACAACATTGTGAATTTGAATTCAACTATTAACCCACAGCCTATCAGTGAGTTTGTCAGTTTCCTGAGGTTTCTGTATGGGTTTCTCTCTTGGGAAGTTACAGTTCATTAGAACACATTCTAACTAGGGCTCTGGCCCATAAACTCAGTCTTGTAAATCTGTGTAGGTCCCATGCATGCACTGGTGCTACACCAGTTTACAGCAGCTGAAGACATTCCTTCGGTGTAGACAAGGACTGTTGTGATATAACATTTATTTCAATGTGAGTCTTCCCTGGATAAGGCAAGGATTAGCCGCCACCCCACCGCCTGCACGTGAATCACAACTAAGAGTAACCAGTGGTCGGTGTGCAGAAAGTGATCCAGTTGAGACACACCTGAAGGCTGTGCTAGATCAAAAGAGCTGAAATAACGTCCTGTTACCGCATCTGATCTTCCAGCTCTTTCAGTATTACAGTTAAGTAAATGAACAACGTTGTTTACTTAAAGTTTGCACTGTGAACTTTTCTCTGCTAAAATGAACAGAAGTTTTGAGGTGTCTACTGTTCTAAAGTTTCAGAGAAAGTTGTGTACAGCCCAGAGTCAGGAAATGCTCTTTTCTTCTGAAACTCCATAATTCGTATGACTTTCAGATTTCACAGATTTAGTGGGCTAGTCTAAAAAGCAAGTGGTTTTAGGGTTGTTTTTTAAAGTGCAGTCTGAATTGCCCTGCTGTACTTTGCACTTTCAAACATGGGGTTTGCAGATAACTACTGTACTGTATTTGACTGTTTGTATACGTGGTAACAAAATCGTACATGATGATCTTGTGAATTAGTGTGTATCTGTTTTTACCTTTGAGTACCAAGGTCCTTAACGATACCTCAGCAGCATTAGCTGGAAAATAAAATATTTGCCTTCAAAAGCTTAATGATAGATCAACACTACTTTGGTAACAGTCTTTCAGAAGAACTTGGCATAGCTCCAAGGTGTTTTTCCGAGTGATTTATATTTTCAGATAAAAATGATCAACTATGAAACTGATCTGTGTACAAGATATGTACGTATCAATGCATGCATATCAGATATTTAATATCTAGTTCTGTGGTGCCTCAGTCTTGAATTTGGCAACCTGAACCACCCCCAGGCTGATAGAATAATGAACACCACATGATCGCGCATGTTGGATGTTCCAGTCCTAGTCACACTACACTCTATACACATTTCACTGCCTTATAGAGATCTAAAGTCAAGACTATCCAAAGACATTCACACTGGTCAGGGAAGGGGTAAATCAGGCACTTGGGCTTCTGGTTTCAAGAGTGACTCCTAATGTTGCGTACCCACCTTGCAACACCTTCAAGGACCCGATTTTCAGAGGACTTAAGTCAGATATCCAAAAATGGAGGCATCTAAAATCACCAGTAACATTGGCAAAATTGGGGCCTCGTGTCTTAGTGCAGATCCAATGTACCTGTTAGTCAGTCCCATCACCGCCCGTGAAAACAAAGCAAGACATTTTCTTTCCTGTTCCTAAATTTAAACCAATGGATTTTGTTGACTCAAAGAAAGCGTGGTGTGCATTTTCCTCTCCAGAATTGCAAATCGGTCTTTTAAACTGTTCCAAGAAGGGAGTCTCTCTCTCTATAAACTCTCTGATTTGTAACATTTCATAAAGCAGCAATGTTCTTTACATAGCAAAACATTTGTTCTTTCTAGGATTTGAGCCTGGTCTGTAGATTTAGAATCAAAAGCAGGATAGAACATGTCCTTTAATTAATCGAAGAATGAAAAACAGCCTTAATCTGTAATGAGTTTTTGAACGACTGGACCAACACCATCAAGTAACAAGCTCATGAATAGACCGCAGTGCCAAGATTAACTCACTGACCTCAATGGATTTATGTCTGCTTACACCAGAGTGAAATTTGGCCCCTTTAGAAAGCAACGGCTTTTTCTAATGCCAGCCGTCCCTTTTCACACGTTTTTGAAACATTCGATTTTTAACATTTCATTTGCAGGTGCGGAGATCAGTTACATGAACACAAGCTTACTCATTGTATCAGGTTTAAATAACTCATACTTTCTACACTTAATTTTTTATTTTTAAATCAAACCACTTAATAAACTCCGGTACTTTTAGACCACAACTCAAGGGCGTCAATATGTCTCGGCTACAGGGAAAGATAACAGCACTATTTGAATAGTAAGTGTAACACCAGTAAGAATCAGCCAGATACTTCAATGGCCGCCCATTAATACCTTTGATAGCTATCATTTCCATCTTTTTAATGCTACTAATGCAAAGACAGCAGCATCCAATGACGAGAGCCCATGGCAAAGAGTTAGGAGACCTGCGTTTTAGTCTTAGTTCTGCCAGTAACTCAATGTAATCAGTGGGAGTTAGGCCCCTAAATACCTTTAAAATCTGACCCTTAGCCTCACTATGCCTCACTTTCCCCATCTGTAGTCAAGCGATTGATACATTTACCCGCCTCAGTGCAGCATGTTCAAGTGAACAGGGCTAAATGCGACAAGACTACAAAGCATGCAGAATTTGGTCAATTCAGGATCTGCATCTCAACCCACCGAAGTTTAGAAAAGTTAAAATGCTTCTCCTGTAATTAATACTCGTGTACCATTTTCATTCAGGACCTGTAGGTCGTGGGTTTTAAAACCTGCTCATACAAGTTCATTCTGGGCTGAGACTCGGGACATTCAACCTCAGCAAGCAC
Organism: Mesoclemmys tuberculata; assembly: GCA_007922155.1. Lineage (NCBI taxonomy): Eukaryota > Metazoa > Chordata > Testudines > Chelidae > Mesoclemmys > Mesoclemmys tuberculata. The sequence continues at coordinate 15,168,879 of ML675637.1, forward strand.
TGATGGATTTTTATTTCTCCCGCTCCACTCTCGCGCCCCGCCAGTTCTCATTCCATGGAAGCCAAAGTCCAAACTACCACTGAGTACCAGGGAGCGGATCTGATCATTCAAAGCTTTTTAGGGAAAAATGCACTTAAGATACTCAAGTGACAACCTCAGGATCAAAGTAGATAAAAGTAATTTTGTGCCACTGTAGGGGAAAAGAAAAAAAGCCACCTCGTACTTCATCTTAATGTACCCTACAAAGGCTATGAACAAGACTTCAACATGGAATCAATTTTATCCTATAGGAATAACCCAGAATAGCTGTAACATTTTATCAGTACATAATCCCATTGACACTTCAGCAAGCAACTCCCCTTACCAACAAAGCAATTAAAACCGGGGGCGGGGGGAAATCTTTTGATAGTACACAAGCAACCTTAGTGTGGCACCCCTCTTGACTAATTACAACAAGGAATTATATACCTGCTATCTAACTATAATTTCTATATTAAGACCAGCTAAAATGCCTGTATATTTGTATCATGGGACTGTGACAGTGTCACACTAATTTAACGGGGGGGGGGGGGGGCGGGGTGTATTTTGCAGGCATTGTACCATGCCACCCAAATATCTCCAAGCTATTCTAGCGATTTTCAGCCTCTTCAAGCAGTCAGGCTAATCCTAGAAGACGTTTTCTGGTTTTACCTTCCATATACACAGGGCTTTATGCAAGCAGTCCCATTGCAATCACCAGGATAAGTCTAGATGGGCAGGGTTAAGCCCATCCAAAGTAATTCCATCAAGCTATTGACAGCTCAATGCTGAAACACGGCTGTAGCTCATGGATGATCTCTTGCTCTCTTCCTCATTAGAGCCATTTGATTTTTTAAAATGAGACGTGCACCAAGAACTCGTTTAAAAATACAAATTTATGAATGGGAAAAAATTGTGTTTAATGCATGTGCGTGCACGAACACACACACACACCAAAGCGGGCTCCCTAATGTTCTGTTGACTCATTTTGGGATCAAGAACCGTTCACATTGGCATTTTCACCTAAATTATCTGCCTCTTTTCCATTAGCTTTTATTATTTTAATGGTGGCGCCACCCCCAACGCTTTGGCTTCACTCGTATAATTGCCTATATTTTATGTAAATGGAATTGTTACACCGTCAAATGATATACAAATGTGCCTACCACACAAAGTCCAATAAAGGGCCTGAATAAACCCATTATTTACAATGTAACGGCATCTGATAGCAGCCTGGGAAACACAGGGCTGACAGATGTGAGCCCGTGACAAGGCTTGAAAAAAATGTGAATGAGGAGGGCTCCGATAGACCACAATTAATTGACTTTTAAAACAACTCCTTTTTTCACAGTTCTACTTGGCTGAGCAAGTTTCACAAATTGCTGTCTTGAACTTTTTAATGGGACAAAATAGCTGCCAATGAAAGTCTAAATGACATGGCCTTTGAATAGGAGCCATACAATGGCCACACCGGGACATGTTTTTAACTGACATTGATTATTTGAGAAGTTGCAGCCACTCACTTGAAGGGGGAGGAGAGGGGGAAAGAGAGAGGACCTCTCAAGTATGCCAGCCTGATTTCTTTCAAAATATCCCCCCCCCCTTTTTTTTTTTAAAGGCAAAACTCCCCCCAGGAATAAAGAATCACAAACTTTACCACCTTCTGCTTCAAGTGGGAGACGCACTTCTTTGAGCTGCCATCTCCAAGGGAGAGTGAGCATGCCAGTGTAGATTTTTTTTTCGGGGGGGGGGGGGAGGAGGGAGAAATCAGACACTGCACTGAAAACTCAGTTCCCCCCCTGGAGAAAAGACCAAGCACAAGACAGCTGTTAGACATGTTGCTCAATATGTTACTAGAAAGGGCTCAGGCCTGGGGTAGAAAATTCCTTTTTCTGGTGAAAAGGAAAACCATGGGGAATAGTTTTTGAACTAGACCCGAGAGTCAATTCTCCATTTTCTTCTTTTTAAGGGGAGGTGGGGGGGGAGGGACAGATCTATTTTTCACTCAACTCCTTCCCCCCTCCCAACCCTCCCAAGGAGCAGTACTGTGCTGGAAAGGAAAAGCAAGCGTGGGACAGCTCCAGGTGACTTACGTTTACCCCTCACTAGGAAGTGCAGCATGCAGTGGTCACCCCCGAGTCCCGTTCACTTCGGTTTTTGTCTGTGCTCCGTCACTTTGGAAATTCTCACTCCATATGGACTTCTGCATGTAGCGTGTCTGCCTTCGCAAAGACGTGCCTCCAACCCAGTCCGGCTCTCTGGTCTTTATTGTCACAGAAGCATTAAATACAATAGTTATGGGCTGCCGGGACACCCATCTTCTAGGCAATACATATGCAAAGAGAATCCATGGGGCTTTTTTATACAAGAGGCAAGTCACAGTAACCGCTCCCTTTTCCTCTAATGGGGAAAACTGCTTTCTGCTTACCCCGAATCCCACCTGCAGCTTCCACTGGGTGCTGGATTCTTCTTCTACATCTCCTTCCCTCACTATAATGTTGTGCTGCTGTTTAGCCGTTCGTGGCACAACCCAGGAGGTGGGTGTATTTCAGGGATAAATGAAGAATAATCTCAATTTAGAATGAAAGGCACTCTATAAAAACTGTACAACATGGTTTGTCTCTCCCCCCCCAGCATGCCACTCATCTAATGAGTTATCAACAGTATGGGGGGGTGTCTTATTTCTAGATTATACAGTCCTCATTTATATCGAACAAGGCCTCTTCCGCTTAAATCACTAAACAAGTCACTTCATGACAATATAAACTTTATTGAATTCACAAAACTGTCACTCGCTGCCGAATCAATAAAAGATCTTAGATGCATCACACCATGCAACTGTTACATCATTATTAGTCACAACAGGATAGAACCCTCCCGTACAAGGCTCTAGGCTGTCTTGATGGGATAGACTGTAGGTATTCTCAGGTTCTGTGATGCATCACTACACATAAGTGGTAAAAGCAAGAGCGTAATAATTATTAACTGGCTCACAGGACTATCCTAGTTACAATAGGCTATTTAAAATCAAAGATGCATTCAGTACAACTTGTTATAATTGCCCATACGCTTGTAATAACTGGACCCATTTTTCTTAAGATTTTGTTAATAAATTTCACAGGCAGAGAAATCAAGGAATGCCATAGTGATTCAAGCATTTTAAATATTAAAGTGTCCCTCTATTCGTTGCATATTACACCCCTCCCCCTCCTCCTGGCTTTGGTAGATACCAGAATTGTATTTGAGTCACCTTTCTTCCAGCCTGGATTCCTAGAAAAATTAAGTAAAAAGGTCTTTTCCTATAGACAGAAGAAATCCAATGAATGACTCTCTCCACCTTCACTATTAAAACTGATGGCGAAGATACTATTTGTATACCATTGGAAGAGAAAGAAACCTACCTACCTACAGTGTTTTAGCTTAATCATCTTGAGATTGCATTGAAAAGTATTAAATCAGTTTTATTGTGCTACGTCTAACGCCATATCACTGTTTTACAAATAGTTTGTCTAATGTAGCCTAAGCGTATCGAGCAAAGCACTGAACACTACAAAGTGAACAAAACAATTTGCTGTGTTTGCAAGAAACTAAGTGTTTCTCAATTGATTTGAGAAGAACAGTATAGACATCTTAATCAGATCGTTACTGATACAACTGCATGTTTGTCCATCACTGTTAATCCACGGCACACATTCCGTATCATACAGTACTGCAACGTTTGAAAAGGCAAGGATCCCCAGACTGATATAACCGAACAACCCTGCCTCTGTTTGAAGGTCACTCTATAGTGGGGATAAAAAAGGCCTATAGATAAGTGCACTACTGATATGCCACAGTGAGAAAGAAGGTGGCTTTCATTTTCTGGATCTCTGTCAGAACATGGAGTACAAGAATTGGACTCCCACCACTGACAGCAACAAGCAGCAAAGGGATATGTAAATTGCTATAGTACAGCACTGCCTTTTCCAAGACGAGGAGAAGCGTGCTCCAGAAATGCTCTTTAATGCTTTGGTGCACTGCAGCGTGGGAAGATAGGCCTGTGGAATACCCATGCATCCAAAAGCAGGTAGAATTCCTTAGAGGGACTGTCCAAGGAGTATTTTAAACTCCTCAGTGGGGAACAACATTCCAGCACATCCGAAAGCTTGGTAGATTTCCTTATGTGAAGATAATCCAATAAGAAGTCTTCCCTAATATTCAAGACGTTTTGAAGAGCACACACCCCCCAGACCACATGTAAAACCTAGAAACAATTGTGTGGATAAAAGTCCAGAGCAGCTGAAATCAGTGTAGGACTTCACACAAGGAAAGATCTCAGATTCCATAAAAATCTTAGAACTCCTGAATAGCAGTAGGACTCTGTAGGAGGAAGAGAGACCATCAACCACCTACAAATACATGGTAGGACTCTAAGGAGTGTCAACTACCCATTTCTCATAAAGAAAAAGTCCAAAGCTCTCCTGAGCAGTGAGAGCAGGAGTCATTCTGGGAAATAAGACCTCAGAACTCCTGAATATTTAAACAAGACTGAGATCACCGAGTGGGGAGGTGAGGGAACCCAGTACGTGGAAAGCAGTGAGACCCACATGCCGACAATTCTCCCTTTTCTGTGTTCTTGATGGGCCTCAAGGGTCTTTTGTCCCATCATCTTTTTCTTCCGGGCAGTCATACTGAATACCTCTATAAAGCTCTCTTTCTTTGTCCTGCCAGTTAGCTTCTTTCCAATTTTGTCCAGCACTGCACTGGTTTCTTCCTCATTGCTCATGGCTGTTCCTTCTTTTGAGGCGTTCGACATGGTGAGCAGGTCCTTGTCTTTGAGTGGCTCAGCATCATTCTCCCTGATCTCTAAGCTAGTTTAGTGCTTTCGTCCTGGATTCCACATAGCCGAACAGGTTTTGGAAAGATGAGCTGGCCCAGACGGTAGCACAGCTATTCCAAACCCCTCCCCCAAGTGATCCAGTGCTGAGGTCATACTAGCTCGGCAACTAAACCCCTTTTTTGGACCACGGGATGACTATTTTTTGACATCCGCTGTCTTTGGACTAGACAGAGGACATGCTGTTAAAAGTCCAAGCTAGACTGCTGCAACACTTTGCTTTGCTAAAGCACTCCAGAAACTTCAGCCACTGTAAAATTCTGCCACCATAGCTCTTGTGAATACTGAATACTCACTTCCCCCCCCCTCACTAATCCTATAGTGGCTGCATTGGCTTTGCATTATATTTCACAGTGCATACAAAGTTCCTTTACGGAAAGCTCTACAAGTCAACAAACTTGGTCAGTTTATTTCAGCATCTTCCCAGGTCTTTATGGACTGGTCTGAGCACGGAGATCTAGCAAGGAAAGCCACTCAATAACACAAGAGATTCCGATCTCAAACCTTTAGCTGTGGTCACTGGTTGTTTCTCCACTTTCAGAGGGTTTTATAGTTAGGGGATATAGCAAAGGTCTAGACAGCATGCAATGCCCGGAAGGCATCAGAACAATTGCTATACATGTTCCAAAATAAACCCATGTTACAGAAAGTGAAGTAAAAACAAAGCATTGGGAGAATTAAAAAGAATGCATTCCCATGCCTGAAGATGGAAACGGATTTAATTCTCCCTTCGTTATCCTTTCCAGCATGTTGCTAGTTTAGAAGATTCACCAGCCCACATGCAGACTCAATGCCCAAAAGAATGTATCGCTCGGAACGATGCTTCAATTTTGCCCTAAGGCAATTTTCAGACTTTTGGAAGCCACTGGAGCAAACTCAGTATCATTGCACATAAAGACGTGGTAGTCAGGGAATGCCATACTTCCGAAGATAAACTTGGGACAGACCCTGCTAGGAGTGAGCAGAATGTCAGTGCCATTAGACAAGCCCAAGACATGCTATTTTCCCCCACTTCTCTCCACCGCTCCTCAAAACCTAAGGAGGTACTGCAGAGCTTCAGAATGGGATGATTTAAATCATTCCGATGTACTGTCTCACGAGGTTTCATTCCAAGAGGCACAGCAAACCAACCCTTCAGATGACCTTTAAAAACATCTCGTTTTTTAAATTCTGTTCATTTCAAAATGGGGACTCTCCCCACCCCCCTTCCAAGTGTGGCGTTGAAAAACACCTCCATCTCTGCTGCAGGAGCAATTTGTGGTGCTGCTCACCTTTCTGATCTTTAATACCCCAGAAATGTTCAGAATGTGTGTTGTTCCATCCCCAAAGATTTCTTCAAGACAATTCAGATACACGGTCCTATTGTTGCTGTCTCTTCTTAACCCTAACTGCAGAGGAATTTCTTCAGGGCTTCTTCCTGAAGACATCTGGCTTCAATACATGGTTCTTGGTTCTATCACGGTCATCCCTTGGAGTTTTGGGTACAATTGATATTGCTCACTCATCTCCTTTAAAAATGTCTGTTCTTCTATTCCAACAGGCTACCCTGTGTTGGCTTTTACCATTCATCACGAAAGACCTGTATTTAATTCAACACACAGCCATGTGCAAAGGTGTTAGACTAACCACATGTAGGAAGTATCTTCCCTATGTTCCATTTCTAAAGACACCCAATACCCACTCAAGGCTGGTCTTTTGAGTATAGACTACTGCCTGAGCAACAGGAAGTCAGACAGCAAACAGTCAACCTCTAGAACTAGAGCCGGGCTCAAGCAAGAGAGGCAGGCAGATGGTGGGTTTTTGCAGGAAAAAAAACTCCTACAGTTCCTCTCTCCAAGCCTAGGTCTTAGTAGTAGCCATGAAACATTCAGGACAGAATCTAACCCCCTCTGATATCGGTGGTAATTGGGTCTGACTCTTGTGTTTAGCTATGAAAGCCATCTGATGTCCTCTTATGGGCATCACGTCTCTTAAAAGAAAGATCAGGATTCTTTTAAAGACGTCAGCTTGAACCACCTTTGCTATCTAGAGATTGTGGGGAAAACTGCAGAGGATTTTCACTGTCATGAATGCTCCACCTACTGAACTGCTAACTCAGTTTATTTAGGAATCCAGCTGGGAAGAATGGGTGTACACCAAGCCCGGAACGGCATGTGACAGCCACTTAAACCTTGTGCCCCAACAGAATAATATCAGTGCTGCTTGACCCAAATTTCATTTGATGCGTTGTTGCAAAAAAACCCTTCGCCTCCCTCTTTAGAAAAAGAGGGTGTCTGGCCAGTTGCCTCCTGAAATATTTGGGATTCCTTCTTTAGTGTTGCTATAAAAACCAGGTGCATTATTCATTAAAATTTAGTGGGTTTAAAACTAGAGTTCCTGTCATGCTGCCATGGCCTTATTTTTTTAAGTTACCAAATTGTATCTATTCACAGGTAAAGACATTTTAGCAATAGAGCTCTTGCTCTTCTTTACATTTATGTGCAGCAAAATTCTCTCGTCTTCTTTTGGCACAAGTCTCAAACTAGAACATTAACTCCAGTCTGGCGATCTTGCTTTCTAGCCAGTAACTTTCCAGGATTGCAGGCTAGTGGTTTTGGATAAGCAGAGCCACCACAAAAAGGCATCCAACAAACTAAAGCAAGAAGGTGTGTGCTTTGAATTAAAGAAGCAAGCTAGAATTACAGTAGTGCATCCCCAAAGCAGAGAGAGGGATCGATCATATGTATATACCCTGAGCGCACAGGTTCACATGGGAAAGACTTATTTCAGCTGGCAGACTGAAAGTGTCGTGCCACTGGAAAACACCCAGAAAGCAGGATAAACTGCTTCAGTGAACTGCGCTCTATATTTGTAGATCAAGCTATGTTTCTCACCAACACCCAGGAAAATAACAAACCCTGCATCATAATTAAGCAGCACACCAATCTTGGTGGCCTTGGTGTTGGGCAGACATTTTTCAACATCATTATGCCAGGCTGAAATTTTTGCATTAAACCACTCAATGCACCAGGAGCTGCTGTTCCTCCCCAGGCGGCTGTCCGCCCCTTGCCTGTCCATGCTTCCATAGCAGATGCCAATGCCGCAAAAGTTGTTCCGCTGCAGCTCCACCTCCCAGTAATGGATGCCCCTCTTGAAGCACTGGAAGCCGAGCACTTGGGAACAGTAGGTGAAGCGCTGCGGGTGGGGGTGATACTTCTGGGGGATTTCGGAGACGGAGATCTTGGTGTTTCTCTCGGATAACTGCACTTTGTTATGAGCCGTGTTGAAATCCAGCGTGATTTTAGCAGCATCTGTGGAGAAGCAGAGTGATCAAGGATACACACGGAGTAGCGTGCGCACAAACAGTGGAGGAGCAAAGGGATGGCACCTGTCCCAGGACACAAAAGTTACTGGCCCTACAGGTTCCTCTCCCAAACACCAGTAGCTTCTCCTTTGCCGTGTGGCAGTTAGTGCCACACAACATGCTTTTCCCTCCTGGCAGGGAGAGATATGGTCACCGCCGTGCAGCCAGACTGGGAAGGAGAGGCACAGGCAGCGGTTTGAGATTCACACAGACACGCAATGGTTGTCCTCACTGCTCTCGGACCTCACGATCCCCTAACCCAGACAGTGTCACTCACAGTCCAATCTCCGCCCTGTGTGAAGGGCAGGATTGAGTGAGGTGTTAACGAAGAACAGATGAAAAACCACAACCCGGCCACCCAAAGCGTGGCCTCCAGGAAATCAATTCTGCATCTACTGCTCCCTGGCCCAGCAGGACCAGTGCATAGAGAGGGGGAAGCAGGGGTGTTGAGCAAGATGTCGGCGCTCAGGGTCTGCCACCCAGATCAGGACATGGGAACCGGAGGAGAGCAGAGCCCGCTGACCCAGCACTATGCGGTGCCAACCGCCATTCCTCCAGCAGGCCGGGTGCCCAGAACAAGCCTGAGACAAGAACCATGGTTGTGGAGCGGCTCAGCCGCTGCTCTGTGGCACGGATGATTCTGGAGCGTGGAAGGTGGGGGAGGAGAGCGGAAGGATCCCTTCCCGCTGTACCCCAGTGGGACTCTCCGTATAGGAGCTCCCGACGTGGCACAGGCCATCCTCAGTCTCCATCCCTGCTGGGAGGCGACCACCCTACACCAGACCCCTACCAAAGACAGAGCTCCGCTGCATGCCCAGCTTCAACTGGCATGAGAAGCCCAGGCCGTACACCACGGGTGTCGGGCCAGAGGGCAAGCCAGGCAATGACATGCACGTAGCAGGCATCCCACAACGCTGCAGACATGGCGTAGCGGCAGAGCTCGAACGGCTAGCGTGAGCAGAGTACGCCAGAAGGGAGAGAGCCCCACACTCGGTCTGGGAACCAATCCCTATCCATTAGGGCTTAGCACGAGATCTTCCTGGGGAGCCGGGGACCGGGCACCGATCCCGTATCTGCCCACTGGGGCTTTCCTTTGGAAGCATCTGGTGCTGGCCACTGCTGCAGAGAGACGACTGAATTAGATGGGCCCCGGGTCTGATCCACTACTGCAGTTAACATCTACCAGTCTAAAAGGTCCCCCTTCCTCTAGGAGCCCAACTCCCAGTTTTAAAAGTTACTTAGGAGTCTAAAGTCGATTAACTTTCAGTGGACCCCAGCCAGGGAGTTTGATTTTTATATCCAAGCCCAACGAACTAATTTAGAACAGCGATTCCAATCCACCAGGGCCATAAGTGGGTGGACTTCAATTAAAATTTAGGGTCGCACGGCAGCAGTGAATTTGACTTACTTTGGAAACAGGTCCAGAATTCTACCAGTTAACAGCCTTACCCTTTTCCAGTCACTCCCCTCATACATATCTGATAACTGGCAAGATCAGTACATTAATAAAGCCATAGCTACGCAAGGATCCAGAAAGACGCAAGTCCCATAACACCACTGAAGTCTAACACGATCATAGCAAGAGTCATTCATTTTTCACATGTCACACGCCAGGTTACTTACACTCCAGGAGTTCCTCTCTCGATTTTGTTAAAAAGCTTTCAAGAGATGTTGCGCCTGGATTCGCACTGGTTGGTGCTGTATTTATGGGAGAGAAAGAGAGACCACAATGGCATGTTACTTGATTGGTCATTGGGGAACACACATAGTTCATACAGTTTCCTTCAATGTAATTTAAGTGTCCTAAAGATAAATTCTGAATCCCAGATCAGTAGAACAGGCCATATAACCCTAATCCCTCTGCACCAGTGAGTGGAATTTCTCCAGGCTGATTGTGTTAAAAAGCATGTTACTAGCAAGAGGAACCGGAGTGAGTTCTGTTAGCCACAGAACAGGTACAGTACAGGCTACGCCAGGACAGGCATCCCCTGCCCTGTCACACTAACAGTCGTTACCCTGTTCTGCAGGGTCCAGCTCAAGGGGTGAACGGGAAACCGCAGACTGGGCCTCTGGAGACGTAAACTAACGGTGACTGCTGTGAGAAGGGTCTGGATGTGGACTGCTCACCACCTTATTTCACCCAGGCCAAGACTGACTTTGGCCAGATTTTAAAACAGGACAGAGGTCAAGGGGCTCCACATTGTGTGAACAAACCCAAGTCACCCAGTTTCCCGTTTTAGAGTTTTAGCTCCCTCTTCCTTTAAGAGGGAAGCAAGTCATGCCTGGAAGAGAGACATGCACCCTGACCGAGCGAGCCATCCGGGGCCCAACCCTGCAGATACGCAGCACCTCCTACAAAGCCCTCTGTGCTCTCAACAGCCATTAGAGAAATGGGGTTGGGGGCACCTTTCACCTTGCAGAAACAGGCAATAAAGGCACACGTTTCGCCAGGGACTCGACTGCAGCTCTCTCCGGCTCTGTGCCCCTTCCCTGCTCCGGCTGGGATTCTGCACCACTGCACAACACATGCAGAACTCGGGGTCCCTGCAGAATTTTTTTCTGCACAGAATTTGTGACTTCCACTAAAATGTTCCCACTGCCAGCCCGGGGCTTGACGCTTCCTGCTGTCAGCCTAGGAAGTGGGAGAGGGGACCCCCACAACAGCCTCCCAGGCTTAGGGAGGGTGAAGAACCCTAAGGAGCAGAGGTGAGGAGGGTGAGGGCTGTACTGATGGGGGGCTCTGAGCAGACGGGGTGAGTGCTAGAAGGGTGAACAGAGGGCGGGGGGGTTGATGGGGAGGACCGAAATGAGGGGAGAGCTGAATTGAGCGGGGGGTTATTTTGTAATTTGTGTATATTGTGTTATTCTGACAAAACAGGCCGAATTTTAATATTAGGCAGAATTTAATTTTTTTGGCACAGAATCGCCCCGGGCTGATTTCCTGACAGCTTTGCCAAAGCGAGCCCAATGCTGTCCTGCATTTCCACTCCAGAGACTCTACGGACCCAAGCTTGACAGTCACATATCCCCCACGTGCAGCTCCAATTACCACCCTGGGGAGCTCGAATCCTCCCTACTGGCTCGCCCGCAGAACACGTTATCAAGTCTTCTCCAGCTGCCAGCTACAGGACCTGGTCCTTGGCTCAAGCACGAGACTCGGGCTTTCTGTGAGAGGGGCCTGGGGGCCGGTCCCCACTGACTGCCCCCAAAGGACCATTCTCACACATTTCCGAGAGCTAAACCGCCACAGCCGGACACTGCACCCTAAGGAGACAGGAGGACCCGTCCCAAGCTTTGTGCCCATTTCCACTTGCCACCAGCACACTGGAGTCAGTCGTCATCCTCTTCAATAGAAAAAAGATTGGCTACCTAAAACGTGGAGTAAAAGTCTCCTGAATGTCTGAACTTACCAGGTTTGGGCGGCTTTTTCTTCTCCTCTGAAAAAGTAAAGGTCTGTGTTACTGTAAGGCTGGGGTGTATTGACATTTAAAAGCCACATCCACTGACATACAAGGATCAAGCTGCAGCTGGGGGAGCTCTACTGAAGCCAATGGAAGTGCTGCAGTGAATAGCCGCGAAGGATCTCCAGGCTGGAAATTACACACAGAGCATATTTGGCTGCTTACTTCACCAGCAGCCTGGAGCGTACCAGTGAGTCCGGCTCGGACAACACAGGGCTGGGTTCTGCACGTGCGCTACACGCAGAACTCCCAAGGAAGAGCCACGTGTCAAGCGCTTACACGGTTCTGTCCGGTTTTAAACCACTGCTGCGTGGTTCACAATAGACTCCTGCACCACTGTTTGTGTCTACCTCCAAGAGAGCTCGTTGCTATGTTTGTTTTGCCCTCTTCAGGGGCTCTAGCCACAGATTAATAGCTCTATATTATATGTGGGTCATTTCTTCGTGATGGGTTTCTGGCGGTGGGGATTTTTGTTTTCAACCAGTGGAATGGAGGAAACCGTCTCACGTCAGACTGAAAAATGTCTGGGTAAGAAATGTCAGTCCAAAAGTGCTTGCCTGGGACTCTTTATCTCTGGGCCCCAAGGCAAGGTACCAAGAACCTTTTTCACCTTCCCACGCCTCCTTGGCTCCTGCAGCTGGCAGGATTGGGCCCCACGAGCATAAACAGGCGCCAGACAGATAAAGCACAACCCATCACTCACTGATCTCTGCATCCTCGCTCAACTCCTGCTGAGGCTTCGGAGGGGCTTTTCCTGCTTTTGAAGCGTCTAGAGAAGACAGAAGATAAAGAGCTAATTAAACAGGACGCGTTACATGCAGCAACAGTCAAGGAACAGACGTTTATGGCAACCTTTCGGTCCCTTGCACTTTGACTGTGGAATAGCTGGAGCAGCAGCCAGAGGCTTGAAAGGCAAAAGGAGGCTCACCTTGCTTCAGAACCCTTTCCACCTTCACTCCCACCCGTCCCAGAGTCTGAACCACAGACCAGCGGGCCACCACGCACGTGCCATTTGCTTGGTTAGCGCTCACTAGGCACCCCAGCTTAAATGGGGTCAGACGCTCTCAGCTCCCACCAGGTTTGCACCTTGCAGAAAGAAATCTGCACCTCACAGGATCAGGGCCCAGTAGGACAGGGAAACTTTGCCTGAAGCCACTGGGACACAGAAAAGCATGACGATATAAGAGCCCAAGGCACAATCTTGCCGTTAATCCACAATCTTCACATGAAGAAGCAGGTGCCTCAAGCAAGAGGGATTTAAAATAATTACAAATCTGCCTATTAGTAATACCACACACTAAATTCCTGGAATGTGCAAACTGCACACCAAGTGCACACCAGTGCAGATATTACATGCCAGTCACATACCAAAGCTATGTAACAGGAATACCATCAACTTGAATGCTGTGAAACAAACTCCCTTGATTTTTTGAAAGCATGGCCCTTAACTAAGAGCTCTTCAAGTTATTCATTCTTCTGTCAGACATTTCCAATTTTCTTCCATTTCCCTTGCAGAAATTTAAGGGAGGAGAAGGGTGGGTCTTTTGGGTGGGTCTGAGCACAACAAAGCCAACCCTGCTTGGCCCACCTTTCGGTGCACACGCCTGCCTTTTGCGGCAGCCGTTAGAGGAGCATACCCTCTGGGATGGATGTGAACTTTCCAGTTTGGGGCACAAGAGACAAGACACGCAACCAACCTTCTGCAACATGCACTGTACAGCTGCCATCATTGGGTGTACAATCCAACCCAACTCCGGGATGGGAGAATAATTCCTCTGATCTTTCAGTTCTAGTCTTCTTGGAGGAACTCGGCTATTGTTTCAAACAATATTTTCAGACAAATGTGATGTTCAAGTTGATGGCATCCCTTAGTAGCAATCTATTTGCTTTAACAGCCATTGCTGCATTGACTGCTAAAGGAATAAGTGAATGAGCAATACTTGGGTTTTGACAGCAACATTGTTAACTTACGTGACCCAGCTTTTTTTCCAGGTGCTGTGGGTTTATTTGAAGGACTCGCATGAAAAGGTTTAGGTTTCCACGATAGATTTGCTGCAACGACATCATAGGCACCGTATTTTAGTTGCATTGCTATAAAGGAATCCAGTGAGAGGAAGGATAATCTTGTGGTTAAGATATGTGGCTGGTACTCAGATCTCTGTCCGGGTCTGCGGCAGAGCTGAGAGTTCAATCAAAGACACCTAAAGCCTCAGTCCTGCAAACACTTTTGCTTAGCTTAATGGGACTATGTTAAGACCCTGGCTCCACATACACTGAATCTTTCTCTCTCTGTAAAATTGGTTAGTAGTAGTACTTAGTGCTTTATGCTGCCAGACCTCTGTAGGATCTCAGAGCCTGCCACGTGAACTAGATTAGCAATGGCAAAGGCACTAGGGGACTTCAGAGTATTGCTCTCTTCTCCTTTCTCTAGTACAATGTAAATGCGCCACCGCAAGGACTCTCACTGCATGCACGGCCCGTAGCACGAGGCCTCCAGGCTGCTGTAATACTGAAGCTACTAAACGTAAGCTTATTGCAATGTTTTCATCTTCCTACATTTGACACAAGGTCCAACCAAAAAGCTTGGTCTTTCCGGATACAAAGTACTGGTACTGATCATTGTGCCAACAGATTTAAAACAGTCAGGAAAGACATAAAAGAGATAGAAACAGGGGAGAAAGGAGGTGATTTTGACATTTAAAATGAACCCATGGAAACCAGAGTCTTTGCTAAAGAAATAATCCAGGGAGGAAAGGGAGTGGGGAGAAGGAAGTAGACAAAATCAACTTACTCGTCTCCACGCTTGGGAGGGAACATCCACCCGCTGTAACAGAAATACGTCTCCATAAGTACAATTGGTTCAGATACACACCCATTTTTATTAGCAGCCCTTGCCATCCCACTAGTTTGCATGCACCGGTAAAAGCCCAGCCCCTAAACATGAAGATAGTATCTGAAGAGGCCATGCTTTGTAAAGCAAGCCAAATCCCCCTTAACTTTCCATGCAGTGCACAGGCCTTGTCTGCACTCAAGAGCATCCGTTTAAACATGGATTTTAAACGACATCTAGTTGAAATGGCACAAACCCCTAAAATAAGCTCTTAAACCCAGTTTAAGCAGCTTATTTTAGGAGGTTCATACCCGTTCAACTAGATGGATTTTTAGTTATAAAATAAAATCCACCAGTTTAAACAGGTTTCCCACAGGGAGCTATAGTTCAGAAGTCAACCCCACTCTGAGATTTGCCTTTATCCTTAGTTCTGTAGGTGCCACTGCAACTGCACTGTAGTTACAAACAGAAGTCTGATCTCAGCAAACACTTACTCCCTCTAGATTTTATTTATTTATTTTGCACTGCTGCTGAGAGAGACTGTCCGCCTTTTATATTCCTGAAACGGAAGTGGAAGAGCTGTGCCTCGGCTGGCTATCAAGGCGAGTCAGCAGAACTGCAGCTCTACAAAGAGTATAAAACTTGACACCCTACCACACACTTCATGAATGTACTAAAGACAAAAAGTACAGCCTAACTCTTAACATCTTTCCCCTTCAGCAGGTCTGACTTGCAGACATGGAGCCAACGAACTAGAAAGCCGAATGTCGTTAACTCACCTTTTCTCCTATCAATGCTGCAAAATTCACTAACATACATTTCACGTTCACCATGTTACTCTTGGCCCCATGATCTCCACTCAGCCTGACTTCCCCAATTCATCTATCGAACAACCAACTTCCTGCTCTCTACCACATGACTCTACACACGCAGAGGCGTATGGAAGAGAAACAACATTCCTTCCTAAGGCTGCAGTAGCAGAACAGAGGAAAGAAAATCCAAGGTGCTAGGAACAGACAGCCCCACCTCTAGGTATATAGGAAAAGTGAGTTCCATTTCTTGCCACATTTATAATTCTCTACACAAATGCAAATTACTCAGAGGTGCATTTCACCTTCTAAGGCGAGATACAAGACTAATTTCTTTATCACGTTATACTCGACAATAGTATAACTTTCTATTAGAGTTCTGTCAAAGGTAAAAACAGTGGGAAAGCATCAAGATACCTTTACGTTTATCCAAATATAAAGTGTACCACTGTTTATGTCTGTTGATAAGCTTTAAGCAAATGTCTACAGTCATTCATCTTTCCTAAACATCCAGAATATTTAACTTGCAGCATTTTTATTTCGGGAGGGAGTGTTCCATTAGTTTATAAAACGGTTCAAGGGACCTACACTTTTAAAACATCCACATACATTGTAACAAGCCAAAAAAGTCTGCCTCTGAATATTTTAAATTTAGTTACACTATTTGATATCAAAACTATAAAGCAAAGGCCCATAGAGGTAATTCTCTACCAAAATGATATGCTACCTTCCATTTTCTTCTCCTGAGATTGATTCACCGTTTGTTTCACTATTTCTTTGAGAGAAAAGGCGCCTTGATAAATGGTGTGTATCAAGTTCTGGTCTAGATCAATTCTGGGGATGAAAACATCTTTGGTTGTAGTCTGTCTCAATTTCGCTGCTTTCTGTAATAAAATACGGAAGAGCTCATGAAGTCAGGGATAAGTCTCTGCATAGAAATATTTGAGTCTGGAATGTAATAACAAGCTTAAATTATTTTACTCCTGCATTATTTCTTGTGTTTTGATTTATTGAGAGAAGGGAGGTTCTGGTTAAACACTCATCACTGATGGTGAAATTCAGTAAAAAGTAGCCTACATGGATTATTTTTTCAAAAATGCTACATGAAAACTGAGGAAGAGATATGGTTGATGGGTCACAGCAATGAACTTAAGTTACACAATGATTTCTTTTCTAGTTAACTGCTAGGAGGGAGTAACTGTGGATAAAGGCTGTGGGAAGACAAACAAACTGGACGATAGTCTGCCTATAAAAAGGCAGAAACAGTCATGCAGACATAATGGAAATAACTGTTCTAAGCAATGAATCAAGAAGTAATATCATCACTGTCCAGAGTACTCATTGGACAATTAACTCAATGAACTAATTTCCATGCCTTTTATAAAGCCAAGGCCTGTAGCAATTACTACATCTTTACAGAAAGTATATTTTATGCACAGTTAATGGACTGAAAAAAAGCCTTAGAGCAGGGCTCCCGCAGAAGTCTTTCTGAGTTCAAAATGAAGATGGACATCAGAACTCACCTTTAAAAACGCAATATCATCATCTTCAGTTAGTGTCATTTCAATCTGGTCCCTGATGTCCTGAATTTCATTTTTCTTCTTTCCCAGGACGTTATGGACATAATCAAACTTATCACAGACTCGCTTTTCTTCTTCTTCAACCTTCTTCACTGCCTTGTTTTCTTCTTCTTCAATTAAAGCTTTAATTTCCAAGAACTCACTTCTCAGCAGATCCATCTTTCGAGATGCCGTGTCCTAAATCACCAACACACTGACATCGGTTTCCAAAGTAGCCACTTGTGGGGTAAGATGTTTAGTGAAACACCTTGGCCTTAATTCTATTTCCCCACAGCAGCCCCCCAAAAGCCCTTATCCCCCCTCCCCCCCACACACACACATTCACCCCCCAATGGCACGTCTTCTATTCACTTCAAAGAAAACAGAAACAGCACCACAATCCTTCCTCCCCCCCCAAAATCCATCACTCAGTGTCTCAGCATGAAACAAGGCAGGCTGTGCCATCTTGTGGTTAGAAGAAAACTGCAAATCAAGACTTCCACGTCTGCCTTCTTGGGGAAGTTAAAAACCCTCTGCTTTAGCTCACCCATTTTAATAAGGATTATAGTAACGCCTGTCTCACAGGGGTTTGTGAGGCATCATTAATGTCCGCAAAGCTCTTCCAGATCTCCCAAAAAAGACTGGCCCCACGAGGGTGCAAAGTTACTTTGAAGGGATAAGCTGAGTGGGATGTCTCTGATGCAGCAAGGGACCTACGCGCAATAGCCCACTGGTCATCAGCATGGACTGAATTTGGGACCTCTGACTCGAACAGCATGAACTTCTATTGCCTCCGCTACGAGGCCAGCTTGGAGACAGAAGCAGATTCAGATCTCTATGTGGCCAGTATATTAAAGGGAGACAAAGACCCATCTGGAATTAAAGTAGGTTCCACTTCCTCCCCCCGGCTCCATCTGGGTGAAGCACATCCCTAGCGTCAGAGGCCCACAGAAATTCAGCTCCCCACGACAGCAGCAGCCGCCTCCAGGTCACCATTTTCAGTTCTGCCACTCCCATGGAGTTACATGGGCACACCCTCAAGAAGTCCCATGCGCCTCTGTACAGTGGATGTGACAGACAGTCAGCACAGCTCAAGAAACACCACTTTCAGAAGGCAGTGCCATACCCACAGCTGCTCGTTGGGGGGGGGGAGGGGGAGAGAGAGAAAGGCGAGGGCTTGACACAGTCTCCAGTTTTCTCTGCAATGAGATTGCGCAAAGTGTGCTCTCACCCCAAGTTCTTGGAAGCAAGGAGTGCCAGCTTGTACTCATGTGAAATCTCTCTTTATAGTTAATTAACTTGTTTCCTCTAATTCATTGTGTTTGATTTGAAGTGTGTGGCGAACTCCAGCTGGGGTAGCAATAATGTGCCTATTTCTATTAAAGAAATAATGTCAAAGAGGGCTGGGCAGTACAGAACATAAATGGCTGGGATCACCCTACCGTCTCAGGCTGGTGAGAGCCAGCCGGAGCGTAACCCAAGCACAGCTGGCAGGCTGCAGTTACAGACACTCAGCGTGTGGATTGCATCCTGACAGGCTGCTTGTGAGCGTTCCAAGTGGGAGTTCCTTCTGCAAGGCATCATGAGACACCCAAAGTTGCAGGGCAGGGGTGACACAGCTGCTCGTTGGTCTGGATTGGAGCTGGGTATGTCACAACATGTTCTCCTAAAGGACATTATCGGAGCATTACAGCATCTTATGACGGGGCACACACAAGAAACCAGGTTCCCAGTGGACAGCATGAGCCCAATTATAAAACAAGAGCCATTTAAAACAACAATAGCAGTCCGCTTACACTGGCTTGTCTTTGCAGCACCCTCACTTCATCCAGTGCCCGAGAAGCTTTTTCACTCTGATTATACAGCTCTGTCAGTCTAGTCTTCAGTTCCGACTGCAATAAAATAGATCAGACCCATATCAAAAAGCAGGGAGAGCTGCATCTCTTCCCAATATGCAACATATAAATAGTGAAAAGCAAATGAAAACGTTTGCTTTAATCAGCTTTTATCACCAACACAGGCTATTTTGTTTTATCACCAACACAGGCTATTTCTTCCTTGGGAAGAAACTTCTCTGGCCACTTACAGAATATTTAGGACCCATTTCTGTGATGTTCAGAGCACCCACTCCCCTTTTAAGTCACAGGGAGTAGAAGGTGCTTAGCTCCTCACTTGATCTAGATCTTTATAGCTCTAGCAGCTGTAGATTTGAAGAATTAAGAGATCACGGTCACAAGTTCTTCATAATTAACTGGACTGTTGCCAATAAGTTTGAAAGCTGCCAAGCGCACATCTGTGGTCAGAACAGAGTCCAGCACACACACCCCAAACCCATCTGTGCAGAGAGACCTTTGCGTTCGCTCAGATCCCCACTAAAGTCTGCAGGTCTGTCTATAGAATCAGCCTTAGTACGCACGACAAAAGAGACTAGAACGGTGATAAAAACAAACGAACTCGCCTACTATGCGGTGTCCCTGTGCTGTGACAAAGGCAAAGCCGCTACAGGTGTCAGCAAGGTCCACAACAGCTCCCCCCAACAATTAAACGTGAACCTGAAAGCCATTGTAAGGCACAGCCATGCAGTCCTAAGCAGGCAAATTTCACATTGACATCAGTGGGGGGCTTGAACGTGTAGGACTTCAGATTACGGCATCCCTAATGGCCAGCCTTGGTGTCCACTGAAGTCCAGGGGCAATCCTTCCATTGGTTTCAATGGGCACAAATGTCCAGTCCTGCAAACACACTTGCTATTTGGTGTAATGCTTACTACATTGGGCCCAATCATGGGGTAAAATGCTGACATCTCTGACGTCAGCAACTAAAGTCAGAGAGACTTTATTCACCAGGGTTTGAAAGAGTGGGTGAACTGGTTTTCTAAACACGTAATAGCTGTGGTAGTTTGGGGTATATGGCTCCTCTCATATTGTATTTTCTTTCCACACTGTTGGCCATAAATCTTTTGTTTATATTTTTCTCTTTCTTCTGAAAAGCAGTGTAAAGAAAATCACAGGCAGCAATCACTTTGAAGGATATCTTCCCCCCCCCCCCCGAAACGGGGAGATTGGCTACCCAAGAGCAGCAGTAAAGACAGACTAGCAGCTCTGGGGACTAAGGCCTGGTTTATCCATTAAACAAACAGTCCCCTATTACAACCATTTCTCTTCCAACGCCAGGACTAATCCATGGTATGTCTGGGGTGATGATATAAGATGGGCAATTTAGGAACAAGACTGGGACCACCAACTCCTTTCACACAGCTCATCTGCAAAGACCAGTTCTAGTGGCTGTTCTCTTGGTTGAAAACATCTGGCTTCCTCCTGCCCTTTCCCCCACTGGCCCCAAAAATGGCCCTTCTTACAACTCCAAAAGAGCCACCAGTCTTGGCTGAAAAGCATGACCACAGCTCCCTACAAGCCGGGGGGCAGACTGTCCACCTTAGACATCTTTGCACTGAAGAATATCAGACTGAGGCCTCCGGAAGCCAGTTCAGCCCTGTTCCCCCCCAATAATTTAGTTTTTTTTTTAAAAAGCCAGAGTGATCCAAGCCTAGACTGCTCTCAGCCAGTTCACAAACTGAAGGCTTGCTCCCTCCCTCTCTGCCCAGGTGGCTCCAGAATTTGGACTATATCCTGGTACAGCCCAGGGCGTTCTCTTAAAAGAGGAAGAGGATTTCTGAGGCACTTGAACCTAACTGCAGGACCTGGCTGTTTCTTATAAGCGAGCCC
Organism: Mesoclemmys tuberculata; assembly: GCA_007922155.1. Taxonomy (NCBI): domain Eukaryota; kingdom Metazoa; phylum Chordata; order Testudines; family Chelidae; genus Mesoclemmys; species Mesoclemmys tuberculata. The sequence goes on from ML675637.1 coordinate 15,189,500, forward strand.
TGTGTGCCACCCCGAGGGCGCCTGCAATTCCAAAACTACCTCCCCAAATGGCTGTTCCCAAGGCAGAGGTCCCCAAACTGTAGGGCACCCTCCCTGGGGGGAGCCTGGAGATGGGGGGACAAGGCAGGGCCTGCCCCTACAGGGGGCAAGGAGGGAGTGCTATCCAGCCTGCTTTGCCCTGGCCATGCCCCCCAGCCACCGCCCTCCCTGGCCATCCCAGCTCCACTCCCAGGCCCCCCAGCTACTGTGGGCCTGCGTCCAGCTGCAGCAGGGGGCAGGGGATAAAGAGTCTGAGGACCACTACCCTAAGGGGGCCCGCGGTCCTGGATCTCCAGAAAGGGGTCCCGGGGGCCTCTCCGAAAGCGGTGGGGGTCGGGAAAGCAGCAGAGCGGGCGCGGGGTCCCAGAAAGGCTGGGGCTGTTTTCAGAGGGCGGGAGAGCAGCGGGGGGCGGGCGAAGGGCTCAGCCAGGCCATCGCTGGTGCCCCCCCCCCCCCGGGGGCTCACCTCCTTCTCCGCCTTGGCTTCGCCCAGCGGGCCGGTGGCGCAGGCCTTGTGCTGGGCCAGGCAGAGGCAGCAGAGGACGGCGCCGTGCGCGCGGCAGTGGAACTCCAGCAGCTTGTCGTGGGCCGGGCACTTGCGCTGCTCCAGGTCGGGCAGCGGCGGGCGCAGCTGGTGGCGCGCGAAGGCCGGGCTCTCGCGGTGCGGCCGCAGGTGCTCGGCGCAGAAGGACGCCAGGCACGTCAGGCAGGTCTGCGCGGCCGGCGCCTCCAAGCAGCTGTCGCAGGCCACCGGGCGGCGCCCGGGCTCCGCGGCCGGCGGCTCGGCGGCGGGCCGGGCGCCGTGGAACTGCTCCACCACCCGGCAGAGCACCGTGTTCTTCTGCAGCGCCGGCCGGTGCGGGAAGCTGGCCCGGCACTGCGGGCAGCTGAAGCCGTGCGGGAGGCCGCTCCAGGTGACGTCCAGGCAGGGCCCGCAGAAGTTGTGGCCGCAGGGGGTGGTGACCGGCCGCTCGAAGAGGCACAGGCAGATGGGGCAGGTGAGCTCCTCTTCCAGCCCGGCCAGGCAGGGCGCCCGCGCCAGCTCCGCCATGCTCGGGCCGGGAAAGCGAAACTCGCCCGCGGCTTCCTGTGTATGACGGGCCGGGCCGGGCACCGCCTCTCCTGGCTGCAAAGCTCCGCCCCGAGCAGCTGGAGCAGGGCCAGGTGCGCGCGGCCCGCCCCGCCCCTGCAAGGGGGTGCTGCGGGATCCCCCCCGCCCCGAGTGGGGAAGCGGGGAGAGAGGGTCGGTAGGACGCTGGTTTGGTCTGGAAATGGTCCCGTGAGCTGCGGGTCAAAGTGGTTCATGGTTATGCCTGGTTTTTAAAGTCAGTTCCCAGCCCGGATGGCTTTAAAGGGAGCCCGGTAACTCGGGGAGCAAATAAAACAGGTCGAGGTTGATTCAGGTTAGAAAAGAGTAAGGCAAAGGTGTGTGTTTATATCACGGGCTGTGGCCCTCTCACATTAATCAGGCCGGCTGGAAGGGTCCGATTCTACTGTCTAATCCAGTAGAGCATTACTGGGATCCTGCCAAAGTAACGCCACTTGGCTACCAATATTCAAGTCCAAAATACGGCCATCAGGTGAAGCCACTGAGACGCCATAAGGCTCAAAGGTCCAACCCATGGATCTGATTGCCCTGTCCAGCTCATGAACATGTTGCTTGAAATTCACAGTTGTTGAGCCCTTTGTCCGCTTGCTGCAGTGCTGCGATTTTTTTTAAAAATCATTTAAATCTTATTCTTTTTATCTGACTTAAATTGTACTCTTCTTTAATGCTCAACTATTTCATAGGTGGAAAAAACGTTTGATTAGGATGAATCGAAGTTCGAATAAATGGCCAATAATGAAGTTCACTTTTGTGTTTTCTGATCACATGTGGATGTCGTGCATTTTTTACATCTGGATGCTTGTCTGTGTGATACAATAAAACCACAGTAACGAAATAGTAATAAAACTGCACTTCCATTCAAGGATCTCCAAGCATTTTATAAACATTCCTTAACCAGGCCTTACAATACTGTTCTGAGCGTGTAGGGGCTCACTTCTGCAGTGGGAAACAGCAGCTGTACAACTGAGCAAAGGAATACCGCTTAACAGTTTGGGATTAGAATCATGTACAGTATTGCCAACGCTAAGCATTCAGAAATCATGAGTCAGCCCCCAGAATCACGAGATTGACTTAAAGACTGTGTGATTTTAAAAAATAGCACATTTACATTATTTTTATTTGCCTTGTGCATTTGCATCTAGGGTCACCTTTTCAAAATTATATCCATAACCATGAGGACTAGAAACTTAAAAAAAAAAAAAAAAAAGCTGATTTTCGGGTGTATTCACTTAACTCCAGAATCTAGGGCTTAAAGAACACCAAATACTCTGAGACTTATGATACGGTTTCAAGAGTTGGCAATACGTGAAAGTGCATGAGGAATTCAGATAGGCAGTTCTTGCCACTGTTAGAATTTGGAAAAGAGTAACACCACCTCTATTTGCAAAAGGCGGCATGGATTTTTTAATAACCACACATGGTCATGTCCTCCATGATATAAGTCTTTTTAGAAACTTCCTCCCCTCCCATATTATCCTCAAGCGCCATGCTGGGACTGGTTTCACTGTTGATTCAGAAGGGTGTCACTTATAAATTCCTAATAGCTCCTCATGTGAGAAATGAGCAAACTGACGGGGACAGTCCAAGAATAGATCAAAAACTTCCCCTACCCCTTGAGTCAAATCTTGTATTTTTGTACTTTCTGCATTTCTGGTTTGCATAAGAAGTGGAGAGCATGAAAACTCACCAGAGGCCACTTTTGCATTGTCTGACTTGACTGAAACCTTTATGTTCTGGAAATCTCATGAAAGGCTTATGTCCTAAACTGTCCCAGCAGATTTCTAAACCAAAATGATCTGGATAATCGGACTTCTGACTCTGCTGCACTTTGACTATCCCTGCTTCGATGACTGTCCTGCTCAGCATGCTCTGTCATATTACTCAGATCAGCTTACATCCATTTTCTCTGTGTACACTGGTAACCGCTTCTGCAGCTGTGTGTTGTTGAGCTCTAGCCAAACAGTGAGTAATAACGTGTGTCACTGATTAAGAGTTATACTGCATTTTTCCACGCTATGGCCAACTTGTGATTAATAAATGAGGTATTGCATGTGCTGTATTTGTAAAGTACCTGGGATACCAAGGTGCGTGTATAGAAACTGTTTGAATAGAAATCTGTCAGGAGCATATTGTCCCAAAACCAATTGTTATTAAAACAGTTCTAGAGAAAACAAGAGAGAAATAGCTTTACAGTAATTTTCAGTTGCTCATAACTTTTGACTAACTCCACCCAGGACCCAACCCAGCCCCCACTACCACACAGGAAACCCAGGTTCAATTCCCAGATATGACATCTGTCCCTATAGGACTAGTTGTAAGTCATGAAAGGCAGAGGCCTTGTTTCTCAGATGCACTAGGGCTGCTTTGCATCGTTGCACAGATGCGCAGAGGCGTGAAAGCCGGTGGAGCCGGCCACAGGAAGATCACTCTGGCACAGAGGAAAGGGACTGGGGCACAGTTACCACAATGGTTCCCTTGCTACCTTCCCATCTCCTGACTGCCAAGGTACTGGCATGGACCTCAGTGATCCCCCACTGATATGGACAGCCAGGATGAAATAGGGCTGCTCTAAACTATGCTGGGAAAAAAGCATAAATGCACAGCCAGCAATCCATTCCTGGCATTTCAGATACATCCCCCGTGGTTAGCATTGTAATTCATATTCAGTAGATGGTTTTTCTTAAATGATATTTAAAAGCGGGACTGAGGTCTAACGTGAACCCACGTTGAGCGCTGCTGATTTTCCAGTTTACATATGATGAAGAAGTACATTAGCAGGGGACTGTGGTGGTTCCATCTGTAGCTGCTCAGGCTCCTGCAAGAGAGGAAAAGAAATTTCATAAAGTCTAAGAAAGAGGAGTGGCTAATTTGTCTGTAACAATTAATGCTCACAGTAAAATCTCTATTTTTTGGAAGACAATCACATAAGAATTGTTACTGTGAGACGGGAGTTATCTGTATGGATTTTATCTCCACAACTAGAACTGCACCAGCGCTATTAATCTTGCATGAACTATCTGGAAATGAAGAATTATTTACTGAGCTTCATCTTCTTGCAGCTGCATCTGCACAGAATCTCATTGGCTTCCTTGGGGTCCTGCATGGACACAAGGCCTTGCCCATGTAGATGCAGCAACACGATCAGGGCCTTAAAATGTTTGCCCAGAAAAACAGGACAGGACACCTTTTTTAGTTTAGCATCTGAACAATGATGGCCGAGAAGTGGGCAGTAGATAGTGATTATATACAATTTTTTGAAAAAGTGGAAGAGAATTCAGTGCCTATAACCCTGGTGTTTGTTGCCAGCACTGTTAACAGTGCTGTGAATGTAATAGAACATACAGGCTTCTGGCAAAAACCAACAACGTTCCACTTTCCTAAAGAATTTGCAGATCCAGTATTAGCACAAATAGCCGGAACACTGCTTATTCGTGTACATCTGAGAAGTGAGTTATGAAGTGAAACAGCTATTTAATTCAGTTATTTAAAAGAAGCCATTCCAGAATTAAATTAGCAATGTTTTTTATAGGCCTACTAACTCAAAGACAAATTAATTAAAATTAAGAATCTTGTTTCATTTTAGGTCCTATTACTTGTTTTATTCAAGGTTATTTTATATCTCCTCTCCAAGAATGGATAGTCCTACCATTTCTGTGTTTAGCATGAGAAGTTGTTACTTCTTCAAATTATGCCTTTTCAATATCCCATTAAAATAATTTCAAAAAAAAAAATTGAATCTACTCCATGGGCAGTGCTTTTGGAAACGTCATCTCACCAACACTGTCAAAGTCTTGGCGATGTCATCGCTTTGTAAAAACGGTGCTGAGCCAGAATCTTGGTGGCCTTGCTGCAGCTCTTTCCCTGCAGAAGTAAGAGGACAGGCTGAACTTAGCTGCGCTGCAGTGGAGACGGGCAGAGAATAATGATCACCCAATTCCCAACGTTCCATTAGCTTTTTTGACTGCCGCTGCACACCAGTGGATGACTCCAAGATCTCTTTCTTGAGTGGTAACAGCTAATTTAGATCTTATCATTTCATATGTAAAGTTGGGAATGTTTCCCCACATGCTTTACTTTGCATTTATCAACATTGCATTTCATCTGCCATTTTGTTGCCCAGTCACCCACTTTTGTGAGATCCCTTTGTAACTCTTCACAGTCTGCTTTGGACTTAACTATCTTAAGTAGTTTTGTATCATCTGAAAATTTTGCCACCTCAGTTTACCCTTTTTTCCAAATCATTTATGAATATGTTGAACAATACTGGTCCCAGAACAGACCTTTAGGGGACACCATTTACCTCTCTCCATTCTGAAAACTGACCATTTATTCCTATCCTTTGTTTCTTATCATTTAACCAGTTACTGATCCAGAAGAGGACCTTCACTCTTATCCCATGACAGCTTACGTTGCTTAAGAGTCTGGTCTTCATGCTTGTTGACCCCCCCCCCAAAAAAAGATTGGTTTACAAAAACCATGTTGACTTTTCCCCAACAAATGTGTTCATCTGTGAGAATAAATTTAACTGGAGCTAATGATTTTAAAGGAATTTCTGCATTTCATATGTAAGAGCAAGCAATTACTAAATACGTAACTAATGGCTGTTTGGCAGAAAAACTGCTGTTTTATTAAAATTTTATTTTAAAAAAAGAGACAAATATGCTTTTCTATATTAAATACACCAAAATTCCCTTTGAAAAACTGTATTTATAGTTCTGTATACACAGTTTCATTTTTAAATTGTTTATTAAAAAATATCCATCAGTATTTACTGTCTTCAAAACCACAAGAAAGCACTTCACAAAACAGTGAGTCCATACAACTATTTACATATAGGGAAAGTGAGTTCACATCTTAGAGTTTTACGTTCTCTGTATTTGATTCATTAGTAGGAGAAGGTTCAACAATCAGTCTTGGCTCAATCAGTGCACTCCAACTTTCAGTTATCTGAAACAAACACATGTATAATATTTAGCATGGAGAGAAACAAACAAAAAGATAAGAATTTATTTTATTGCCTATATTTGTGCTAAGAAGGTACATATCAGCTGCACATTTGTACAAGAGCCTTACTAAACAAGAATGATCGGTATGGTGAATCCATGCTCTGCTTTTCTGCTTTCCCAATTTACACAGAATTCCACTGACATCAGCAAAGATACACACATATAGGGAGAGTAAAATGTCAGATAACCAGATAAACTTGTAAAAACTGAAATATGCTAGACATAATATTGTATTCTGTTATAGTAAGAAAAAAATCTTCAAAAATGTTGTTCATCAAATTGTGTATATACATCTATATACCTGTGCAGCTATTAAATAAGATTCAGTGTTGACGTAATGATTGCTATAATATAAACATATACCAATCACTGTAAAGAAACTGATTTTTTTTTGGTTTGTTTTCACTCATTTTCACTGAGATGTATGACGAATAGAAATCTCACTAAAACAAGTAAGTTCCTTAGCTGCAATGAACAGTCATGTACAATTGGTAATACTTCAACTGTGCATAGCACAATGCCAAGCAGTTTAAAGAATATTAATATACCTTCGTATCCTGAGAAACAGCATATTCTATCATTTCAGCTCCATCTGCAGACTGGTACACCAGATCAAACTTTCCTGGCTCTTTCACCACTTAAATAAGGAAAAAAAAAGTGGTTTCCAGTTAGTAAGTAAATATTATTTGTACAAAAGAACATGAGTTCTGTGGCACCTTAAAAACAAATACATTTATTTGGGCATAAACTTTTGTGGGCAGAAACCCACTTCGTCAGATGATTATTTGTACAATATTTTAAAAGCTAGTCAAGTTCATTTATTTAATCAGCATTACACATTACAACAGACACTGTTGCAATCATTCACTCCCCAGTGGTTCAATGAAGCAGTTGAGCAGTAATGATGATACACTATTCTGTGTTTATGCTACACTGTATGACACTGTACAGTATCAACTTGATAATTTAATTGTTTGACATAGGGACCCATTGGTCACTGTTCAGTTATACAGTGCTTAGGCAAGCTGAAACCTTTTCAGCAATGCATATAACTGGTATATACATATCAGAGACAGGTGACCTAGTTCAACACACCAAAATTACAATACAGGTATCTAGTTACGACCACACAGTAAAATCCAGTAAAAAGTCAACATTTGCCAACTTAACCACCAAGCTCTCCTGATTTAAGTATAAGGAAAAGCTATACCAAACTCAGATGACTGGCAGCTATTGATAAATGCTGGCTTTTAAGTGGCTATCACTATATGTGCATTCAAAATTTCAGTCAAGTATTTGAGGTGTATTCCATTGTTTTGTAAGGACTCAGTCCTGTACCCAATAAAGTCACTGGCTAACCTATTGACTTCAATGAGAACACGATTTGGCCCCAACATTTCTTCCATTCACAGGCATGTCTATTCCATTTATTTTCATTGAACTATTTTAATCTTTCAGATGATGCAGTGGACCAGTTCCAATGGTACATTGTTAGCTTCCTAGCTGTGAATAGTACAACTCAAAGTGGACTTTGTATGCATGATGCCACAACTGACATGTCATTCGAGTATCCAACCCTACTTGGCAATGCGTACAACCAACTTCAAAACAGTGAGCAAACTGCCATGGATTTTCTGTACTTATACTATTTTAATCTGTCGGAAATGTTATGATGTTTGAGGCAATGCTGAAAAAATGGTTCTGAAAAATTGTAATAGATTGTCTTACTAATGTTTACCACTGCAGCAGCAATGATTTTAAATATTTACATACTGACTTCTGCAATTACATATACTTGCCTGCTGAAGATGAAAGAATCTCAAGCTCTAGCTGTTTGTTATCAGCATTCCAACTGATTATTTTTCCCTCCTTCAAAAACAACAACAAAAACAGTGCCATGTTGAAGCGCAGCAAATTTGGCAAATGTTCTCTATTACATTACAGGGGTATGTTTGAGCACAGTTACAGCAAATATTTCTATTTGATGAAGTCATTTGTCCAGTTCTGAAAAATCTGTTGAAGTATTACATGATTAACTTTAAAAGTCTTAAATGAACTGAAATTAGTACTACCAATAACCCCAAATCTTTTATTGCTACATTAATCCACATGGATTATGACGATCAGTCAGCTATACATCAAGTTTCCTTTGAAACTGCTACGAAGATGTATTTTTAATATTCCATGAAGTGTCTTGACAACTTCAAACAAACGTGCCAAGTCTTTCAATGTACTTTTGCATCCAAAAGCTTGGAATTTTTCCTCACATTTTAAATTGTTTGCCTTTACATCAGCAATATCGCTTGCATGTGTGTTTCTAATGACAACACTTTAGTATTTTGAATGGTTTTATATTTTGTAATAATTTTTATTTATACTGGAAATAGTCTGTGCAGTAACATAAGAAGTGGGGAGAAAAATATATAATGCACAGAATTTTAAACTATCGGAGACACCCCAAAACCTTGTCTTCCCCACTGTAGTATTATCCATTCATGTTTGAAAAAATACCTTGTAATCAGATACTTCAGGAGTGTAATTGTCAGTTAATTCCAAAAGCTGTTAAAAGGAAAATATAAATAATTAAAAAACATGAAAAATTATATGTCCTGCTTCTGCCCCTTGCTGATGCCACTTACTATCCAGCCTGGGCCCTATCATTGAGGTGAACTGCGTAAAGGCTGTATCTCCTGTTCCTGGACCCTAATCGCTTGCCCCAGCTAGTATTCCATGGCTGATTGCTCTAGTGGCTTTTCATTCAGCTTGGGCCTCAAGAAGAGATCACTGTGACTCCAGCTTCCTCAGCACCAGAGATTTTTGATTTTGGGAATGAAGTAGCATTATTTCTATAGCAAGTTTTGCAATGTCATAGAAACACCATACAGAGAGAAACAGTAACTTAAGAGGGTTTTCACTTTCTGTAGAATCTAGCTCTCACAGTAACATCCTGTGTGTATATGTGAAGCACTTCTCTCTACTGTGGTCTTTCAGAAGTTGTATGTTTGTATCAGGACAGCTTTTCCAGGAAAAAGAGGCATTCTGGGAAGGTTCAAAGTCAGCTTGATTACCTTAGGCTTGACTCAGGTGGTCTGAGGGAAGGATTCATTATACAGATTTGTCTAGGAATTCCTATTGAAATTGAGGTGGAGATGGAGAGTATGACATTTCTTTACTTAGGTTAAAACAAAATAAACAAATACACTAATTCTAAAGCTTTCTAAAATCAAGGCATCAATTGAATCCGTTCAAGCTGTGTCTTTAGAGCAAGACAATCTGAAAATGCATGCAATCAAAATGGTAGCAGATTCTTTTATTTTAAAAAAAAAATACTTAGTGACAGATCAGGGAATAATTTTAGAGCTATTTGCAAATGCAAGACATACCAGAAGGCTTAGAGGGTTTTGAACCATTATCAGGGTTCCAGATTTCTTAGAAAAAAATTAGACAAAAAAGTCATTCACCATTAAAGGTGAAAAAGGGTTCTTTGGATACCCAGTTCTTATGCTAATGGTTGAAGATCCAATTTTATAGTTCAACTGGAAAGGTGGTGATGTGGGACCCATTTTCCCACTTCTAACTTACAAGCTAAGGGAACCAAGGTTAACTACACATCCAGATAAATGCAAACATATTCTAGAACAACAGTCACTAAATAGTGCAAGTTTGAACATTTGAAATGCAAGATTTTGGGTGTCACGGCTAAAGTAGCGGTGTTATATATTGCAAAATTTATTATACTGGTACATCTGAAAGAGTTTTGAGCCACATAACTAACAGTATATATTTTAGGATTTCCTTACCTTAAAGGCAATTTTTTCTCCTACTTGTGGCGGGGCAGCTAATAGAGGTAGTACACTATAGTCCCTCTTTGGAACTTCCACTGGATTCTGGGAAACAAATATTAAACCCATGGATTCAATTATTTAATTAACAAAAGCAAATAGGCAATATTAATGCTGTATCAAAAAACTCTGAGAAAACCTATCACACTCAAACCAGCACCCAAACAAGAGGTAGAGTGCTAGCGACATGTAGAATGTAAAAACAGTACGTTACAAACACTTCTTCAGGATACGAGTCAGCTGGCCTTAACTGAACGAACAGTATAGTTGTATTCTTTCCATTGGTCTTATCCTTATCTTTTGTTTTTACAATTTATGTTCATCTGATGTGACAGGCAGTGTTTCCTAGTGGCTAGAGCACTGAGTTGGGGCTCTCAAGACCTGGATTTTATTTCCAGCTCTGACACTGGCCTATTGGGTGACCTTGGGAAATCACTTCTCTTCTCCCTGCTTCAATTTCCTATCTGTAAAATGGGATCATTTTATCAATTTCCTATCTGTAAAATAACATCATCAACCTTTGTTAAGTGCTTTGAGATCTAACGATGAAAAGCACTATACAAGAGCTACAAAAGTACTTTGTTTTTGTACACGCAATTACTGAAATTGAAGTAAGAAAGCTGTAAGTTTTTAAAAAACCATTAAAGAAACGGGTTATGAGGACACAGTCACTTACCTGGATAACAACTGAAATGTTTGTCGCTGCATCATTTAGCTGCTGCTGTTTCTGGCTTTCGTTGCTGTAGTTGAAGAAGAAGCTATTGCTTTCTCCTCGGCCTCGGCCCCGGCCCCGATTCATCCCACGAAACCCACGGCCCCTATGTCCTCTCCAAAAGAAGTTGTCCTCTCCTCTTCCAAGTCCCCTTCCCAAACTGCAAGGGTTGGTAGTTGGTCCTTGACTGCTAGTTGGCAATTGTTTATCTCCATTTCTTACTATGGATTTATTGAAGCCAACATTTGCTATGGGCTTTTTAATAACACAAGTCTCTGACTCTGAACTATCAGACTCCGAAGAGGAGGGCTTTGCCTTGGGGGACTTTGAAATAACGTTCACAGTTGGTGGATTATTAGGCAGCAATTTTCTCTTTGAGTTACTGCTTTGCGACTCCTCCTCCGCCGTACTAGAGTCAGAATCTGAACTAGAGGATTGGGGTTTCGCTTTTTTACTAATTACAGTCTTAGGGGAATTTTCATCTTTAGACTTTGTGGTAACTTTACTAGCAGCAATAGTTTTTATAGCAAAATTTGCAGCAAGTTGGGCTTTGTCTCTGTGTAAGGTTGCTGCCATAGGTTTATGTGAAGATTTATTTTGCTTCATGTCCATTTCACTGTCAGATGACGTGCTGGAGGAATCAGGATCTGAAATTTCCCCTCTCTTTTTGTGGGACTGTGCTGTGATGTTTTTTACTGTGCTATTTTCACTAGGATTCAAAGGGAAACTGTTGTTGGTCTTTTCTAAAACAGTCTTTCCTCTAACTGCCTTTGTTTTTCTCTGCTTAGCATCCTTTCTTTCTGTCTCCAGCTCTTTCTCCCCCTCGGACTTTTTCTTAAGTTTTTTGGACTCATCAGGACAGCTGTCATCCTTACCTCCTGTGATACCATTTCTTCCATTCACCTCCTCTTTTCTTTTTTTTTTCTTGGACTTTTTCCAAGAGTCTTGAACAATTACGGAGTCCTCTTCCTTAGAAGAAAGATGTTCCGAGTTCTGTTTCTTCTTCTCCTTTTTCCTTCTGTGTCGGTCATCTTCACTTTTGGAGTCCTCCTCCTCTTCCAGCTTTTGCCTGTGCCTTTTTCGCTCTTTTCTTGATGAATAAGTGATACCATTACTGACCTCATCACAACCATCTGCAACTATCTTTTCCAATTTAACCCTGTCAAAAAGACAAAGAGAAACCAGCCTTCAGTATAAATTATTATAGGACTGTCTTTTAGAAATAAGGATGTCACAGCTATTAATTTAGCAGCTAAGGAATATCACCTCAATAGGTGAGGAGGTGCACCTATTTATCTCCCAAACAGATTATGCCACCAAGGACTAAACTAGGTATCATCAAACAGCCTAAAATCCCCATTTCAATGGGACTTAAGATCAAGTGCATTGGGGATGTGTGTGTGTTGCAGTGTGCGCGCATGCCTCCAGCACCTTGGGCCCAGGGAGCCAGGGTAAAAACAGCAGGGGCCTCTGCCTCCCACCGGGCAACTGAACCCTGGCCACAGGTGAGTAGCCCACCCCTGGCACCTGAAGGATTCGCGCCTCTTCCCCCCCCAACTTAAAAACCCCTCCCCCCACCTGAAGGGGTCGCACTTCCCCTCCCCCTCCCCCCCGTGGGAACCTGAGGGAGCCCCTGAGGGAGCCCCTCCCCCACCTGAGGGAGCCGCACTCCCCCCGCACCTGAGGGAGCCCCTCCCCCACCTGAGGGAGCCGCACTCCCCCCGCACCTGAGGGAGCCCCTCCCCCACCTGAGGGAGCCGCACTCCCCCCCCCCCGCACCTGGGGGACCCCTGAGGGAGCCCCTCCCCCACCTGAGGGAGCCCCTCCCCCCGCGGGAACCTGAGGGCCCCCCCCCCCCCCGGGGGGGCCCCCCCCCCCCCCCCCGCACCTGAGGGAGTCGTTGTCCCGCACCAGGCGGGCGCTCTCGGTCGGCGGCAGCAGCGCCCCCTGCAGGAAGAGGCTGAGCTGGGCCCGGCGGCTGAAGCCGAACCTGTCGCGGATGAGGCTGAGGAGGTCGGTGACCAGGCGCACGCGGCTGGGCTCCAGCAACAGCCAGCACAGCGCGCAGCCCGGGCTGGCCGGCGGCGGGTAGTCGAACAGCAGCCGGAGCCGCAGGGGGCCGCCGCCACCGGCCGCCGCCATCTTGGCAAAGCCGTGAGGTAGGGAGAGGAGGCGAGGCTACGGTGCCCCACGCGGGACCAAAGGGAGAGAGGGGAAGCGGCAGCGGGAGCTTCGCAGCGCGGACGCCACCTGCTGGCCGAGGCTGCGAGCCGCAGCCGGGCAGAGCGCAGGCTGCAGGTTGGATTGTCCCTAATCAGCCTGTGGCAATGGGGTTCCTGGGGGTGATCAGTAATTCCCGGGAATGGCACCGGCTCTGGTGTTTGCTTTTGATGCCTGCGGCGTTCAGCTCAGGATCAGGGCCCCTGTCTCCTCTTTGCCACCGGGACATGGGTGACAATTTGGGCCCCGAGTTGCAACCTGAAGGAGAGCTCGTCTCCCCCCCCAAGGGAAGTTGGTCTAGTAAAAGATATTACCTCACCCATCTCTTAGCGCACAGGAGTGTCTGTTTTTCGGCCCCGGTCCTGCAACTGGCTATGCAAGGCATCCAAATATACCTTGGTGCAGCCAAATACGGGATCAAAGCCTTAATTACCATTTAAACGTTCTTTCCCCCCCCCATAAAGTTACTCATGTAAAATAATTCTGCTCTTATGTTCTTAGGAGGACTGATCTTAACATCGTAAATCCATGATATTGCAATCAGATTTACATGGGCAGAGCCTTATGCATGGGAGCTGGGAATGGCTGACGGGATAAATCATTTGATTACCAGTTCTGTTCATTCTCTCTGAAGCACCTGGCATTGGCCACTGTTGGAAGATAGGGATACTGGGCTAGATGGACCATTGGTCTGACCCAGGAGGCTGTTCTTATGTGCAGAGTCTCATTAACTTCAGTGGGAATACTGACATGAGAAAAATTACTCTCGCACATAAATGTTTTTAGGTTGGATCCACAAGATCCAAGCAAGGAGTTCTTCTGGAAAACATTGAAACTGAATAGGATGAAATGAGAATCTGAAATGTGTAGACAATAAAAAAGAGAGAGGCAGGGAGGGAGGGAGAAGTATTTTAGAAATATTATGACTTATGTCTCCAAAGAATTTATTTTGGAAAATCTAAATCATAAGAGAAGTTGTGGAAACATGATTGTAAATCCTTTTAGCACACACAAATCACTTGATTTTTATATACAATTCTCTGCCTTATCTTACAGGCTGAATTTAGAGTCCAGCCTCAGAAAAACCAATAGTGTTCTCATGTATACAAGACTAATAAAGCTTGTAGCATAATGTGGAGAAATCAGCCAGTTTGGCAAGCCAGCCTAAATCTCCCCACAGCGACAGAACCACACTAAGTGGCTGCTGCAAAATAGCTGTTGCATTTACCATGCAGGGGAGGAGAGAGGGCGCCCTGGGTTGCTAACTGGCTGGCTCCCTTTATAACCAGAAAGCCACCACTTCCCTTCTTACTACACAGCTGACTAGATATCTGAGTCATATGATTTTCAATCAGGAAACTCCCCAGTTGCCGCAGAGATGGAGTTGCTGCTTAGACAACATGTTATCCTGCTGCTTTTCCTGCTGGCTTTGGGTTCAGGTATGTTTGATAGGGGCTGTGTGTCTGAGGGATGCATGTTTAACTAATCCTGTGAGGAGTTGTTGAGGCTAGGGTGACGGACATTACTCACAGGCACCTTTCTCATAAGCTTGCTCTAAGCTGACTGTTTTGTGGCTGGTTGAACTTTAAGGCATTTACTGTTAGGTGAACACTAGGGAATGAATGATGCCTCCCTCTGCCCTGCATACCACCCCCCCACCCTCATATCTTTTGTGCTAACCCCTGGCAGAAGCATCTGTCCAGATCTGCTGCCAGTTTTGTGCAGAGCTTTCAAAGCCTGATCCTTCCTAAGGGAGTCTGTTCTGGGCTCAGACTGTTTTAAGCTTTGCCTATCCTGTGACTTTTATTATGGAATCGCTTGCTTGGAATATGCTGGCTGTTCCCTTAATCTTTCGCAATGGAAAAAGTTACGAGGCGTGTTCAGGTTCAGGCCCGAAGAATATATGTAACTTCACCCGTTTGAGCAGCCCCACTGAAGTCTGTAGCGAGTATTTGCATGACGCAGGAGCATGATCCAATGTCCTCAGAAGACTGAACATATACACTTCTGCTGCGGGTGTATTCTGCACCCCTCCCATCTGTAAGAGTAACTCTTTCTTTTTACTCCCCTAAGTAGCCTCACATTACTAAAGTGACAGGCAGGCAGTCTTTTATTTATGTTGTATGCACAGGAACTCTCTCTGAGGCTCTGCTCCTTCAATAAGGAACATGGGGATGGCCCTTTGCACCCCCATGGGGCCCTGTTGACTTGAATAGAGCTCTGCTGCTGCATGGATCAGCCTGCCCAACTTCAGGATTGTAGGTTTGGGGCTCAAGTTTGAAATTGGGTATGTTAATTTTTTTGGGTGCTTTAAATTTGACTTTTATGTGCCAGTCTTTAATTTAGAGGTCTGTGCTGTTTACCCTTAAGATATAGTGTCAGCCTTTATTATGTGGCTGGCTTTCTCCAGCAAGGAAAAAAAAAAAGTCCACTTCTCCTACTTGAAAAGCATGAACTGAGTGTGGGGTGGGTTAAAGATGCCAACTTGTTACAGAGAATGGGAGTTAGATGTTATCTAAGGCTCTGAACTCTGCTGCTTCCCTCACCCTCCCCATCACCCCGGTCTCCCAGGAGAGACAAATGACGATAAGTCTCTGTTGTGTAACTTTTATGGGACAAAACATTATTCTGAGTTATCAGCTTAATGTAACTGAGAGGTTTGGAGCTGACCGTCAGGGCTGTTGATAAGATATAAGTGGGGAGACATTATTTGTCTTGTGCAGATTATTGTCTATGCGCTTGATTTATTAGTCACAGGGTCACACAACTGACGATCTTGCAGAACCTCTAGGGTTCTTGAAATAACTAAATGAATAGAAAACACAAATAGGAAAAGTAGTTAAGAAACTAAAAAAAACCAGTGTTCCCTTGTTCAGATTGCACGTCCCTGATTTACTGCCAGCTATTGCACAATGCAACATTAAGGGAGTTAAAAACAAGTAAAGAACTTGTAAAAATCAGACTGCCTCTCTGCACTTCAGCCGTTACACTGCTTTCAAGTCCAGCTTCAGGATTCTTCTTGGTGTTAAAAAAATAACTTCAAGCCATGCCTTTGTTGGCCATTGTAAGCAAATGCCCAGTTAACTCCTAATAAGTGATTTAAACTTAGAAGTACACTTATGCTGGGACATTTACATGGTTGGTGTTGCTGGCATTTTAGTTTACTTGAGGCTGACTTTCCTTTCTAACACAAGATTTTTTTTGTGGCCTGGCCTTTTGACTTCCACCTTCATCTTCTATGATCCAAGCTCTTTGAAACTGGGTAATTTCCCTGGGGTGAAGCTGCCTCCATCCTGCAACTGGATCTGGATCCTATGCAGACCCTTGCATCTACTTCCATGGGGCTCCCCTTGGGTACATGGGCTGCCGTTCTGGATCTAATTGTAGCATCAGAGCCATAGGTCTCTGTCTCATAGTACCAAACTCTCTCTCTGAGAGATCATTGTTTGATTAGTCAGCAGAGACCTTTTCTGGAGTATAAGGCAAATGCATTGTTGCACTTCAAAGCAGATAGCATTTTTAAGTGATGTTAACAGTCCCAACTAGCATATCAACTAATGACAGTCTAATGCAGAGGTCGAGGAAGTCCTTATTTTTCAAACCATGGCGCTATGTGAACTGGTGAGCTGTAGTCCATCTTGGCAGTAAGAATGAATGCAAATTCTTGGTGTTACAAAATATCATGAAAAATGTCAGAGTCACATCAGAGCTAAAGAGAACATGGCTAAACCAATTCTGTTTAGAATATCATTCTACACGGGTAACCCTTCCTCCACTTGCAGTGTTTTCAAAAACCATGCTGATACCACTGCTAGGCTCTGCGGGCTCATTCAAGGCCGCTAATGCTGTTGCTCCCCACAACAAAAAATGTATCCTCCTGACATCTAGTGACACAGCACCCATTCCGAATAAGGAAGCGCTTTAATGTGCTGTTACACGTACGTGGAGTGAGTGGTTCTTAACCCAAATTTTGAACAAAATAGATGGAATCATTCCAGGACTGTGCTCTACAATACTGTCTTTACTTCTCAGTTACTGGACATTCCACGTTGTTATAGTGACTATTTTGTGATAAAGAAGGTTAGGGAGGGAATTAAACTTTAAAGGTCTGCTCCTTACAATGCATCTGCATCCTACACCATAGTAGATTATGCCCATTGACGTTAATATGAGTCTTCAGCTGACTTCACTGGGCTTTGGATCAGGCCCTAAAAGTGTGATGCATGATGACTTTTCTTAGGGCCCTAAACTTACAATATTTGGGGACTGTAATAGCATGATTTGAACTTGCCTGTGAGACTGGGACCAAACTGTTATAACCTTAGGCTGAAATCTTGGCCCCATTACAGTCAATATGAAGTTTGACATTGTCTTCAATGGCACGAGGATTTCACCTCTGCTCTTTGCAAGTACTTAAAGGCGTGTCTGTGCAAGAAAATGTATTCCAGCATTTGGACAGCTGCACTGGTGGTAATGATAATGGAAGGCCCCAAGCCTGCCAACACGCAAGTATGTGCACAGCTTCATTCCTGTGGGTAGAACTGACGAAGTCAAAGTTACGCAAGTGCTTAAGTGTTAGCAGGATTTGGATGGAAGTGTTAATGTAGTTAGGGCTGAGGTGTTTTGTTCAGTAGAAAATATTTTGGAATGAGAGTATTTGTAATTATCACGCCCAAAATTAAAACTAATGGGTCTTAGCCAAGTCTGTTTGTTAAATGTTTCAATGCCATAGAATGTGAAACATAATTTAGGCTTGGCCAACTGATCATTATATGTCAACTGATCACCTATTATTTGATCATGGGGAATTATTTGAGCAAGAATGCTCTGGTTTAGGCAGTGACCTACCTTTTTGATTGCATCATGATACCAGTCTTTCATTTTTTAGAACTTCATTTCATTGTGTTTCAAATTTTTTTGCATTAAAGTAACTCCGTTAAGAACTTATTTTTTGTAGTCAGGCATAAGTATCTACCTAAGGCCTAGCCTACTGGAGACCATAAAGTCTTTCTCTTTGTTGTTACTGTTATAATACATTTTGTTCTTTAAAATATTTGACCGTTTTGACATTATTTGACCTGTCGTTCACCAAGTATGTTTGGACTGGTCAATGTCCAACCCTACCCTACTGAATCAGATACCCTTTTTCTTTAGGTGCAGTTCTAAAGCAATCCAAAGAAGAGAGAGAAGCATGGGGATATGTAACAGTGAGAAGCAACGCATACATGTTCTGGTGGCTGTACTATGCAAACAACCCGACCAAATATTTCACAGACTTGCCTCTCATTATGTGGCTTCAAGTAAGATATTGTGAAAGACATTTTAAAAGGAATCTTGATTTCTGCACCGTTCAGCATACTGATCTGCCCTGATATTCTAGCTAAACAGAAAAAAGATTCTGAGCTATGACTTATTCTCTGACTCCTGTCTGAACTAGGTTTCCAGGTTAGAAAAGAATACTGAAAATATTATGCAGCAATTATATAATTAATGAAATGTGTTTAGCTCTAATCACCCTATATCAAGAAGCCGAAACCAAGACAGTTTATTATTCGTTGGATTGCAGTAGTGCTTATTGGCCTCAACCCCTTTGTGCTAGACACCTTGCAAACAAGGAACTAAAAGGCTGATACAACCCTGAAGGGCAGATCCAACAGTCTAAGGTCAGAGACAATTGATGAAAATGATTGGAGGCCTAGAAAGATCTCTATGTGGAGAGAGGGAAAAGATTGGGTCTGTTTAGTTTAGAGTGAAGGCCAGTTCTATCCAGTCAGATTAGTTCAAGGCAGTGGTTTGTGTGTGTTTAGACACACAAATCCTAGACAGTATATTACAGGAGCTAATGTTGAATATAATCCACCAGTTGATTCAGTCTTTCACATTCTGGATTAATTCTGCAATGTGTCGTGCACTTGCTGTGCACCTTCAGAAAACTCTCATGTGTGCACCACTTTAGCAGCTGACTCTTCCAAACCTTTCTACACTGTAGTGTGTTCAGTGCTGGGTGGGAAGGAAAGCTTGAGACTGGTGTTTGCATAGCATAAAGTTCATCAGTTGTGTTCACAAATTAGTGACTGAGTCTTAAAATCCTCTCTCCACAAACAGGGCATATGTATAATGAAGGAAGACCGGGGCTCCCCTTGGATTTCAGCATGCATCACACAAACTATTCCTGTGGCATTCCAGTGGTCTAACTCTGTTTGGTTTGTCTTGATTCCCCGGATTCTAATTAGCTTTCTTGTTTCATCCCGTCTCCTCCTCCTCCCCACCCGTAGGGAGGTCCAGGAGCGTCAGGCTGTGGATATGGGAACTTTGAAGAAATCGGTCCCTTGGATGCAGAACTGAAACCAAGAAATACAACCTGGGTATAGTAAAAAGCTTATAATGGGGGATCTTCGCTTTTACTCATTGACTGAGAGATGAGATCCTTGCTTTCTTGGTCAAGTGATTGAGTAGGACATAAATGCCCCAAGCAGTACAGTGTCCATCTGAAATTCAACACTTCCTAAGACCCAAATCTTTCTGGACTTCTACACTTGAGCCAACAAACATGCTTAAAGTGGTATCGAACCCCCGCCTCCACGTTTGCAATAACTTGCTTCTCTTCAAATACTTTATCCCTAAAATGCTATAGTTGGGAAAACAGCTGCTAAGAGCAGCTCACATGAGCATAGGCGTACCCGTTTGATTTGTCTGTAGATGGTGAACTTGTCTGTAGTAAACACCTGGGGCTGGGAAAAGAGGAAATTGAGAGAGCTGTTATTTCAGTTCATGTCCTTGGAGATGCCGTAATATTTTAGGCTCTGTCAGGGTTGCTGACAGGTCCCTAAGAGCATCACCACGGGTCTGCATGTATTGTTAATTGAATGGAAACTTCATACAAATCTCCTTTCTCCTGGTTACACAGTTGCAGGCAGCCAGTGTACTGTTTGTCGATAATCCTGTTGGCACTGGATTCAGTTACACAAATGATAGCAATGCATTCGCAAAAGATCTCGCCACTGTATCTTCCGATATGCTGGTTCTGCTGAAAGAATTCTTCAGGGCTAAGAAAGAATTCCAGGTAAGGAACTCTAATTTTGTTTAACAGCATTAAAGAAGAGTGGGATGCTAATCAAGGCATCAGAGAGGATTTGTGAACAGCTAGACCAAGAAAGGTAACAGCCTCTCCAGAAGGCAGCATATGCCGCTAGCTACTGCTCATAAGAACGGCCATGCTGAGTGAGACCAATGCTCCATTTAGCCCAGTGTCCTGTCTTCCAACAGTGGCCAATGCCAGGTGCTTCAGAGGGAATGAACAGAACAGGGCAATTATCAAGGGACTCATTCCTTGGTGTCCAGTCCCAGCTTCTGTCAGTCAGAGGCAAGGGACATTCAGAGCATGGGGTTGCACGCATCCCCAGCCATCTTGGCTAATAGCTATTGATGGATCTACCCTCTTTGACCTTACCTAGTTCTTTTTTGAATCCAGTTATAGTTTTGGCCTTCGCAACATCCCCTGGAAATGAGTTTCGCGGGTTGTGTGTTGGGTGGAGAAGTACTTCCTTATGTTTGTTTTAAACCTGCTACTTGTTAATTTCATTGAGTGACCCCAGGTTCTTATGTTATATAAAGGAATAAATAACACTTCCTTATTCACTTTCTCCACAGTGTGGTAAGAGAATTGCAGGCACAACTGGTGCCCCTTTTCTCTCCCTCTGGTGAAATTTAAAGGTGAAATTGGATGTCTAAGTGATATCTATTGCAGCTGCATTTATTTATGCTGCTGTCTTTGGGCCCCATTTCTGCATTCGGGCAGGTGAATTCTTGTGCCTGTAGTGAGCCCCACTGATGTCAGTGAAACTCTGTGCATACAGCACTGTAAGATCAGGGCCTCTTTAGGTGCAACTCAGAATGAACAAACAAACTATCTAGTGGGATAAACAGGTGCAGTTTGGGTTTCATATGGATGGTGAAGAGCGGGCAAAACATATACTGTCCTTATGGTGTGATTTCCTTCTCCAGACTATTCCATTCTACATCTTCTCAGAATCTTATGGAGGCAAAATGGCAGCTGGTATCGCTTTGGAGCTGTATAAGGTAAAGCAGATCCTTGCCTCTGTGAGTGCATAACCGCTTCTTCCTTGTCAGCATGTGTATTTCTCACATCGTAAAGAAAGATCACGTTGTGGGTGTTGGGGTCTTTTTTGAGAGCAGCAGCTTCTGAATTTTTAGACAGTAAACTTGCTTTACTGTCAATGAGAAAGATCTCAGTCAAGCTAAGAAGCTGATAACTATAAAAAGACTACATCACGCCCCAGGTCTCAAGAGTTAAGTGGAGCACACATGGCCTTGTTGGGGTTGATATTCAAAGGCACAAAGGGCAGTTAGGTGCTCAGCTCCCATCAGAAATTAGTAGGAGTTGGGCACCCAATTCCCTCGTGTGCCTTTGAAAATCTGCCCCATAAATTCTCTAGCCCAGAGTCAGTTGCTTGAATCAGATGATTCAACAAAACCCTGAATACACCATGTGCCTCTGACAAGTGGCAAGGCTCCTGAGGGCCCAAGATCACTAAAGAAGCAGCTTATTCTCAAAGGCTCAAACTAATCCAATGAATTAGCATGTTTCATAAAACTTTGAGCTGCCATCACTGGCTTTTATAGATACAGTGTTCATGCAAACCATGGAATTGCTGTACGAGGACTCCCTTCCGGTCTTCCGTCTGCAGCTCAGCCTCCTCTAATGTTGTTGTCTTGTCCTGTGATAATCATTTCAGGCCAGGTAGTTTGAGAATGAATTCAGGAACTCCTACAGAGTCTCCTCCCAACCAGGCAAGAGATGATGATGAATCGATAGTCACACATACATGGACTCACATCAGATCTCATTTGTCATTGTACCTTGATGCCAGTGAAAAGGGAAAGGTTGTTTCTATAACACAAAGGCCCTTCTGCTTATTTTGCATTGTGAAGCCTGTTTCTATCATTTGCTGGTTAAGGAGAAAAACTAGGTATAAGATCCTCATTTACCTAAATGTGTATGTAAAGCTCTCTTTACATTATTTTTAAAGGCTATTCACAGTGGGAACATAGAGTGCAATTTTGTTGGGGCTGCTCTTGGAGATTCGTGGATTTCTCCTCTAGGTATGTTTATAGAGTTTTTGTGAACATCTCCCTCTCCCCCAAAAGCCCACATCTGTCTAGAGTATATTGTCTGTCCTTACTGTAAATGGTCCAGCTCTCTAACGAATGCAGGAAATCTAATCAGTAACTGTATGTTGATATTCCAAGGAGCTGTAATTGAACCTCTAGAGGGTTCAAAAATTCAGAATGGTCTCAGGACAAAGCTAGTAACAAACTCGTGTTCCTTTAGGTGAGTGGCAGGGGAGTGTCTCTAAAAGGTCTGAAGTGCTTTGATAAACAAGGACTTCAGTGAAGGCTTAGCAACTGGACTGCAACGGAAACTGCTTTCTCCACAATACTTAGCTCTCCCACAGCACGCCATCCTCCTATGTCAACCTCCTTCCTCCCACCCTGTGATTTGACATGCTCCTGGATTTGGTGGCCGTTGACTTTTGGGCAGCCAGAAACCTGTGAAATTCAAATGTGGGACTGCTTTAGGCCTGATTTCTCAGAAATGCTGAGAACCCACAACTCCACCTGAACTCAATCCTCAGCACCTCTGAACAGCAGGTCCTAGGTGTCGCCAGGTGGGCACCCAAACTGTGTCCACTCTTGGATGGTTTGGCTTTATGTAATCCAAGTGCATCTTAAAAACGGCAGGTAGGAAAAGGCCTGCTTTTTCCACTCACCTCGACAGTTGGTCGGGGACTTTACATTGGGAGGTTTCAGTGTTTCTAAATGTCCGCCACATCTGGCTTTTAAACTACAGTTTGCATTTTACCAACCTTCTCTACATTTACCACTAAAATTAGAAACCACCAAACCACAGCAGCATGACAATCAGCAAAGCTGGGATGACTGTGCATGGGGAGAAAAAGGACTACATCAAAGCATTTCTTAGGGTCCTGTTCCTGCAGTGTGAGCTACATGGACAAGCCCCATTGAAGGATCTGGATTTAGATGCGGGTAGTTAGAAGGGTGGGCTGTGGTACAGTTACCTTAAACAATCTTTCCTAGCTTATAACTTCTCTTCAAAAATCTAGCTTGTATATTTTTGATCTCTTGCACAGTTTGCAAACAGGTCAGCTTGGACAACGAACATTGACTAGTCAAATCGGTCTGCATGTTCTCATGCACTAGCAAAGCGCTGCAGTGTGTGAGTTGCAAATGCTGCAGAAGAAATGTCTATTGGTTGCTTTAAACAGCTTCCATTGGCCATTTGTGGGGAGCTAATGTCATGGTGGTGGATTTATTGGGTTTAAGCTTTGTAAACAGCCTGTTCTTCAATGCGTTCACTTGGGACCAGATTTGATCTGGCAATGCCTCTTTACCAAGTAAATTGGCTTAGGCTCTCTGTGCTCCTGTCTCTATTATTCCTGCTACATTAGAGGGAAAGTTTTGTCGGAGAAAGTATTAGACGCTTGAAACCTGTTTTGTTTCTCTAGATTCTGTGCTTTCCTGGGGCCCTTACCTTTACAGCACTGTAAGTATCTCCTCTGTCTCAGCTTTTTGCAATAATTGTTCTGGTTTTCAAGGCTTTGTTCAAGACCTTTATAAGATATAATTTAAATCCAAGAGGGAACTTTGGTTTCTAGGTTAGCTTTCAACTAATATAAAAACCCTATTGGTAATTAACAGGGTTTAACATTAACAGTGACTTAGGATCTCAAATCAAATTCCTTCCATGAGCAACTGGTTGTTCTCTCCCTGTTTGCGTTCCAGTCTCTCCTTGACGATCAAGGTCTAGTGGAGGTGACAGCCGCTGCCAAAAAAGTCATGAATGCAGTGAATAAAAGGCAATACACGCTGGCCACTGAGCTCTGGAGTCAAACCGAGGAAGTAATTGAACAGGTAAGAAGATGCTGTCTGGCATCCAGATTTGTAAGTAGCTTACATAAGCTAGTGGCTTATGAAAATGAACCAATTCAGGTAACCCTCCTGAAATTAACATACCAGGTGGGCCAGAGTCAATGCAGTTGTTTACACCACTGCACTTAGTGTGCTACCATGCTGACTTGAAAGCATATTATACTCTCTTTGCACTTGTGTAAACTACATAAGGCGGCAGTCAATGGGGAATGAGGCCCAGATGTACGCGAAGCACTACTGCACTAAGGTTTTGATTCAGTAAAGCACTTAAACAGATGAGGTTAAAATTTAAGCACATGATTAGACCCATTGACTTCAGTGGTACTACACAAGCTTAACTTTAAGGATGTGCTTTGCTTGATTGGGCCAAAGTACGTGTTTTACAGGGACATAATTCACTCAAATAGCATTTAAATGATTTTTTTCTTTTAAAGTGTAATGGAAGTAACACTGTCCTAAAACTGAAAGACTAAGCTAAAAACTACTTCTCTTTTTTCATTGGCTTTTTTGCAGCTGCCAATGTTCTGTGCGTGGCTGGTTTCACTTCCTAATTTCATGCTCTAGCATGATATTTGGCAGCCTCTCCAAGCCCATGTAACCATTCCTCCCAGCTGCAATGTATCTGTAACAGTGAAGACACTGCTGTTCCAGCTTCGTTGTTGCTATGAAATGATTTCTGATGTGTACATCAGAACTTTTAAATATTTCAAATTTAATGGTGGGAAATTTTGTAGGTTTTTGTTTTAATTCTGAATAACTTTAATGGAAACACACCTCTTTGGCTGGTCCATATCCAGTCTATTGGCTGTATTAGGGATGTGGTGAGTGCATAATTCTTGGCTTCATCTAAGTATTATGAATTAGCTGCGTCAGTAGTTCCAGAATATGGATGACAGTTATCGATAGCCACAATCAGAAAGAACATGTGGGACGTCTGAGGCTTGTGTGATAGGAGGAAACTGAGCAATGGGAAGCCTCAGACGGGAAGGCCTAGCCAAAGGGAGCCTCTGGGAGAACGGTGGCACTGAGGATATGGCTGCAGCTGGTGGGCAATCTCTGGAGCCGTGGATGAGATGGAGGGATTCCTGGAGTTCCCACCCCTTCAAGGCTAGGAAAAACATCAGGAGCAAGGTGTGCACTCTCCCTTGCTCTCTCTCAAACACAGAGGCCCTTTCAAAAAGACCTTCCTCAAAATAGGGCCAGAATGAGGAGCAGAAGAGGGGCCCATGGATCCCTCTCTGATCTGGGAGGGGAGTGCAACCCTCGTGTGTTGGAGATGTTTCTCTTCTAGCTATTGAAATAAAAGGTCTAGGCTGACACCCTTTTCTCTCACTCTTTCAGAACACAGACGATGTGAATTTCTATAACATCCTATCCAAGAAGTCTCCAGATCTCAAAGCCTCGAAACATAAAAATATCCATCTTAGTAAGTTGCGGGGAGCATGTTTATGAAATTAAGCTTCCAAGGGCCTGACTTGCAGATATGCTAAGCACCCAGACCTGAGATTGTAGACAATAGAAACTGTCTGTATCTAGTACAGTGGTTCCCAACCTGTGGTTTGTGACCCCCTTGGGAGGGGCAAAGATTACAGGGGGTCCATGATGCTTCTGCAATATTAAGGTCTGGTCAAGCTGCTCTGAGCCAGCCAGGTGCAGCAGCCCCCACGATCCCCAGGCCTGCCGGGCGCCCAGCTGCAGCAGAGAAGCAGCCCCCACAGGCAGGCCACAGCTCTGAGCTCTGTGCCGCTGGAGCAAAGGAGCAGCTGCGCTGGTGGGAGAGAAGCAGCTCCCCTGACTGAGCCGCAGCCCCGAGCTCCACGCTGCTGGAGCAGAGGCGCAGCCTCCCCCTCCCCAGGAGCAGCAGCCCTAGTCCCGCTGCCTGAGCACATCATGGAGCCCTGTGCTCCCCCTTCCCCGAATCCCATGCCCGTGGGAGAGGAGAAGCAGCCCCCCAAGCCACATGCCTGATGGGCACAGCGCCCCCCCCCAACACCGTGCCCGCAGGAGCTGAGGAGCAACACCCCAGGGAGCAGCAGCCCCCAGGTTCATGCCAGCCAGATTGGAGTAATTGAGTGGTGGTCTCTTTCTATCTATTTCTAGTGGTTATGTGTGTGTATGGCTGCTGAGGGGACAGGTCGGGGGGTGGGGGGCATGTGTTTTATCTCGTGTTAACTAGGGGGACTTTCAGAAAGGTTGGGAACCACTGACCTAGCAAACCTTGCAAAGATGCCTTTAGCGTTCTCAAGTACTGAACCTCCTGGCCTCCATACAGGGCGGGGCTTGAAGGATCCTCTTGAGGGATGGACCACAGCTCTTTTGTGGCATATGCTTCCACCTGGCTACGTCTTGTTCGCTCAGGTATTAGTCATGGGAGTAGTAAACACATTACTGTGGAGTTTCACAACCTTTGAAACTAACTATGTCCTCCAAACACTTGCATGTCTCATTTCCAAGGAGGACACACAAATGGTTTCCCATCCATGCAGATGATCTGATTAGACACCTGCCTCCATCAACCTTCACTGCATCTCTTCATCGCCATTAAATATTTAGCTGGAAATAAAAGAATTGTCTTTATTATTGCCTCTCTATTGGCTCCAAGAGACAGACAGGAGGTGGAGGGATGAGGTGAAGAGCCCCTCTTTCTTTCAAAAGTACCAGATGATTGCAGCTCGGAATTAACTCGTCTGGTGATGAGAAGAGTTTATGTCCCCCTAAAGCAGAAACTTGGCCCAGAAATGAACTGTTGGGAACAAGCTGCACTGGCAGAAAAAGAAACAAGATAATAACTCTGTTCCTTATCTATCTTCTGACCGTGCTATAGGCTGATTCTATCTTCTGCTGACCTCATAAAAACCAGCAAGTCTCTTCCTCTGTGTATTATTGTATAATTTCAATACGAGTGAGTTTCTTGAATCTGAATTGAATGATCCTCGATAGACTTGTTTTTTGCCTTGTGGTGTTTGTTTATTAGACGCCGTCTTAGTACATATCCAAATCCAACACTTTGGGCTCTGAGTAAAACTCTTTTCTTTCCTTTCAGTTAAACTTTATCAGCGCCATGTCGAACGTATGCATAAGGAAAGCTTAAGTGACCTGATGAATGGACCCATCCGAAAGAAACTAAGAATCATTCCTGACAATGTGACATGGGGAGGTATTTTCATATCCTTTGGCATAGCTCTAATGGGCAGCTTGTCATTTACATAGTATTGCACTCTGTTCAGAGCAGGCGTGATGCTGTACCAGATAAAGGTTTCCATGACTTGCTCATTAAAATTCTCATCTTGCTTGAGCCCAAATGTAAGACAGACTCCAAAAAAGGACCCAGAACAGGGAACTTGGTACGCCTATGGGAACAAGCTTGATTCTGATCTTGTCTTCCTCTATTGTCTGCCAGGGTCTAGCTATGTGCACGTGGGAGAGTATGCCTCGTACCCAGGCAGCTGAAACCTATCTGTGCAGCTCAGTCTGCCAAAAAGACTCCTGTCCATTCTCCTCTGCTAGAAAGCTGGTGCTGTGAGAATGTGGGAAAGGAGAGTGTAAATCAAACCGGAGGGAAACATTGGAGCACAATGCTGAATGGCTGCCAAAACCCCTCCAGATTTGTAATGGGAGATGGAAACTGACAAACCTGCAAGCAGAGTTCTGTTAGAAACACGGGTTGTGCTGCTTTGATATTCCCTGTATGTCTGTGGAACTTGGCCATTCTCCATTTCCCTTCCCTCACGCCGACTGATTTAAATCACTTCTCAGCGTGGTCTGGAATATACTGTTCTGGCGCTTGCTTTTGCGCAGCAGCAAATTGCGTTTCGCACTCTTGGCAAGCCCTGCTGCATAAGCCACAGTTTACAGCTGACCCACTAAGTCAATTACACTTTTTTTTCATGTTTGGATCCAAATAAATAGGTCAGTCAGAAGAGGTCTTCTTAAACATGGCCGGAGACTTCATGAAGCCTGTCATTGATATTGTGGACGCGCTGCTGGCAGCCAATGTCAACGTTACTGTCTATAACGGACAGCTGGATCTCATTGTGGACACGATGGGTACAGATTCTTTCTTTCTTTTTGTGGGGAGAGTCAAAAGTGAAGTGCAAGATGCACCCTGGTCATTAACGTTTGTACGTGAATCTGTAGGACAGCTACTATAGAATTTCCCCCATCCATCGTCCTGGCATGGCCCCCACTAGAATAGGTGAGCACCTCAGTCTTTAATGTGATTCTCCTCACAACAGCCCTACCAAGAAGGGCAGTGCTATTTTCCCTGTTTTATAGATTGGGAGCCAAGGCATGGAAAGACTAAGTGACTTGCCCAGGGTCACACAGGAAGTCTGTGGCAGAGCAGGGAAGTGAACCCAGGGCCCAGGCTAGCGCTCTGACCAAGGGACTATCTTTCCTCTACATTGAGGTACATTTGTACCTCTTATGAATTCTGCTGTGTCACCCTTTCAGGAACACAGACAATAGGCACATAGCTCTTATTCACATCATAGTTTCTTGGAGAGGGTTTAGGTGGGGTTTGTTCCCAGAAGAGGACAGGAATTCAGTTCCCTAAATCTACAGATTCCCTCCCCCACAACACATTCTGTGGTGCAGTGTGGGGATGGCATCTCCATGTAAGGGGTAGTGCCTTCAACTGCCCCCTGATGCTCTTGGCAGAGGACCCTGACGGCTGCTGGGAGAAGCAACATAGCCCATATACCCCACACATGTATTTGCGTCCTTATAAAGCCCCTGTAATAGTTTTTTGGAAGGTTATGAGGGAACTGGCTGCCACTCGACTGTCCCATCCTTGGTCAGACCCATGGGCTTGGTTTCCTCCTTTTCCATGGGCAAAGGGATGTTATGGGAGCCTTTCATCTTAAAAGACCATAGGTGACTATGGCTGCTTCTTCCATGTAGCTTTCCACTGAAGATCTTGAACAGACCTAGAAAAGGCAGTCTGCAGTGCTCTATTGTTAGCAATCCCGAAATAATTCTCAGTTCATTTAGATGAAAGACCACTCTGCTGGAGTATTCGCTCCATGCTGATGTGACTGATAGTAAATGATGGTATCCGAGGCCAATCTTCTTCCCCTCATATGGCAAAAGATCACTAAAAGCAGACTTGGAAAAAACGGGCAAAGTGGTTTTCAAGCAGTTTTTGAACCAAGACGATTCCTTTCAGAACTTACAAGTGGCTTATAAAATATTCACCGTGGTATGAGACCTCCTAAAAGATGCATCAAAATGGGTGCAGTGAGTCACTCAGTAAATTATGCAGAGCTTCCATATGCACCAATAGTTTCAGCTCAGTCTGCAGAAGCTGTCAGCGTGCCTCTTCTCATACGGCCATTTACAGTAACAGCTGCACACTCAGATTGTCCACATGGCAACCAGTTCTGCTGGCAAACAGGAATTGAGTAGAGCTGGTTGGAAGAGAGGCTTTTTTTTTCCCTATGGCAGAAAATGTTGCCTTTTGATTTCCCACAAAAAAACCCACCAAATATTTTAATTTGGAAAAGCTGCCATGCTGCCTCATGCATCCATTCTTTATAGAACGGGCCCTTCTTCACACAGCATCTTCCCTGATGCACCACTGTCTCACCTCGTAATAAGGGAGGTGGTTGCATCATAGGAGTCGCTGCCCATGGTTCATCATGGGACATGTAGTTCAGCTGTGGAGCCTGAGCCATTGAGGAGAATGGGGATGTGAGGAAATCAAACTACAGTTCTCATGAGGCACCACAGCAGGCGAGCCAAATCGAAAATATTTTTGTTTTTCAGGTGTTTGGTATTTAGATTATACGACAATTTTCTCAAAAAGCAGCTGCTTCCTGGTGATAGATTTTTATTTATTTGTTTGTTGGGGGGGGGGAATAAAACCCAAAATCTACCACATGAAGCAGCTGCTTTTTGTAAAAAGTTTGGTATTTCAAGTATATGAATCTTCTGTTGAAACACGGTTTTGACAGAAGATTTTTGCCAGCCTTAGTATTGAGCATGAAGTGCCAAAGAGAAAAAGCTGTCTTGTGGTGCAGACATATTGATTTCATTCCTTTCTCCTGCCTGACTGAGATGGATTGCTTGTTTTGGATGGCAGGCCTTTTGGGGCGGAGACCATATATTATGATGTCATGTACAGAACCTAGTAGTGTGGCCCAACGTAGATGGAGGGCTCTGGGCGCTACCATAACAGAAATAATTAATAATGGTGTAAGAGGTGACAATGAGTGAGCCTAATGATTAGCCTGGCATGGGTGGGGTTGAAGGACATGTGCACCTGCCACAAGATCACATGCTTCCTCAGTTTAGGTATGTGTACATCACGACTGCTCAAAAGTTCTTGCTTGTCTCTTTTAAGTGACTACGCGCTTGTGAAGACTTGTGAGCCATTAGGTGTCACTGGAATATCTCACTCTGCAGCAAATCTGCCAGACTTCATTCTCTTTCCTTTTTCTCCTTTGTTAAAATAGTCTCCTGTACTGAGCTGGGCAAATAGTCCTTTTGTATTATGGACAGTTTTATTGCTGTAATCTCGTCAGCCCCCAACTGCTAAGAATAGATGGCTGAAAGCTCTCCTTTTCAATTCCTTCTGAGGGACAGCCCGGCAATCAATAATTCTGTAACTAGACACTCTTTAGTATGTCAAAACTGATGAGACAAATTGGAGTGCCACAAACGGCTAATTTTGATGCTGTCAGAAACGGTGTTTCTGACAGCATCAATTGTTGTAGTAACTGAGTGGTGGTTTTTAAAACCATAGCAAATAAAGAGAACAGGACATTTAAAAAATGTTATCTCAACACTCTTATCTTCCCTAGCTAGCTCTTGAAAACAGATATTGCCTTTTCAGACTCTCCTGGTTGAACGTCTGTAACAAACAGCAGAACAATGGCCCACGATGCAGACTTTGTTTCCAATATGTGGAAGGGCCTCTGGGCTTGTGCTAGAAGCTGTCAGTTTGATCCTGCCGGGTGCTGAATGCCCCCTGGAAATTGCTGAACAGCCTCAATTCCTATGACCTTGGGGTCCATTGGGTAGTCCAGCAACTTGCGCTGGCGTGTCTATTGGCATCAGGACACACTTAGAACCAGATTGAGGCTTATTGTGCCTAAGCATGCATGGTGTGGGAACTGTCTAAGAGTGGTCTCGGTGTGCCCCCCGAGCTGAGGAAATGCTAGTGGCCAGTGTCCATCTTTAGGTTTTTGTGTAGCAAGGGAGGGCGTCAGGGTGGCGTATGGGGAGGGGAATGAAAACATGCTGGAGTTATTAATGCTGTCGCTTCTCCCAGAGACACCTCTCCATGTTGGGTTTCTGCTTAAACCGGAATATTGTCGGCACGCAGATCGCTTTGGGTCAGGAGAGGGAGGCTTAGGGTGACCAAACAGCAAGCGTGAAAAATCAGGGTAGGGGAGAAGGGGTAATAGATGCCTATATAAAACAAAGCCCCGAATATTGGGACTGTCCCTATACAATCGGGACATCTGGTCACCATAGTGAGGCTTGTGCCATTGAGAGGCAGTGTGGTCCAATGGGCATTTTTTTTTTTTTTTTTTTGAACATTCAAAAATTTTTGACCCACTGTCCTTGCTATCGATTTGGTCATATCACGTCTAGATTAATGGGATGCCAATCACGGCTTGGGCCTTTTAGATGCTGTCATAGTTAGTAATGAAACAGAACTTTTCTATCCCTAACATAGGCCAGGAGGCATGGGTTCGGAAACTGAAATGGCCTCAACTGAAGCAGTTCAACCGACAAAAATGGAAGGCTCTGTATGTATCTCCAGAATCCACGGACACAGCTGCTTTCCATAAGTCCTATGAGAACTTGGCTTTCTACTGGATTCTAAAGGCTGGACACATGGTAAATAGCACATCTGCTGAAAGACAGAAGAAACCTAATATTAGTCAAGTTGTAAATGGTGTATCTGTCTGCTTTGCCTGCATAATATGTCTAATTGCTTTTCCCCATTTGCATGAAGTCATGAATCAGACTATATAGATTATTCCTTTGATTCATTAATTTCCAGGCTTGGAGATCTAGTTTACATTCAGACTTTGCATAATACCCAGCAGAGACTGAATGGGTCTCATTCTCCATTTCTCTGTACTGGTGTAAATGACCATGCCTCATGTGGAGCACAGGTTGTAAAATGCTACCTTTCTGGTTTGGTAGCATTTTACACCCCGGGCTTTGCTCTGGTTTAATTAACTGTTGTATAGGGTAATGGAAAATCAGGCCCTATTTCAACATTGTCTCAGACAATGAGGGGGTAGTCTGCATTTCATCCATCTTTGTAACACAGTATAGATGTATCTACTATATTGAGAAAATGTAATCTTTATGCTCTGTACAACAATCCAGAATCACAGATGGAGGGTAAAGCTCAATTGCATTTTCCTTGCAGACTCCAAAATGCTAGAAGCCTATTCAATCAACACACTGAGGCTTGCTTACGTGAATTAATTGCTTCTACATAAGAAATAATAACGCACTCTCTTTCCCTTTGGTAGGTGCCATCTGATCAAGGGGAAATGGCCTTGGAAATGGTCAGGATGGTGACACAACAAAAACGCTGGTGAAATGGATGCCAGCTGGCATGGTTTCCATCTAAAACTCCAGTGCATTTCCAGAACTTCTGCCACAGACTGAACTTCCAAAGGAACAACCACTAGCTGGAAATTTAGCCTCTTTTACAAGGCAGTTAAAGCGATGCACAGTTATTCTTAAATGAAATGTTACCTTTGAATTTGTAAACTGTGATTCTCTGCCTCAATACTGCTCACGCTGGCTTTTTCAATGGGAACTTCCCCCTGATAAAAAGCACACTCACAGCTGCTGCCTTTAAGATTGCCCCACTGCTCTCGACTTGTTTATGCACCAATATTAAGATAAGTTTGCTGCTCTAGAGATTCAACCTCAAGTAGCAAACCTGCTTCCAAAAGCTATGGATGCTTTTTCCTAAACGGATGAGTTAGCCTCAGAGTCAGACAGCATTGCCTTCTATCTAGACACTGCAGAGCAGCTGTGCTATGACTTCATTTGAGCCCAGATCCGGTTTGGGCGTGAGGTTTGTGTTCACACTGAAGCACTCTTTCGATTCTTGAGCCTCCTTTTTTTTTGTGCATTATCCAAGGTTTGTTTTTAATGCATTCACTGCCATACAAACATCCCTGAGCAAAACCTTCTCTTCCCCATTATTCAAACAGGAAGGGCAGGGATACTTAATGTCTTCCCTGTTCTATTCTGATCTTCTCAGCAAGGAGAAGGAGACATAAATCAGAACAAATCCCGCATCCACATTTTTCTAGGTCTTGCTTTGAGTCTTGCCGTGAGCCTTTGCAGTTTGAAGTGGCGGTTCTTTATAAAGTTTACTTGGCTCAGTTCCCCAGTGGAAAAACAATCACACCAATGAGGTACTGTAATCACTGCATTCCTGTTGTACAGCTGCACCCCACTTTGAAAATGACCTCTTTTATTGACACTCATGCAGGAAGCACAGCAGCTTGTTCCAGTTGTCAGAACCCTGAATAAATAGCAAACAGCCCTGTGCCTCCCCACATATGAAACTTAACAGCAGGTGCTTAGCAGTTATTGTAGTGTTATGCTGTGTAAACACGTGCAAGAACTCCATTAGACCATCAACCCCTATTAATCCATTTTACTCTTCGGTTGAAACTGTGCCATAGGGAACTTTGGCAATGCAAAACGAATCTACCTTTCCAATAAACCAGTGGATATCACTTAAATGCTGTACTTTTTGGAATTAAGTTGATCTGATGCCTAAAAACTTGTACCTCGACTGTCTGGGTTTGGGGATTAAAACCCTCAGTGCTAAATAATTAATCCAATAATTACAGCTATGCCGATCTCTATATTGATCCTGCTCTTGTCACATTTTTAAGGTGTTCTTAAAGCCAAATCAAAGCCTATATTGTGTTTACTGTAGTGGATTATAGCACTTCCTGCCTAAGAAAGTGGGAGGATATTGCCACGTGCCCCCATACTTTATAGATATCTAAGTGGTAGCTAACAAGTTTCTTCTTCCCTTGCCCCATGCAGAATAGGCGTGGAGGACAAGAAGCAATAATCAACCTTGAGCCAGTGACTAAGAAAAACAGCTGGTTATGAACTGAGGGAGGGATAAAAGCAATGTGGCTTGTTTCTTCAATGGGAGTCATTTTCCCCTTTCTTAGGCATTGGCCAAGGTAGATAGCAGCAGGTGCATTAGTCTTCTAGCTTTTGAAGACGGATTACTTCCTCTAATGTCGTTTCAAGCAGGAGTACATCAAAGTGCAAAGGGAATTTTTTTTTTTAGTCCACATGGTCTTTTTTTTAGTCGTTTCGGGCCACGTGGGCAGTTAATGTGCAGCAGACGAGCGTGCGGCAGGTTTACACCCCAACCTGCTGTGTACTAATTCTTTCTAGACACGCTCTTTCTGCTACTTTAATCGAGCTACTGTTCAACAACAACTTTAAAGCTGTTGAGTGACTTTAGCCCTTTTTCCTCTCCCACTCCTGTGGTCTCATCCATTCCAGGCTGCTGCTTGTTCTGAAACGTCAGGTATCCCTGTAGTGCAGTGAGCATGAGGCTGATTCAGTCCATTGGGGATTAATTAACTTAGTGGAAAGCCTTTTTCCACACGCTAGGGAGCCCAGCTTTTCAAGTGCTGTTGGTACGTTCAGCTCAGCAATGTAAGTTCAGCAATGGCCATAGGGGCTGCTGCCCTCTTAGAGTGATACTTTGGTTAACCAGCAGGAGCTGTAAGCCTGAAACATCCAAGAAGAGTAGTTGCTGTGACTAACAACTCACAGGTTTTGGGGTTGTTTGTTTTTTAGAAGGTGTGCTCTATGTACATTTCTACGTATCACAATGAGACTTGAGTGTAAATGGGAATAATATGCTGAGGCCGCATGAAAACGTAATCACTCACCCTTTTCAAGAGCGCTGTGACGTGGAGGTGCAAGGGATGCAGTGCTTAAAGAGCTGGAGTCCTCCTAAGCTGAAATGGTTTAGAAGTTCCATGTTCAGAGCCAGAGGATTGTGAAGCGCAAGCTGCTCTCTGTCTCACCCTATGAGCTTTAATGCAGCTTTGTACCCATTCATTTCCTGAGACTTTTCTTTCCTCTGTAATTACTAATCAACAAGTATTTATTCATCACAAAGATCTTTACAAACGATACCCAGGGAGCATTTGACTCACTGTAGTGGTGCAACTCCAGCAGCAGCTTTATCTTGCAGAGCATCACTGAACAACCTAGGCCAGGAGGCAAAGAACACTGGCCTACATTTTCCAAAGAGGTAAGTGATTTTGGGTGCCCTCCCTGAGACACGTGAATGGGGTTCTGATTTTCAGCAGGTGTGCTTTATCTTTTCAGAGGGCAGTCTGGTGGTGCCACACCTTACAGTGTGGGGCAACTGGCAGCCTCTCACCCTGCTTGGAGTCCTTCGGAGGAAAGCGGATGCACGCCTCTCCTCCCATGCTAGAAGGTGGTATGGTAGGCCCTCTCACCCAAACCCAGTCCGCAGATGACCAGAAACCCCATCAGAACATTCTCAAAGTGCTTTGGCGCATCTGGTTCCGGTGCACGCCGCAAACACGAGGAGGTTCATTCCCAAGTATTTTGAAAACTCAGGTGGAGGGAACCAAAGGGGGTTATTTTATGCAACCCATTTCACTTACCTCAGCTTCCCAATGACCCTTGGCTACTGTCATTGGTGCCAACCTCCCTGCTCCTTTGCACGTTCATCTGGCAACGTCTCCTGGCTACTGGTAGAGGTGCAGGGAAGTGATCATCCACTTGGTGGAGTCAGGAGACTTTACAATACCATGGGGAAACGTTGTCATGAGCAAACTCAGGGGCCAATTCAATTAGTACAAATACTCGATCCGCACTCGAAGAGGAGTCCGAGCAGAGTCCAGGCACACTCCTGCAGCAAGCTTCCTTTGTCAGTCTGACCCACCCAATCTTTATGTTTTTAAAGGGCTGTACCAACACCTCATGGCTTGGCTCCCTTTCCTGGGACTATTCTTTTCCTTCAGCCCCTAACCCCCTACCGAGAAGTTAGAGAAAACTGGTTTTAGCTAGGATGCAGTTACTTTTTAATTCTGCCTGAGCAAGACCAGGTGCTGATAGTCTTTCACGACTGATCTGTTCATAGAGAAAGCCTTTCATTTTCAGTTTGTGCTGATTGTTACTGGAAAATTCCTGGGTTTTACAAAAATTATTATTTAGTTTTTACTAGTTTTCACCCCAATTTTGGACCACTTGAGTACATGGAAATACTAATTATGTTAAGCAAATCCAATATGTTACATTAGCATATGTGCTTACGGTAATAATAAATTAGACTCAGTGTAAATGCAAGGCTGTGTGTTAGAATAAGTCAATGCAGTGGCAGATACACACGCTCATGCACGTGTGTGCCTATGTGAACGTACTGTCAATGTACAGTTCATGAAATAAACTGCAGCATTAAACTGCTTTTACTTTCAGTACTCTTACTTTCTCTATTCGTTGCTTATTTTTCTGCCCTCCCAACCCTTAATATTAACCCTGATATTTACCCATAAAACTGTGAAGTTAATTTTTTGCACTGATTTTCATCCAGGTTTTTTTTAGCTATTTGTAATAAATGCTGATCCCAGGCAATTTTAAACAAAATAAAACCCCAAAATAAAGGGCCTTGTTCATAGATAGATTTGCAGTTACCACCCCCTGCTCCTTCGCACAAGGAGTATGACATACAAATACAGTAAAGATAATCATAAGACATAAGGAATACAGACCATTCATTAAATCAGTCTGGAATTCTTAAGTTGTACAGAGACAGGTTCCCCAGACAGTCACAACAGCTCTGAAAATTTCATCCTCAATGCTTTACTACTTGTGAGCTCATATCTGCCTTCTCACTCCTAGGCAAGTGTTGTGGTGACTAACATAAGTAATTGACTTGTTAAATAAATAACTGCATGTTCTGGCAGCGGAAAACAGCCCTTTGTACTGGCAGAGACCTCCTAAAGAGGCCCGGAGGATATAGAACGTCAGCAAGAAATTAAGCCTACCACATACACGGTCCACTGACAATAAAAGAGAACTCCCTCAGTTCAGCCTTTCATGCTGCGTCTTCCTACTGAGGTTGCAAGGCAAGTGGGTAAAGCACACATTCATCTCAGTGTCCCCGCTTTAGTGCGCCAGAGCTACTCCCAGTTTTCACATCTCAGACCTCAACTCGCAGCATCTCGCTCCTGCCTCTGACATCTCAGCTCCCACATGCTCAGCGCTGTCATATCTGCTCCTGGATCTCAGCTCTAAAATCAGCTGTCTGGAGTGATAGTTTCTTTACCGTACTTTGCAGCTCTCTGATCTCAGCCTCTTTGCAGATCTCACTGGTGTTTTGCATGGCCGCTCTCAGAGGTCAGCTCTCCAAATTACTGGCTTAGCTCCCAGTAGAGCTTCTTTGTAGAGATATCTCCGTGATTTGTAGAGATATCTCCGTGATTTGTAAAGATATCTACAAATATGAGACAAAGCAAACCAGACATTGAACAGGCAGATTTTGCACAAGCTTCCCCATATTTGCCAGTGGAAAACCACTCTGACTTGCAGCTCCCAATCCAGGGGTACCACTCCTCACCACAGGACAGGAGGAACTTCCATTGGTGACAGCGGAAGTTACTTCTATTCTGTCACTGGCGAATGTGTTCCTTTGTGTTCATCTGGCACATCCAATTAGTCCCCACTTTTATAGTGCTGTACGTAATGCACATCAGTGCAAACTGCCACACTGCATACTCAATAATGGTCTGGTTCTGTTCATTCTGTCTGATGTGCTGGCACTAGCCACTGACAGAAGATAGGGTACTGAGCTAGATGGACCATTGGTCTGCCCCAGTATGGTTGTTCTTATGTTCTAGCCATCCGAGTTGTAGAGAAAAGCTTGAAAATGTGACTCTAAAGGTTCAAAACCCATAAAGCAGATACAAGAACCCCAAACTTATTACTTCTTTTACAGCTCATGATTTTACAGACAAGAGTTTTGAGACCCTGGGTCATGATTTTTGCATGTTGCAGGTTGACAATCCTGAAGAGGGGACTGGTCAATCCATTTCCCTTGTAGCCTAAGGCAGGATTTGAACTTGGAGCTCCCCAGGAAGAAGTCCAGCTCAATGGTACCCAAATCTCAGGGCCCTGCTCTAACTTCACAACCTTTTAGTTCCCCATCACTCTGATCAAAACACTTTCTTTCCTTTCTTTTTGTTCTCAGCTCTTCTTTGGCCTCAAATCTCCTCTTTTATCCCTTGCTCCCCATTGACTGTTCCCATCTTCTTGCACCCAGTTTCAAAATCTCACCTGAGATCTCTGCTCTTTGTGTTCAGAACTCTCTGCTCCGAGGAGAGATGCCCATTTTCTCTTATCAGTAAAGGGCCAGTTGAACTTAAGGGGTTAATGTTTTTCCAAAAGGCTTGGCAAATTCAAGCTGCAGATTTGGGAAAAGGGGGAATAAAAAGGACACCTATTCCCTGGCTGGCTAAGGTACCTTTGACAAAATTAAAAGGGGAATTAAAGCTAGATTGTACAGATACAATTGCCTGGGCAGATCCCTGCAACTCATCAGTGTTGAACCCAGGGCCACAGAGTTCCTGTTTAGCATCAGACACCAACCAACAGTTATTGGCAGCGACTAGACAGCACTCCTTGAAGCCCACCTCAGATAGAGGGTGTCACCCCTGAGAGCCCCGGTTGGTGGAACACTGGAGCTCATGGTTGGCCCGCTCCCCCTCCTTAAGCTAGGAAGAGGAACAGGAAATCTTCCATACAAACTGTTGGCACTGGGACATTGTTGGCCAGTGAGTGATTAATGTTGGACGGGGTGAGAGGGGCTGTCTCCTCATGCCAGCCAGGGTTCAGAACCAGGAGGTCAGCAACCAAGAGTACCAGGAATCAGGCTGGACCAGGAGGACACAGACTTCATAGTCAGCTTCTTCTGTGGTGGAAAGACCCTTGCAAACATCAGTACAGGAGCAGAAAACCCTTATCCTTTTTTTAAATGTCAGGACAGAGTATTTATTTAAAGGCTGTTTTGTGGAAAGTGGGATTTTTAAAATAGGTCACTTAAAGAAATATCAAAGTGGCAGTGTCACAGGGCTTAAATTAAGACAGGATAATTTTCATTGAACAACAGGAAGGCCTAACTGGCAACGGCAGGGACGCGCGCAGGAATTTAAATTTGACCGCTTTTGGAGGGGCACGTTAAACACACAGACATTATACACATTAAACCATATCAACACATGCACATACATCGCATGCACAGAAATAAACAGCAATGCACTCACCATTTCAATGAAAACCCACGCACCATGGAGCGAGCTGGCTCCTCTTAGCAGTTGCAGAGGCATCACCCCGCTGATAGGGTTGCAAAGTGCAGCCCCATGCCTAGGGGTGCAAGCAGAGCCTAAGGCCCCTGGGGAGGTGGCTGTGTCTCCTGCTGGTACCTGTTTGCCTTTAGCTCTAAGGAATGGTCTCACCTGTCCCCTTCCCCCCATATTATCTGCCACAGTAGTTCCCAACCATTGAGGGCCCAGATATTTTTGCAACCCTGAAGGGCCATCAGCCTCTGCTAGCAGCTCCCCCATTGCAGCCAGATGGAAAGAGGTCTCCTCCTTGCTGATCTCCTGTGATGCAGCCGGGAAACTGCACCCTGTAGTCCTGCGCGCTTCATCTGGGTCCCTAGGCAGGGCTCCCTTCTGCAGCCAGGGGGACTAGAGATCTGTGTTTCCTCCAACTGGCTCCAACAGGGACCCCAACACCTAGGGACCCAGGTGGAGCACTTTGCCATGTTCCCTGCTACAGCCAGGGGGAAGAGAGTGCTGATTTCCTAAGGAGCTTGCAGCGGTCCTGTAGCCCCGTGGCAACACGCTCCAGGTCTTTAGGCAATGGCTCTGTTCTGCAGCCAGTGGGAGGGGAGCGGTGGGCCACTTTGAAAGAACCGGCAGGCCATGGTTGGGGAACCCTCCCCCCATATCTCCCTCTCATCTCCCCTGCCTGGTTTTCCCTCTCTCCTCTCCTCCCCTGGTGTTGTTCTCCCTCTTCTTTCCCCTCCCCTCCTACATCTCCCCTCATCTGCCCTGGTTTTCCCCCTCACATCTCCTCTCCCTGGCCTGGTTCTCCC
>ML675637.1:15229994-15257091 GCA_007922155.1 Mesoclemmys tuberculata
CGTGCACCGCGCCTCCCTCCGCATCCCCCTTCTGCATCCCGCCTTCCTCCCCATGCATCCCGCCCTTCCCCCCATGCACCGCGCCTCCCTCCGCACCTGCAGCATCTTGGCCGCTTTTGCAACAAGGCGCACCTGGGCCGCTCTCCCCCACGTCCCCTCCCCGCTGGGCAAGGCTGCTCCAGGTCCCCTCGCCTTGCGGGGAGCGGCGCGGAGCGATCCCCGGGGCTAGTTCTCTGTCGATTTGGGGCCAGCCTTGTTTTGTGTCACCCGACCGGGGGGACAGGTGGGTTTATGCAGTCAACCCCCCCTTTTGCACCTGAATCCGGTTTCTAAACGCTCGCCTGTCCTTCCAGTGTGGCGTGACTCCACTGAAGGCGGTGGACTCCCCTGAGTGTCAGAGGGAGGGTGGATCCCCACTGGGGTGGCCAGAGAGCAGGGGTGAAAAGTGGGGGCCCGAGGGGTGGAGGGTAACAGGTCGGTAGGGGAGAGCAAAGCCCCTGTCCCTAGATCTGGTCAGCCTCCATCAGACCCTGGCTCCATTCCCAGAGGTCACATTTTGGACTCCTGGCTGTGAACACACCACCGCCCTGCGCAGGCAAACTGCCATACGGGGGAATAGGCCACCCTCGGCATTGCCTGCGATGCGAACAAGCGGTGGGTTAAGGCGACTCCGAATTAGCCCAATGTGATTATTTTTTGGTCTGAAAAAGTCTGCAGCGGCAGGCTCTGGTGTTCTTTAGCGCCTTTCCTGCTCTGTTTTGTGCTGATGCAAATAGCTGCCTGACTGGCAGA
The DNA here is from genome assembly GCA_007922155.1 of Mesoclemmys tuberculata. Lineage (NCBI taxonomy): Eukaryota > Metazoa > Chordata > Testudines > Chelidae > Mesoclemmys > Mesoclemmys tuberculata. Next base: position 15,230,787 of record ML675637.1, read on the forward strand.
AACACCTGGGTTTGACCTTGTTTACAAAGCCAGCAGCCACCTCTTTTTCTTTCAATGGCAGCACTGGCTTTCTAAGCAGAAATACACCTGTGCTGGTGAGCAGATGTGGTGGCTCTCTTGTTTGGGTTTGGTTGGTTGGTTTGTTTGTTTTTTGCCAGGCATAACAGTTCTCCTGAAAGCAAAGGTTTCTCTGGCATGGTACCGTTCCCTTCTTAGTTACAGACAATCTGAAAATAAGCTCTGTAGATTCCAGCAAAGTGGGTGCCTTTAATGCAAATCCTGTTACTGGCCCATGGATCTGCCATAACACCTTATAAAAGTAAAGTCCTGTTTGTCCTTCTTGGTGTTAAAGAGCACAGGAATGCCTGCAGTTGGAGCCATTTAGCAGTATCATATTCATTTACAGTGACACTTCATATAAAAGCTGTGAATTAGAATTATGGACCAAAATCAGCCTACCATTGACACTGGTATAAATCTGGAGTCACTCCTTTAGTGGAACCATTATCACTCCATTACATCAGTGTAAATGAGAGTTGAATTTGGCCCAATATTTATTAGAATAATTACATGCATTTGAATTGAAACAGTTCCTCTTAAATTATTTAGTAAAGAGAGAAATCGTGAACAAAATTAACCAAATATGAAATCTTTAATTTCATTATGAGGTTCCCTCCTTCAGAATATTGTAGCTCCTCTCTGGGTCTCCACATAACAAAATGCTCTGACACTTGAAAAAAGGAGGCAGCACAACAAAACAAAGCTAGCGTCAGGATGAAAAGTGTGACCTTTTAAAATGCAGTACAACAAATTAATCTGCAGAGATTGAAAAGAGAGGTAAATTTATAAAAGGGTTCCGAGGAAGTACGATAGCAAAAAAAAAGCATAATGAATTCATAGTTAGCAAATCAAGTTACTAATTTTTGGATCAGCACTGGTAATGGAACAAGACTTGTGAATTAAATTAAAGAAACAGGATACAGAAGGTTCCATTTCTTGCATATAGTCACAGATCCATTGTTGAACATTTCTTTAATGAGAGACTAGGGAACCAGTAATACGAGAATTAAGGACTAACAAGAGTGAACTCTACTGATCTCTCTGTTTTTATTTGCCCTTTGAAAAGTTATACATTCCTGTATAAACTATTGGCCTAAATTCTTAGAATGTATGGAAATCTAACAGGTTATTAGGAGGGGAGTGGGGCAAATAAACTGGAGATAAAAGGATGAATCAGATGATGTCTTAAAATTGTCTTTATTTTTTGTAGATGGGTGTATTAGAAATTTGTAAAGGGGAGGGACTGATGAACTAAAGAATTGTCCTGGAAAATTATAAACCATGAATGGTGTATTCTAAATTTGGGGGGGGCTAGATTACAGAGTAGGCCCCAGAGAAATAAAAAATATGCAAATAAGGGATTAAATCATAGTCTGGAGCATATGTCTAGCTAAACAGGGTAAATGGTAGTGAGCAATGCCCTGTAATCATCATTGCTTGCTTTTAGTTGTAACTGACCATGTTTGAAAAATATAGTTACATAGATGAGACAAAAGGAATTTACCTCTATATCTTTGTTAGCATGCATATTACGATTTAATTTGCCTTTGTATACATAGTCTGAGTTGAAGCCTGTTGAAGTCACTGGATGTTTCATTGACTTCACTGGGCATTGGATCAAGCCCTCGGTCTCTGGAATGTTACATTATTGCTAGATGTGGGCCAAACCAGAACTTCACATCTGAACCCCTTTAATTTTGGGGGGTTTTTTGCATGTGGATTCATGTCCCCTGCCTCTACAGTTTTGGTTCTGGAGCAGCTCCAAATCCAGAAGGGTGGTGCGATTTGGTTTGATGCAGCTAAAATATCATCATTTGGGGGCCAGAATCTCATGAGACTAGCTTGTGTAATTTCACAGTGCTGACTCATAAACTGAATCTTAGCCCTCATTCAGTCTCAGCCACAATCTAAACCTGATCCAGATCTTAATACTCCCTTCTTGGGTTCATCTCTAATTCTTGCCAGCTATCACCAAATAAAATGGGAGGAGTTGGGAGGAAATTAAAGAGGGCAGGGTGTGTTGAGGTACCTTTTGAAGCCATTCTAACTTCACAGGATGCTTATTTTATAGGCAGCAGTATGCTTTTCCAAGACCCATGTTAAGTAATCATGGTTCTTTGACATAATGCTGTATGAGGCTGTATTTCAGAAGCCGTGATGGTGCCATGCTCATCCAAGGAGTAGATGGATTGCCCTAAGAATGATGGTCTCCTCTACTCCCAAAACAAGTTCTTGGTTTCCCAGTGGAATTCAGCCAAATAGGTGTGCCATGAGGCAGTGCAGGGAACAGCAGCAGGGAAATATGGAATGTGTATGGCTGGAAACAACATGAAGGGTGTGTAGGGAGATTGGTGGGGGAGGATTTAGGGGAATCTATAGGGCAGGTAGGGGAGGAAGATTTTTCTGGGCAGAGAAATATGGAGAAGGGAGGAAAAGAAGGAGAATAGGGAAGGAGGACAAGGATGTCCAAAATCAGAAAAGGCACATGGGCCTTGACCGAGAAAAGTGATGATGTACAAACTGCACTGTCCTATTTACCACTGGCTGAATCAGGTCTGCTAAGTTCACCGACAAAGACAAGATTATGCCCTGCAGGTTAGCTATGAGACAGCAAGCTGGTCTCTATTCTGTTCCATGCATCATCAACAAACATGCCCGCTTCTTTTTAACTGCAGGATTTTTACTGCTGGCTGTAACAAAGAGGCAGGGAAAGCCCATCTGGCTGTCAGAGCCCAGGGGCAGAGTTTGCAGCACGGGCAGTTAGAAAAATGGTCTCTGGACTTGTCGGCTGAGCCAATTTGATATGCAAATCACTGGGAGAGATTCGCTGTGATGGAAGCAATCATCCCAGTGCAGATACTCAGTAAATACCTTATCGTGGGTGGATAGCGACTTTGCCATTCTGTTTAAAAAGTGCCATTCAAAATTACCTTTGTTTACCATGTGTCACCATTGACCTCAGGAGACAAAGAGAATCAGTTCCCCAAAACAGTCCAGCCATCACACCCACTTCCGCAGGCGCCTATTAATGACTGTGCAGGAAAATCTGCTGCAATGTGTCAGATTAAATTAAACCTAAGAGACGCCACCAGAGAGCTGTCTTGTCCTCTTTAAGATGTTCTAACACATGATAATTCATTGTTTAAATGTACCTTTCGGTTTTTATTCTACATTTTCTGGGACCGATCCAATCAATGGGAATCTTTCCATTGGCTTTAATGGAAGATTGACTGACCTTTTATGTTAATGATTTAGCCTTTCAGTTCTATGTAATTTGTACCTAGCGTGAAGGATCAAATTTTGCACTGGTGCAACCTCACTCTCTATAACAGTATCACCAATAGGCATGAGGTTGCACTGGTACATTACCCATGCCTTCTTCATTATACACCCTAGATGAAATCCTTGCTTCACTGAAGTCTTTGAAAGTATTTCCACTGTCTTAAATAGAGCCATGATTTCACACACTGAGCTCTATAGAGGCAGGGTCTATCGTTTTATTCCTTGACCCTGATCCAGCAATAAATTCCATGTGAGTTGACTCTGCGCTCATTACAGGATTGGGGCCTTATTGTAGTTTACTGAAGTCAATGTAGTTACTTTTGTACTCACAGTTAAGCACGTACATAAGTGTTTGCATGATCAGGGGTTTAGTTTTTAGCACCTGGCAGGATGAGACCCATAGATGCTGCCACTGTAATACTGTTACTGATACATACAGGATGGAGCAATTCATATATAACATCGAGGGCCAAATAATACCAAGTATCTTAAATTTGCATGGTGCTTTTAGCCCAAAGGCTCTCCAAATCCTTTGCAACATATGGACCTAATCCTGCAGCCTCTCCCAGCCAAAACTTGCACTGGCTTCAGTGAGAGCAGGAGGATTACACGTAGCTGCTGTTTTGAAGGAGGTGTTGTCAACTGAAAACCATCTGTTGCAAACAGACATATTTATTGCCTACAAGACTAGTAAAAATTGGGGATGGGGAGGCTTTTTGAAAGCACCGATGGGAATTTGGTGCCCAACTGAGCCGTTTGAACATGTCCCCCTTGGATTATTACAAGTAAAAGAAGTTTAAAAGTCCACTTTGCTTGTCGCTTTGCCACAATTGCGCTTGCTTTTTCCTTTAGCTATAGGTAGGTGCTAGAAATCCATGACATCAGTTTCACTTTTGTTGATAGTCGGTGCCACTTTTTTTTCCTCCTCCTTGCCTTTCTAACACTGCAGGGGAAAAAGATGGTTTAAAAACAACTGTTTTCACTGGATTGCTTTTTATTATGGAAACATTTCTACTGAGTTTTGGTTTAATAAAAGCTTGTTTGTGCAACACTCACATGTCGGGCCAACTTGAAGTAACACCGTCTCTTTTACATCTGAGAGCTACAATGCACAGCAGTGTAAAACAGAAACAGTTTAACCTTTTCACCAGTGAATTCTTATTATTTATACTGTAGTACCATGCAGAGGCTTCAAGTGAAAGATTGTCCCTACCCCAAAGACCTAGTGAGGTAAAGGGGAAAAGCAGGGGTGAAATGCCTTGATCAAGGTGTGACCCGTCCATGCCTAGGGTAGCCAGCAATCCAGCCAGCGTGACACAAGGTCAGACAGCAGGTCAGGGGCTGAACCTGGAACAGAACACAGGTTTCGGGCTTCACCATGATTCTAATCTATCCACTGGATGACAATGGCTCTCTATTCTTGGCAACTGCATGCAAAACCCACCATGCAGATAGCTGTTAGTGAGTTTTCCATGTTGCTGAGCAGTTTGTTACATAAGAAGTGGGAATGCTAGCCTGCCAAATGTATGCCTACTCAACAGGGATTGTGAAGAAAGATGTGAAAAACACACTTCGTTTTAAATACCATGGATGGATCATGCGTAGTCACTAGTTGGGGAAACACTTGTAGCACTGAAAAAGCCAGGAGTTGTTTGCCATCTGGTTTCTTGTTACTTGGAAAATAGTTGCACTTGCAGCTGATGTGTCTAGAAGCCTTGCAAATTACAGATTAAATGTGCTCAGGTTCCTGGCAATGGGTTATGTGAAAGTGTGTATTTCAGGAATCTGGTGCCAGTTAATGTTTCATAATGCCACATTCTATTTAAACTCTATATTCAGTTTTCAGCAACAAGTGAAATATGATAAACATGTTGACTAGTTTCAGAGAAGTAATCATCTTTTGGAGCCATTATTTTTAAAAAATCCAGGTGTTTCTGCTTAGACAGCAGAGTGTGTAATGTTAAGATCAATAAATATTGCCAGGATTCAAGCGGTATTGTACTTAAGAGGGAACTTCAGCAGCTTACAAAAACCTGTAGGGTAATATCAATCATACTGTTGTGAATTGGCAGGAACTCCACTGGAGTCAGTTCCAACGATGCAGAATGGGTGTACATGAGAGTGGCATCAGGCCAAATGTACACACAATCCCAAGAGCAAATCCCCACCTTTCCTCTGTGGCATATAGAGAGCAACAGAGAGTAGCAAAGCATCAACATATGGGTTGTGGTGGTGGTGTTTGTAGTTATTTGAATAAATTTCGCATTTCCGACTCCTACCCAAAGCCAAAGTGAACAGCCTTTGTCTGGGGAAATGCACGTGCAGGTGGGGATTGTAGGCTATGCATGGGCAGCTTCTTAGTCCCTCCAGTGGCTCCTCTCTTGGCTTGTTAGAGCCATGGTCCTTGCACCAACCTCTCCTCTCCCTCCTCCCCAGACACACCATAGTTTTTGGCCACCAGATCTGTGTAATCACTGACCCATTGCCCTGTCATATCCTTTCCAGATCTGCTCTCAAATGATCCTCTAGGAATATCTGTGGAAGTAATGCACCGAAGTAGAAAATCTACTATAAGTGCTCTGTCATTGTCTTCCTGAACAAAAAGCACTTCTTCATGGCAGAAGTGGTCTTAACATAGCAACTGCTCCCCTAGATTCTTATTTCAGCCATGCTGGTGAAAATCTAGAGTTCAACGACTGAGGTAGATGGAGTTACTTCAGATTTACACCAATGTAACTGAAAGCAGAATCCAGTCCAATGTCTTCCAATAGCTTGTTGTAGCCTTAAATCAAGCACCTACCAAATATTGGTAATAAGACTTGTAACATTGGGATTTGAAAGGAAAAGTGTTAGCGCATGACCAAAGGGTATTATTATTCTGATGGTAGAAGCAGAAAAGAATTACTGCTTTCCTCTCACTCTGCTTTTCAGAGAAATACAATAAATAAATATTTGCATACCCATGCTGAGGACAGAAGGCCCGCTCCCATGCGCCAGTGTTCTCTTCCGCATTTTGACTCGCTAAAGTAATTTGCTAATGACCAGTTGTTTAATGTGGTTTTGCCTGGCTAGGGAAAAGATTCCACTCTGAAAACGGTACGCTGGCATGCTTAAGCGATTATGGATTAGTCAAGACACAGTTGCTGTAGCTTTCCTAATTCAATGCAAACCAGTCCTGCAGTGTGTTTTAAACAAACCTACCAGTACCTCCTACAAGCAAGCATGTATTTCCAAACAGCTGACATAAAGAAGGCTTAGTCCTTATTGTTAATCTTATGTATGCTACAGCACTGTGATGAGGAGAAATGCTGGAAGGTTTGCTGTGTACTTACAAGCCTCATTTGTAATGCAATAGGAATTAATTTCAAAGATATAAGCACTGAGAGGGGGTTATGCATACAGTTAAACTGCTGCTGTATTCTGAAATGCATGCCAGTGATCAGTGAGTAGGCGCTTGTGAAAAACCAAAGAAAAGATCAATGGTTTTAATCGTCATTCTTGAATTTTTTATTTAAATAACTCCGCTTTAGAGCTACCTTGAGAGATTATCTTTGTTACAGCTAGAGTGGCATTGTGTTGGCATATGATGAAATGCAAAATCCACGTGAGAAACCCCTCAACATATGTAGATGATTCTGGAAGTACAATCCAATGCTGCTTCCATTTTATATACTGTTGGAGGTATAGCTTGAAAGTAGGGAGATTAATAACCAGCTGCTTGGCAAGACTGAATATTTTTATGTAGATTCTTGCTCTCTCTCTCTTCTTTTTTAATGCCAGATTCAGTCTGTGCTGAATGTAAACTGTAAAACTGGTACTCTTCAACTGTGACATGTGTCAGTGTTCCCCAGAAATTTGCTCAGGCTACTCCGGAGGGTATTCAAATTTCCAGTGCATACAGATTTTACCCCTTTAACATGATTAAGCTCTGAAAAGTGAGTTATGCAAAATTGTACAAGGAAAGGTGCAGTGTGTTGGGGGTACAGGAGAATTTCCAATTGGGTGCTAGAAGAAGCTAACATGGTCTCCAGCTTGCACTGTCATTTGCAATTCAGCACAACCCCTTGATAACCCGCAAAAAGCCTTTCAGGCTAACAAAGTGGACACACATTTAATTCCCTTACAATGTTCATCGAAGTAAAATGATTTCATTATTCCTTGTGCAACCAACAATGCCATGTTTCCTGTTAATGGCATCTGATTCTAATGCTAAACATTAATGAGCATGTTAGAAACTTGGATTTTTATTTTGTAAGGTAGGCTAGTTTCATAAGACTGGTTTAACTTTGTTAATCTATGCAGGAGCTACAAATGAAATCATAACACTGCTTAAGGTGTGCAATTCCTTGTGAGAGATGTATGATCTTAGGCCCTGATACCTGCAGATATTGCTGAATAAATACCCATTTGTGTGTGGCAACATAGTTAACTCAGTCTAGGGTGCGATTAAGTAGATAATAGGAAGTGTCAGACACAATTGCTGGTCGTATAGAATATGGTTTTATATAATACATCTCAGTTACTTGCCATTCCAAATGTAATGAAAGGACCTCACTTGACGGGCAAGATTGTATCCTTGTGATTATAAATGAGTGCAATTAAAAACAAAAATATTAAGAGTCCTTCCTAACTCCTGATTTTTAGTTTAGTTCTGCAGGCACTCCCTGCCTGTGTATGAGGGATGGCAATTAAATGCACAGACAAAATACTTACCCAAAATACCTGTGAGACAATGTAGTCTAATGGATAGGGCACCAGGATGGGAATCAGGATATATTTTAGTATTCTCTAAATTATTGTGCTTTATAACTCCTTTACCTTGAATATTCCTTGTGTTTTAAGGAATACAACTTTGGATGGTGTTTTGGACTCGATATGACAGTGTGATTAAATACATGCGGCTCTCTCTGCATATCGTAGTCCTAATAGGATGCCATGTTAATTATGTATAATTACCATTCTGTTGCTGCCTTTTTGGAGCCTAAGACATGGTTCTATTTCCTTAGTTATGAATCTCTGTTCCAGCCACATATCTCAGCCAATCAGCACAGACTCCCTCATTCCTTGCTTTGGCTACTTTGCTGTACAAGAACTGGTGGGTTCTGAAACATTTATTTCAATAGAAATTTTCATATTTTTTTATATTTATGCACTAAGCCACAAATAGCTTATTTTTATGATTTATATTCACCAATAATATTCTGCATAATTTCCTAGCCCTGAAAACTCACCCTTTTTGGTCTTCTGTTGCTGTGACGCATAGTGTTGCACGTTTTCTCCATTCCCTGTAGGTCATTCTGAGCAGCAACTGTTACTGGATTGTTGTGGATTTTATTTTTTGCAGCAAGGAAGTGGAAACACACAGATCATTTTCTTTCCAGTTTTTGCTGCAGCTCCATGCATCACAGTGAAGTGATCCTTACTGATACAATCCAGACAACATTTTGAACATACAATTTTTTTCCTGCTCCACTTCTGTTGTGATTTAAAAAAACAACATGCATACAAACAGCTTTCTGAATATTTGCCTGTTAATAGATTTGAGAATCTCTGTAGCAAAATATGGTTGATTTCACTGTTTACATATCAAGTGACTAAATGCTAACTTGCACATATTTTACCTAATTAAACCATATGACAACCAGTAGTGCATGGTAGTTAATCTCTTTAAGACATATGAGTTTAGATTTATTTCAGTCAGCAAATCTGATAAGAGGAATAATAGCGAGAGGGACAAAATAGCCGCTACTCATTATTTCCTCTTTGATCCCAATGCAATAGCCTATTCCATGATTGGAAAATATTACAGTGCCCTATAGTGAAGGCAGCAGCTTCGCATTTTACCATATTTCTAGTGGGAGCTATAATGCTGCAGAAAAGCTGCTGTACAATTGTTATAAGGGTTTCCTTGTTAGAACCTGCTTGTGCTCCGAGCACTGAATCGAAATTCAATGGAGGCCCCACAAAATCTGGCTAAATAGATAATCCGGCAGAAAGAATCCATGAATGGGGAGTGAGAAAATATCAAGAAAGGAAAGGGTAAATGGCAAAAGGCAGATTTTTGTCATCACTACTCAATAGGATTCCTAGTGGCTTTGATGTGAAGAAGGGTGACAGAAGTTGACCCTCCAGGAAATCCTGGTCCCACTGAAATCACTATTGAAATTCTAGGATATTTCAATGGGAATCATGGTTTGACCCTAGGATTGTACCACTTTTCCAGCTGGTCAGCAGGGTGAACTCTTTTTTTCCCCCACCACATACACGTAAGATTCCCACACTGCAAATGGCTCTTCCAAATAACCACAACCCCAAGACAGCTCTAGAAATGGTGGCCTGATGCCAAGAGAGGCTTTTGATTTTGACCTGTCTCGGAGGAGGTAGGTCAAACATTTCTGTTAAGGGCATGACTGTGCTACCCTTGTTCCCCTTGATTAGTCCCACTGAGGTGACTAACGTAGGAGTATGGCAGTCTACTGCCAAATGGTTAGCACTGTTCCCATAGCCTTTGAATCTACAAAGGGCATAGCCGTTTTTTTTTAATTTCAGTACAATCACAGTGTCATATATACTGCAGCAGACTAGGTGTAATGTAGGACATAGGGTTGGAAGTGGCCTCCTAGCTCACTGAGTCCAGTCCCATACTGCTGCAGGCAATCCCATTATGTAATCCCATTCCTAAATGTATCCGTGCCCAGTCCACAGAGGATGTGTGTCCATCACAGGGCCAGCAAGCAAGCTGGGGCTCTTTAGCTCAGGAAGTCTCTGGTTCAATCCCTGCTGGGTCAGCCAAGATGATGGCTGCTGCACAAGCACAGACATGTTTGCGGCTCACTGCAGCGTGGGTTTGCTGACCGCCCTCTTGCATGGTCAGGATGGCTTACTGAGCCAGCCCATGGCAGTGAGTGGATGAAAAGCAGCTGGAGCCAAACAGTTTGTATCCTGTAAAATTTTGTTTTATGGTCGTTGAGTTTCCACACCCTGCTACTGCAGCCTACATGCAGCCTAAATCATGCCGGCTAACGCTGCGTTTCCTTGCCAGCGACGTCTCTGCTGAACCGGATGGGGTCCCTACCGAGGGCATGAACGTGGTAGGCCAGTTTCATTCAGGAGAGTGGCATTTATTGAGTAGCAGCTCTGGCAAGACACCTCCTCTGTCTCATGGGACTTAGCACTCCCTCCTCCTGTCCCCCCCCCCCCGTGGCAGTGGCAGGGCCTGGGGTAAATAAGCCCCACTCTGGACAGTGTTTGTTTTCCCACTCTGTGTTTACTTACCAATATCTTCAAGGTACGTCTCACCCAAGGAGTATCCTTCCATCAAACAAAAAGAGACTGATTTACAAATACAAAACCAAGGGGCCTATCTTTTCTTCCCCCCTCACTGGGGTGCGTCAGTCCTTCCAAAACTGAGTGCCTGTTTAGAGGTTGTTTCCCCTGTAGGGAGGAGAGCAACTTCTCACCAGGAGAAAGAAGCCTATCTCCCTGCTGCCACTAGCCCTCCAGCAGTTTGTCTCTGCTCGCCTTCCCTCTCCAGAGGAGGGGTTTTAAAGTCTCAGGCAGCCCTTAATTGGACTCAGTTGTCCCTAAATGACCTGAGGTAACCCCTTCTCAGCTTATAGGAAAAATGGCCTTTATCATTCTAGGGCTAACATACCTGCCTTCCTCGGACCTAGCGGAGATGCGCGGAAGGGCCAGGGCCTTCTACACTAGCCTCTTCTGCCTGGATCCGACCGAAGCCCCTGCCTGCCAGGTGCTCTGGAACAAACTTCCCACAGTCGGCGTGGGCGACCGGGACCAGCTGGAACTGCCTCTCACTCTGACCGAATTCTCGGGAACCCTCTGCCTCATGCCCCCAAACAAATCCACCCAGCCTGTCTTTGTCACTCAGCAAGTTTGAGAAGGCAGCACAGCAGTCTTTGGGTGGGAGAGAACGTGATGTGATGAAAGCACCATAGATAAATAGAGAATCAGCTCACCCTGGAGCATGTGTGTAATAACATTTGGATTCTGGATCTAAACACTTCTTTAAACATATACAGGGCAACTGTAAGTAAATACAGATGCTTCCATGGTGCAGTCAATTAATGTTTGTCTGTAGAGGCAGCTGCTGGAAGAATTTTGTAGAACATACGCAGAGGCATCTCTCGTTTGTTAGAAAAGGAGAAGCTCAGGAAATAAACTGCTGCTGTACTGGCTTATCGATTTAATGGGACTGCATGAGCTGGGAGAACCCCAACGCTGCTAACCTCATGGAGATCCAAAGTTAGTGTATCGATGAGAATACTGTGTAGGGGAAATCCGGCATTGGCCCAGAAGACAGTTGAAGAATCTAATAGCTCTTCTCCATCTGAATATTACAGTCTTAAACATATCCATACAAACTTGTGGGTTTTAGGGCGAGGAGGAATGATGCCATTTCACTGCCTCTCCCTCCACTTTCTGTCTAATTTTGGTGGATACTTGGGTCACCTCCAGCCCCTGTGTGTCAGTGTGAGTTCAGCCAGAGTAAGAACTGCAGGATTTAGCCCACTGTTATTATCATTCCTTTATCTGTAGCTTGCCAAAGGTCTGGGCCGTGGCTGGCTTATTGCTGCCTTCATTTCACAGTACTTCGTTGCAAGTTCAGGCTGTGGTCTTGAGCACGTGAGTTTCTGGCTCCGTGCAGCATTTGAAGTGGTCTGTCTTGAGTGTGAGGCTCTGCTCTAAAGAACTAATTGCAGGTTCGTTTCATCGCTTTGCACTGAGAAGGAATGACGTGGGAGCTGAAGGAGTGTGTCTGGGCCAGTACACTGGGAGAGACGGTGACCAAGGCTAATAAACCCTAACGTGCTGAGAACTTTCTGCAAGTGGGGAGATTGCAAGGAAAGAATATTTGCTCCTGCTTTTATTCTGTTCAACACTACTAAAAGATTTAATTGTGACTGGATTACGTTGTATGTACAGAGCTTAGAGCCATGGGGCCCAGTCCCTGATTGGGGCCTTGAGGTGCTAGTGCCGTAGAAACAATAAAGAGTTCTTAAGGAAGTAGATGTCAGGCAGATTGTAGGTAACTATATTCCTGTGAACTCCATGAGCTGCTATATAACTGGCCACCTGCAGACGGTGCTGATTTATTCTTTGGTATTCCTCTTAGTTTTTCTCTCCTGCCATTTTCTGGTTTGGAGTTTTATATTCTCAAACTTCAAAAGTGGTTAAGAATATCCCAGTTGCATGTTAAAGCCACTCCCAGCAATGCCTGCTGTTTAACTGAGCGTAGCTGTTGCTGATTTTATCTGGGAAGAAGATGGGTTTTTGCTGGCAAACCAGTCATCTTTGCATTACATTTCAGCATCTTTCTCTTCCATCTCAGAATTTTCTGCCTGGATGATAAACGGAGAGCATCTCTGAACGATTAGAGCCTGCAAATATAGACAAATCCTGTTATCTGTGAGTGGGGTTTCCTGAAGAAAGACACATGGAGGCGCATGTGTGCATATGGTAAAAGACTGCTGAACTCATCCGGTGCAGGATTGACTGACAGCTGTAGCTGAGTGTGCAGCATTCATAGGGTAGCCAGATGTCCAGCTCTTCCCAATCTGGTTTTGCGGGAGACTCCCCATGCTAGATCCTTGGCTCAGCTAAGGCAACTTTGTGCTGCCAGAAAAGTGCCAGGTGACTTTAAAGCTGCCCTGGTCTGGTATAAAGCTGGGATGGCTGCCCTGGGTCCCACCCAGCAATGGAATAGGCTTTTGTCTGGGTAGCCAGTGAATAAAAGAAAGGCCCCACATCTTCAGGATGACAATCTCACTAGAAAATACACCATTCTGTCTGAAAGCAAAGAATCAAATAGTGAGTCAAGCAGCATCTGGAAGGAGCTGGTTATATTGTGAGGGTCGGCAGCTTGATCCTTATTAATTCAAACTGACAAATCCTTTTAATCCACACAGTTTTGCTTTTCCCATTGGGTAATTATGCAGGTTGAAAATTTCCTTGGAGGAAAATAGCTCTGTGAAAGGGTGAGGCCTTTTAACTTCTGACTTACGTCTCTGTCCCTTCAAAGCTCTTGTGTCCAGTTTACTAGATTTAGTGGAAAGGGGATGTTTTATTTGCTCCCAGCCAGATAGTCTAACATGCCTAGTTTAGAGAATGAAACTGGTTTGCGTGGGTTGTCGCCAGCAACCATCATATTAAAAAATCTAATCTTGTTTTGTGTGAAGCAGATAAATGGCATCTGTCATAAATTCTGCATGTCAGGGGGCTGGAATATGAAAACTGCTTCTTGTGGCAAAAGAGATGGACAGATGTGGCCAGGAAAACCATTCACGAAGGACAAATTGATATTAAATTCTCCATTGGAAGGACAAATGTCAGAAGGGAAACAATAATCTTTTCCACCTGAATAAAAAAGTGGGTAATGTAATAACTGAATTTTGCCTTCAGTTAAGTCAATGAAAGTTTTACCAACTCATGTTCTGATCCATAAAGCCACTGCCCTCCCCCAAACCCTGCATTGTGCCCACCTCAACTGGAATGCCTTTAAGAAATCAGCTAATTGGTGATGGCTGGACTAAGGGGTTAGTTGGGTACTTGCTTGAAATGAGCTTTATGCTTGCCCTGTAAATAACTTAATTTCTCCCTGATTTTAGGCAGAGTCACACAGATAATCTTAGTGGAAAGTAAAATCTTGACAAACGATCTTGAGTTCAGAGTATTGGGCGCAAACATGTTTTCTTTCAAAACCAGAGCCTCATGACTTCTCTTCTTTCTACCATTGAACAAACTTTGTAATTATAACCATTGCAATGGATATCCCATTTGTCATGTATCTATTTCATTCCTCCCATGGTCCCCTCAGGATGTCCCAGGATACTTGTAGATCGTGTTCTGCAGGGACACTGTGTTTAACACTGATGGTTCGTGCGCTATGCAAATGAATCCTTTTCCATTGCTGCACTCCAGTAACCATGGAACAGCTGGCAGCGCTTCATGATCTTCCAGGTCAGCGGTTCCTTGGGGGCAGTCAAATTGATTTTCTGCATGTTGGCACATGTGAATCCAGATTGCATCGCGCATTTCCTTGCCTAAGGGTGTGCAGTGCTACCAGGAGTAGAGGATGGAAGAGCTATGCAGTAGCAGCATATGGAGTATCAGAACTGATGCCAGCCTCTAGGGAGCCAGTGTGAACAGTCTGTGCTAATGCACATCACCAGCCCTATTTCATGATCTCTGTATTGCAGCATGCCCTTGCCATCTCTCTCCAGTGTTTCTCTGGACCACAAAGGACTCGGAGACCCTCAAGCTTGCAGTCACCCGTGGTTTATTTACAACATGCACAAGAATCTCTCACCACCATACAGGGCCTTGCCTGGGCCAGTCGTCCCTGGAGCTGCTTGGGGCCAGGGAGACAGGCAACATCTCTGCACTCGCCCCAACTCCTTTCCCTCCTGGCCACTCAAGCCCTCTGGGGCCTGGCTTATAAACCTTGCTGGGCCAGCAGGGCAGCTGCAGCTCATGGCCTAATCACACCCCAGGGAGGCTGCTCAGCCTGTGCCCACGTACAGCTGCCTCCCCTCAGGCAACCAAGCCCCGTGTCCTAAGCTAGCATGGCAGGGGGCTGGCTAGGGGTCACCCCCCAGCACTCTGTCACAATGTCAAATGGTTCAGTTGGGCCTATGTGAGCTGCCCCGTGTTGCTGGGTGTTGTTCAAAGGGCTACCTGTGCACATCAGTCTGATCTGACTGTCTGCTTGCCCATCACTCTGTGTTGCTTTGTAATGGTCTGCAGTAGCAGCATATGGAGTATGTTTCCTACCCCTCTCATCTAAACACTGTGATATTCCGCTCCACGGGGTCTGAGTCTGGAAAACAGCTGGAAAAGCCCCCTTCCGGCCATCACGCTTGCTTTCTGCACCCAGCCAACACTCCCTACAAACCGAATAACACAAGTGAGTCCATTAAACGTGTGACGGTGAATGTAAAAGTGGGAGATGAGAATTCAGTTGGCCATTCTGTGTAAACGACAACATGAAATTTCAACACTTTCCACGGAGAAATGCCAATAGCCCCTCGGCTGTGTACTGTGGTTACCCAGCCCTGAGCCCACATGGAGATCAAACCAGAAAGCCTACTCCGCCCATAAGTCAACAACGCAACAAAGAAGAGAAGGACCCTGAGTCGTTGCCATTTAGTTGTCTGCCCTTTCAGTCTCAGGAAGTCACTTGGCTGGAGCCCATAACAAACATACTGAGCTAGATTCATTCCTTAGAATCGTGCAACCCCTGGTATAACTGAGCATGCGCGACTGGTAGAGCTGAGGGCAGAAGTTGGCCCATTGGTCTCTGAGCTCCTCTTGAGGGGGTGCTATCATTTTCTTTTCCAGCCCAGTTTAGTTCGTCCCTACTCAGAGGTTCAGTAATTCCCTCGCTGCTGTTACTCAGGGTTCATTATACTCAATGGGGTGTGGTGGGTGGCTGTAGCTGATTTAAGCTGGCATGGTCAGTTCTTTCTACCACCTCCCTCTAGTAATTGTACAGCAAGTGAGCTCCTTTCAAGAGGTGAATATAGCTTTGTAGGAGTCAGTCTAAGCAGATATAAACACGAACGATTTACACAACATTTCAGGTGGAACCCCTGCTTGATTCAGTTGAGCTGGTAGAATAATGTGGCTCTAAATTACCTCTGGGATTATTGCCGCAGCCTGCTGCTTTTTTCCTCTCTTTATTAATGTCACTGGCTTTTTAGCCGCATGTGTTGTTCAGTGGCACGTCTCTTAATTCAGTGCTTACTGTTGTTTGTGGTTTTTTAGAAGATGCTGCTCTATTTTCTAGCAGCATTCCCCTGGATTCCCAGCACTGGGGGGAAGATGAGGGTTTTAGACTGACCTCTCACAATAGAGCATTTTCTGTCGAGTTTGCTTTTGGGTGCCCAGGGTTTAGGTTTCAGATTCTGCCTTACTTATGTGGCTCTTAGGAAGTCATTCGGCCTGATTTTCCTCTCCCTTACACTGAGCTAACTCCATTCATTGGTGTGAGGTGAAAAGTAGGCCATTATCCATGCTGTGTTAGGTTCAGTCCACTAGATATTCAACTCCTTTAGTCCATGAAAGCAATTCCATGGGTGGCTTCCACAGAGGCTATTCCTGATCTTGAAGCATAAATCTCCTCTGCCACAAGGAGGCTGTCCATCCAATTAAGCATTCCATGAAGTTCTATATGCAGAGGCCTAGATGCAGCCACTTTGGAGCAAAACCAGCCCTAGATTTTGAGAAACCCTTCACAGCGTAAGATATGTGGGGTCCCAGTGAGACCTCAGTCATCTGTGTAGCGAATTTGTGGGTGGGACAGGGAAACTTGTCAGTTGGTTGGGGAGATGGTTGGTGGGGGTTTGAGGAGGAAGAGTGCTAGCAGCTGGTAGGGGACTGAGGTGCGGGGCCCTCCAGTTCATCTGTGAAGCTGAGGGGATAGCCGTTGTGTCTCAGCTGGTGTAAGAGCATCTTGGTAGGAAGTGCTGACCAAGCACATGTTCTAGGCTGACCTTGCTTTTGGGAATGATGTAAGGAAGGGAAGACTCCAAGTGCACTGCAGGCCATAACTAATGGGCAGTAAATGTCTCGTATACTATTCCCCTGCCTCTGCTGGCAGTAGGGGCTGGCAAAGAGCAACTTTAACAGTAAAAGTATAGGGATGGCTGGGGGTCTCCAGAATAGAGCAGAGAACGGGAAATCAGGTCTCAGAGCTTGGTATAAACAGAGGCTGAGCACTTGCAAAAACTCCTGTTGATTTCAGTGGGAGAGGTGAGCGCTCAGCATGTCTGAAAATTAGGCCCGTAGCTGCTCCATGCCTCAGTTTTCCCATCTGATAAATGGGGGTAATGATATTCCCCTTAACTGCTTCTGAGGGGCATTGTGGAGTGCAAAGTGTTTGAGACGCATGATCCAATCCTCAGATAGAAGCGGGTGGAGCAATGGGAGATATTACTATCATGACAAAAACGCCCTTAAACTTCCATTTCCTTATTTACTCTCCCACTCTGGCTATAGATAGAAACTTCTGCCATTTATGTGCAGCCTTTTGCTCATTCTACCTGATTCAGTTCAGCAGTGCCGTCCTCAATATCCTCCGGCATGTGTTGTTACCAGCATGGATCCATGGCTGCACTGAATGACTCCGGCACGAGGAGCAGGCCGAGAGTAAAGAGAAGGAAAATCCTCTCTTTGCAAACAAATATACTGATAATCAACCGTAAAAACACAGGAAATATGGGGAGATAAATATTCCAGGATAAGAATGATCATGTTAGCACATGTGCAGCGTTTTTGTTTTAAACAACTTTGCCTGAATGCAGTGGCTGCCCTTTAAAGGCTAACTGGTACCGCTGGAACAGCGATTAATTTAAGACCAGAATATGTGCTCAGTGCCCTCTCTAAGCAGACTCTGAATGAGTTTTAAACAACCTTTTAAAAATCCATTCTTCCCTATGGATTTCATGGGATTCTTGATACCAGTGAGTCAAACCAGGAAATGGTAAGGGATTTCAGAGGGGGTGAAATGCATAAAAAGATCAATCTAAACTGAATTCCGCCCAGACCCTGTCAGTATTTGTGGCACATTTCTGGCTTAGTTCAGTTTTCATGGTAGCACTGGTTTTGCAATTGATCTTTTAAATCCCCATGTCATGATATGGATTGCCATGAGTGGCAACTCCTTACTAAATTACCTGCAGATATGTTTTGTCTAGTCCAGAGTTTGTCTTTTCCCCAGACTATAGGAGCAGTTAATATCTGGAAAGGTTAAGCCCTGAACCTGCTATGGGTTCTGTGGATGGTGGACACTATGCCTGAGTGTAGTTCCATTGGTGTCCATGGAATTCAATTCAGCAAGGGACCACCCGCAAGGATCTCATTAGACATTCAGTGCCTTATGTAGGAATGATTCTCTTATCATTAAAATACAAAAAGGGGAGTCAGGACATAGGTTTTTTTCTCCCTGGTCTGCCATAGATTTTCTTCAATATGGTGAACCCAAGCATCCAGAAATCATGAGATTGGCTTAAAAAATCTTGACATTTTAAAAAGGTAATAATAAATTTTGGGTTCTTTTATTTGCTGCCTTGTTTTTTTGAGCCAGTAGGGTTTATGCATTCCAGTTCTTCTGTTCAACATGAAGGATAAACCTTTTTTTTTTTTTTTAAATGAAAACTGAGATTCTCATGTAATCGCAGGACTCCGGGAGCTGGGCTTCAAGAAAAACACCAAATATGACGTAAGAGGCAGAACTCACAGGCATGATCGGGCTCACAAAGAAAGCATCACATCTGGTCTCGCTGCATCCTGTGTGACTCTTTGTGTAGGGCAGTAGAAGTTATCTTTTACTTCAGAGAGGTGGGTTGTGAAGATAAATTAATTAATACTTGTAAAGCCTGTGTAATCCGCTGATACAGATTACTTATTTATTATAATTTTGAAATATTTATATTATAGTAGCGCTCAAAGGCCCCAACCAGGATCACGGCACCATGTGCTGGATTTTATACAAACACAGATAAACAGACAGTGCCTGCAGACACATGCGACTTAATCTTCTAGCTGCCCTGTGAGTAGGAAGGTAAATACCATGAACCCCTCTGTCGTAACTGAGGTGGAGGTTTCAATGGCTTGGTCAAGTCCACCCAGGAAATCATTGACAAGAGGTAACGTTTTCAGATGTGCCAGGTTTTTAAAAACATTTAAGCACCTAAAGATGAAAGTAGTTACCTAGTGGGGTTCTCAGAAGTGTCTATGTGTCTGTCTGCATCTTTAGGTACCTAAATACCTTAACAAATGTGACCCTAAATGATGTGAGAGCCTTAGGGCTTGTCTAGACAAAAAGTTAGTACATGGCAAGCTAGGCCACACACACTAACTGTCCATGTGGCCCCTGCTGCTATGCACTGAAAGTTCCCTAGTGCACGGTGATCTACTCCCGTTTCAAAGTGAGCAGATCAAACACACCTTGGACTACAGTGAATGCACTGTAGTGCCAGGTCCATGTGGACAGTCAGTGTGCAGCACACTAGAAGGCTATAGGTTTACATCCCAGCTGGCTAACGCTTGCTTTTGACAAGCTCTAAATCCCCGTTTTCAAAGTGACCTGGGCACTTAGGAGCTTAAGTCTGATTGCGAGTCAGTGGAACTTAGACTCCTGTGTGCCCAACTCCCTTTTAAAAAGGGAACTTAGGCACCCAAGTGATTTAAGTGCTTGTGACGATGTTACCCCTGGCTTAAATCTCAGCTCCGGAGTTTCTAGCCTCCTTGGCCTCTGGACTGGACCTCTCTCAACCATTTAAGCATGGCTATTTCCTCCCCGAATAGGAGAGTCAGGTTGTGCTTTGTGCTGTTATTAATGGAAGAGTTTATAGCTCCCTTTAGGTGCATTTTCAGTGACACTTATTGCCTGGCGCATCAGAGACTTTATAAAGAGCTCCTGTGATTCCCGTGGAGGTTTGTGAAATCTCTGTTAAATGGGTCACTATGCATCAGGCAACATAAACAAACTCAACGCTGCTTCTTGGAAGCAGTAAGAGAAAAAGCATCACACATGATGCTTATCCATGTGTGAATTGCTCCCTGAAAGACAGCCTTCACAACTCTTAAACGGTCCAATCTGTTCAACTAATATTTTTTTAAAACTCACCGGTCTTTTGGTCCTGGGCTAATAGATTTAGGTCACAACCTGTAAATCAATGTGACTCAGTTGTGTGAATAAATGAGCTCACTTGATCGTGGTTGGAATTTACACTTCCAAAGGTCTTAAGAGGTAATGAATATTCATGGTCTGCCACAAGCTAGGAGATCTGAAATGGAGGCTTAGCTTCCCGCAGACCTGGATCTGTCTCAGCACACATTGTTACAGCAGTGGTGTCTCAGGAGGCTAGAGGATGTCATTGGTAATAATCTTGGTTTTTTAAATGTCACTAGTGGGAATGCAAAAGAGTGTACCTGCTACCTTTGAAAACCAGGTTACACCCTACTGCATTAATGCTGTAAAACAAACTCTCCTGTCAGCAACACTCTCTGACTATAAATGGAGTTGCACAGGTATACACAGAGCAATCTGAGTCTGTAATTTTGTGATTTTTGCTTGAAGCAGACAAAGGGACTCTTTGCCGGAGTTCTTTAGTCAATCCTCTGAAAAGGTTTGACATCAAGGTAGCTGGACAAGAGGAAAGGACATGGATCCATCAGGGCACTCTTAAATGAGAAGGAAGAAAGACTAGAACACACAGGCAAAGTTCTCCTTGGCGAGCTGCCTGCAGTGCCCTGCACGTGCTAGGCTTCAGCTCCAGTGAAAAGTCGGAGGTAATAGGGATAAACAGGAATGTGTCTGGGTGAGCTGTAAAGGGTATTGAGAGCCTGTCATTGCAACTTAAAACATGACCCTCAGAAAGCTGCTACTGATCAACGTTTCCTAGACCGGAAAAAAGAAAAAAAAGAGAACTACATTCTTTGTTATCAAAGCTGAACAGATGATTAATGTGCAAACGCGTTTTAGGCATTTCACCACTATTGCAGTGCTGTAATCCTAGAGTCCCCAGTGCCACAGAGCAGATTAAGGAGCCATGTTACTTTTGTGCTGAAATCAATTTAAAAAAAAATGTGGGAGGATAGTTTCCAAAAGGAGGCCGGGGAAGAGCTCATTTACATCCGCACATTTCAAGGAAGTCGGATGCTGCGTGCTGAACTGTACCTGCTTCAGACAAGTAAACCAGACACTGACGGATAATTTGGATCCTGGGCAGCATGTGTCCAGCTGAAAGAGATAATTAATGGGGAACACGTAGGCCCCAGTTCAGCAAAACATTTGAGCCCACGCTTAAGTCTCAGTGAAGTCTGTGGGACCTAGACCCATGCTTAAAGATAAACGGGTTTAAGTTCTTTGCTGAATAGGAATGGTCATGTTTACAACAGAGCACGCTCCTAAGTCCTTTGCTGAGTTGAAACCTTAACCCTCATGGGAAAAAAACTGCATGATTAAATAGCATCCGATAGAAATTAAATAGGGTTCTATGGAAAATATTTTAAAAATGTACAGAATTTAATACAAAATTATAACTTTTCAGTATTTTTAACCACCGTATAGAATTCCATAGCAGGAATAGGCTTCTTTATTACATTCTAGAAGTTAGTGCATAAAAAACTTACCAATTCTTTTCAGTGCCATAGCGCTTTTCCGTAAGGGAGCCTAATTTGTTACTTGATTCAATTTTATCATCTGTAAGAAGAGTTAAGCAATAAAAGAAGCTGCTGAGGGAGGTTGTAAAATCATCATCATTAAAGAGGTTGAGGGCTGGACTAGATGCTGTCTGTCAGGGATGATGTAGAGATTATATCAGTCTTCTCAAGATGTAGCAGAGGAGACTAGATGATCCAGATATGGTCCTTTGTAGGGGCGATTCTAGGACCATGCCAGGCTAGGAAATAGAATAAGGAGAACCAGACACTACTGTCCCTGGAAACATGGGATTTGATGGTACAAGGTGCTGATCACTCTAGCCCTGAGCCAGCAAAGCACTTAACTGTAAGTAGCTCCACCAACTTCAGTGGGGACTTCTCACACAGCCCTGATTTCAGAAAATCATCCCCGTTCAGCAAATCACGTAAACAGCTTCTTGACGTCAAGCAGATGCTTAAATTCCATGATGGCTTGGGACCAGAGCGCTCAGTACGTTGGAGGGTTGAGCCTTTAAAGCATAGAGCAACCCTGTGAAGAAATGAAGTTGCAGATCAAACTGTTCTAAGATAAAGTGGGCCATATATTTCCCGGCAGGGTTTTTGGTCAACGCTGTGAGATCAGATGCAGCCAACATTCAAACAGAACGTTCAGATGACACATCTGCTCTTGGCACCACCATTACCTGTTCTTTGGCAATGACTTTTGATGCAACAGATGATCTTATTGCTAAAAGGCCATTTTTCATCACTCTGACCCCCAGCCACTAATTTTTCCTGCTAGCAAAGGGCTTTCAAGTATATGGGTAAAACAAATGGGAATATAGAGATAAGAGAAGAAAGACAACTTTTTTGAATTACTTTGAAGGGCTAAATTGCCTTTTTACTGTAACAAGGACCCTTTAAAATCCTCTTTAATCTTCTGGCAAAGACAGCAATGTGAGAGCTCTTGCTGGCACCACACTGCAAAACAAAAGATGTAAAAAAACCAAACAACCTTTGATGCAAGTCCCCTTCATTTATATACCGGAATTAAATCTGATCTATTAAAATAATATTATCACAGAAAAGATGCTTTTGTCTGTCCCTGTTCTCTTGCATTGAGCACATAGCATCTAATATAACCTTTCCATATACTTCATGATTTCTTAATAGCTGCGTTCTTATAAGTCAATGGGCAATCTGTGTAATCAAAATACCAAGCAAATGATTTACCCTGAGAGTGGCATGCAATTCTAGGATGGCTGTTGCTCACCTAAATCCAAAGATAGGATGAACTTCATTGCTCTGGCAGTATTTTAACTACAAATATTACAATACCATTTACTCAGTCCTTTTTGCAGTGATGGCTGGAGAAGACTTAGTGAGTTTTGAGGGGAAATGCTGAATATCATCTCCAAGAAATAAATTCAGAGTCTCAGATCACCCCTGTACTTTTCAAATGTTCCTTTTAGGCAAACGCTTGTCTCTGAAATAGCAGAAGTTCTAAGGAGGTGTTTGTGCACCTTATTTTTGCAGTTCTTGTGAATGTAAATTCCTCCTCTTGCTTTAACATTCATATACATCATGAGTAAAATCTTTCTCCCACCGAAGTCAATCGCGGAACTCCCATCACTTCAATGGAGCCAGAATTTCACCCAATGAGAATAATAGATAACCATGGAATTGAGCTCTGATGTAAATGGACATAACTTCACTGAAGCCAGCTGAATCGGACCCGCGGACATTCAGGTTGAATTCGTAGAACCTTAGAATCACAGAAGTGTAGGGCGAGAAGGTCCCTTTAGAAGTCATCTAGTCCAGACCCTTATGCAGAGATAGGACAAGGTAAACTAGACCATCCCTGACAGGCATTTCTCTTGCCTGTTCTTATAAACCTCCAGTGATGGTAATTCCCATCATTAGGTTAGGTATTAGGAACATTTTTCTAACTCTGATGGTAGTTAAGCACTGGAGTGGAATTCCAAGGGAGACTGTGGAAACCGCACCATTGGAGGTTTTTAAGAACAGGTTGGACAAACACTTGTCAGGGGTGATCTGGGTTTACTTGATCCTGTCTCAGCACAGGAGGCTGAATGTGATAGCCTCTCGAGGTCCCTTCCAGCCCTACATTTCTATTATTCTATGAAAAATCGTATTGAAATCAAACTAATTCCTGTAACTGAAACTATTATCTCTGTGGATCAGGAACAGAGGGACGCATGTAAAAAAGTGGGTTAAATTAGGATACATTAACAGTAAACAGAAGTCTACCAATACATTGTGATTATTTGTTGCAATGACGCATTACTCAGTAGAAAACAGCAGCTGTTATGAGAAGTGTCAGGTCCTCCGCTTGTCACGAGATCTGCCTAGTTACCTACAAATATTCAGCGGTAATCTCATGACCCTCGCTGTCTTTTTAAATA
The DNA here is from genome assembly GCA_007922155.1 of Mesoclemmys tuberculata. Classification (NCBI taxonomy): domain Eukaryota; kingdom Metazoa; phylum Chordata; order Testudines; family Chelidae; genus Mesoclemmys; species Mesoclemmys tuberculata. The sequence goes on from ML675637.1 coordinate 15,254,720, forward strand.
GCCTTTCCCATATGCACATTTTCCCACTCGTTTCCGAACCAAAAATAGAGTGTTTTTGAAGCTAGCGTTTGAGGTGTTGCATCTCATTGCCTATTCTTTATGACAAGACCTTGCCAAAATAACTGATTGAGGTGTGCAGCTAATTTACACATCAATGAGGGCATTCAAAAGATGGGTGTTTTCAAGATACTTTCCTGATTTTAGAAAACAAAGCTTTGAACGGTATTTTCTGCTAAAGATTCATAATATTTGTGACAGCCAATGACTCCATCCCGCAGTCCTTAATCCGTGTCTGTCTATGTACTCAGAGGGCCTACGTTTCCACAGCCTCTTGGGCCCACAGCCTCAAAAGGAATCCTAGCTTCCATTGAAATCAATCGGAGCCTGAGTCCCTCAAAAGACATGAATGGGCCAGCTCCTCAGTGGATATAAATTGGGGTCGCTCCACTGAAGTCAGTGAATTACACCATTTTACATCTGCAGAGGATCTAACCCTAATGAAATTGTCCTAACTAGACCCTTGTGAGGTAAGGAAGTCTTATCTCTGTATTACAGATGAGAGACTGACACACACAGCGATTTAGGATAGATTTTGAAAGGTATGTAGGCATTGCTGTCCTCACTTTCACAACGCCTGCCTGACTGAAGAGCCTAGATCTCATTTTCAAGAGGGATTTAGGCACTTGGGAGTCTAAATCCCATTAACTGTCAATGGGATCTGGGCTCCTAAATGCCTAAATCTCTTTTGAAAATAAGATTTAGGGTCCTTAATCAGGCAGGTGTTGCAGCACTGAGTGCCACTATATCTAAATATCTTTTAAAATCTGGGCCTTAGGCACTTGCTTAAGGGAGCCTGTGGCTAAACTAGGGCGAGGACCCAGATCACTGGAGTCCCAGAGCAGCATCTCGGCAACAAGACCATCCTTCCTCACGGCAGAATCAGAGGGAGTTCTGCCTGAGTGAGGACTCCATCCCATGCATCCACCAGCTATTGTTTCCCTTTGTCTGAGAATTCCAGGACTCGGGAATGGTGTGGGGGCTGCTGAAGGATTGGACACAGAGAGGCTCTGAAGTCTCTCTGAGGGGAGAGAGGTTCCTTCCCCTCATCCCAACGGGCAAAGAAGTCAAGGTACCTGGTTTGCTGTAGGGAGGAGCAAAGGCTTACTTCCACATCAGTAGCTGGGCAGTTTTCATCTTTGGAGAAAGTGAGTAATTGCCCAGTGCATCTTTACCTAGAAAGTTTAGTAGTAGATGGAACAGCTGAATCTTGGGGACCATGCATACCCCCGTTTGTCAGATCAGTGTGTTTGTTAGTATGTAAATAGGGATTTCATTTCTTTCTGTGGCAGATGTGTAACGATAGTTACAAGGTTAGGTCCTGAACATGTACCTGTGTGTTGTGTCCCTTTGCTAAGCCCGTGCTCTCTGTTTACATACCCTTAGTATTACTGAGACGGCAAGCAGCCCGTAGCTTGCAACAACAAAAACCGGTGGGAAGGGGGCTCATTATAAACGACATGACCGCACAATTGCTGCGTTGGCCTGTAAAGCTGACACACAATCAAGGATTTCACACAGTCTATTGTAATGGACTTTAAAATGATTAGGTCAAGGAGGCAAAAGTCAGTCCCAAACCCAGCATGTAGCTAGATCTGGATCTCCTTCTTTCTTTGGTTTTTCTATGTGGCTTGAGTATGGGCAACTGAAGCTGGATTTGCCCAAGAGTCAAGCCTTTATTTAGCCGTGGATAAGTAGAGTGTGGACAGCAGCAGTGCAGACTTCATGCATGCTACCTTACCAGTGCACTCTGTCCTCCCGTCTGCTTCAAGGGTGAGCAGGGATTTCAGTCTTCATGGTTCATTCAATCCTTGTCCTCTGGCCTGAGAATATCAATGACAGAGGTTATTTCTGCATGTGCAAAGTAGAGCTGGTGGGAAAAATATGTTTTGGAGAGGATGGGGGGGGGTTGGTGGAACTTTTTACCCAAAAAAATTATTTTTGGAGGGTGTTTTCGTTTTGTGAAAGTTTGATAAAAAATTTAATCAAAATCACAAACTTTGAACATTTTTCACCGGCTGTAGTGCAAACCCATCCCATGCAATTCAGACTAATACTCCTGACTAACTCCATGTCCATTGCCAGTGCAATGCTTTTGGTGACGTGTAGGAGTGGGTGAACCTCAGGGAGCCTGTGGTTCTGTGAGCCACTTGCATTATTTTTTGGGTTTATAAAACTAATTCAAATTGGTGAAGCTCTTTTCCTGTCAATTATGTTCTCTGAGGTGTAGTTTGGTGTGTGTGGGGGGGTGGTTTTGGGTTTTTTCTACCTGAAGAGATAGACTCATAGACTCATAGGTCAGAAGGGACCAATAT
>ML675637.1:15262091-15401308 GCA_007922155.1 Mesoclemmys tuberculata
ATTGACCTCCATGTCCTTAACTACTTTCTCCCTTAAAATTTTTTCCATGAAGATAGCCAACCCAAATGGGTACACTCTATATGCCATGTTTATTTCTTCAATGGGATTATATCATCTGAAGGGCTGGCCCATAATTTCCAAGTACATTCAGAATCAGGCAGAATGGGTTCACCCATCCCTGGGCTGGATTTGAAGTAGATATCTTGAGACCGCTTCTTTGGACAACAGGCTCTAGAGTCTTCCATTAAGTCACCTGATGAGTCATGGTTTCTTCCTTGACGCCTCCATTCCTCTCACTGAAGCGGGTTGAATAATTCACAATGGTTCATTTGTCTGATGATTTTTCACTTCATTTTCTGTTCTCAATTTGTCAGTGAACAGGACTCATGCTGGTTTCACACTGGTTTAACTGAGCTGACTACAGTAATGTAACTCTTTGTTTTCACAGCTCTAGGGAGGAGAATTAGGCTCCTGGGGTCTAAATGCTGCTGTCCTCCCTTACACTGCCAGTTCAGAAAAGGAAAAGACGTTCTGTTTCTTTCTATTCTCTCATTTGAAATCCTTTTGCACAAGTTGCTCTCTGAGGCTATGTCTATGCCGGCAGTGCAGGATTGATTTTGTGGGTTCGATTGAGTGGCGGTAAAGACTCACTCAATTGAACCCAGAAGTCAACTCCGTAAATCCACCCTGGGATGACGGGAGGGCATTTCCCGTTGGTGCAGAGCAGTGGAGACACCGCAGTAAGTAGATGGTAGGAAGTCAACAGGAGATACGCAAGTTACCGAACGTAGCTTGCATATCTCCCATCGACTGCTACCAAAATCTGCAGCCAGTGTAGACCAGGCCTGAGAGTGAGCTTTGGAAAAGAGTTAAAATTATTGGGAGGAGGAGGCTACAATGGGAGCAGGGTTAGGCCAGTGCTGAGTGCTTTTGAAAATCTTTAAGGAAAAAAATGGGGGAGAGGGAGGAAATTCTTATTGGCCAAAAGCAGGAGGAAGTATATAAGTAAACTGAAGGCTTATATCTTTGTCCACAGAAGGCTCATCTGGCACCCCACACCCAAATGCAGGCAGTGTCTTTCTGTATCTCTGCTCAGCATCCAGTCTTTAAGTTCTGACTTCCCTGATGTTTTCAAATAAGAAAACGAGGCTGAGGAGGTGCGGTGGGGTGTATGTATGTGTGGTTTTAAATCTTATGCTGAAAACGAGCCTCGGTCCTGTCTGCTAAAATCCCAGAAGCTGCATATTTGGTTTGTGTTGATGTAAAACAGATTAGGGGGATCTGACTGTGGCATTCTGAAAAACGTTCGGAACCCAAATAAGGGAAAAGAGGGGACTTAATGACCCAGTGGAAAAACAGCAGGAAAAACAAGCGGTTCCCCTTGTGAATGTTATTAGCTGAGCAAATTCTATTTGGGATTTTTTTATTCCCCTCGATTTGTCCTTGAAGGGCCTGACTCTGGTCTCACATTGGTATAACGTTGGTGTAACTGCATCAGCTTCAGTGAGGTCATAACTGACTTCCACCAGTGTATGCGAGATCAGAATCAGGCTCGGAGTATTTTTGCTACAATGAAAAGAGCGATGCAAGTAGTGCTTAAAATTCCAGAGCCCTATTCCCAAAGCAATTACATAACTTCTATACAGAAGAAAACAGGAGATGATTAAAACTACTTTATAAAGGCTCTTGCATTAGCCAGTCGAATAGCAAGACTCTGGCCAAATTCTCTGCCCAACCAAAGATTCTCCTCCCTGCTCTGCACCAGAGTGGAAGGAGATGGAAACTGGCCCTCTCTCCTCTGCCAAAGATTACCCTGATGTGGGGGAGTCTCCGGTTAGTGTAGACCCGGTACCTCCAGCTCCCGTGCCATCTCTCTCCCCAAGTCCTGGTGTTAGCTGTGTTAGACGTAAGAAAGGGCCTGGCTGGAGAGGGCTGCGCGGGGGAACCCTTGCCAACCGGTGTGGTTTAGACCCAAGCTTAATCCTCTACAATCCCTTGAAGCCTCATGTCCTCCCCGATGCATTTAGGGTGTGCTGGTTCTGCGGGAGTTAAGGCCGGCCAGGGAAGAAGCAGAGCTCAGGGAGCCCATGACATCTTCCCATACAAACAAGGAGGGAGTCTCCTCCTCAGCATTCTCTTACCCAGGCTCCAGCCAGACACCGTTAAACACCTGCGTGTTTGGACTAGGCGGTGGGTGGCGGGCTGCTTTCAGACCACAGTGATGGGAGACGGCGGTGGCCATGCCCTTCACACTGACCCTTCTCAAGACACATCCCTTTCTCCTGCTCTGTCCCCTTGCAGGTGGACCATGTGCTCCTGTGCTGTTGCACTGTCATTTCTGGTGGCAGATTTTGGATGCACCGATTGCTGTGCCCGCTGGCTTTGCGTGCATATTTCCACTCTTTTTCTGGCAGGCCAGAGTTTCATCCATTTTTATTTATGAAGTGAAAATACAGGCACATTAAACATTGCTGCTAAGATAAGAAGCAGCATTGGTAGTGTTTCCTTAATCAACACTTTATCTCTATGTTCTCTAGTGTAAATTTTGCCCTTTCAAAGAGAAGGAGTAATTGATGTACTGTGGCTTTATCGCTTGGGCTACAATAGCTTCAGGTATATATCAAGCACTGAGATTGTGTGCCCACCTTTGGAAGTGTTTACATATTGGGTGGGAAAGCAGAATGTGTATCATTATATGCTGAGATTCTCTGATGAGAGGCATTATAAAATCTGAGTGCAAAGCATTATTGTTGGTGTTTATTACTATCTCATGGTTCCACTGAATATTTCCTTTTCTCCAGGATCTTATGTTGTGCCCATCATTGTACTGTCTGGATAAGCCATGTCCTGTACATGTCCTGGTTTCACAGAATTTAAGGCCAGAAGGGACTGTTAGATTATGTGATCTGACCTCTTGCCTATCACAGGCAATTCATTTCCAACCAGATATAGAACTTGGTGATATGTTTTTGGTAAATTTGCAGGAAGATACTGTTTTGGGTGACCCAAAGCATTTGGAAATTTGGGACAATTTTTTTTCTTCAGTTTTTGGTTTTGGCAAGGAAAAAAAAGAAAACATTAACTAGAAACTAATTTGTTTAGTTTTATTTTTCATTTCGACCATCAAACCAAAAAAAAAAAATCAATTATTCTCTTAGCTCTATCCAGATACCCTTGTATTACACCCAGAGACTTTAGCTAGGCTAAAGCATTTCAGTCTTTAGTATCCTAAACTTCTGCAGACAGAGAACAGGAGGGGGGCAAGGCCCCCAGTGTCTAAAGCTTGTGCCTCAGTGGCAAGGAGTTGATTAGGTGAGATATGCCCAGCTGACCCCAGCAGCTGACCCCCACTTTGTTTCAGAAGAAGGCAAAAAGAAACCCAAGTTCCAACCAGGCTGAACTGGGGGAAATTGCTTCCCACCCCTAAATCTGGACATTTGTTTGTCTGTCTTACTTCTGGACTTAGTAAGGGCCTACATCCAGACCAACACAGAGCACCTGCAGAAGACACCCCACTCCGAGTGCATAATACAGGGGCTTAGCATCTCTGTGGGTGTTGACCCAAGGATTTGGACCTTTTATTTAGGAATGTGGAATTAACTCCACATGGGGTCTGGTCCTACACGGTACTGAGAGGTATCTGAAGGCAGTGGGAGTTGAGCATGTCCAGCACCTCACAGGATCAGGCCCTCAGAGACTGTTTCATGAGCCTGACAGCACGTGGCACTGATGTGATCTGCGGTGAGAGCTGTCGTGTCTCGGGCTGTGTTATATCAGCCCCCTGCTATCATCTGGCTGTTACTATGCTGTGTCAGTATGGAATAGGATCAGTGTTCTGCATTGCCGACGGGGTTTCTGAACCACAATAGAAATGACTGCATGCTTCAGGGGTGCTTCTTATGCGTGGGAAGGACTGGAGACATGCAAAGCTGAGCAGTCCTGTCTCTTCTACCATGAATGAGAGTTCGGATATGTGGTTACTCAATGTATCCTGCGCAGAGCTTAAGGTTCCCCGTTAGCCATGTGCAGCCTTGACATCGGCGGGTGCACCTCCTTCTGACTTCAGAGGGACACACACTGACTTACTCCAGAACTGAATTTGTCTGCTACGGTTGAAAAGCAGCTGTGCCTATGAACCTGAGTAGTGATTGAATCAATACCTAAGGACCAACAGCAAGAATGAGCCAAGGACAGCTAAGGATTGTCTTGGGTTGGAGATAAGAGCAAAGATTTTAGTGTTTGGGTTGGAATATAAAGATAGCATGTCACCCTTTTATGCCCCTTGTTGGAAAAGTAGAAGATAATTGGGCCTGAGACACAGCAGGGGTTTTCTAGGGTGTCTTTCAGATGAGGTGATGGCTAATAATTATATGAAAGAGCTGCAGCGTGTCTACCTTTATTATCCAGCACAGCACACACATTGCTACTACTAGCAGGAAAACGACAGAGTGCTAGCAAAAAGCTTTGATTATAGGGTTGAAAGAATTTTTTTCCCTATTTTGTTTTCTCCTTCCCCCCCCTTAACTTGCTATTTATCATCTCTTGCATTTGACACAGGGGTGTGAATTGTGCTACAGTGTTTCAGCCTGCAAAACAAGTGAATAATTTGGAAAGATGTGTGTGTATCAGCACATCCTTCTAAGGGGATCCATCTGTGTTGTGTGTGTATATATACAGCAGGAGACCCTGCATTTGCAAGGAGAGGGTCTGGATCCTTTAACACGGCTCGTCCATCTCCAACTTTGTGATTCTCTGATCTCTCTAATCTGCCTACCTCTGCGTGTATCTCCAGAGTAAACTGACAGTCAGCATCTCTGCTCTGTTATATAAGGTAGTTTAAAAGCATCAGAGTTTATATCCTTTTATTTATTTATTTTTTTAACTTCAAGCCTCGCTCTTGCAGGTGGTTCACAAGTACCTTATAAACTTGTTTTTGTAACTTAACAAAGTGACCCTACCTGCTGCAGATGGAAGTATTCATCACGGTCTAATTATATCGCGTTCCCTGGTGGTTTATAATAATACAGCTGTGGTCTTGTACAGTGCCTTTCATCCAAGGCAGTAAAAGTGCTGTAGTGGGAGGGACGGGAGGGAGCAGATAGGACAGAAAAAAGCATTGGAAATTATGGGTTCTAGTCCCATGGTTGCCGCTGGCTTATGTGTTAACCTTTCAGGGCCTCAGTTTCCCTCTCTGCGAGATAGGCATAAAAATAATTTTTTACCTCACAGAGGGGTAGTGACGCTGAAGGGATGTTATAAGATGCTCAGAAGAAATTGTTATTTCCACTGTTGTACAGCACACGGTAATTATAAACATTTGGGTTCTTGTTTTGGGATTCCAGCTTGAGGCAGCTATGTAAGTCAAAGGGAGCGGTGCTGCTCCATATAGCTGAAAATTGGGCCCTACGAATCAACTAAGATTTTCAGACGTGACGAGATTTGGGGTGCCTGAGCTGAAACCCCGTAAAAGCGGCGTCACTTTGAAAAAATGGCCAAGCACGCATCCTCTGGGAATCATACCTTAATATGCCTCTGGTTGGGTCCCTCCCAATATTGTAGGATACTAAATCACTAGCCACTTCTGGAAATCTTGGCCGTGGTGGCAGCTGAAGTTAGAAGCCACTCCTGAAATACTGGGCACTATTCTCCCTTTGTATCCACTTCTTCGAGAGCAGGATTTGGCCCAGTTTATTGAGCCTGGGAAATCAACCCTGAATATGAATCTAAGTCGAATTTTCACAATTATTCAGGTGAATTGGGAGCCCATTTGAAAATCAGTGGGACCTGTGGGGTAGATTGTCAAAGGTACCAGTGGCCATTAGGGGCGCACGGATAGGCATATAAGTCACTTGGGCACTTTGGAAAATTCCACCTCAAAGCATTAGTTCAATCAATATCTAAGGACCAAAAGTAAGAGTGATAATAGGAGAGCCAAGGATCTTGGTGGCTTCCAGACAAGTTCTCATAGGATAATTCCCATAGAGAATTGAGACTTTGGGGCCAGAAGTCATCCGCACATGCCGTGTTCAGGGGACTTTATTCTCTCAGGGTTAGAAGGTGGCCCGCTCTCCAAGGTTCATCATCAGAGAAATCCAAATCAGACATGAGGAGGTGGTCAGACCTGGCAGGATGCATGGCATGAATTGTTCATACATATAAGGGCACAGGACAACTTCGACTTTGATAAGATCATAGGTCCTCATGCATAAATGCGCTGTGTTCATCAACATGGCAGTGGCTTCTCTGCGCATAATTGCCGTGGGTAGTTTGGCAGCTTCTTACCTTCCCGTTCTTTCTGATTCTGAATTTCGGCTGCCGTGAAATCATGCAGGTGTTAATAATGTGCTGATGTGTCAAATAGCATTTCTCTGGGGTTGCCATATGCTGAGAAGAGGAAGCCCAGAAATGGGACTGCAGATGGCCTGAAGTCAATTAACTCTGCGGGATTATGGGTCTGTGGGAGAGTCCCTGGAACTAGGGGTTGAGTGGGGCACTTCTGTCAACAAGACATGGATGGATGACAAGATCCAGTTGCTCAAATCAGTGCCCTGGGATAGCAGTATCGGGGAAACTTAGACCCAAGAGGAGAATGTGATTTTTTGCATTTTCTTCATGTTCAAACATTTTCAATGTTTGCCCTGGAAAAGCAGAAGGAGATGGTGCATGGGTTTTCTTCGAAGTGTAGAAAATGTGCAAGAAGCTTTTGGGTAAAGAGTTTCCAAGGATCTCTAGACTGGTTATTCTTGGCTGAATTCGCAGCTACGCAGGTTCCACCTGATCAGAAGGTTTTTTGTTTTGTTTTTGTTCTGGCTCCATGATAGGCAAGTGTCAGCCATGGCCAGTCCATTGTTTGAGGAGCAGATTTTGTCTTAGGTAAATGTCCCATTTTGGATGGTCCCTGCCTCCTGGTCCATCCTCATGCTGAACCAATCCCCCCTTTTAAATGCAGTGAACAGGGAGATAGAGCATGTGAGGTTTCCATGGAAAGGGGCTGTCTCCTACTAGTTAATGAAGTGTGGGTCTTCGATAAAGTAAGGTCATTACCAATCCCCTCCTCAAAAATCCCGAGCCAATAACCAGCCATTTGGTCAGTTGAAAGGAAAAATTACCTTTTTTTTTTCTTTTGCCTTTCCTTCTTTTTCCCTGCATTGTATATTTTTAGAAGCGCTCTGTCACTGTGTGTCTGTTGTTAAGGCTGTCTTTGTTGCAGAAAACGAGAGCGTGCCAGACAGGTACAAATCAGCCAGGCTTGGCATTTCTAATAGCTTTTATATAACACTGCGTAATACACTCCGTTCTTTTTGTAAGTCAAAGAGACCTGCCGGACGCCTGCTGCGGTTGTGCTGCTTACTGTGGGATAAGATGTTTTTTTCGGGTGAGACTCTTTTCATTCTGGCAGTTAAACTGAGTTCATTTGAAGCTAGAAGTAGGGACTGAAAAGCATTTGCTTGGTTTTTGGAGGCTCTTGAAATACAGCATTTGCCATATAGACTTAGTCTATTTTAGGTATATGTGTGATCCCCATCACTGTAGTATCCGAGTGCCTCCCTCTCTTTAATACACTTATTCTCACAACTGCCATGCATTGTACAGTTGGAGAGCGGAGATTCAGAGAGACCAAATGATTTGCCCAGGGTCACACAGGAAGTCTGTGTCAGAGCAAGGAATTGAAGCCAGGTGTCCCGAATCCCAAGCTAGACCCTGATTCACTGTTCTTCCTTTCTTAACTGAGCGCTTACAAGGCTGACAGGCTTGATATTTGACCTGTTTTAGCAAGTCTATTGCATTCACATTTAAAATATCCTAACCTGGGTAAGAATTTGGAGCCTGATGCTGCATGTCTTTATTCCCTTTTTCCTTAGTAACGCTGATTTCATGGCATGGGTCAGTAATTCCAGTTAGGGTGAGTTATGGCCTGTTGTCTCAGAACCGGATTTTTCACTTTTCGCTGGCATTTCCATGTGGTGCGCTGCAGTTTGAGAGCTTTGCTCAAGTCGGGATGGTGGGATATAGTCTGTGGAGTATGTCAGCTCGGGAGTGAATGTCCTAAACAAGGGCGGGCAAACGAATTTTGGAAGATAATCACCCACCTGCCTATCACCTGCCCCTGCTCCTTTCCCCAGTTCTAGATCCAAAGTCAAATCAAATAAGTAAGGTTATGAAATACTGAAATAAGGCTACCCCTTCCCCCCATTTTCCCTCACTTTTCACCTTCCACACTCTGACCGGTATCCTTGTCCACCCTGCTAAAACACTCCCCCAAAAGACTGTTTGTTTTGATGTCTCCCGTTGGAACGAGGAAGAGAAATGCTACTAGAAATCCTATTCCTGTGAAATTTCCAGCCCATTGTTACAAATTCAAGAAGTCTGGATATTTCAAATAGGAAACCAGATACAGAGAAACTTATCTGCTAAGCCTGTGCTAGTGCAGGTGAGATCTGAGTTTGGTTTACATTACTGCATCTTTTATAAAGAACCCCTCACGCTGCAATTTGGGGATTCTGTCACTCTCTCCAGTACATGAAACTTTCTGGCATTATGTAACTCAGCCAGTGGTTGCTTTCCATTATGAATTCCTTGTGGTATTGCTGTATCTTGAATAATTAAGGAGTGAGAGCCAGGGACAGTAAGCTGATGAACCAGATTTGCAAACTTCTGCCGATGAGCAGTCGCTGTACTCAGAATGACATCAGGGAGGCAGGGCGGAATGGGGAGAGATGCTCTTTGGAGAACAAGATCAGTTGATATTCTTTTCCAGGTTGACAATTGGTTTTCGGAGCAATGGTTGCTCTGGTGTTCTAGCTTTTGAAATAGAGATCAGGCTGTCTCTGGTATAAAAGTGACAGTCGTTCCGAACACAGGAGCACTTCAAAGGTCATTGGGCGATTTATTCTACGCTTCCTGAGAACAGGGTCCAAGGAGCCCTAATGTTCTCCAAGTGCTGTCACCGAAGCATATGAGCATCTAGCAAACGTTGATGGATTTACCCTCACAACACTCGTGTGAGGCAGGCAGATCCTATTATTTGCATTTCACAGATGGGGAACAGAGGCACAGAGAGATTGAGGCATATTCTGCCCACCCCTTTTACTCAAGGCAAATGACACCTTAGTACACGAGCAGCTCTGTTGAGTTTGACGGCTCTCTTGGTGCAGCAAAGTACTACTTCACGTGAGCGAGGCTGGAGGACCTAGCCCTCCACAACTCGCCCATGTCCCTCTTGGTCTTCTCTTCTCTAGACTCAAAATCCCCAGTTTTTTCAATCTTCCCTCATAGGTCATGTTTTCTAGACCTTTAATCATTTTCGTTGCTCTTCTCTGGACTTCCTCCAGTTTGCCCACATCTTTCCTGAAATGTGGCACCCAGGACTAGACACAATACTCTAGTTGAGGCTGAATCAGCGCAGAGAGCGGAAGAATTACTTCTTGTGTCTTGCTTCCAACGCTCCTACAAATACATCCCAGAATTATGTTTGCTTTTTTTGCAGTACAAAAAATGTTGACTCGTATTTAGCTTGTGATTCATTGTGACCCCCAGATCCCTTTCCATGTTACTCCTTCCTAGGCAGTCTCTTCCCATTTTGTATGTGTGCAGCTGGTTGTTCCTTTCTAAGTAGAGTACTTCACATTTGTAGATATTGAATTTAACCCTATTTACTTCAGATCTTTTCTCCAGTTTGTCCAGATCGTATTGAATTTTAATCCTATTTCTCCATAGGAATTTCTCTATGCCCTTATCTAAATCATTGATGAAGATATTGAACAGAACTGGATCCAGAACTGATCCCTGCAGGACCCCCCTTTATATGCCCTTCCAGCTTGACTGTGAATGAGTGATGACTACCTCTGAGAACGGTTTTCCAACCAGTTATGCAGCCACCTTATAGTAGCTCCAGCTAGGCTGGATTTCCCTAGTTTGTGTATGAGAAGGTCATGAGAGACAGTATCAAAAGCCCTACTAAGGTGAAGATATACCACATCTATGCTTTCCCCCTCCCCTCATCCACAAGGCTTATTGCCCTGTCAAAGAAAGCTATTAGGTTTTGACACGATTTGTTCTTGACAAATCCGTGCTGACCGTTACTTAGCCCCTGATTATCTTCTAGGTATTTGCAAATAGATTGCTTAATTATTTGCTCTATTATCATACGAGGGGATTTCATAACTTTACACACAATGTTCCTAGGTAGGTTTCATCATGATATTGAGCAGTGAGTTATTAGTTTTCAAATGATACCTCACAAGGCATATTTTGGACCAAGATTATTACAATAGTATGTAGGGTGTGAATACTGGGGGTGCATTCCATCATAGCCACCTACTGATAGGGTCCCTACCTTGCCTGTTTAGTGAAATGTGAAATAAAAAGAGTCTTCATTTCTCTTTAGCTTTCTTATTGTGCCTCTTGCTTTCTTGCATTGTATTCAGTTCTTTTCTTCTATGCTGGGAGTTTACAGATGATAATGGGGTGTGTAACTGAATCTGTTCACACAGATGAAATTGAGCTGTCAACCAAATAAAGTCTGAGGGAGGGAGATGTGCATTACATTTTGTAAATAATCTCATCAGCCCTGTCATAGGTAGTGCAAGTGGCAGGTGACCTCTGTGATGCTGACTAGGGCTGAAATTTTTAAAGGAGCCTAGCAGGCTTGAAAAATCCCAATCCAGATGCCTGAAATTTGGGGTCATTTAGATATTAGATGATGCTGATGTCCTCTGAGCCTTTCACTTTGTTCCAAAATCAAACCTATTATTACAATTGAGTATTTAATTCAGGGACTAAACACTAGATTAAACTGGTGACATGAGCTAACTAAATATGTACTGCAAATTAATTCACCTACTTTTGTAAAAACAACGAGAGTCCTGTAGCACTTTGAAGACTAACAAATTTTATTTCTACAGGCGTAAGTTTCGTGGGCTGCAATTGGTTAATTGTTAGTCTTTAAAGTGCTACAGGACTCTCGTTGTTTTTGCTGTATACAGATTAACCCGGCTACCCCTCTGGAACTTTTCACCCAATTTTGTGTTACCATTCGTGTAACTATATGGTACAATAACTCTACTGGAAATTATGGTAAGTGTAAAGTAACTTACATCCCTATTGCTGTCTTGTCTCCTGAGAGCCATGCAGATAACTAACATCAGCCACTGTGTCCATGGTAATTAGTATAACAGGTAACCTTTGTTTTCTTGTGGGCAGAAGCAGTTAGAGGTATTTTTGCTGCCCCCACATCCTGTGTTGTGTTGTTAAATGCAGCTGGGACCTTGTAATCCATTGTGAGTGCAAATCTCCTGTGATATCTGCACTCTCTAGATGTAGGTTGTAATTCCCACAAGGCATTTTTATGGTGGAGGAAGATAGATACGTGCTCGGTGTGTAGCAGTAAAAAGGAAGTCAGCAGCAGCTCTGAATGCTTGAGAGATGCTGAGTGCCATCGGAAGTCTGGTGAATGCACAGTAATCAACCTTTGCTGTTTAGAAATTTCACGGGAGATCAATAAAATGTCAGAAGCTTTTAAATTGATAGCTGTGAAAAGGAATACATGCTGTGAATTGAAGGGCCAAACAGGTATTGTAATTAGCTATTTTAATTCTTAAAGAGTAGTGCCAGGTTAAAAATAATGTTATAGCATATGTCTTTAACTGTTGTGACAGAGATAAAGATACTATTGGTTCTTGGTAAGCTCAGTTTAGTTTCCTCCTCCTCTTGTAATAGGTGCTTAAGGAAAGGGTTATAAACAGACTGCTTGGGAGACAGAAGAGGTTATGGTCCAGTTGGGCTCTATACCCAGGATATTAAATTTATTGGTTGGTTGGTTTGTATTATACCACATTATACTATGATACCACAGCACCTAACATATTAAACCATGAGAGCCTGAGTCTTCTCTCGTTTACAGTGGTGTAAATGAGGAGTAACTCCACTGATTTACCATTTCTTCTGTCTTCTTGCTTTTTTCAAGGTGGGTGGTGAAAACAGACTTGTCAGTTTCACAATCAGTTATGGTCAGTTTATAGTTAATTTTGTGAATGGGCCTCACATGCCCTGGGCCCGGTGCTACAATGATTGCAGGGAACCTGTAATTGTTGGAAGAACCAAATGGCCATTTCCATTGTAATTCTGTTTTATTTTAAAGTTAAAGGAAACAACATCAACACCATTAACAGAGAGGACACGTTTATTCGGTTCGAAGCAGAAAATCTGAAAAGCAAATGAGAGTCGCAGTGAAACATCCTTGGTGTAAACCAGGAGGAAAGGCAGCAAGGGAAATGTGCAAGACCACAGCATCTTCCTTTTGAAACTCTTTGTTATAGCGCATGTTTGCACGCATCCATCCCTAACCCCTGCAAACACCATGTCCACACGTGAAAGCATGAACACATGCAACCCCATGTGTGTATGATGGCCACTATCTTGGCTGACACTGAGAAATGAACCGGGGACCTCCAGAGCTAAAGAGAGGGGACCAACTCCTCAGCTGGTGTAAATCATCATAGTTCCATTGACTGCATTGGTACTATGACCATTTATACCAGCTAAGAATTGGGCCTGCAATTTTTCTACAGCTTGAGCTAAAGAGGCAGGTGCAGTAGCAGGCTTGAACCCTCTGTGGAAGGACAAAGAGGTGAGACCTGTAACATACACTGAGTATTCCTCATCTAGCACTTTTCTTCAGTAGATCTCAATGCCCTTTACAAGGAAGGTCCCCATTTTATAGATGGGGAGACTGAAGCACAGGGAGGTGAAGTGACTTTCCTAAGGTCACCCAGCAGGCTCGTGGCAGAGCCAGGAATAGAATCCAGGTCTCGTGACTCCTGCTTTACTGCTCTGTCCACTAGGCCACCCTGCCTTCCATCCACATGCCTGACTGTCTTTGTGCCCCATCACAACAATCAGGCTCATTTGTGGGTGCTTCTACTAACACTTCCAGACATGAATCTCACGTGGTGGGCAAGCCGAATGCTCTCATTAGAGGCATCTCTGGGCTGGAATCCACTTTGCCCGCTTAGTTCCACAGAGCCCAACTTTCTTGACCTACAAATCTCAGAGTAAGATCTAGCTGGTTTTTGGCTAAGGAGGTGACACTGAGGATGTGCCTTATTTTGTGCATGAGGCCAGTGGTTCTTTGTATGCCTCTGACAGTCTGGTAGATGTTAACAGCTGATTTGTAGTCTACAGAGGGTCTTTTGGTCAGCATCATCTCAGAGATTGTCCTTTGGACCAGATCTTGCCTTTTCATTACGTGTATGTATAGTGCACAGAACAATAGGCTCCCAATTCCTGACTGGGGCCTTCAGGTGCTGTTGCAATACAAACAATAATTAACGGGTGCATTTTAGAAATCTAAGAATACATTTAAATTACCTGTGTAGCCACATTTTCTCTCCTGTTATATGGTTCCTGTACTTTGTTCCCAGTTCCATATAGCCTCTTTAAAGCCAATAAAACACAATCCAAGTGAGAATGCCATTTCCAATAAGTAGGGTATGTAGAATCAGTGCTAAATTATTGAACATGTGTAATGTACAAAGCTGGGCAAAGAATATATTTTCTGCGCACTCCGGTTGTGTCCATTTTTAGTTTGTCCATTTTTGCACAAAAATTCTGGCTAATGATAATTTCCTCTTGAATGTCTTTTCCAGGAGAGATCACAGAGTAGCGTGAATTTCTGCATGTCATCTTACCTAGGGTGAAATTCCTTCTTTGCAATTTTAATGAGATATTTCTCTATTTGGGGTTGGTTAGGGGACGATTGGGGGTTTTGTGGGGTTTTTGCCTGCTTTTGGACAATTACAGTACCTAACTATGACATAAGCAAAAGGCATGGGAGAAAGAAGAAAGATTAACGTTGCTGACAGTATTCATACCAGGAAAAGGGGGTGATTTTTGCCATAGTACTGCTATAGCTAAGGTAGTCAGCACTTCTCTTTATAAGTTGCTATTTTCTAGCTGCCTGTGAGCGTGAAAAATCTTTTTGAGTCACTTTGAAGTTACAGGAGGGCAAAGTGGGCTGGAATTTGATGTGTTTGAAGATGTTTCTGCAACTTAAAAACAGCTTCCAGC
This sequence comes from Mesoclemmys tuberculata, assembly GCA_007922155.1. NCBI lineage: Eukaryota > Metazoa > Chordata > Testudines > Chelidae > Mesoclemmys > Mesoclemmys tuberculata. The sequence continues at coordinate 15,276,159 of ML675637.1, forward strand.
TTTATAAAAACTTCTGTCGTTTTAGCCCTTTTCAAAAGCACCTCCGTGGCTTAGGAGCACAAATCCCACTGGGTTTTCATAGGACCTGTGCGCTTGATGCTCTTTTGAAACCCCCAGCGCTCAAGCTGCAAGTCAGCACGTGTATCTCTTGAAGCTGCGCCAGCGGGGCTAGTCACATGCTTGGGGTTACGCACGTGCTGACTTGCTTTGCGGCATCAGCACCTGGGCCTTGCAGAACGACTCGGCAGGATGAAGGCCCAAGCCAAGCGCAGAGCTGGGAGGAGACGTGGGTTTACATGTTAGGTCGCGCCGCCCGTTTTGTTTAAACGGGTAATAAAAGCCACCTCTGCCCTTGAAACAGTGGTTGAATGGGGGGGAGCTCTCACTGCACTGGCTCCCACTAAGCAGGTGTCTGGGGGCCCCTAGCTGCTAGCCCTGGCCCGGCTGTGGCGTTCCCGATAGCGAGGGGGAGATGGGCCCACCTCTGGAACCTTCCGCTGCTGCAGGAAGCTCTGGAATTGAGCAGCAGCCCCGGAGGTTCCTGGAGCCAGAGGAGGCTTCCAATGTCCTGCCCCAAGCCAGCCGGGACAAGCAGCTCTGGACCCCCGGCTGGGGCGCTCCCAGCAGCACGGGACGCTCAGACTTCACAGGAAAGGGCTGATTTCACGGTCCGTGGCGCATTTTTCATGGCCCTGAAATTGGTAGGGCCCTACTCATTTGTCACCTGCTGGCTTCACGGGTAAAGTTACTGTGTTGTGAGTGTGTGGTGTTCTGGGCCCAGCCCTGTGAATCAGCCATTCCTGTGGGCTAATCCCAGCCCGGCCACTGATTTCCTCTTCAGCCTTGAGCAAGTCACTTGGCCTTAGTGTGCTTCAGGGTTAGGGTCTGGCTCTGTAAAGTCGGGAGCATGGTGTGCACCATAACACCTTACAGGGCTGTTGTGAAGATGGATTAAGGTTTGCCCAGCACTTAGAGTAAACAAAGCCCTGTGTAACTCCCAAATGCTTTATTCCATTACCGAGCTGCCTCTTGTTATCCCAGGATCTGTAGCATCACAGTCAAACAACTGAGGTGTTTTTCCTTTTCTCTGCTTTGCTTTGATAGTGGCACTCTCCCCTTTTTAGCCATCCATTCCCAGCACTCGTGGTTCTTCCTTCCTATGTGCCAGCAGGCTAAGTGATCTGCCCTCTCTCTCTCTTGATCTCAGTGGTGTCAGCTGTTGTCATTCAGATCTGTCAGCCTCATTTCATAGCCAGCAATTATTCCCGTCATAGCTGGCGGTGATTACAGCACGATTTCTCCTCCGTTTCCTTGGGGAAGGACTTTATCTCTAAGCTACAATTCTCTGAAAGGTTAAGTGTCTTCCTCTATAGCTAAGTGGAAGATTGCTCCTTTAATAATATCTTGCTGTGCGATGTCTGTCATCTTAGCTAATGTGAGATATCTTTCCATGTAGGAGTCATCCTAAATTCCTGCCTCCCAGGATTTCTCTCAAGGTATTGATTTGCCAAATGTGAATTTTCTTTCATTCATTAATTTCCAGGCCATTTTCAAGCTTTTACATTTATAGAGGCCTAGAATTCATCTGTATTTGTAAGCATGCCAGTGAAAGTCCAAGGTAGCTCTTCTGTTCCCTGTTTATGTCAACTCCTATTTCATCTCTAGTTTTATATCTGGAAAATGTAATCTTGAGGATAACATGGTTCTTTGGGGCATGATCGCCAGGTGACTGAAGATGTATATTTAAAAAATGACTAGTTATTTTGGGTGTCCAACTTGGGGTGCCTTGGAAGGGCCTGATTTCCTCTCATCTAAATAACAGGCACCTTAGCACATCCCAGGTTGGCTCCAAGAACTTCCAGCACCCCACATTGTGAGTCTTAGACTTTTATTTTGGTATAAAGTGCAGTGTGTTATGGTATCTTAAGAGATGAACAAATAGGACAAATAAAACATGATTGCCTGAATAGGACTTAATTCTGATCTCACAAAGTGTCAATCAGGAGTAACTCTTGATTTCAGAGTGAGTTTGGAGTGCACAACTAATGCTGGCTCAGGCTTAAAATCTGCATTGTACCCAAAATTGCATGTTACCCCAGGGTTTTGTGCGTGTGGTTTTGGGTGATCTAGTTTTTGTGCAGGCTAGTGGATCTGAACACTCCCAGACTTCGGGGTGTTCAAAGTCTGGATCATAAGCCAAATATTGTGGTTTGAGCCCCTTTTCCCCAGTATCCTCTATTCCACCTGTTCTGGTCATTGCTCGGACATGTTTGTTTTAGTTGCATTGCATTTGTCCTTTACAGATGCCAACACTGTCAGCTGAAGTGTTGTTGCAGATCTGCCAACAAAATGGCTGTGAAAGTACGTCCCCAGGATCTGGTGATATGTGCCCTAACACCCTTCCCTTCTCCTTTCATAATCATGACTCCATGGATTAGATCCCACTTGCCTGATGCCTTCAGAGCAGAAGCCATGAAACCAGCTATTGTGGGTGCAGGTTCGTTTCATGCAGCAAACAGAGTGATTGCATGTGTGTCACCCTGGTGCACCCTCTGTCCCAATAAAATGCAAGGAGAGAATTTGTTTCTAATGAATCCATGTTGCGTTCCCTTCAAAATGAACCCTGTGTCACCCAAACGTTTTTCTCTTCTCTTTTGAAGAGTGTTGCCCCAGTATCAGGGTTGCTGAATGTGTCTCTTGATCTTGCATGCCGTGTTGACGTAGCCATGGGGGTCCCATGATGTTAGCGAGACAAGGTGGGTGAGGTAGTATTTCTTATTGGATCCACTTGTTAGGCAGAGAGATGAGCTTTCGATCTTGATCTTATTCTTTAAGCAATATGTATTGTCTCTTTTTACTTAACTAGTAAGCCGAACAAGTGTGATAATGAGATCCGCTCTATTTCAGCTTGTCACAGCTTTTGCTACAGCCTCATCCCCTGACAAGCTTGTTTTCCGCACCAAGGGAAGAGGAGGGGAAGGTGTTAATGTAGCCCTGCTTCTTATTTTAGCATGTGAATGAATCAGCATTTAAGAAAAGAGATCAGCAGGTTAACCCATTGTTCCTGGAGCAGACGCAAGTCTCTACACAGGACAAGCAGATGGCTCATGGTTTACTTTTAGCTTTGCTTTCTGTTCCCATGGTATTCTTCTGTGCTATGCAGAGTCTCATTTTGGACCATAAAACGGGGGATAATGGGCAAAATGAATCAAGTTCAAATCACGTTTGTTTGTTGAGCTCCTTTAGACCAGAGGTTCTCACACACTGACCCATGGATCTCCAGTGGTCTTGGAGAGCTATCTGGTCACAAGGTGATGGCGGCTCCTCACTTGCAGCTGCAAAAGTACATTAAAAGGAGAAATAGAAAACAAACAAAAAAAACCAACCCATGAAATACTGTCCCAATATTGAAAAAAAAAAGGTGAGAGTCCTGTAGCACTTTAAAGGCTAACACATTTCTGCAGACATAAGCTTTCGTGGGCTGCAACACACGAAACATCTGACAAAGTGGGTTGCAGCCCACGAAAGCTTATGCCTGCAGAAATGTGTTAGTCTTTAAAGTACTGCAGGACTCTCGTTAGTTTTGCTGCATACAGACTAACACGGCTCCCCTCTGGAACTTTATCCCAATATTACATATCCATGTAAGCAATAGATGTGGTTGCCACAGGAATGATATGGGGCCAGATCCAAAGGCATACTGAGGTCAGTGGGAAAACTTCACAGCCTGATCCAACACCCTTTGGGATTGTAAATGGAATGGGAGGTGATCTGTGTGACTTTGAACACTCTCTGTTAGTTCTGGTCCACCTTAGAAGTTCAGCATGTTGGAAGTGTAACTCCCTTGGTGCTACATTAGCTTGTGTGTTGTGGGAATGCTCATAAATCAAGAATTTCTGATATGAGCTGGGTCAAAGGACCAATAGATGCTAAGTTGGGGCCTTCCCCCTTAAGTTTCATTCCTGGATATATTCCTGGTACCTGGAGACTACCTGGTAACAAGGCAGTGTGGGTCCAACATGCAGCTTTGGTTGCTAAAAAATGAATCCTGCAAAAATGGAAAAGTTGACCCTACCAATGCCTGGCTCAGTGAGACGGCTGATCTCACAGCTGACGAACAACTGGCATCCCGCAAAAAGGGAATGCCCAAAAAATTCAAAGCCATTTGGGCTGAATTTTTAGCTGTTTATGATTAACGTAGACCCTGAAGATAGATATGTCGCTTCTCTCCACTGACTTTATGCTAACCCTCTTTATATACTTTGTGCATTATGATGAATCTGGCATATTTGATGTATTTGGAAAAAATAAATTTAAAAATTATAAATAAAAATGAAAACGTTCAGAGGACCCCTGCTTTTAGACCTTTAAAAAGGTGTAGGATGCTTACAGGAAGCAGCACTCTTATTGATTTTCAGCGAAGTTTCTTACAAGAGTACAGATAACACTTTTGTAAACAGGGTTAGCATCAGGTCCAGTAACATGCATTTTATTTCAAGTCTGTGCATGGAGCAGTGTGAAGGTCGCGTGTCAGGACATATCAGTATATCAGGAAGGAGATAGCATCGCCAGTAGGATACACAGTTCAAGAGGAGTGATTTTCTAGGTTTACTAACTTTTTGTATCCTCTTGGCTTAGAAGAATGAACTGTAAGGATATTAACCATAATGCCTGGGTAATATATGTTCAAGAATTCCAGTTGCCACTCTGTTCTCGCTGCCTTTGTGCCGTGTGTGGTAAAAGCTATGAGTGATTTCTTGGTGAAGAGTGTAAGACTTCTTGTATGCGTTTCTGCAGAGCTATTTGGATTTTTGGCAGCAGTGCACATTTACCAAAGTTCATGAAGACGTATTATGTTCTCTGAAAAGCCTATTTCCATATTAGAAGCGTTTTAAGCAAATCCGTCCCTAATCTCTTCTCTTTGCACAGCATCATCTGGTTGATCTCTTACTGTCGGGAGCTAATAAATTACTATTTGACAGAATAATAAAACAAGAGGATGCAAAGAATCCCCTAGAGGGAAGAGTTTGCTTGTGACGCAGCTGACGTTAAAAATACCACAGTGTTTTGTTTAACATTTACATTATGTTTGCACCTAGAGGCTGCTGCCAGCTTGGAGCACCACTGTGCTAAATGCTTGCCACAGACACATAGTAAATGACAGTCCCTGTCCCAAAGACTGTACAATCTAAAAGACAAGACACAAGGTGAGATAAACAAGTGAGCAGGGTAACAAAAATAAGAGGTTCTGGCACAGACTAGCTCTGGGTGTAGTCCAGAGCCAGTCACTCCAGGCTGGCTTGGTGGCTCAGCTGGTCAGACAGCTGGGTACTGCATAGGAAGACTGATGTATTCTGGCGATACGGATGCACAGAACATCAGTGAGCTCAGGCTGTTGGTTGGATGGCTTGGGCAAAAGACAGCTGCCAGAAATTGACATGGACAAATGTAGCCACGATGAAGGCAAAGGGATCAATGGATAAACAGTAGATGGGAATGAGAGAAGAATCAGACGCAGTGACCCTCCTTAATTTTGTGAGTCATTTCCTCGGGGAAGTAAAAGCCATCTTGGCATATCCCTTTGGGTATGTGAGTGAAGGAGAATCTGTGTCCTCATATTATCCTTACCCAAAATATTAGAGTGTTGGCAAGCACAGGAGACTCCACATACCTTCTCAGCAAAGAACCCACCAGAGAAATGCTGAGATCTGCTTCTTCTCTTGGTATCCTGCTCCCCATCCGATGGTTGTAAGCAAATCCAGTGATGAGATCTCGGAAGTTACCATGGGTGTTTTTTTTTATTGCCTGCTCCTTAGGGCAGTTGTTTCTGAGGTGCCAATGAAAAGCGAGGAACAACAGACTCTAGACTGTGAGCAGTTCTTGGCTTCAGAGTTGCTCTTACAGATTGCATGAAACAGCATTAAATTTCAGCCAGGTTAATAACAAGAGACGGCACTTTTGGACTGAAAAATGCACTTTTTAGCAGTGCTCTTCATGAGCATTTAGCTTTCTTCATGAGCATCCCTCCTCCGTGCTACGTTACCTTCCTAGTATGGAAAGGGAATTCAACAGAGGTGGATAAGCACTAGCTAAAACACTGTCTCCCTTCACTAGTTTTCAGTTATGGCACCTCTGACTGACCAGTCTCAGTGCATTTCCCAAACAATAATTAACTATGCATATGGTTCTCCCTCTGCGGAGAGGATGAGCAAACAAACACACAACACATGACACATGTGCAGGCATGTTGCTTAATGAATTTCTAGAAAGGGCTCAGATGCTACTGTGATGGGCACAGAACAAGAACCTATATAACATAGATTAAGCCTCACGTTACCCCTGGGAGGTTGATAAATATTGTCCTACCCATTTTATAGAAGGGAAAACTGAGACTCGCAGAAGGAAGATTATTTGAACAAGGTCCATGTGAGTGTCTGGTAAAAACTGGAATCCCTGAAGTTCTGACACCCGGTCCCTGGCTCTAATCCTTGGACAGCCCTACCTCCTTAGCACACAGGTGCTCTCCCCCCAGTGGGGTTCATTTTGTGCCACCCTCCGTATCTGATCCATCTGGAAGTCATAACGTGCACACAGTAGTGCCAGACTTTGCCTCCTCCCTTCGTGTGTGTGGAGAACAGGTCTACAGCCCCTCAGCCGCCGAATATAGAGCACTCTCTGCTGCAGAGTGTTGCTCTCTGAATGGAACAGGGAGTAGCTCAGCGTACTTAAAGCACTCGACTCTCATTGCCTTTTAGGAGGTTAGCAGCTGGTCTCACACTTGTTGTGCTGACCTTCTGCAGGGCTTCCAATTGCCCTTTCAGCATTCAGCTGCACGCGCCATCTGTTGCCCACCTGAGATCAGGTACGACTTTCACAGGGCATCAGTAACACATGAGCAGCAACAGCTTCCCCCTTCCTTTGGATGCATTTATCATCTTCTGTGCCTCTGAACCCACTTCTTCATTTCTATGGCTGCATAATTCACGGGCACATTTCATTAGCTCAGCAATAATGCTGCACCGTCCTGCTTTTCCTTTGGGCTTTACCCCCATCTGGACTGAGGCACAGGGAGCCAACTTCGCCATGGCTTTAAGCAGCTGCATCTCCATTTGCTGTTAGCGCCTGATCTGAAGCCCGCTGAAGTCAATGAAAGGACTCTCATTGCCTTCAGTGGGTTTTGGGTCAGGCCCTTAATAGATTGTCACTTACACCAACAATGCATTTGGTCCATGGAGGTCAAGTAGCTTGCCCAAGGTCATACAATGAGTTAGTAGCTTACCCAAACTAGAACCCAGTATCAAGGCGGGGCTTCCACAGGTTACTCAGAATGTCCTCCATTAAGGTTGAAATTAACACAGTAGTTTTCAGTCACAGAGTGCCTACAAACGAGCCAACATTAAAGTGTAAAGCCTGCTGCCAAGGCACCAAGCGAAGGATACTGATGCTTGAAATTGAAATTCAAAACAACCTGCCAGTGAGCAGCGATTATATATGCCTGACCTATCCTGCTTTTCGTTCAGACAGCAGCTGACAAACTCATAATGCGGTTTGCAGTGACAAAAATTGCTTATTTACAAAACACAGTCTCCAAAGTGGACAAAATGTCAAGGGCAGGGCCTCCTCGGTTGATTTGTCATGACTCCTATGTGTTGGGCTCCTGCTAGCTCTCGGGTAAAAGTGGGGGTTAGAAACACCAATGGAGTCTCTGGCATTTATTGCTCAGATGTGGAAGGGCGCCCATGCCTTATGACGCTTTGCACAATGTGGCATTGCAAGTGAGCACTTACAGTGAAGATTGTGGGCATGGTTATATCGTATGGCGTCCTACACCCCTTCACAAGCACCTGTGTTGGGACTTAATGTTACACTTGTTCCCCACCTTTCCATGGCTTGTGCTTCAGATCATTTACTCTTGATCTCAGGCATGATGGGGCATATCACCAGTTTTCCCTTCTCCTGGAAGGAACCCTTCCATCTACTCTTCCTTAATCTTCTCCAAAGACATGCACTCCCAGTTCAGCACACAATCGCATATGCTGTCACTCCTCAAACTCTTCTTTCCAATCTGGCATGGGAGAAGGTTGTAGAGGGTGGTGGTGGAGAAGCAGCGGTCATACACTGAATCTTGGGCCTTGTGGCCATACAACTGACCAAAAGCCCCAACCATCTTCAAATAGCCTTGGGTGAAATATTCATGAGTGTTGAGTTTACGGTAAGAAGTTGGAAGCAGTTAGAGAAAATAAGTTTAAAAAATACGACCTGGCAGGATCCCTATAGCAAAGCAAAGGTAGAGCTTCTGCAGACAGAATGTTAGTTGACAGCTCCATTGCTCTTGGTAGACAGACTCTAGAGAACAAGGTAATTTTCAGACAGCACAGTCGTAGTCAACAGAAGAAACAGTGCATTTGATTTTCATGCTTTTTGGCTTTTAAAGGAAAAAAACAAGTGAATGGTACAAGATAGTCTAATTTAATCAGATACATAATTTGTGTCATAATTGTTTTGAAGCAGCCAAATTATCTGGCTTTGCACAGCGTGGATTCTAACCCCATCTGAAATTTGTTACTGCATTTCAAACAGCTAATGTTTTAAGCAATCTATGGGCTTTGCACCAAAAGGGAAAAAGGCCAGTCTGTTCACATTTAAGAGAACATAATTTTGCCGTTCCTTTTCATAAATCATTCAAGAACCTTTTGAGCTCCATCCCACAGTATTTACATATTTGATCTCATTTCACAGAGTTTTATAGGCTTGATCACAAATACTCCAGATGCATAAGATCCTGTCCACATGTTGATGGAATCACCTACGGGATAGTTTTACCTTTAGTGTGAAGGTTTGTTTTTCTTTCTTATAAGTGTTACCAGTCAACATTAGAGGAGTGAGATACATTCACAGATGTCTGCAGCATAGATGGTGACATTGCCAAGGTTACAATGGTTTCTTTCCAATAGCTTCTTCTGATTACAGCCCAAATCCTACAACTGCCCACGAGGAGATGGACTCCCAAGCCTGCCGGAATCTCGCTGATGTAAATCAGGTCTGTTACAGCCAAATCTAACAGACCTTCTTATTAATAAAACCTCCTGTGCCTTGTTTTTAAGATCGTTTGTGGTCCATGGGGCTCTGTGACTTTGTTTCCCTGGAGGCAATTGCAGAATCCGGGCCTTAGTTGGAAAATCCTCGCTGAAATAAACCCAGTAACCTTGGCAGGTCAGTATCCGGTGGTGATATTTTTCATTAAATGGAAGAAGGTCAACAATTCTTGGTAGCCCATTCCAATGGAAGGGGAAGGGAGGCTATACACGATATGTCACAGAGTGACACTGGTCTTTTAAGAGGAAGCGGGGCCAATGCACTTGTGCCTCATCAGCTGGCCTACAAACTGCAAGGATTTATCTGGCTAGTACATTCTACAGGAGAGGCACCTGTTCTCAGACATAGGCCATCAATCTTTTCCACTTGGGGAAACACCTGGAGAAAATCAAAGCTCTTTTCCCGGTGTTCAACATGCTCGGGTGGATGGGCAATTATCCTTTCCATACCTGTTTATCACATTTCACTTCAGTACTTTATTGTGTGTCTTTGTAAGACTGATGCCACTATAGGCATAAAGTGATGTTTGCCCCATGCACTTTCTGAGACGTCCGAGCGGGACGGAAGCATTCTGAGGGGTGCTTACAGTAAGGGAGAGGCTGTGAAGAAGAAGAAAACCCCACACCCAAATCCAGTGCATGGTAGAGGGTTCTGTGATGAAAAACAACACATCCAGAGAAGTGTGTTACTGAGTGGAGATTCGTAACTTGTGAAACCTACAATGAGGCTGGCTGTCTTTCTAAAATATATGCTCTTGCTCAAGCTGGGGTTGATACAGAAATCAATGGATAAAGTTCTCTGGCCTGTGCAATGCAGGAGATCAACCTAGGTAATCACAAGGGTCCCCTCTGGTCTTAAAAACTATGAGACTAAAGCCAAGAATAAATAAGGGCCCAATTCTCAACCCCTTATTCACTATAGTGGGGAAAATTCACAAGAGCACTCCCACACGTAGTCACTATTGTTGGTACAGGGCTCACAGTTCAGCCCCGCAGAGGGATTTAAAGTATGAAAAATCTCATAACTAAACCCCTTCCATAGCTAGAAAGCAATAGCAAATAACAGAAGGGGGAATGGATGACTCAAAAGCCTGGCTGTTTAGAGCCTTTTGCCTCGAGGCTGCTGACGATGTTGATACTTACTAAAAGTTGTTTCCATCTGAAGGCCAACATGGAACAAGTTCTTTGGTTCCAGTCCCGTTCCCAATGTCCACGTTCCACACCTCCCACTACAGATGGCACCTGTTGGTATCCTGGTTGACAGCCTCAGCAGAAAAGCAAGGGTGAAATCCTGGCCCCCGTGATGTCAGTGGGGCCAGGATTTCACTTTGTGTACATTGTTTAGTTCCTAAACCTAATAACTATTTGGCCACTTTCGTGCACACATTTTAAGTATGGTTAAGATTGTTCTACTTTGTTCCTTTGCATCAGTGGGGCCATTGGGCTAAATGTCCTGTTTAGTCACCTAAATTTGTCATGCTGTCTTCAGAGCCACTGGATCTTGTACTGCAATTCAAAGTAGCCTCAAAAATGTAGCAGGCAGAAGGAATAGTCCTAGTCATTTTAACTTTTTCAAATAGGTTTCCTAGCAAAGCAAGAAAAAATGGCACCAATATTATTGAGGTAATCTCTATGGTGCTAGACAAAGATCTTACCTTTAACAAATACATACATTATGGCACTTATGGAATCTGTCTGTTCCATAAAGGTGGCTTACAGTTTCTGAGCCAGCTCCTCCACTAATAAGGTGGGTCTTTATCTCTACGGTGGCTTTGTAGATGCTCTTGTGTTTAAGGCATTGGACTGGGAGAATGAGTTCTCTTCCCACCATAGACTGTCTGTGTAAAGTTGTTAAGGCATTTAACCTTTCTTTGCCTCAGTTTTCTGAGCTGTAAAATGGGATGATGGAACGTCACATTAATATTATAAAGGCCTTTGAGATATGTCTTGGGAGCTTGCAGAGTGACCCTGACTGCCCTGAATGGAAGGTGCTCTGGGAGAGCAAAGTGTTGTTTATCACTTCTCGCTCCGTACTGACTTATCCTGAGACTGAATAAATAAAGCAACGCGTTTAATGATGCTTCCTTAGCATAATGGCTTAATGACCCACAAGAATCAACATCCCACTGTTTCTGCAAGGGCTTGACTCAGCGCTTTTAGTGCCAATGTGTCCATGCCATGGAGCTGGTGTGGGAGGCCCAACTCAGATTGCCCAGAAGAGCCAGGGGATAGGGAAAGCTTTCACAGCTGCTCTGGCTACAGGGCCAGCACGGTCTGCTCATTTCACTCATGCATTAACAGGTTGTCTCACCCACTTGGTGAATAGCACTGAAAAGGGTCTGCTGGGTTCTTTTGGTTTTTTTTAATTTGATAGCATAACACTATCTCCAAACAGATTGTGTCGTTGGGAACAAAAAGGATTCAATGTTATGCAACCTGGTTATTGGACTGACAGGCCCTTCACCTTTTCTAGGGTAATCTATAATTATTGTAGCCTCCACAGCCTTTTGCCATTACAGAGAGACTGACTGATTGCTGGGAGTGCACTCTCAGAGGAGAAAGCGGATAGGAGACTATTTCTCTACAGAACTAGGCAGGAGGCTGTCTAACAGCAGTGAGGTTTTGAGTTGGCTTTGGCAGAACAGTCCATTCTGATGGTAATGGCTAGCTGTTCCATTAAAATCTCAGTAGCACCTTCCTTTTCCCAGTCTTAAATTAGTAAGAATCTAAACCGTGTTCATCAAAAACTAATGCACACAAAGCCCCTCCCCACCTCAAACATCCATCAATGGTTGTATTATGCCTGGAGGTCCCAATTGTGCAAGGCAGTCTAGGAACCGACAGTAAGGAACAGTCTCTGCACCAAGGAGCTTCTCATCTAAAGAGACCCCATCTAGAAAGGTGGCCAAAAGGAAGTGTGCCATTATTCCTATTTGATAGCTGGGGGACAGAGGCAGAGAGAGATGGAGTGACCCTGTCCCAGGTCATGCAGGGGAGGTTTGTTAGGCCAGGAATTAAATCAGATGCCCTGTGCCCCGGGTCAGAGCCTTATTGATAAGACCATCCCTTATGTTAGCTGAGGGTTATGCACACGTTGTCATTTTTAGTTTCATTTGGTATGGGCAGAAGGAAAGGCCGGGGGCCCATGCGAGCTCAGTTGCGTTAGTTAACTTCAGAGTGGCTTGTGAAAGTCACTGGAATTGCTTTGGGTTTACACCAATGTCACTGAGAGCTCAGTTTGGCCACGTGGAGTTTGCATTTCCCTTACCAGCTAATGCTCCTTTAATCCCACCCATCTTCTCTTTTCCTCCCGAGTTCGTATCTGATTTGATTGAGAAATGCAATTAGATGTGGTCAGTGGAGTGGCAATTAAAACCACTGGATCATTGATAGACTTTCAGGAATAAGCATATGGTGCCAATGTCATTCAGGGAACACAGTTAGATTATTGTTATTAGTGTATTATTATTAAACTGTGTACAAGGGGCCCTGCTGGTGGCAGGAATTTGTACATTAAATCCAAGAATGCAATTTCCTGCCTTTTAGCAAGACACCCAAAGGGAAATGGAATTTGCCTAACTGATCCTGTGGGCATTTGAAATAGCATTTACTTCCACTGCAATGATGTAGGCTTGCTGTTTGTCACGGAAAGCCAGGCACCAGCCTTATAACCTTAACGCCTGATGTCTGAGTAGAGATTTGTCTTCTGTGTGCATCCAGGGCCAGATGCTCTGTGGGTGTGTATCAGTGTAACTCCACTGAAGTCAATGGAGCAGTGCTGATTTACACCAACCAAGTAACTACCCCTGTTTGTACTACTCCATTGAACAGGAAGCATTAACACCTGTTTAGAACCTTGATGCCACAACCCCTGATGGCGTCGTTGGGTCTGATTACATGGCTTTAAATATATCCCGAAACGGGCTCTGAAGAATAGGTTTGATGATGTTCCATTTCTTCTTTAGATTTCTGTAATGTCTGTGGCGTTCTCTGACAGAGACCCAGTTGTTTTCGTCTGTTGATGGTGGTTCATATTTAATAGGTTTCAGGAAGGAATCCTAACCTGCCTCCTACTTCATTAAAGCTATATTTCTGTTGAAAGTAGACATATCTTGTGTGGATACAGGGTCAGCTCCTTAGCTGGTGTAAATCAGCATAGCTACATTGACTTGAACCAGTGTTGCCCGCTCTAGTGATTTTATTGTGACTCTCACAACATTTGGTTGTTTTCTCAAAGGCCCCCTCCTAGAGTCTTGTTACTTGGTGCGAATCTCAGCTTTCATTAAAAAAATGTTTCTAGCCCTCATGGTTATGGGCGAAAGCATGAAAACATGGAGCAAAAATGCTCAAAATCCAGAAATAGTTAAATATATATATATATATTTTTTTAAAACCCCTGATTTTTTTAGCCAATCTCATTATTCTGGGAGACCTTTACTTGTGAGTTCGGAGGAGGTAGGATTGGGGAACTGGATGGCAGGGGTGCTGTGGTGGCCGACACCAGCTGAGAATCTGGCCTATGGTCTGTATGTGGAGCTGAGCAATGGAATGGGCATTAGCAGAAATGATATGGGAAGCATGAGGGGAAAGTTTCCAAGACTTCTATTGAGATACTCATTGCTAGGGATTCAGTCAGAGCTGAGAAATCGCAGCAAACCAGGGGAACAGTGAAATGGCTGATGAAAGAAGAAAAAGGGGTTTGCAGCTTTCCTACCATTTGGTTGGTTCAGAGCCGTGTTTCCCAACCAGTGTGTCACGGCACACTGGTGTGCCGTCAGGCCTGAGCAGGTGTGCCGAGGAACTTCTTGAAAAACTACTTGAAGAGTTCTGACTTGGCTCATGAATATCCATGAGTCCATTTGGAGACTATATGGTGGTGTGCCTCAAAATGATTAAAAGGTATCAAGGTGTGCCATGGCAGAGAAAAGCTTGGGAACCGCTGGGTTAGAGGAAATAGGCCATTCACTAAAGAGACTAGGTAACTTGTCCAACGTCACACAGGACATCTGTGGCATAACAGAGCCCAGGTCTGCTAACTCCCATCCTTTGCCTCAAGCACAAGGCCCTTCTTGCCATCCAAGATACAGATAAAGGATAAAATTTTCAAAAGCATGGAAGTCCTGAAGTCTCTTTAAAAATGGGGCTTACACTCCTATGTCAGCTCAGTGCCTTTGAAAATGTTACCCTTTGTCTGCGTCTGTGATCTCTCGCCACTGCTCTGTATACACAAGTATAGACTGACTATCCTGCTGGTCAGATCTGCAATGTAAAGCATTCTGTGTCCTTTGTGGGTGGGTGCATGATGTCTTCATGTCTTGCTGGGTCCATGCTGCCGAATAACATAAAGTCATATACACATAAATAGAATATAAAGTACATTTAAAGTAATTCTGTTGTTTGCATTCCTTGTGGTACCCCCTCTTCTCTTCATCTGTAACATGAGCTTCATTGGCTGTGTACCCAAAAAAAGAGGCACGCCAAACCTGAGAATTCTGTTGGTTAGGGGACATAACATTCCGTCGTATCAGGCAGCTTCATTCGGCAGTAAATCTGATCTGATTTATGGCAGTACAATGCATATGGCTTCCTTTGACAAGCAGATCTGTGACAAGCCTGTTAGATCAGGGGTGTTGCATGGTGCCAATTACAGAGAGACAGATATGTCTCCAGCTTGATGTTATGTATCCGTAGGAGGCGGAAAAAAATATTGCTTCTTATTATATTGTGTATGGATTCTATTTGAGCACTTATTTATGTGTCTCTTACACCCAGAGCTGTATTTCGTGCATGTGCAGTATGATTTCCATGGAGGACTACATGTAACTCCTCTCCCCAATAAGAACCACTGTACATCCTGGACCAGCCACACAGAATTTATTCTTTGACTTGAATGAATCTGAGCAGCCAGCTATGTATTAACAAGCAGTTTTTTGGGGGGAAGGAGATCTCACCGCTCTTCGAATGTACAATGTAAGCCACGTCTTTCAGTGGTCCAGAATAATGAGAGAGAGATTACAGGTGGAAATGGATGATACCTGAAATCTGTATCTGAACAGAAATCAAAGTCACACATCAGGGGCTACCTGAAGCTCCCCTCCAAGCTTGAATAAAAGCACTTAAGCAGAGATTTGGGAGGAGTGCTGTTTTTCACCTCAATTTGTTGCCATCCCACACACACTAGAGAGTTACTGCTTTGGTGGTACTGTCCCCATAATTCATTAGCATAAGCAATCAGAATACAGAGAAATTAGGCCACCAAGAAAATTTATTTCCATGCATTTATTTGGGTTCCCTGGAGTTTCCAGTTGGGCTTTGTTTGTAAGTAACATTAATTTTGACTTCATTTTAATCTTATTGCTCTTCATTTAATTATTTGCTTTCTGAATACCACTGTTACTTAGCTCTTAGACTGTGTTTTACATCCCTTGGTCTCAAAAGGTGTATGTATTGTTATGACAGGGAATTTTGTATGCATTTTACAGATAGGGAAACCAAGGCAGAGAGAATAAATGAGTTCACGCAGCAAGGCAGAGATGGGAATAAAACCCAAGTTTTCTAAGTGCCAGTTCAGCAGTCTGTCCACAAGACCACACTGTCTTTGTTTTAACAGAGCACATTTTATTTCAGAGCAGTTCATACATATCAATTAGTTAATTCTTGCACAATCCCAGTGGCGTAGAAGATTATTGTTATTATTTATCACCATTTTACAGGTCAGTAAACTGAGGCATGAAAAGGTTAGTGATGTGACATAGAGATCACCCACTAGGATCAACATCCAGGAGTCCTGAATCCCGGAGAGCAGCTGTAACCACAAGACCACTCTGCCTCCGATGATGTAATAGCAAAGAGGTTTGCATCAGAATAAATTCCTCTAACAGAGTCCATCTCAATGAAAGATATTGTGTGCTGTCCATGGTTCTGGCCAAATGCTGCATTTGCCATCAGACTGATGGCACTTCATTGTCCGCTCTCCAAAGGTTTTCACAATAAGAGAACTTATTGTAAGATTTCTCACTAAACTCATCATGTGCTGCAGAATTCATCCTATAGCTCCTTACCTGCCATGTCTGCATGCGGGGAGCTGCGGGTGATTTTTTAAAAAGAGGGAGAGGGAAGGGACGGATTTAACCTATGAATCAAATTGTTCCTTTCTCCCCAACTCAACACTAAGCATTTTTGCACCACAAATAGATGCTTAAATCCATATTGTCATTTTCCCAGATTCGTTCATGGTTAATCCATTTGGCTATTTGACCTTATGAACATCAGGTACACAACACACAGGAAAATGCCCTAACCCCAATTAAGTCAGTATTTTATATAGAAATAAACAATTCCATGGCATCCATGTATCTTATTTACCTTTTCTTCATAAGCCAGAAAGAAGTTCTGTTTCTGTTCCCGGCTCTGCAACAGACTTGCAGTGAAACTGGGGGCAAGTTACTTAACTCTCTGTGCCTCATGTTCGCCCTTTACAGAATGAGCGTAATGCTTTGTAAAGCACTGCGCGACTAGGGATTGTACGTGTGCGAAGTATTGTTCTAGCAAATACTCAGCAAATATAAATAGGGTTTTGTGGGTAATGTTTAAGAAAATAAATAACACAAGTAAAAGGTGTTTATACACGATATAATTGCAAGGTTTCTTTCAATGCAGTTACTGGGAATGCGTGGTTTCTATAGATATGCAGAACAGGTCTTACACAGCTGTCTTTACTACATTTTTACTAAAATGTATCTAAAACAATGCAAAACCCGTTCGCCTGTCTGTCTGTCTCATCCCTAACTTAATCTGTCAAACCAAGGATTTTAGCGCACTGCAGGCTACTATCTAGGGTCTGATTCAGCAAAGTTCTTAAGCACCTGCTTAAACTGAAATTAGTGCTTTTGTGCTTTGCTGGATAGATGCTGGTCGGGGTGCTCTTGCAGATAGAGTCTTCAGGCTGACTGGAAGTGAACCCCATATGGCAGAGCATCAGACTGAATTTTAGGGAGCAGAAAAGGGTGATTCATCAGTGTTTTATCTATTGCTTACTCAGCCACTTTAGTGTGATTTCGTTGTTCTCATTTAGACCTTATTGGAGGGGCCCATAGCATTTACAAGGATGCTGGCTGGAGAAATAATCTCAAAAGCTGTCAGCCGGCGTTTTGGCTCTGCTTGCTCCATCTGGATCTGACCTTGTTCATGAGAACGTTACCCTGTCCACACTCATCCACAGGCTATTTCTTCCCCATGTTGACTCTGATGTTCTAGTGGTCCTCGGAGCCATGTGATATAAGCACCCAGGCATTATGATCTCAGAAACCATATTTTGTATACAGGATAGACTGGCAAATTGAGCCGCCCCAGCAGTGGACTGAAATGCTAAGACACTCTTGGTTTTGCAGCACTGCAAGGCTTTCTTTAGGATGGAGAATATTCCCAGTGATCGTAACACATCTGAACAAAATTGTCTGGGTGAACTGGATAGATAGAATAGGGGTGAGGAGGTTTCATGGTCAGACTGTGCGTTATCTAGAGTGCCTTTAAGTATTCAGTAGGGTTTTGCTAGCATGTAAGAAACCAGGAAATTGTGAAACTGGGTCACCAGGATTCATTCATTTGCTGTGCAGATGGGCTTCGGGTGCTGTTCCAGCTGGTATCTTTAAGCTCGCACTCAGTCCTTCGGAGTTTTGTACCGTCCTTTATTCCTGCTCTTCTCGCCTCCCCCTTGCTAGTTACAAGCTTACAAAAGTCTCAGTACAATAGGTAGTGTATATTCATGTCATGTAATCATTAGTCAGATATATATCGTAATAGCGCCTAGAGGGTCAAACCCAAGGCAGAGGCACGATGTGCATACACAGTGAGAGGCGGTTCTTGCCACCAGAGAGTTTACATCGAAATAGACAAAACAGGCGAAGGGTAAACAGGCCCAAAGAGGTGACGTGACTTTACTTATAGTCACAAGCAGGTCAGTGGCAGAGACAAGAATAGAACCCAAATCCTCTGACCCGCACTCCAGTGCCCTATCCACTGGACAGCACTGCTCTGCCTTTGCTAGCTCTCCGCCTTCTCCCTCATAACTGCTTCTTTGCTTTGGTTTCCCACTCTTGGTTTTGTGCCTTCTTTCAATCCACCGTGTGGACTCACCAAATTCCCTCCCTCCTTCTTCTCAAATCCCTCCTGAGAAATCCTTCCATTGTTTCTTGACATGAAGTATCTCCCTCATTATAAATGCCTAGTGTGATCTCCTTTGACGGTAATAACTTACATCCAAAAAGCTAAGCCACAAACCTGAGATGATAGAAAATAATATTGCACTAAATAAATTAATGTCATGTCATATTAAGCTTCTTTCACTTTTAATGTTCTTGGTTCTGTCATATACAGTCTGTCCTATATTTTGTGCCATGGAAAGTTACAAAGTTTGGTTTTATATCTACATAGATAAGTATTTCTACCTTTTATTTATTTCAGATGTATACTGCAGATATTTTTTAAAACAGTGTTTTCTCCATAAGAAATTGACCAAGACAGCAGCAACACATGGTAAACTTTGTATATTGCTTTTTAGGTGAAAAAATTGGCTAAATACTTGGACCCAAATGACCTGGGAAGAATCAGCTTCAAGGATTTCTGTCATGGAGTTTTTGCTCTCAAAGGTAAGTGCAGCTTTTATAAAATACCCAGTTTAAGTCAAGCACATTTTCAAATGGCATGGGGCATCAGAAGATTTGATCCTTAGTAGGATTGGTGTTGGTGAATTGTACCATGCTCTTCTGTCTTATGCAGTGCTTTAACATGAAGCATGTAACTAGACCCACTAAAGTCAATGAGATTGCTCACATCAAATTAAGCATGTGCATGGGTCTTTGTAAGTCTTACTGCTTTAAACCAACTGCATATGTAAATGGGCAACAGAATAAGGGACTTGGTCTAAACACGAATAAATCACAAATGTAAAACTTTGACTACGCCTGAGAAGCATCAGATTATCAAGGTCACTGGGAATTTTCCATGGTCTGTAACTTCAGGCTACACTGGATTAATAGCATTTAATCAGGAATAGACTTTTCCTATACAATTTCTCCATTGTAATAGACAAGTTTTCAACTAACATCTCTCTTTGTATATAGATATAGATCTTTTAATTATATTTGAGTTTTCTGCATTCCACATGCAGTTTTCCCAGGCAAAAGCTGAGGAGGGGAGTGGTTAAAAATTCACACACTGGCTAAAAGCAGTGAACAGGTTTCAGTGACATTTTACAGAAAGTTTGATGGTATTTGGGGTAATTTTGTGCTAATCCAGAGGATTCACCTTTACATACATTTTTAATAAATGAATAGAAAACCTGGAAAAATTCATAATCTGCAAAAACTGAAAATTCTTAGGTTGAGCTTTGAATTCCAAAGCCACCTTTTTGTTCAAGGTGATCCCACTGCTACAATGAAAAAGGAGTCATTTTTTAGCTCTGAAATAACATTGGAATCTAGTCCTCTGATAATTTAATTCAGTGGTTCTCAATCAGGGATATGTGCGTCCCTGGGGTACACAGGGTATATCAACTCCTCTAGATATTTGCTTACTTTTATAACAGGCTACATAAAAAGCACTAGCAAAGTCAGTACAAACTAAAATTTCATACAATGACTTGTTTATACTGCTCTCTATACTGTACTATACACTGAAATAGAAGTATAATATTTATATGATTTATTTTATAATTATATGGTAAAAATGAGAAACCAAGTAATTTTTCAGTAATAGTGTGGCTGTGACACTTTTGTATTTTTATGTCTGATTTTGTAAGCAGGTAGTGTTTAAGTGAAGGGAAACTTGGGGATGTGCAAGACAAATCAGACTCCTGAAAGCAGTAGTCTAAAAAGGTTGAGAGCCACTGGTTTAACTAATCTGAGCATTTGAACTTCTCTCACCTGCTCAGTGGCAGATTATTAATAGTAAGAATAACTAACTCTTATCCATAGGTCTCAAAGCACTTTGCAAAGGAGTGAAATATTCCATTTTATAGATAGGAAAACTGAGGCACAGAAAGGCAAAGTGACTTGCCCAAGGTCATCCAGCAGGCCACTGGCGGAGCTGGGACAGGGAATAGAGCCAGATCTCAGGAGTGCTAGTGCAGTAACCTAACCACTAAGACATATTGTCTGCTTGTCAAGTACGTTTTAATACTTTGAGCCAGATTCTGATAGTCTCACTGACAACGAGTGGGTACTTGACTCTTCAAGTCGAATTGATTTCAGGAGGCCTAATCATAGAGAACAGTATTAGTGGCTGTGATAAAAACTCAGGGCCTTATCTTGTTAAGACTTGCATATATGCTTCACGTTACTCACATGCTCCGTGTTATACACAGGACTGGCTCCATGGAAATCAAAGGAACTATTCGCATGCCCAAAGCTAAGCATGTGCATAAATCTTTGTGGGATCAGGGCCTGACAAAACATGGGCTAAATACAGATCTGGCATAACTCAGTACTACTCTGCTGAAATCAGTGCTGCAGTAACTGCTTACTCCTGAGCTTAGTTTAGCTTAGTGTGGTTGTCTGGGTCGCAAAATAAGATGGCTGCGCTGGGTTTACTTCCTTTTAAGAGCATGATCGTTTTCAACGATATTAGCCTAGTTCTGGGAATAGGACTGGTTAGTTAACTTTTGCTTTGGCTGTTGCCTGGCAATGGAGCAGAAATGATAGATCGACATTCACAAAGGCTGGAGCTTTTAATATTATTTCCTAGCCAAAAAAAAGTGGTGGATTAAGAAGTAAGCTGCAAGGAAGTGGAGACCAATGGTTTAGGTGAAGAGGTAAATACTGGGGCCAGAGCGTTCTAAGCCCAATTCTGCTGCTGATTTGCTGTTAGGTCCTAGGACAAGTTAGAGCCACTCTGGGCCTCAGGTTCCCTACTTGCAAAAGTAGGCTAATTCTGCTGTTCTCAAGGATGCTGCGAGGTTTAGATAATTCATGTTTGTAAAGCACCTTGAGTCCTTCGGATGGAAAATGCGGAAGAGATGAAAGGGTTCATTGTACTCTGTGCACAATAGGGATCTTGGTATCTGGAAAGGAATCAAATGCATAGGATCAAGCTGATCTCCTCTCCAGGGAAGGATAGAGTTCCTTGCTAAAAGACAGAAATTGTTAAGCAACATTTGAGCTTAGCCAGAAGGCAAAGAAAAATCAACAAGGAGACAGCTCATCATCTTCACTGCTGATCAGCCTGCCAGGTACTTAGGGCAAAACATTCCAGCAGAGCTTCTCTGTGTACCCATTGCATCCTTTCTGAAGAACCAGTGTTCTGGCTTGGCACGGATGCAGGGTGAATGTCAGAGTGATCTCCGCATGGTGCCTATGGAGAGTCTCTTACAATGAGAGTGTTATGAAGCCATTATGTGAGACTGTGGTGCCATGCCATAGCAGTTTTAATTAAAGTTCATGGCCGCTGAGGACAGTGGTGTAGCAACGTGAGATTACAGTGGGAAAACGCTGTCAGTTAAGCGCTGGGGAGACGCCTTTAGTGCACATCTACAAGATGACCTTACGTGGGGGGAATTTACGTCACCAGAAACCGATGGAAAACCCGTTAGGGAAGCTAGTACAAGAGATTGGGGTGACCACAGTAAGAAGTTAGGAGATGAAGTTGTCCAGTGATTGCTCCAGTGGACTGGATTCCTGGGTTCTGTTTCAAGGCTGAGTAAGACAAGTCTTTGTCCTGAATATGTCAGAGTCTAAGGCCCTCCCCCCCATGTGGTTAATTTAGTGTTTCCACCAAATGTACAGCACGTAACACATTGGGGTCATGATCCACAGTCAGAGCTCCTCCATGCTGCAGTAATACAAATAACAACAACGCTAAAGTGCTTAAAGGCACATCTGCAAGTTAAAAGCTTAAAAGCACATCTGCAAGTTTTGTGCCACATTGGGGCCTCAGGCAGGAGTCCCATTTGGTTTCAAAGGTTTCATAAGGAGTATCTGGCAGATTGGATACCTAATTATATTTATGGAGATCTGTATATGCATTTCTCCACACACATGCACAGGTTATATAGAAACCACCCAGAGCTCCAACAAATGCTGTGAGATCAGTACCCAGGTTATGTACTTGAAAGACTTTTCTCCGGTCAGAGTATTTGTAGCTATTTTAATAAAAGACATCCCATCCTGCGTATATTTTACTGTAACTCTTAGTAAAGAGCTGCAGCTGTCACGTGCCTCACCCAGTGAACGTTTTATTGGTCCAGCACAGACGTTTTTTTTTCTTTAAAACAAATTGCTCTTATTAAGATTAAGAAAATGTAAACTGAAAAGATTCCGCACCATGTTGTTATCTCTCGCTTTTTTTGTGGGTGTTTTACTCCAATATATATTTCCCCTCATTTTGAGGCCACATCCTCAGATGCAGATTACAAAAATTCCAATCAGCTGAGGATCCAGCCCATAATCAATAAGGCTGTATTGATTCCCCATGCAGTCTGCATTATTAGACTCTAATTAATGTTGGTCATGTGTCAAACAGTGCTTTAGACTTTACCACAAAGCTTTTATCTGGTGCCCTTTGTCATGTTCTGGATGAAAGTATTAGAGACTATTCCCATAGAATCACTCACACAGAACCAACATGGTCTATGCCTTTATGAAATTCAAATGAATAAGAATAAAAGAGTTTATAAGTAAGAGCATGCAATCTTAGAGTTATCACGGAAACCGCTACAATTAAAATTAACCTTCAGCAATGGAAGGACTCCTGTCAATTATGTACAGATCAGAAGCTACCATAAAAATATGTATGTACATTTAGTGCTGATGGTGGGGGGGAACCCTGGCTGGGGGTTGGGGGGTAGGATGTGTGGTCTAGGGTGGGGGTAATATGGGAATGTTGGGGGGTGCTGTGAGGATTGCTGGGTGGGGTGCATGGATTGTTGCTGCTGACAGGTGTTGGGTTGTTGCTGTAGAGAGAGGTGCTGAGGGAGGGGTGCTGCGATGCAGAGGGGAAATACGAGGTCAAGGGAAGTTGACCTCCCTGCGGCACTGAGTTTCTCTTGCCTTTTCTGACATAAATACATAGCAACTGGTCTATTGGGGGAAAAAGACACCCTAGTGCCCAGGCTTCTCCCTCTGGGGAGGGGGTGAGAGAACAAACATGGGACAGATGTGTAGTCAGTGCTGGGAGATGAGTGCAGTATAGGACCCTCCATAGACTAGAATAGAGTGGACTTCACTGTGGCTTTGTGATGCATACCTATGAAAAGAATGTAGAGGACAGATTTTGATCTCTCTTCGACTGGTGATCATCTCAAGTGAATCCATTGATGTCACTGGCCTACCAGAGACCAGAATCAGGTCCCACGTCTCAGAATTGATAGGATGTGTCCCTTTCTTGATAATGCCAGGTAAGTAAATAACTTTCTTAAGCGAATGCTCTAATTCCGGACAGGCTCTGGTTTTGTGGATGCAGTTTTACCTCTCCATGCTAGGAGGATAAACACATTAAAGATTGTGAGGTGCTCAGCTCCCATGACAGTGGGGGTCTGTAATGGGGTGTGTACCCCACACAGGCCCTGAATGGGCTAATGTGGGCCTGAGAGGCCAATTAATGTACCAGATTGCATCTGGAGGGTGAGACAGGATTAACGGATTGTGAAGCTCAGCTGATTAGTCTAAAGAGAGGAAGTTTGTATCAGAAAGAAGCTGATCACATTCTTAAATTAGCAACTGAAATACAAAAAAGTATGAGGCACAAAGGTTTCATGATAGCTGCCTTTCTAGATATTTAAAAGGTGTACAACATGCTATGGAAGGAAGGCTTGTTTCAGGGTAACAAAGAAAAGAATGGTGGACAAAGCAGCTAAAAACACGGTAAGAAATGGAAAGATGGACATAGAAATACCCTTGAGTAAACAGGAATTCCAAAGCCTAGGACAGAAAAATTTAAGAGGAATGGCAAGAAAATTGGATTAATGAAAAATGAGGAAGAAGATTTTTTGAATTGAGCCCGAAAGTTGAGGATAACGACATACTTCAGAGCCTGGATAGGAGAAATGACGTCATTTTGTTTAGAGTACTAACTGGCCATTGTGGCTTAAACAAAAATCTCTTCTGAATAGACCGTGGGGCTGAGCATTGGGGCCAGAGACTTGACGTAAGGACCCTGGACTTGTATTTGTGGGACTCCATTACTCAGGAAGCAGTGGATTTATGTCAGGCGTAGCTCTTTAGCAGAAGGTCATTTTGTAGAGTGCATCCTTTTGCAGACCTAATGGCTCTGGAGTACCCAAGGATTTGCAACATGGCTAAAACCCTTCCTTCTTGCCCCCTGTTGCCTACATGTTACAATGCAGTAAGTCTCGCTTGCCAAAAATGAACGCGATTCATATCCCAGGAAAAAAAAGGGAAAAAAAAAGAAGAAGAATCACTGGCAGCTAGTAGGAAATGTTTTATTGCCCATGCTTGGAAAAACAAATTATAGTCTAAGTCAACCTCAGTTTGCTTTTCTTTCCTTGGATCCTAACATGGTGCGGCCTTGTAATGGAATTAGGTGTCCAAATGAAATGGCTCCAATCAGCTGTATAAGTGGCTTTCAGTTGTGCTGCTTTCTGGAAGTTGAAATTCTAGAAATAATGAGATGTCTTAATGCAGACGGATCTTAAAGTAGCCAGGGGATGTTCCTTACTTATCTTGCGATGTTTCTTTTAAGGACAAATTCTAGCCTTGAGCATGCATTGCTGTACAGCTTGAAAAAATTGGTAATGGCATGTCTGCAAGCATGGCCGAGTGTATTTTTTCCTAAGATTGCATACTTGGGGCAATATGTATCATGCATGCCAGATCAGAACACAGCATTGTAAAAATCCCCGTCAGATGCCATAATGTTTCCCCTAATCAGTAAGGAGATGTGCCAGAATAAACCTTGATTTTTCATTACATCCTGTCTAGATTATGATATTTCAGTTTAGCACACTGGCATTTTCTAGGCTGCCAGCCAGACGGTATGCTGGTGGTAGGAAGACACAGCTATATGTGTCTGCAGTACCATGTGTTAATTCAGTCATCCATTTATATTGGACCCGTCATGTAAACCTCCGAGGGCACTTGTAAAATTCAAATGATCACTAAAAATAAAATAAACCAAAGACGTGATATTCGTGTATTAGCATCCAGCACAAGGAGAACAGTGCTGAATAGAGAAGTTAATGGTTTTCCATGTAAACAGGTCAGGGGCTTTCCTCTCCAATTGAAAGCCCATTGAAGCTAACAGATGCCCAGTAACTAAGGGCGTGTCTATATTGCAGCTGGGCACATGCCTCCCAGCCCAGGTACACAGAAATTCGCTAGCTCCACTTGAGTTAGTGTGCTAAAAATCGCAGTGTGGACTTTGTGGCATGGGCTCGCTGCCATCCATGCCGCAACAGTGCACTAGCTGGAGCGGCGTGAGTCCAAGTCTGTGTGGAAGGCGTGCTCCTTGCTGCAGTGCAGACACTTCCTACCGGGGACGGGCCCAGAGAGGGGAAAGCTATTTTCAGCCCTTTAAACACATGTCTTGGAATCTTCCAATGCGATCATGCAGAGGGAGAGCGTTCTGTTGGGAAGGAAGGTCAGACTTGTGCCAGGAGCAAGTGATCCTTGTGGTGAATCAGTAACACAGATTTTGGTACTGAAATACATTTCTTATCAGGAAGCAAACCAAAGCCCATTAATGGGAACCTTTCCATTTCTTTAATGGACTTTGGATCAGGCTCCAGGTGGCTGCAGTGAGGCAGTGTTGCGTTTAAGCAATTCCAGAGGGATTTCCCTTTTTTTGTATCCATGCAGTAGCATGCAATTTCTTCCCAGCATCAGAAACAACACTAAGCTTGGTGTGCCAGCCTGTGGGACAATGGAGCTATGTTACCATAAGAAATGCTGGCTACTGGAAATGCAGACTCCCACTATCCACTGACGGTCAGGAGGACAAAGTGGCATCTTTGCAGAAGGAGACTGTGTTTTACCTGGGGCCAAATCCGGAGCCCGTTGAGGCCAGTGGTCATTTTGCCATGGATTCCCATGAGACCAAGATTTGGCTCATTTTGTATTTTTAGTGTCTGATGCTAGGGGGTGCCTAATTCTGCTTCCATTGAAGCCAGTACCAAATGTCACATGGGCTTTTTTGGGTTCTGGATTAGGCAGGTGGGACACAAGAGTCCCAATCTGGAAATACCCCTATACTGACCATTAATAAAGTGACCAGGGCAGTCCCTAAGCGTTTAGGGCTAGAGTGGTGCAGTTAATCTATTAATCTAATGGAGGGCAATTAATCTAAAGTGGGGAAATTAATTTCCCCATATTTTGGTCCTCGTGTAGCATCAACATCCTGAGTTTAAATGGGTTTGGCATACCGGGGTATTCCCAGTATAGAATCGCCTGCTGGAAAATCTAAGAGTGTGATGAAAGCTGAACAGCAAAGAGTAAAAAGATGTTCCTGTGGTTAAAACACAGGTTTGGGGCCCAGGAGAGCTGGGGTCTGTTCTCAGTGCTGTCGTTGACTAACCACTCAGGCTATTTTCAAGGGGCCCAAGGGAGTCAGGTACTGCATTCCCCGTAATTTGGGCACCTGATTCCCCAGGTGCCACTGGAATCACCAGTCTGCGCACTTCAGTTTCTCCGTGTGAGAAATGGGAGGTAAAAATACTGATCTTGTCTCACAGGATCGATGGGTGAGGATCCAAGGGGGTGATCCACAGAGGGAAAGTCTTCACTGGGCATAGAAAGTTTATCTTTACATACGTCATACAAGAAACCACTTTTTGCCATGCTGGTCCCCCAGGAATCACATTATCCAGGCACTCACAGGGCCGAGTGGTCGGGATCATATTCCTTTGTGGTAATGAAGATTGTTAATAGGTCGTAAATGTTCCAAAGCGATACAGCAGAAGGACAGGCTCCAGCTACAGACAAGCAGTACGTTAGCGCTATCTGCATTATGTAACGTGACTTGAAAGGCTAAAATGAGAGGTGAAAATACATGTTAAGATAGGAATAAGGTAGGGCCAATACACTCAGTGTTGGTCCTGTGGTCCGCATAAGTTAAGCGATTTACAGTGCGGCTCTGCCCTGGAAATGACCATTGGCTTCTGTACTAAGAAAATGAGGGGTGTTTAGCAAACGTGTCAGTGTCACTTAGTACCTGTTGTGGACAAAGAGGGTAGTGTTTAAAAACTTGATGGCTAGTCAGGGCCAGTCCTAACCATTCTGCTCCCATTGGTCAGTATCGACGGTTGACCATGACTGGCTAATTCAACACCACTGAATTTGTCTACACTAGGTGCAAAGTGGTGTTTAACAACATGTTAATTAGCATGTATTCGCTAACATTGGTATTAGCCACTGGCACAAATCCCTACTGTATATCTGGTGTGCCAAGGAGTAAGCTCCGTGGTGCACCATTGAAACTCATGGTTTACACCTGGTGCACTACGTATATAATAGGGATTTGTACTGGTTTAGCTATAAAGGTTGCTATGACCATAGTGTAAACAAAGCCTAAGGATCCGTTTTCACTATCGAGTTAACTCAGGGGATCTGCATCTGAGTTAGCTTCAGCTGGGTGTGAGTAACAGCGCTGCAAAGCTGCCCTTGAGATACTGTGTCCTCTTTGGGGCTGCCCTCACTTGTGTGTGCTGCTAGGACTTCTGGTGGGGGCATATCCCAGAGTTCTCTGGCAACGTCGATTCAAAGCAAACATTTTCATTTTGAATCGATTCGGAGTTTCCTACATTTTTGGTTGAAAAATTTCAAGTGATGATTTTTCGTTCAAAACGTCACATGGGAAAAGGTTAGTTTGCTGACCTCCTCGGCTATTATGCAGTCCTGTGACCGCGCACATGCCTTCCCTTCCTTATGCACAGGCGTCTCTTTGCCTGCAGGCTGGCCACACCAAAAACTAGAATTTCAGTTAGTGTGGCTGTCAGTACGTATTTCATGCTGCCTTTTTGGTTCCCTCTGGTTTTCTGTGTCTTATGTCATTATTGCCATAACCCATTTGTTCTGTTAAGCGCTGGCAGTCACTTGCAGCTGTGACTTCCAGAGATTCCTAGCCAGTCTGAAGTTCAGTTCCTAACAGGGGCCTCGCTTCTGCAGTTCATTGAGCTATGCTGCTGCTTCTTTAATTGTCCTGAATGTGTTCTTTTCCTGTGCAGAATAAAGCTAGAATTTCACTTTTTATTTTAAAAATACCACTTGTCCTCCCTTTCTCCTGATCATCTCTTAGGAGAAATCATCCTACCAGCTGTCCACGGGATGCTCTTTGGATCGTCATTCAGTTGACAGCTGCTTTATCTGCCATGTGTCACTCTCATCATATGCCGCTGTGCAGGGAGGAGGTAGAGATATTGATCCCAGATTCTAACCTCCCCTACATTTGTTAGTGTTCTCTTGCTCTTTCTGAGTGTGCCTTTCCTTTGTTAAGGGACTCTATCTCCATAAACAGAGGGTGTCGTCTTCCTGTAATTCTCCCCGAAAGGTATTGTTCCTTCCCTTTGACAATAGGCGTGAATAATCAGCTGGCAGCATAATTCCATATGAGTCACTTTTCGTGACATTCTTCTTCTAGCTCACCTGCCTTGTGGGTGAATAGCAACATGTTATGTCACAGCCAACAGTTTCACATTAGTGATGAGGTAGAAAGAGAAATAATTGGAGCCTCCCAGTAAAATACCGTATAATGTGTCAGGAGAGGTTCTCACATTTTAGGCAGCATGTCTGTAACGAGCTGGTTATTCTAAAATAACCTGGCCTGTTTTACTTCTTTCTAGAGCTCAAAACACAGAGAACCAACATTGATATTTAATGAGGACTGAGGAATTTGGCAGCCCCAGAGGTTTTCTATATTTGTCTCGGGCTCTCAGATGAGAGAGATTAAAAGAAACGCAGACATTGATTTTCCAGCCACTAACATGCTTATTAACAACTGAGCAAATGCAGCAGGAGTTGTGAATGTGGAGGACAGCAGGGTTGGTGTTTGCTCATGTAGGGGCATGTGCTCCTGAGTGTGAGACTTATTTTAAGAAGATGTTGGAGTTCCGTGCCGAAACCTCTGTGTAACATCCAGTGCCCCCAGCAAAAAAACCCATTTCTGCCTGGCACGATGCCATGCCAGGAGACTTACGGACCATAGCCAGGCAAAAAGTTCATAATGGAACCAGGTGAATTCAGACTCCCTGGATCTGACCACTAGGCTACTTCACCTTCTCTAACTTACTTCAGTGTCAATTAGGAGTGATTCTGGTGACATCAGTGGAGTTGCACTCATGTAAAACAGGCCTAAAGTCAGATTCAGACCCATGAAAAATACAGAACTGTATCCAGAGTTTGACTATAAGGATTTGGGGTTTGGTCCATCTCTTTTTTTCCCATTGTGTTAAGCGGGATGGGTCGAGAACTAGATTGACTAGACCAAACCATGTTTTGGTTTGGGGCTGACGTAATCCACACTTGGGCAAACCCCATTGCACAGCAACTCAGTGCATCTATTTTAGGGTTACCATCTTTCAGGTTCCCAAAAAGACGACAGTGCCAGAGGCGCAGGAAGGAACTGGAGGGGGTACAGTTGGGGATGCAGTTGGGGAGGATGCTGGAGGGGGTATTTGGGAGGCGCTGGAGGGGTGTGTGTACTGGGAGAGGATATTGGGGGGGTACCTAGAAGGGATGTGTGTGTCCTAGGAGGGCACCTGGGGGTGCTGGAGCTGGTACCTGAGGGGTACTGGAGTGTGTACCTGCGGTCTCCCTCGCATAGTGGGGGGCAGTGTCGCTCCCTGGCAGCGTGGCAAGTGCAGGCCCGAGATGCAGCACCAGCCATCCATCAGCACCTCCCTGCCTCTCTCCCTGGGCTGGGAGCGCTGGGCGGGATCCAGCAGCTGCAGCAGAGGGGCCAGTCGGGGCGCGGAGCCAGTTCTTTCTGAGCTGCAGCATCTGCTCCACAGAAATCCCGGGCCTTGCGCCTTATTTGAAAACCTTCCCAGCCAGAGGGCGGAAGATCAAAAATGCGGAAATGTCCGGCAAAACCTGGACATATGGGCAAGCCTATCTGTGCTGAGGGTTCACAGCAGAATAGCTACATCTCTTTCATGTGCTGGGTGCTGGCTAAGAACGCAATAGGATTCCGGGCTTATAAAACTAAACTGGCTATTTATCAAAAGAACGGGTTACAACAGCGCTGCATTCAGGCCGTGTGCTCCCAGGCCGACTTCCTGCGGCTCTCTCCAACCCTTTCCATCCTGTAAACCTCTGTGTTCTGCCCTCCAAAGCCCCATGTGGGTTGCTTCAACACTAGAACAAATGTCCCCTGCATGGGCAGGCCCTCCGCCTCGCCTCTGGCTGAGGCTTGCGCATTCCTGCGTGCGTGCTGTAGGATAGATGCAGAATGGTTGCTGATGTTTGCTCTCATTTCCGTTGACAGGCTGTGAAGAGTTACTGAAGGATGTGCTGGCTGGCGACAACCCTGGGCATCAGTGCCATGAGCCGCAATATGTGGGTTACTACTACCAGGTAAGAGATGCGACTGATTCTGACTCTTGCGGGTGGACTGAGAGAGCTTTCGGAATGATTTATAGAAGGATCGCAGTAAATTCTCTCACTTTATACCTGGCCTGTTGCTTTTTCCTTTACAGAATAAAAATGAGGAAATTTCTTCTTTGGTTCTCCTTTAGCTATGTCTCAGAATTCGTGATCTATACATAGGTGCTGGAACTAGGGGGCATGTTGGGGGTACTGCCATACATCCTGGCTTGAAGTGGTTTCCATTATATACAGGGTTTACAGTTTGATTCAATGGCTCTCAGTTCCCCAATGGTAGAAAATTGTTCCAGCACGCTTGGATCTATATCCAGGTTAGCCCTCACTCTTATGAAGCGCAGCCGCGTCGTCTAGCACAGTTCTCGCCCATGAGCTGTTTCTAATGTCTGTGCTCCCCGTGGCCACGAGAAGGTGCCATAAATAAACTGGCTGGCACACCAGGAGTGCAACAAGTGACTTGTGGAAGGGAGCTAGTGGTGAAAAAGCTGTGCCGTGCAAGTGCTGCTGTGCTAGAGAAGTATAAGGGAGGAACAGATCTGGGCATAAAAGCTGGTCCACATGCAGACTTACGCTTAAATAACTAACTTGGTTTTAGGTAACTGGGTTAGTTAAATCAGTTGAATTCTGTGTGCACGCAGGCTCTCAGTACGGTTCATTGGAGGTGCTCCACCAGGGTTTGTCAGAGGCTGGGAAGCAATTGACGACACTGCTATTATCAGTGGAGCATCATCTGTTTGCCAGAGGGGCCAGACCCCCTAGGTATACAGGACTCTATGGGGCCATGCAGGTCTTGAGAATCCTTAACTCCATGGAACGCCTATCATTTCTAGCCTGTGTCAGAAATGAGGCTGAGGTCATCACAAAGTGCTATGCATGGTGAGGATGGGGGTATGCGCCATCTGCTGACCATGACAAAGTTTGCCCCTCAGTGGATTTAGTGGGCGCAGTTTGCCGTGACATGCAGTATTGCTCAATGGCTTCGATGTGACTTAGAAGGGAATTTGTGTTGTCTTTCGAACAAAATGCATAACCAAGGTCCTGGCCACTCACTGGCATTAACAATTTGTATGTTACTTCTTGTGGGAGTCGAGGTGTTAATCTAGGTGTCCACCTGGAGTGTTACATTCTGCCAAAAATTCCCTTTTGCCCTTTATGTTGGATACAGTCTTCTCCCTCACTTCCACTTCTAAAACCTGTTATACAGTCGACCCTCTCAGAGGGGAAACTGAGGCCAGCAACAGGCCTGAAGCCAGACCTGGAAAGCCCCTGCTACACCCTCTAGAAATTTTTTTAAAAGTCCCCAAAATTTGGGTTGTCCCTAACTAAGAGCTGCTGCCTCTGAATTCTCCTTCCTTTTCCCGTGGCTTCATCTCCCGGTAAATTGCTCTGCGTTCAAACACGAAGCTGAAGACTCACAAAAAGTCCTGTAGCACAGTAATGGCGCCGCCGTCCTGCTTTACGATGCAGTGACTTGGAACTTTCCTCAGAATAAACTACTTGACCTTCAGCCTCACAATGTGTCTGCATTAGAGTTGGGTCGTTGCCTCGGATCCACATGCCAGGGCGATCACCGCTTTGCGGCGACCCTGGGAAATTGAGCACCCACCATTCACCACCTTTGCAAGTCCATCTGGTGGTAACCACACAGGAGGCTGTTGGTACACTGTGCTCAAGCCTTTTTACCTCTGTCTTGTCTAACCAGGGCCCCCACATGGGGGGGAGAAAGGTACACTTTACCGGGGCCCGGAAGCCGTGGGGGGCCTGCAACCCCCTTGGGTATGTGTATGGGAAGGGGTCCGTGTTACAAGTTTGTACTGGACCTGAAAAAGTTATGCTTGGGCCCTGTGTCTAACCATGCTGGTCTCGTCCTGCCCTGGGTTTCGGAGAGAAGGCTCCCATCAGGATGCTGTTACCAGTTCAGCTCCACCGACGGGATCAACCATGGCAGTACTTGAGTAGACCGGACACAGGAGACAGGCATTTTTACCACTATGTCCTCTAAGCTTCCACTGAGCTGGGTTAGACGACACAGTGGCACGGATGCCAGAGCCCTGTGTATGCTACAGCTTCTGCTAGTGCTGCCACGGGTGAGGTGCAATAGTGCTGAACTGCAGGCCGTCAATTACCAGTGTGGATCATGGGCCTAGCTTGCAGCGGAGGAAGGGAAGGGTGTTGCCCCCCTAAACTGCAAGCCGTGGGCAGGCATGGAATTTGCCCCACCATTGGTCTGACTGGAGCGACCCGTCCAAATATAGAACTCAAACTATGCCTATGGTGTAGATGCAACCTGGGGTGCAAGTGAGTAAAAGCAACAATACCTTTGAGGGGAAAATAGTCTGTAAAAGAGTGGAGTCTGATCGTATTCTGTGATGAACTCGGGCAGGACTCAGTGTTGGCCTGTCCTTTGTGTGGTAGGAACAGGCAGCCTGGACCAGACCAATGATCCATCTAGCCCAGTAGCCCGTCTCTGACAGTGGCCGGCGCCTGATGCTACAGAAGAAGGGGCAGAGAAGTTCTCAGTGGGCAGACATGGGATGATCTGCCCCCCCTGGGGTGTATCGTCTTGATCCTCAGACTTAGAGATTGGCTTAAACCCTAAAGCATGAGGTTTTGTATCCCTTCCAAAACACTTTGCTTTACATTTATTTTCTTTTCCGGTATTTACCATTATAATGCTAGACATGTTTGTTAACCATATAAATGGCCCATCCCACTTTGACAGCTTGTGGCAACGAGTTCCACAATCTAATGAAGCATTTCATGAAAGCAGATTTTGTTGGGCCAGTTTTGAAGTTGCCACTTTTCAATTTCATTGACTATCTTGTCTTACGAGACCTGGATAATAGAAGACCCTGATGTACTTTGTCTGTGGCATGCATTATTCTGTACACTTCTCTCATGTCCCCTCTTATTCATCTCATCTCTAAAGTTCCGGTCTTTTCAATTGTTCTTCCTATGTGAGTTTTTCAGGCCCTTAATCATTCTCATTGCCCACCTCTGAGCCCCGTCTACTTCTGCAATATTTTTGTGAACTGGGGTGACTCGTACTGGCAGAGTTAGGACTGGAGGCGGTTGACCACCCTGGAAAAGGTTAGGGTTGAGGTGGGTTGGTTTCTCTAGGTTGTGCTTGGGACTGGTACAGGGTCATGGTGTAAGGTTAGGATGGGCCCTAAGTTAGTGACACTAGAGGCCTGTAGGTTGATGGGTTAGAGTTAAAGGCAAAGCAAGGTTTGCAGCCCATAGGAGGTGTTGGGCTAGGCCCATAGGAGGTGTTGGGCTAGGCTTAGGACTGAAGCTGGTGGAGAATCCCAGGCAAGGGTTAGGGATGTGATTGTTCTAAACAATCCCAAGCTAGATGCAGAGTTGAAACTGGTTGGTGGCCCTGGGCTATGGTCAGGGATGGGGCTGATACAGGGTACTGGGTAAGGTTAGGGTGGGAGCCATTAAATGTACCAGATATGAGGTGGGGGGGTTCAGAGTTGCAGGCTGGGGTTGGGGCCTGAAGGTGGCTCTGCTCTACAGTTATCTGTAGGGCCAGTAAGTGGCCTTGGAGTAGGGTTAGGGCTGGGGCCAGTAGGTGGTGTCAGGCTAGAGCTGGAATTGGTAAAAGGTCCTTGTTTGGAGTTAGGATTAGGGTTGGAGCCCGTAGGAGGCTTTTAGAGGCCTGGCATGGGATCTCACACTGGAAGTATTTCCACTGCCTTCTGTGGGTTTGCAGTCAGTTCCCATACGGTTAGAGAAGCCAGAGCACTGCATGTGTCCCACCCAGTCAGTAACGTGCATTGCTTCTGCCAAGAGCCTAGTTCCAAGGTTTCTTTGCATTCATCTTTTCTACAGCATCAATCAGAACTTCCCAGGCAGACTGGGACGTCCTTGTTTGCTTCATTTCATGAGCTGTCGAGGTTGGTTGATTTGCAAGGATTTTCATTACGTAGAAATGTTCCCTTGGTGGTGGTCCATATCACAGCCCAAAGCAGCATCTGCCCAGGCCCTTGGGGAATGGGAGGACATTGTGGGGCTCAGAGGCTTGCAATGCAAAGCCTTGTACGTGCTTAGTGTAAAAACTAGTACATGCTTACTGATAGCACTTCTGAGGCTTACCTAAACAAGAGATGCCCTACATCTTGGGCCCAAATCCTAGCCTGGTTGCCAACTCCTGTTGCTGGGCTATACAGGCTACTTTAGCCCAGTGTCCAGCCTTCCCTGGAGAGGTGAACACTTGGACCTCATCCCCTTTGTGGTGCTGCACAAATCATCTCTGCTGTTTGTGAAGAAGGGTTTGACCCCACCACCCTCTTCCCTTGTGCAGTGGAACTCTTGTTTGAGTCATCTGCCCAGGGCCCCCCTACGACTGCGGTCATGGTGGCAGGATCTGAGCCTTCATGTTGGTCTGAACAGGGCAGGGTTGTTGCTATTTATTTGTATGGTTGCTACTTTATGCGTACTAAGAATCATGGTTTGTTTCCTATGTGGACAGCATCAGAGTCGTACCGTCCTTACCTCTCAATTTCCTTGCTTCTCAAGCGCCTTGGTTTTGTAACTGATGAGATAGATGCCTATAATGCTGTCGCTTGGCAACCTAAAGTAGTCTAAGCCAGATTCCTTGTGCTGACATAGATGATGGATAGACACTATGAAAGGACAATGCAGAAATGAAAAGCAGGCTGTTTTCAAAACCCGGGGACTTCCTCAGACCTTACAAGGGCTGCACACTAGCTCTGTACCTCTGCCATAGGGAGGTTTGGCAAGCAAAGTGCTCCTTAAGCACGGTGTTCTCCGCCTTGGGACCGCGGGAGTGGTGCTGTGACATGCCCCATTCAAAGCTATGCCGAAAAGGGATTTCTCAGCCTTCCAGACTAAGGACTGCAATCCTGATGCTCCGGCTCCGCTGCAAGATGTAACACTCCTGCCCCCTAGCAGCTGGAAGTGTTACCTCTGCTGCTAATCCTGGGAGTTGAAGTCGTCTTGGACCTCAATGGCAAAGATGCAGTGCTCAGATCCTTAATTCAGACGGCAGACAGCTTGCACCTGGGCTGGGGAACAATGCACTTGCCAGATTCAAAATGGGCTGCTTTTTGTAATGCTGGTATGGGAGCGTTGCAGTCAGTACTGGGGAGACTCAGCGTGGTTCCCAAGCAGCTGCTGCATAGACAGTGGGCTAGATTCATCGTCAGCAGCGTCCAAGTGCCTGCCCATCCCCATGACAGAAAGTCTGTATGGGAAAAGGACACTGGCACCAGCTGCTCTCACCCCCAACCCGGCTGGTCGGAAGAAGAGACTGATTTGAAGCTCTCTTGGAAGGGCACTTTGTCGGTGCAGTTTTGAAAATCTTCACTAGATGTCAGCAGAAGACCAAAGAAAGGCCAGTGGGTGAGTTCCTCTGCTTCCTCCAGGCTTTTAATGACACCCAGCTGCAGATGAAGGGCTTGGGCAATCCGTCCCACGAAGAAGAGAGGAGTAAATAAGTTACTTGTGGTGTGCACAGGGATCCAGGCCTATCAGTAATAGCAAGTTTCATGCCCAGTTCCCTCTGAAAGTGTCTTGGCTTCGGACTGGTGGCCTGGGTTCCTTAGTGAATGAGACACAGGCAATTATACAGCTGCCTCCCGCTGCTGCAAATGAGAGTTGCCCACCTAATTTTCTCTGCACCCTGCTATCTGCATCCCACTCATCACTCTCAGCAGTGCAGTTGGGGAAGGGGCAAGAGGCAGGATGCATGAGCTCTGCAGCTGCATTGAGAGTGACCTAAACAGGGATAATAGGCAGTTGGGGGATGACACACGTCCCTTTTATTCCACCCAGAGGCTTGCATTTACGCTAACCCTGGTATTGAGCTTGCTCCTTTGTTATTGTGCTGCCTCTGCGCTCAGGGGTTTAAAGACATGGTCTGGGAAAGGACGGAGGAAAAAATCCTAGCCTTTCATCACACGTTCTCATCTCAGACTCTACCAGGGTTTTGCCTTCCCCTCACCTGCCCAGTGCCCACCCTAAACGTAGCTGCTCGGCTCCAGCGCAAGGGTGGACGTGGGAGAGGAGTGGGAGGCAGCACTGGAAAGTGGGGGGGTGGTATTTGCACTGAACCGGCTGTATGCACATGTCGAGACAGACTAGGGGGAAGAAACTGCTGAGCTGAGCATCCAGCCTTTAATCTCAGCCGACCAGGTGCAATTAATATGACCTGATATTTAAAATCCCCAGATATCAAGGGTTTTATTGCAGTTCATTTTACATCTTCTACAACGGTCCATTTTTACATTAAGAGCGACAGCATTTCAGGGCTTGCCTGGGAAAACTGAGCCGACTTTTAAGTGAAAACGGAACAACAAATGGAAAGTTTGAGCACTTTGTAAACTTGTGTTTCATGTGACTATGTGCAATTTCAAGGTTAGCATCTTTTCAAAGGGCAAATGACCATTTCACAGGATTTTTTCCTGTGAAAATATCTCATAGTCGTGAGATGGCCTCGACTGGGAGCATGAACATCCTTGTGTGACATTTCATGCATAAAGAATGTCATCCAGTAGAGCTCGTCCTGCTTCCTGTGCATCACTCATTAGCAATTAACAACATTTGATTGTCATAAGGACAGAACTGCTCGAGTCTGTGTGAGGAAGAAAGACGAGAACAGTGCTTGGTGTTAGTACTTTTCCTGATGTTTGAGATTTGGGATACATTAGGTTATGGTTAACATAATCTGAGGGGGTTCTTTTGATTTTATTCTTTTGATCAGATTCTTATAATCTGGCACTATCTGATTCTGGGATGGTGGACTGTGTGCAGTGGAGTCAGGAGGTATTACAGCTAGCTGTGGTACACCACCCTCAAGCCAATTGATTTCAGTGAGTTTTGGATGAGGCCCCAAAAGAGTGAGTTATTCCCATGGAGAGACAGCTATTCCCTGTTGTTACTTTTGTAGATGAAGCTTTTCAAGGAAGAAAGAAGGGTGGTCCAGTAGTTAGAGCGCTAGCCTAAACTGAAAAGAGCAGCATTCAGTTCCCTGCTTTGCCACATACTTCCTATGGAACCTTGGGCAAGTCACTTGGCCTCTCTGTGCCTCAGTTCCCCATCTGTAAAATGGAGATAACAGCACAGCCCTATTTCACAGCGATGTTGAGAATACAGTAGAACCTCAGTGTTTTGAACACCAGACTTACAAACTGACCGGTCAACCACACGGGTCATTTGCAACCAGAAGTACGCAATCAGCCAGCAGCAGAGAGAAAAGAAAAAGCAAGCAGTCTACAGTACTGTGTTAACAACTTCCTCTTTATTTATTTTTTATTTTTTTAAAGATTTGGCAAGGTCAGGAAACTGTTTCTGTGCTTGTTTCATTTAAATTAACCTGATTAAAAGCAGCATTTTTCTTCTGCATAGTAACGTTTCAGAGCTGTATTACGTCAATGTTCAGTTGTAAAATTTTGAAGGAACAACCACTATGTTTTGTTCAGCGTTGCGAATGTTTCAGGGTTACGAACAACCTCCATTTCCGAGGGGTTCAGAACACTGAGATTCTACTGTGAATACAGCAGATGGGGATGTGCTCAGATCTGATTGTGACGGGGACCATGGAAGAAAATTAGATACATAGGTGGGGAAACTGAGCTTTATTTCTTTATGCTGGAGTAAGGCACTATGAACCTGATTCTCATTTACATTAAGACCACTTTACATTTACATTGATACCCACTTTAAAGTCCATTTAAACTGCCAAAGAGATGTACAGAACGTAACTGGGTCAGACCAATGGTCTATCTAGCCCAATATCCTGTCTTCCGACAGTGGCCAGTGCCAGATGCTTCAGAGGGAACAGAACAGGCAGTCAGCGAGTGATCCATCTCCTGTCATCCAGTCCCACCATCTGGACTTTAGAAACTGCCATCTTGGCTAATAGCCATTGATGGACCTATCCTTCATGAACTTCTCTGATTCTTTTTTGAACCCCATTATATTTTTGATCTTCACAACATCCCCTGGCACCAAGTTCCACAGATTGACTGTGTGTTGAGGTCTTAGAGTAACAGAGAATTCAGGTTTATGTATTTTTAACCAGTCTTCACAGAGGGAAAACTAATCCATGTCCTTGCTGGATATATATACGATACCTAATAAAAAAGGCTCTTTGGTTATTTGGGACACTTGCATTCAGGACAATGAATGTGTGTGTTGCGTTTGTGGTGACTTTGTTCAGGCAGTGATCATATGCAATAGTGTACAAACAAGCACAGGGGTTTTCAACCTGTGGTCTGCAGATACCTGATTGTCCGCAGACTGTCTAAGATTTCCAAAGAGATCCACACCTCCGTTCAAAATTTTTTAGGGGTCCGCAAATGAAAAAAGGTTGAAAACCACTGCACTAGCAGACGTCCTCAAAACCGGTAGCAGAGATGTAGCTTTTATTAGTGTTCCCTAAAGACCTGTCCAAATGCAGGAGGTTGGTTAGAAATGCCCAGAAGGAAAGCAGGAAGTCAATAGGTATTGATTTTTCGTATGAACCACTCCATTCAAAAATAATAGAGACCCACTCACCTCCAAGTTGCTCCAGGGCTATTAGGTAAAACTACACTTGCGATATAATGGTGTGTGAATTAGGAGTACGTTAGCTTAATTGAAGTTTGTACAGTGCTATGAACATGTGAAGCACTAGAAGTGCTAAATATTATTATTAGCAGAAATCCTATCTCTTACAGCCTTTAAGAACAGAATGTAAATGCTCTGAGAGTTTGCTAGAAATGAGGTTATCAACCCTTCAGTTTCTTTCCCAGTGTTTTATTATTTGTTGCTGTGGGTTCAGAATCTGCAGTCCTTACTCAAATTTGAAATCAATGAGAAGTGTCTGGAGTAAGGACTGCAGAATTTGGCTATGGTGAGCATCCACTAGTGACTAGGGTCTCAAAGCTATAGGTCCTCTTTTCTTTGGTGGACATTTGAGAAGGAGACCAGTACTAAAAATGCAAAAAGAGCTGCAGTTTAGCTTTTGTTTTGTAGAAGCTCATTGGCCAAGTTCTGCAAAACCAGACAAGGGGTGGCTTGGATCCATTGTATCAGAACCAGCAAAGCTTTGAGAGAAAGGTGTGGAGGTTGGGCGTCGTCAGGTCTCTGCAATGGGAAAACCAAAGTTTTTGGATTTTTGTAAAACGTTGCTAGTTGTTTTGGGCTTTGCAAAAATAGAAGAGGGTTGGATCCAGCTTCCATGTTATCCAGGCAACCACCATTCCTAGCAGGAGGAGCAGCTGGATAAAAGGTCCCATTGTGACCCATCTGTGCCTAAGGTAACCCCCCAAAAAATGCCAAGGGCAGGGCAGGCTGCAAAAGGAGAGAAGATTCTCCCAAAACTGGTGGTTAACACTGAAGTTAGATTCACCTACCAGTCACAAACGGTACTTCTGATTCCCCATACTGGTTACCAAGAAGTGAAAACAAGAAGTTACACAGCCCCCTTTATTGCATTTCAGACTCTGGCTCCCAATCAGCAACTAAATCCAGTAAAGGGAGAAGTTATTTAAAAACTGTTCACTCTACCAAAATGTTCTCCTGATTCCCAAATGGGTCAGCCACATTACCAGATCAATATTAGTTTGGATCTTACCCAAAAGATCACGCTGCCAGCCAGTCCTTTAGTAACTAAAATTAACGGTTTATTGTGAAAGGAAAGAAACAAACAAGATAAGAGATGTTAAATGATCAAAGCAATCAGATGCATACAAATGACTTCAAAGTCCATCTATATCAGATTCTTGATAGTATTGGAGTTTGCAGGCTTATACAGTTCCTCTGGTGTAACATCCAGTTCCTGCCTGGGCCTCAGCCCTTTGTTTCACAGCTTCACATGTAGAGTGGTCGATCAAGAAGTAGAAAGCAGAAATAAAGACAAAATGGAGGTGGTGAACCTGCATTTTATAGTTTCTGCCATGAGGCTTTTACTTCCTTTGTCCCGAACACAGCCACACCACACATGGCATGGAAAAGCCTCAGAGTCCCCTTCCCTGTCCATAGGCATGTTCTTACATGTCCTGATGACTCATCAGATGTAGCCCGTGAGTTCTTTCTCTGGCCCTTGGTGAGTCGTCAATGCAGACACTAATTTGCCTGTGGTGAAACCCAGCAGCATTGCACAAGTTTTTGGATACAGATTATATCACACACATCCATAATTTGCAATACAAAGATGATATATGCACTTACACAATATTATCATGCTTAGCAAATGATAATCTTTCTAATGGTACCTGACATGGTATAGCTTGCAAGACTCTTTTCAATTGTCGTATTGGTATTAATGATGTTATAAGTGGTCACTCATATTCCAGACAGCGTCACATCCATATCTAGTTACCACTGACCTCTGGCATTGGCACAAACATCTGAGAAGCTTCTTGAGAAGAGACAGACGACTAAATATGAAAATAAGTGAGTAGTTGTCTTCTGATCCACAATCAATACACAAATACTGTGCGTGAACCTATTCTTTCTCAGGGAAATGAAAGATATGGCAGCAATAAGGTTTCTGTTTTAAATACTATTTACACAGCTACAGACTGGAGACCGACGAGTTAGGAAGCAGTTCTGCAGATAAGGACCTGGGGGTTACACTGGATAAGAAGCTGGATATGAGTCAGCAGTGTGCCCTGGTTGCCAAGAAGGCTAATGGCATATTGGGCTGCATTAGTAAGAGCATTGCCAGCAGATCGTGGGAAGTGATTATTCCCCTCTATTCGGCATTGGTGAGGCCGCATTTGGAGTATTGGGTCCAGTTTTGGGCCCCCCACTACAAAAACGATGTGGACAAGTTGGAGAGAGTCCAGCGGAGGGCAACAAAAATGATTAGGGGGCTGGAGCACAAGACTTCTGAGGAGAGGCTGAGGGAACTAGGCCTGTTTAGTCTCCAGAAGAGAAGAATGAAGGGGGATTTGATAGCAACTTTTAATACCTGAAAGGGGGTTCCAGGGAGGATGGAGCTAGGCTGTTCTCAGTGGTGGCAGGTGACAGAACAAGGAGCAACGGTCTCAAGTTGCAGTGGGGGAGGTCTAGGTTGGACGTTAGGAAAACTTTTTCACTAGGAGGTGGTGAAGCACTGGAATGGTTACCTAGGGAGGTGGTGGAATCTCCATCTTTAGAGGTTTTTAAGCTACAGCTTGACAGAACCCTGGCTGGGATTATCTAGCTGAGGTTAGTCCTGCTTTGAGCAGGGGGTTGGACTAGATACCTCCTGAGGTCCCTTCCAACTCTAATCTTCTATGATTCTATGAAATGGGGCTGTGCAGTGGGGTCTGTTTGTTTTGTTATTTATAGTGCAGGATTGGATGGTGTTGACCATTTTCCTTCCTGCTTTAAACTGTAAATATGATAGTCAATCCTCCTCTTAACAAGTTATGGGCTGATTGTTGTGTGTCGAAAGAATGAGTTCAGAGTGTTATCAGAAGCCTGCCAAGTGACTAATTACAGAGTACGAACAGTAGAAAACTTGTTGAAACATGACAAATAAATTGTGTTTGCCTATGGGATGGTGGTTGGCATGCCAGTTGATTTGCTTCTTGGAAAATATTTTCAGTAGCAATTAGAGATTCCCCACTGATTTCTGAAGCTGGAAATGGCTGCTTGATGGGTATTTGTTGACACCCAGCTAAAGAGAGAGAGGGGCCCTAAGTGCTGGAAAGAGATTAGGGTCTGGGTGGTTATTTTTTCAGTGGTGTGTAGAGCAAAATGTAGCAGTTTGAGACCCAGCTGGAATGAGAAGAGGCTGAGTGTCTATTTGCACAGACCTCACTACTGCACAAAAGAATTGCCATCCTCATCTGATTGGGCTGCCTTTTTTTGTGTATTGAAAAGGGGAAAATGGGAGAGAGTTAAATATTCTATAAGACTTCAGTCTTCTAGTGTATCCAATATGTCCTTCCGTTTTTATTGTCCTCCCTTCTTGAGGGAATCTTTCTTCTTCAGGCGGTGTCTACACTAGCAGTATATCCCCGTAGTCATGGGGTGTGCTGCCATCCTAGGTGGTTTAAATATCTTTTAGCTGTGGAAAGTGGCTAAAATAACTGTCATGATACAGTGACTCCCTTGCCAGGACAGTTTCACGTCCCTTCCTATTTGCATTTATCCTGGGGTTTCTGGAACCTTTCATTTGGACAGGGAAGCGGGCCTGGGAATGTTGCACTTTAGTGCTACCTCCAGGCTATTATTGGTCATCCAGGATATTGGAATCCAACGTTC
Organism: Mesoclemmys tuberculata; assembly: GCA_007922155.1. Classification (NCBI taxonomy): domain Eukaryota; kingdom Metazoa; phylum Chordata; order Testudines; family Chelidae; genus Mesoclemmys; species Mesoclemmys tuberculata. Next base: position 15,319,009 of record ML675637.1, read on the forward strand.
CATGACTGGCAAAGTCTTCGTCTCTAAAGTCATCTAAAGCTCACTCTGGAATCCAGAATTCACCCCGTGCGGAGGCCTGCATACCACTAAAATCCCCCATATACCCTCGGAAGTAGAGCTGAGTGAATAATTGATTTTTATCTTTTTTCTTGGTTCGCTGGAAAAAAACCTTTTGTTTCAGGTCAAACCAAAATGGAATTTTGAGGGTGTTTTTTCCCCTCACTAAAATGAAAGAACCAAAAATAGGTTTTGGGTCAAATAGAATATTTTGTTTCATTTCGTTTTCAGGTGTTTTGTAACCCTTTTAAAAATTTAAATCTAGCTAAATTTCAAACCAAAATGTCATTCTGAAATGAAAAGTCAAAATGTGGTGGTCTGACTTTTTTAGATCATTTTCCTTTGCCTGGAACTATTTGCCAAGTTTGATTTGAGGATAGTTTTGCTTGACCCAAAACTGCATTTTTTGGCCAGTAAACTAGCCATCAGAAAAATCTCACCCAGCAGTATTCAGATATGGAACTTAAACGGTGCAAAGGACCAGCACAAAGTCTCTGCACAGGGGGTCAATACCACTCCAAACTGTTCCTATTTCCTCTTTCAAATGCTTTGTCCCAAACGACCTAAAACCAGAGGTGAATTCCAACCAACCGCCAGCAAGCCAGCACCTTTGGGAAGGTCGAGCCCCTATTCTGAATGGCACAGCAAAGGCCCATTGCTACTTCAGAGATGGATTCAGAATGATGGAAATACCGAGTCACACATGATCCAAAAATATCAATGGATCATTTTAACAGAGATGGGCCAACTAAGAGAGAGACATTTATTACTACCCAAAGCTCAAATTGAGCCCAACTGCATCTTGAAAAAGCTCACTTAACTTCTCACTATTTCATAGACCCTGGGTTGGGACTCAGTGGAGTGGATGGGCCCAGGGCCTATGTGTCCCTTCCATTCCTTTGTAGTGATGAGGTCTGGGAGAGCAACTGGAGTGTGAGGAGAGATTGAGACTGCAGCCAGGGCCACCTCTGGGACAGCTAGACCAGCAGAACCTGTAATGCCATGAGCTGATCACGAGGCCAGCTGGTCACCTGACCTTCCTGCTACACCTTGTTATTTGACTCTTCTCTTCAGGCTTCACAGCTTGGAAAGCATCATAAAACTTAGCCATAATCTTATTTTCAGAAATGAGAAGAGTTTGTCTTACACGGTGGTGCCAGTAGGCACACAATGCACTTTCTTCCCTGACTATACATTTATCGTACCCACTTTCAGCAATTCATCTTCTCTGTTTTCCCCAAGCTTCCGAAGGCGCATTAACTACAACTGCCAAGAAGCCCCTGGTGAATGATTACCCAGAGCAACAGGGAGCGCAGCATGCCACCATTCAGAGCTAATTTACATGGAAATGGCCTGTTTTCACCTGACAATATTCTGAATTGTATTTTTACTGTTTGTGGCTACATACAGGAATCCATGTTCTTTGTATAAAACACCTGTGTAAAAAATAATCAGCCTGCCTTGCTTCTTAGAAAAAGCTTCCCACAAAGAACTTGCTCAAAATAAAAATTGCAGCGTGGTTCCACATCTAGAGCTGGTTGGGAATTTTCCAACAAAACAGTTTGTTATGAGTAAATGCCAGTGTGTTAAAATTGAAACTGTGAGAAGAGGCTGGTTTTGACAAATTTCCCATTTTGAAATAAAAGTAAATTTAGAAATTGTCAAAACATCCTGTTTTGACGTTTTCGAAATGAAAAAGCTCTCCCTTCTGGTGGAAATGCTTTTGTTTAAAAATAAATTAAGTTTACCGTTTAAAACGGGTCCATTGAAACATTTTGAAATCATCTAAACACAAAAGATTTTGACCTGATCCAAATTTTTTTTTCAGATTTTCAATTCACGGGAAATATACGAGTTGGACTTTTCATCCTGACTTGGGATGGGAAAATACTTTGAATCTCCAAAATGTTCACGGGGCAGGAAAATCATTTCCCATCCAGTTCTAGCTGTCACATATTGGGGACCCGATCCTGCTGCTCTTGAATTTGATCCTGTTGCTTTCAGTGGCAGCAGGATTGGGCCCAAGTTGCAGACCTGATTTTTAGCTGGGACACAGTGAGCTTCCTTTTCTGTGCCTGTCATTTTTTTTTTCATCACCAATGTATTGTGAGCACAAATCATACCACTGAGATGACGAAACACTTGACTCCATCCATTTGTCCCTGTAGCAACAGGTGACCTGCTGGCCTCTTGTAGAGAAGATTTATTATGTCAATGGAGGTGGGGAAAAATAGGAGGTTTTCTCTTCATCCAAGACTTGTCTTGACCAAATTCTATCATTGATTAATGAGCATGAATATTAAGAACCAATTTGTGGATCACCCTACAAGGTTGCTCTTGTGATTTTCAACCTGTAGTCCATAGATCCTGGGGGGTCTGCAGACTATGTCTAAAATTATGAAGAGGACTGCACCTCCAAATGAATATTTTATGGGTCCACAAATGACAAAAGGTTGAAAACCACTGCTCTACAAGGAGGAGAAGATGCAGACCAATCTTTCCTCCCCATCTCTCAATCCTACCCAATGCCCTTGCCTGGGATTTGCATTTTGAAAGTTTTTTGTACCTGACCCGTGGGGCCAGTTTGCCATAAGAAGAAAGCTCTTCTTCATGAGAAACAGCTCTTTGCATAGTGAAAGTGAAACAATCCCGTGCACTACAAAGGGCAGGGTGGGCGTGGAGGGAAGCCAGTGGTTACTTGAATTCTATTTGATACATCATGTCTTTCCAATCTGCATTGCTCATCGCCTTCAACAGGAGATCTCAGGGGAGGAAACAGAGAAACAGGAGTGGGAGGTAGGAGGTAAAGAGATGACAACCACTGTAAAAAGATGGTGCTTTGAGGTGCATTTTGTAGTACATTCAGTATCACTGATATGAGATTCAGTAAACCAGCCTCGGAAAGCAAACTCTGTTCTGTTGGCATTTGTTTTTCTGTGGCTGGAGAGGCATGTGGAGGGAGAGGAGCTGGACAGATGTTCAGGAGTGTAAGAATGGACCGGTGTGAAATGACAAGCCTTTCAGAGACATATGTAAAGAGAAATTACTTGTAATACAGCTTTATTTTTAAAGTGGTTCAACGCAGCGGCATTCCAGCACAGCACAATTTTAAATGGCAGCCCAAAACCAAAAAGGTAAAATCCCAGCATGAGCCCTAGCCCCAAACTGCCCCAACGCTGCACTCCCTCTGAAAGCTGGCAAAGTCTAGTCCACATCCTGGCATCTTGACCCATGTTGAGTAGTGTGTTATTCTGCAGATAGTCACGTTGATTTCAGGGCGGTTATCTAGGGAGTAAAGTGCCACTCAACAGGAATAAGAGTGGCAGAATCTAGCCCTTTGAATCTAGATCTGGCTCCGACTTCCCAACTGACTCTTATCCCTATAACGGACTGAACCAAAACACTGGATCTGAGCGCACACTAAACTGGGAAAAAGTTCAAATCTGGAGTCAGATCTGAATCCGGATCCAATATCTCTAGTAACATGGTTTCTTTGCCAAATAAGTTACCCAAACTGGCATAGAATAAAACCAATCACAACTACATTAACCCCTATGAAATGAAAGCAAAAGATGGAAACAACCTATAAAGACAGGTAAAACTAACCAGGGACTGGAGAGGATTGAATGCCGGAGAAGTAAGGGCACTAGACAACAGGAGAAGCAATTAGGGAGGAACTAATAGGATGTCCTATTGAGAGTTGTGCCCCGTCTAATGCTGCTTCTGACTCAGCCCCTGCGCGAGCAATGGAGAAGGGAAGCAGTGCCAGGAGTAATGCTGTTGCTGCTGCAAAATGAATGTTGTGACATAAGTAAGTTATTAGTAATTTACTTAGTGTTCCCGTTACTTTAATGATCCAGCCCATGGGAGAGCTGGCTGGAAGGAGCTCCCTTGAGGCCTTTGAATTTTTATGTGGTTTTATTTTATGAGGATGGAAAAAAAAATCTAATTTCTTCCTCATCAATGTCACATGTATAATGCAGGAGAGAAAATTGCTGTGATCCACTGTTCTGGGAGTTTTCATTAGATCAAAAACCATCACCAGGAGTCAAAGTGCTTTTCCGGGGGTCTGGAATCAATCAGCATCCCTGTCATTTCAAAACTCCTTTTTGATTTTTGCCCGTTTACTGGAGCAGCTGAACAAACGATGCATTAGTCGGTGGAGTAGGAGTCCCACATTATACAACGTTTGTAATCTAGGGGCAGGCACCAACATTCAGATTTCCAGTTCTTTGGGATGTTTGGCTTGTCCCAATGAAATGGGGCCTGGTGGACAGGAAGATTTGACTTGTGATTAAGGCACTAGGACTTGGGAGATCCGGATTCAATTCCTGACTCAGCCACAGGGTCCCTGTATGATCTTGGGCAAGTCACTTAGTCTCTCTGTGCCTTAGTTCCCTTTCTGTAAAATGGGGATAACAGTGATACCTTTCTTCCGTCCTTTGCCTCTATTTAGACTGTAAGCTCTTCAGGGAAGAGACTCTCTTACTCTGTTGACTAGAGGACCAAGCACAATGGGGCCGAGCAATGTGGATCTGGATCTGTGTTTGGATTGGAATATCCCCTAGAAATTAGTGGTCTTTGCTACTGGGATTGTGGCTTGTTTCACTCTGTAGGACCTATTCTGGGTATTTATTGTACCAATATGTCTGACCCATTGCTAATAGACATCACATGCATGCATCTCAGGGTGCATTGAACCAGGGAAGCTTCGTCTTCAGGATCTGTTGTTGACCAGAAAGTCTGTTGAACACAAATCCAAACAGTTTCTTCTGGCCAGGCAGTTGGAGTACCATTTCTTCTAGGCCAGTCATGAGGAGGTGGCATAGGCTGCTAGAGCACAGGGCTCTTCTTGACTGGCTGCTTCCCCATGCTCATGGACCACTCTTCCCACTCACACCTCAAGGATGGAGATGTTGAGTTCACAGCTCTGTAATGTTCCAGGTTCCCGGGAATTGCTTGAATTAAGCTCCTAAGTCTCAGTACTGAAGTGAGCAGCTACAAGCTTTATTGAACACATCTACCCAGCAACGGTATCTGCTCATCACTGACAATCCTGTCCAAGTGGGCCCTGGGCCCAGCATGTAAATCAGAACAGATTCTTTAGGAACGTGCTCGTTGATTGTTCCAAAGCCGTGATCAGGAATCTGGAGGGCACAACTCCAGAAGGTGCAGGTGGGGTTTTTCAAAGCACTCAGTATTGGCCTAACTCTTACCATTGACTCAACAGGAGTAAACTCCCATTCAACCCTTTTGAAAAAGCCCTGCATCAGCCAGCAATGTCTCAAAGTCCAGGCATTGTGATACAAAAACTTCCTTTTGGTGGACAAAGTCCAAAACAATGATAACTCAGCCTGGTGAGCTCTTAATGTTGGGGCTGAGTTTGGCAGACCGGTTTTGGCCAGCTCAAATTTCCACCTGCTGTTCCGCTCTGGTGACCCATTCTTAGTGGGGTACCCATTACTTAAGATGAAACTATAACCCGAGCATCTTTCCTGCTCTTCACCACAAAAGCACCCTCAGAAATCTAGTTGTTTTTTCATTGTTTTTCTCCTTTAGCCCTTATCTTGTGGAGGTTCATTATGGTTTTCTTCACAGCTCGTTTCTTGGATATCATTCAAGAAAACATCGTTATTTTCCTTTAGCATAAGGAAATCAGATGAATTTCCTTTGGACAGAACCTATATTTTCAAGTGATATTCTCTGCATTAGCCCTAATTTTCCTTTCTGAAGAAATGAATTTAAGAACTCAGAATCTGTGCTGATTTTGATCGGTACTCAGTTTTGTTTGGGTTCTTTGAAGAAGATGGAGATGCCTGTTGCCATGGCGAAGCATTCCTTCACTCCTCCTTTCCCCAGGGATAAACCAATTTAGAACATTGGCTCTTCGAGAGGAGACTGAAATGAGTGAGAACTGGCAGCTGATTGCTTTTAATTAAGAAAGCAACATCATATGGATTTTGTAATCCTTTCAGGTTAAGAGCTGTTTCTTGTCTAAATCAATACTTGGTTCTCTACTCATTTTTGCTTTAAAGTTTCTATCTTCTGTATTGAGAAAAAGGCCTGCATTTAAAAATAAAAATATTTATATATCAAATGACACTATTAATAATATTAATGTAAATAATTAGTGATATTGTAGTAGCACCCCTTGGGAGCTAGGTTCTTTCTGGAAACTTGAGAGATGGTCCCTGATGCAAGGCGTGTTCAGTCTAGGAATAGACAGAGAGTCAAATAGTGGGGGAACCCTGATTTGATTTGCAGCCTTTAGATGCTACCAAAATACCAATAATAAAGGAAGCAGAACAGTAGGCAATTTTATATGCATGTCTGTACATGTTTATATGTCACTACACTGGGATTTCTTTGTGTGCTGTAGTCTTGTAGAGCTGAGATCTTAGGGTTTTTTTCTTCCTTTTTCATCTTTTTTATTTCATATGTTGTTTATTTCCTTAATTATTAATGCCAGAACATCATTGTTAAAGGGCAATTCACTGGAAAGGCTGCAAAATGGAAACATAGGCTTTCTGGAGCAAAAAGCATGGGTTTAAGCAGGCTTATCCTTTTTAGCAGGGGGCAAAGGGCTCTGTACAGACAATTCAAAAGCTGATCAATAAAGCCAAGAAACCAGGTTATTTTTAAAAAAAAACTGCAGAGGAAAATAACTGGGGAAGATGCTCGAACTAAACAAAACTCTATATCCCCCATTGCACACCCACAAAAATGGATTTGCTGTCGCTTTGTTCCCGTTTGCCTTACCTGATCAAACTGAGAAAAAATAGATATTATCTAGGGAAGCTTAACTCCTTGGAAAGAAAAGAACCGTGTATCGTGCAGGGAGACTTCCCACATGGATAAGCCAACTCCTCCTCAGATGCTGAATCTGATGGGGATGAGTTTATTATACAACCCCCAAGATATTCACTGAAATACTTTGGTCTGAAATAGACAAATCTAATGGCCTTCTGTGGGTCCCACAAAAGTTATCCACACAATATTGTCAGGTTAAATAGCTCATCACCCCACTTGCCTCCTGATCCAGAGTTTCAGTTCAGCTGTGAATTTCACACACATCCCTTTTGTCATAGTCTATTGCCAGCCTTTGAAGAGCCCAGTCCACTTCCCACTGAAGTTAATGGGAAGACTCCCGTTTGATTTGAAAGGGTGCTGAATCAGGCCATTAGCCTTTTGTTCCCAACCCCAATAACTGCTCACTGGCCCTTTCCGGGCTGTGGTCCCACGCACGCAGTTTAATAACACTGATCACACTGCCGAAAAGAGAGCACATGGCGTGCAATGCCTTTTCCTTTTCTCTGAAGGGTAATTTTCAAGGGGGTTGTGTTACGACTTCTGCATCCCATTTGCTGTGCAGCACCCTTCCCAGTAAGGTATCCAAACTGTTTCTATTCCAGCTACATGACTCCATGCTCACCACATTCAGATGTCATTCCCAATGTCTAATTGCAATGACCCTGCTAGATGCTTACGTGACTTTTATATGGGACTGAAGCTGGAGCATCCCAGTAGGTGGAGCATTAGACTACAAATCAGGAGGCCCTGTGCTCTGTTCCTAACTCTTCTACAGTGCACTGCGTGACCTCACACCACTACCCTATGCCTCAGTTTCTCCAGTCTGTAAAATAGGGATAATGATACTTAATTTCCACTGGAAAGAGCCTAGAGATCTACAGATGAAAAGCAAAGTGTTATGTTATAATGTTTCAATATGAAAGCAAACGAAACACAGTTTTAAATTAAATATAATATTCAGCTGGGTCAGCTGAGCTGTAAATCAGATCTTGAGTATCTATTCTATTTTTAGACATCTTTTAAGAGACGGTGAAATGGAGAGCAAGGAGAAAGCCATTTTTAAACTCCCCGTCAAAAGGGGCTAAGCTCGTGGGGGGAAGAATGCCAATTCCAGCACACTCTTAGGCTAAGCTGACCAATTTCTAACTAGGGAAAAAAAAATAGGCCGATGTCGAAGAGAAGATTTAGGAAGCATTCTTGAGGGATTAGCACAACTCCGCAACTGAAACAAGAGCATGAAATTGCAATTAAAAATTAAAAAGAGAGACAATTTATTTGACCTTCTTTTAATCCGAGACAGAAAAATGCTGCCTAGAAGTAAGAACACAAGATAAATGTTTCCTTGGTCAGGAATTTCAGTGCCAAAGAAAGGGTGCTGTGCAAAAGTGTTTTTTTAAACTCAGCTGATTGAATAAAGGAAGCTGCTGTTCTGTGTAGCATGTGGCCCATTCAGAGCCCAGACCGATTGGCAGCAAAGAGCCAAGAATAACTATTACTATCAATTTCTGTTATGGCAGCGCCCAGAGGCCCCAAGTGAGATGGGGGGCCCTGTTCATGTGCATAGTCCGAGACCATCTTACAGTCCCACTCCAGTACCCCATCCATTAGACCACACAGGTTCTAAAGCCGTTTCACTGCTCTCCTATCCAGATTCAGACCCTGTTCTCATTTAGAGACGAGCCAGAACCAAAACCCAGGATCCCCAGCCTCAGGAAGCTGAGCTCCAGTCCCAGGCAAAGTCGGTTCTAAAAGTCTTATCTCATCGTTTGGATTATTCCCTTTTTTTTTTTTTTTTTTAATTCTGGCGTCAGCAACATTCCTGAAACAAGAAAGACCCAGGCCAAGAAGACTACTTGGAAATGCATTGGTCAGAAGCTAGATCTCTCCTGCCTCTGCTTAGGTCATGTTATATTGACCATAGAAAATAAATCATTATAACTTGCCGTCGCTGTTTCATATTCATAGTAACAACAAAGGCCTGTAATTAAAAGGAGGCTTTTAAGTATAGGCAACAATAAGCTGCCCAGTTCCCATTCATTTTAATTAATTTGGGTGCCCGAATCCCTTAGACGCTCCAGAAATAAAAACAAGCAGATGTATGTACTGGAGCAAGCCAACCAGCAAGGAGAAATGTCCCAGTTTCAGATCATTCTAGTTCAATGCCTTGCTTCAGAAATCACTGTTTAGACTGTGGCAGAGACTCTCTGGGTATGTGGTTGTACAGCACCTAGCACAATGGAGCCTTCATACTGATGGGGGTGCTCCAGATTCTTCTTCAGTAGAAATGATAATACTAACATAGGAGTGTTCTTGCCCTGCAATATATCGGATCAGGACATTTTAAATGAAGATGTAATACTTAGGTAAGCTTTCCTATGTCCATGACAGGGACCGTTCCTCTAAATGTGCAAAAATAGGCTCATTTAAGGTGACCTGGACGAATTACTCTACCTCTACATGTGGAATTTAGTGCACATCTTCAGCTCTGACTGGCATTAACGGAAAGTATGACAGTAGATGTCCTAGGCATGCAGAGGAGTAACTAGAATCTTCATGTATTTTTAGTTAGCCCTGAGCAGAGGGAGGTTGTATTGGTATTAATTGGTTATTGGTGGTTGTATTTAATTATTTATTGGCAGTGTGCACGCCTTCAAAAATTGTTGCTTCTTAACACTCCTCTTGAATTTTTCATTGCTGTGTCCTTGAAGGCTCACATCAATAAGGAAGATTCTGTAAGGTGAGTGGGGCATGAGCTGGATCGTCAGGAGGTGAAAGATATAGTAAGAGACTCTCCAGCCTTCTGTCGAGTCTAATGGATGGAACATGTGAATCTGTCCAGAGAGTGAAAATCTTTAAATCTCCATTAATAACTGTGGGCCAGATCCTCAGCTGGCATAAATCAGCCAAGTTGCATTAAGGAACTGAGTGTGTGTTTCTGTTTAACTTTTGTATCCACTTTATAAGAGTCTATAATTGTCAGCCATTGTTTTTCCCATAATCCCTAGTTTTAAACCTTTTAGCTTCCTCCCTTCAAGAGATACATTTCCTTGTGCAGCTAAAATTTAATTTCTTAAGCAAAATGGCCTGCGATATTTAGGTCTCTGAAAAGGGCCCATTGCCAAAATCGTCTGCATTTCAGACCAGCTTGTTTCATGGGGTTATCTCTTCAACAGCCTTTGTGTTGTGCAAAATATTTTGTAGACAATTTTCATCAGGTTTTTTGAATGTTTCTGCTGCTATTTGCAATAATTCTGAGCCAGGAGACCAAAGTATTCAACTGAATTTCATCTCCGTGTATCACACAGTGCTAACATCAAGTATTCACCCAGAGACTAAACTGAGAACTAATGCCCTACTTTCCCTTATGCACATAATGTCCTTTTGTCCTTTAATAGTGGGCAATTGTGCCCGTATTTAGTGTATGTTCAAAGTTGAGCTCTGAGTCTTAAGGAAATCATCCGGGGGAGGAAGCTCATTTTAGAATATATATTATAGACACAGAGAGACAATAATGTTGGGGGAAAGTCTCGAAAGATTCGGGGAAGCAAATTTAAGATCACCAAAAAGTATTAAAAGTGGGGAAGACAGGGCACGGAGGAGAAGAAGGTAAATGAAAGGAGAGGGGAGATAAAAGGATGAACAGTTAGGAGAAACCTCATCTTAATTAGGATGGAGCTTCCTTTTCTGGTCTGCAGTATATGGAGACAGAGAACTTCTGAATTCTTCCCGTGTGCGTGAAGCCAGTGGCTGTAATGGAAAATCAGTGTTCGTATTCTGCTCTTGATTGAGATTGTCTGCTCGCAGCAATAATTTAACATGTAACAAACAGAAACCACAGTGACCCAGGATCATTCACTTCCTTTCTGTGAACCGATTATCATCAGCAGTGTCGAAATTTGTAACTCTGGAAATGCGACAACTAACTTCTGCTTCCTCCAGTGACTTAGTTGTTTTAAAAAACCATGGGCCATCTTTTCAAAGAGGCCTCAGTCCTGTCTCTAAAATTAGGTGTGTCGGGCTGGCTGGAGTTACTCGCAAACATGGGTCCAACTTCAGGGCAGACTGCCCCTAACCAGGACACAAACCCCAAATTGGATTGGGTTGCGTGTTATATAATTAGATTTCACCAACCAACCATTGGATGTGAGTTCCTCAGCCTTAACATGGCATCACAGACAGTCCCCTTGGGCACTCTAGTCTATTTTACCACCTGGACACGTTGAACTAACTATGTGACAGATGGTCCCTTACACCAAAAATCACAACAAAGGACCAGTCTCTTACCCAGGTCAGTTGTACCTTAGATCTCAAGCCAAAGATCATGCTTGTAGCCAATCCTGTAATTAACTAAAGATTTATTAACTAAGAAAAAAAAAGAGAGTTATTTACAAGCTTAAAGCAGACAAACATACACACACAAAGGAGATTCAGTAATAGGTTTCAAAAGATGATAGTACCTGTTATCATATGCAAGCTTTATACGATGTTAGCATTAATCCATTCGAAACAGCTGGGGATCCCTTGTTTATGCTTAGAAATCTTTGCCCCATAGAATTCAAGCAGCATAGGGGTACAATTTCTCCTTAAGGGACCTTTCCCTCAGCATTCAAGCTCTGATGGGACATGGGATTGTGCACATATCTCTTCAGGAGTGTAGGAGACGCTATCAACCAAGTCTTTTGTTCACTGACGTTCCACAATGGCTTGTCTGATGTCAATAGGCCTTCTTTGGTTGCAGAGGAAATAACACCTCTTGTGATAAACTAGTATTTCACACTTGGTAATGCTTCTCCTCTGACTGGGGGGATTTACAGTCCCAGCAGACATTTTTATAGTTATATCATTTTATAGAGAAAACACTGAAATATTACCTTCTAACATGGGATACAGACATTATAAGTAAGATTAAAACATGCAGCATCCTACAAGCATTTCATAAAGTCTTAACACTAAACACATTCCTATAACTCTAATACCTATTTTAACAATACTAATACACAGCTGAACCAGGCTGGTATGCAACTATGCATTTGTCAGTGCTCGGTGAGGCCCAGGGGACTTGATATGAGCTAGCGTCTTGTCTACCATCATCACAATGTACTTACATTTTTGTGAATGCAATTTCTGCCTGATGTATCCATGTACTAAGATTATATAGTGGATATTGTTTGTGGTTGCTTGTTATTTCTAGGAGTGAATCAAGGTTTCTTTTAAAGAAATAGCCATTTAGAATCTCATTAGTATTCTACATCCAATGACAACACTTTTAAGACAGGGCACTTGTGATATATATATAGGCACTCAAATTCTACTAAATTTTAGTGTGATTATGTCACTTAACTCTTAAAATTCTATGAAAATCCCAGCCTAAATTATTACAGTGTTTGTCCCTTTAAATTCTTGCCTTTTTAAAAAAATGAGTTTTCATTTTGGGCAAATGCTTACAAAGACAGAATTATATATTAATGCTATCTTAACTAATTATTCATTATAAATTAATTCTCTGAAAAGTCAGGGGAAGAGATCTAAATAATTAACAAAGCATGGATCTCAACATGTCTTTGCCGAGATCAACTGCTAATGGGGGAGTAAGTCACAGTATTTTCTGAGAATAACTATTGCTTTCCATAACATTTTTGTCTGCCTCTGCTCTCTTGAACACAATGTGCAGATCAATGACAGTTTCTTCACGATGCAATCTTTACAGAGCTTACAAAACTTCTATAGGAATTCCTATGGCATTTGTTACTTGTAAGCCCATCCATGGGCAGACGAGTAAATCAACGTGTTTTTATTCCAACCATATTTTCAAATACCTTGTTCTTGACTTTTCTTTCATTGTAGATACCTGAACTGCAAAACCAATTATGAGATTTTTGGAAATTATGAACAGGAAGCTTTGTCATATGCGTTCAGCTCCTTACCATTGAATTCAGCAGGGTTTTCGCCTGTTGACTTCTGTATTTTCTGCCTGTCAAGGGATTTTGAGTAATCCCTGTTCAGATCCCCACACTGATACATACTGATACAAGCTTTTGTTATCAGGAGACTTTTATAAGAAGACAGGGTCATCCTGTCTTGGTGATGGCAGAGGATGTAGAGTTCATCCCCAGAGCCACTACAGAACCTGCCCCGCCAGGATGGCTTGTACCGTTGTCGCAGAAAGACCTGTCAGCAAAGCAATGTTTTGCCACTGGAATGTACCAGTATCGACTGAATTTATGTGATTTCTCAATCAAAATTCCTAAAGCAGGAGAGTCCTGGGCCACTCCCTTTAGGATCATTATTACCGCTGTCAGAATTGGGTTTGGTTTTGAATGTATTTTCCCTGTGAAAAATTAAACAAACCAAAAGAAGTTACTATTTGACACATTTCTACAGGTGTTTTTTTTCTTCTTCTTGTTTTTATCAACAAAACGGAAAATAGCAAAGTTTGGCTGAAAATCTCAAAAACTGCCCCATTTCATTTCTTTTTACTGACATCCCCCACCCAATGAGGTTGAAAATGGGTATTTCCTGTGGAAATTTCCATTTAAAAATAATAATCTATTAGAAAAGCAAGTAGCTTCATGCGGCATTCACTGTGATCATTCTCTTGTGCTGATTGGCTGTTTGCACCAGCCGTTCCCACCCTTCACTTCACAGTCTGCAGCCCCCCTTTCTTCCTCCCATCTAGCTAATCCCCTCCTAAAATAACCCCACTGAACGGATTTCAATAACAAGACAAAACTAAATAATTACGGCACTAACATGACGTTTGGAGCTATAGCATCATTCACTCTGTAAGTTCTCTCCCTTTCTCTTCCCTGTGTCTGTCTTGTCTCTTTAGATCGGAAGTTCTTTGGGGCAGGGACTGTCGCACATGCTAAATTATTAGGAATTAATGGGAACTGGGTGTTGAGGTCCTTTAGGCGGCTTTGAAAATCCCACCCTCAAAGGCCAATGAAACAGGGCTCTCCTCTTTTCGATGCCAGTTCTATGGGCAGCGTTACTCTTTAAACCAGTTTTATTTTCCATTCTTTCTTCAAATCAAGGCTCACCAAGATTCGAGTCATGGACGTACTCTACCGTCTTGGCTCAGCCAGAGGCTGTGCAGTTTCCAGCCTTTTCTTCCCTATCAATGTTTTAGACCTGCTGCCAAAAATCTTCTTCAACTGCTGAGGGAAGGTGGGGGAAGATCCCTCATTGGCTTCATTTTCTTCTAATAATGTGAATTCAGAAATGTCTGTTCAACAACAGGGCCATTGACAATATGGCTGATTACTTGACATCATTATTTTAATTAGAATGAAAGACAAAGAGGGAGAGCAATCACAGATTTTGCACGCAGGAAAGAAATAGATTTATAAAGCAATCAATCTGCTGGCTCGGGTAGAATTTCTAGCCAGTTTTGCTAAATCAAGCAGTTTGTGCAAAAATTTTCTTTTCTGTGCTTGATTTTGGAGGACAAACAAAGGCAAAATCTCTTCTCAGTTAAATTCTGTACAGTATCTTACTGAATAAGCTATGCAACCTCAGCCTCTTTCCCCTAGTAGGCCAGGGGTCAGGCACACTGGTGGGGCAATGTTGGAAAATTTTGCCTGTGCTGTGAGCCACATAGGGTATGTCTACAGCACAGCTGAGAGCGAGTCTCCCAGCCTGGGGAAACCAATTTGTGCTGGCGGGAGCCTAGCTAACTAGCATGCTAGAAATAGCAGTGTGGACATGATGGCTCAGGCTGGAGCACAGACCCTCAAGTCCACCCAACCCATAGGGTTGAAACATCAACAGCAATATCCATACTGCTATTTTTAGCACGGTAACTCAAGTCCTGGTAGCGTGAGCCTGTCTACCCAGGAGGCTTTCTTGCAGCCACAGTGTAGACATACCCACAGAGGACTTCATTTTCTGTGGCTTTCAGTCTAGTTCCTTTCAGCTACCCTAAGGGTTGGTCTACACTAGAAAATTAGATCAACCCAGCTACGTCACTCAGGGGTCTGAAAATATCCACACTCCTGAGCGATGTCCTTAAGCCAACCTACATCTCTGTGTAGACAGTGCTAGGTTGATGGAAGAATGCTGCAGCTGTGCCACCGCAGCATTTCAAGTGTAGACGTAGGCTAAATTCTCTAGCAGTGAAATTCATCCTTATTTTGAGGACTGCATGGTGCTGAAGTGGGCTTTCTCCTGACACCCTTCACAGGGGTGAATTTTACCTTACAAGCAGCAAGAAAGTCAACCAATAATTGTGATTCTTAATAGTCTTCATGTCTGTAGGCTTTATCATTTGTAAGCATGTCATTTATTGTGGACCCAAACTTACCTGCGTCTCTCAAACCTGGCGTCGTCTCTCTGTTAACAATATGCCCTGTCGATCAGTGGCATCTGGGAGGCCGGATCTTGAAAATGAGTCACTTGAAAATGTTATGCAGGTTAAAGAAGTTAATCCCACGTCTTTTCAAACGTTCTCATCTGCTGTTGTTTGCTGCATCCTCATTTGGGGGCCTTGACATTCATTCTAACATTTATACATCTGGGCCTTGACAGGTTGCTAGCTGTCCTGATGTTCTTGCTAGCCTTCAGCATTCAGAACTAAGTTAATCTTCCAAACCTTGCATACCTCTAAACTGAACAATAGTTTTGGCTTGAGAGATCTGCACACGTCAGGGATTTTTATATTATTTTGTTCATCCAGAGTGGTATGATGGATGGTACCCAGTTTCCTGCAACTCTGCCTGTTAATGAATTTCCTCTAATAATGGACATTGGCCGTTGCTGGTTTATTTATGTTGCTCCTTTCCCTAGCAGTAAAAGTGACTGTTTCTGTGTCAACAAGCAGCCATTGAAAATAACTGACTTGCACACGATTATTTTTCGGATGATAAAATCAATCTGTCACATTAATTTAAGAGAATCAGATGCACCAAGAGAGGAAGGACAGGCTTGTGGTGAAGGTAGAGAAGTGGAAGTCAGGGGTGCTGAATTTAATTCCTTGTTGTCACAGACTTCCCATTTGACTCTGGGCAAGTCATTTGATCTGTACCTTAATCTAATGGTTCTCAACCAGGGTCACGCAGAGATCTTCCAGGGAGTACATCAACTCCTCTGGATATTTGCCTGGTTTTAGAACAGCCTACATAAAAAGCACTAGTGACGTCAGTACAAACTAAAATGTCATACAGACAGCGACTTTTGTTTATACTGCTCTGTATACCATTCACTGAAATGTAAGTACAATATTTATATTCCAATTGATTTATTTCATAATTATATGGGAAAAATAAGAAAGCAAGCAATTCTTCAGTAACGGTGTGGCTGTGACACTTGTTTGTATTTTCATGTCTGATTTTGTAAGCAAGTAGTTTTTATGTGCGGGGAAACTTGGGGGCTGCAAGACAAATCAAACTCCTGAAAGGGTACGGTAGTCTGCAAAGGTTGAGAGCCACTGCCTTAGTCCCCCATCTGTAAAATGGGGGTGATATACCTCTTTTCACTTGCCTCTTTAGATTATAAACTCTCCAGCCCAGGGGGTTTCTCTTAGTTCTTGTCTATCCTATAAATGCTTTGCTGATATATCTAGGCCCCTACAGTAGACACTCTGCATGACATCAAGAAGTTTTTCAGTCCACCTCCCTGAACAACACGGTTTAGACACCCAGCAGCTCTCTTTTGTCAACCTAGTTATGTCTACACCAGGGTTTTGCCGGCATAGCTATGTTGGCTCTAGCGGGTGTGGTTTTTTCACACCCCTGATCAACATAGCTGTGCCAACAAATCTTTGTACTGTAGACCTGGCCTTACCATGTGTCTGTCTAGTGCCTAGTAGAATGGGGCCCCAGTCTCAGTTGGTGGACCCTAAATGTTACCATCACACCTGGTCACGTTGTGCATACGCTAAGAAGAATAAAAATACTAATGCTCCCTCTTGAATAGACCCTGAAATAGGGTAAAGTATTCAGTAGCAAAACAGTGAGTGAAACTGCATCACTGTTGCCCACCTTTTGAGAAGCCAAATGGCACTTAATGGTGAACTCTGAAGTTTTGATTGCTGCAGTGAAATTGCTAATGGCAGGCGTCCAAGATTTCTGCCTAATGGGGAAATGGTGGCAGGCATCCACTCTGACTATGTGAACAGCAGCAGCAGGGGTGAGATGAGGACAGATTGTTGTGCATCTTTAAAACCCTGGCCAGACATCTTATCTCATCCCTGTGTGCACTAGTTATTAGTCATCCTGCAACATCCTTGGGACCTACTTGCATATTTTTTCACAGCAGTTATATTTGAAAATGCTTTCTCGAGGTGGCCAGTTACAGATGCATTTGCTAGTTGGGGAGTCCTCTAGCTAATGGATGATTGCAGGGGCAAGGTTCAAGAGCGTACATTAAGAAGCTGATCCTGCAAAGTGCTGAGCATCTCCTGAGAGATGGTGAGTGCCCGGCACACAGGATCAGGCCCTAAGAGAGGAAGCGGCTGTAAGAAGCACTAATGGTACTTTCCACTAGCAGTGGAGAATTGATATATAAGATAAATATAGCAAGCCAAGTTCTGCCCCCGCATCCCAGAAAGCCACTGTAATGAGCCATTTGAGGATTCTTTGATCAGAAGGGAAGCTCTAAAGGGTGCAGATCAGCTCTACGCTGTCACTTGCTTCTGACTCTAGGATAGAGATGTGGCCAGAATTCTGCTGCATTCCAGCACTCCAGCAGACCCTTGAGGACGATTGCAGCTGGATGCCATTACACAGCAGCCCCAAACTTTCTGCTCTACATTATTGTGGAGGGGCAAGCGGGCCCCTGCAAGGCCGCAGAATTGGGGATTCCCTGGTGTAGCTAAGGAACTAGGGCAATACTTGTGTATATGCACTACCTCTGAAACATATGACATGCTGAGCAACTCAATCAGTATAGCAGTCCAGGTTACATATTGGAGCATGTCGAGCCTGTTGGAGATAGGGGAGAGATTCGCTTGTAACCTCAGAGGCTGCAACAATAGAAATGAATAAAAACGATGTGTGTAAAGATTCTCCATCGGCAGCTGGGGCAGCCACTTGAAGAGCTGGTCCCATACATGAGTCCATTTTCATGCCTTCATCTGGCTAATTTGCTTCTATATTTTCTTTCCACCAATGAATTGGAAAATTTTCCGCCTGCACTCCTCCACCATGCTGTCTTCTGGGAGAGCACTACTTAAATGAGGCCAGATTAGCACTGGTTTAAGTCTTCTCTACCCTGGAAAGTTGTACTCCTTTAACTAAGCTGGCATAGTTAAAATGGTGCAACCTCCACGCATGGATGTAGTTATAGCTGTATAAAGGTTCTTTACAACAGTTTAGCTATTCCTGTGTGGAAAGGGGAATAAGCTGTACCAGTAAAAGACCCCTTTATACCAGAATAAATTCATCCACATTAGGGTTTATATTAGTATATTTATTTTAATTAAAAAAACCCAAAAAACTGCACCCTAACTGGAACAGTTTTACTGGTGAAACTTCGAAGTGTAGACTAGCCCTTATTCACACTGAGCAGCCAACAGAACCACTCATGGAGTAAGTTGCTACTCAGTGTGAGCAAACCCTTGCCTGTACTGGAATTTGAACCGTTTTAACCACAGCAGTACAGTCAAGCGGTACAACCTCCTGGTGTTGATGCATTTATAGCAATAGGAAAGTGCTTTATACTAGTATAGCCATTCCCATCTGGGAAGGGAAATAAGGAATACCAGTATAAGACAGCTTTATGCTGGTATAATGCATCCATGGTGGATTTGTCAGTATAACTACATAGGTAAAAAGACCTCCACTCCTTAATTGACATAATACTGGTATAAAACCTGTGTGCAGACCAGGGCTACCGGTCTCAGAATCTGGCTCAGAGTACACATGTATGACTCCCACAATTCAGACCCTCCACTACAACACAAAACTAGCACAACCGGGTAAATAGTAAAAGGAGCCGGAGTGTATTTGGCTTTCCTTGACTTGTCTTTCTCCATTATCCATCTCTGAAATGGATCTGAAATGAAATCTCTGAAATTGGGCTGCAAATCACTGTAGGAGCCCAGTCCAACAATCATCCGCGTCAGTAGGAAGACTCCAGGTGATTTCACTAGGAGTTGGATCAGGCCCTAGGACTTGATTTCTTCCAAGTTTCACCAGGACTTCCAATACTGCAGGCTCAGTTCTACTTTTGCTGGGGGCTTCAATGAGAATAGAATCAGACCTTGCAAGAACAGTCAAGCTGGGGATATTTGAATCTTCTTGCTCCCAGTCCAGGGTGCAACCAGGCAGCATAGAGATGTGCTGATATATTTTTTGAAAAGTTGAGTAAAGTATTTTTTAAAAATCTCTTTATACAATAATATTTTACCCCAGAATCTTTTTGTCCTAGTGGTATTCACTGTTCTCTTTATGCCATTCATTTCCCCCTATTTGTAAACTATACAAATTGTAAACTATATTTGCCGTGTGTTGTTTTAGCTATTTGCAATGCACCATGTTTAATCCCAAATTGAAAACTCTTTGTGAGCTGAGACCTCAGTGTTATGTGGGACTAACTGAGATGTGCAAAGAGATCTAGGTGGTTTTCTATTTACTAGTAGTTAACACAATCTACTGTGTTTGATTTAATTGCCTTTTGTGTGTGCCTTTACACTTCAAACTGGGAAGGAGCAAAACATATCCTGTTAAATAGCAGTGGCTTTGCTATAGCACCAGAAGAAATTTAAACTATAGTACAGCTATAGTGCTTTCTGACAGCCATTGAGTAGCCAAATTGAAGTCTTTTTGCAATACAATGTGAGTCTACAAAAGGAGCATTACACTGAGCTGGCCCTGCTAGACTAAAGTAGCTGATTGCAGATGGTTCACAGTGAATTTATGTTACTCACTCATTTTAACTTGTTCCTGAAACCATATGAAAGAAATGCATACTTATATAATATTATGTGCAAACAAGAGCATGTAGAAATAGCACTAGGGAATTGGGCAAGGATAAAAATCATGCACTAAGGTCCATCAGCAATATTGCAACATCAAGCATTCAAATTTCAGATCAGGTCAATCAAAATATTTTGTTTTGATAATTTTGAAATGTTTGCTTGTTTCAGTTTCAGACGTTATTTTTTAACATCTTACAGTTACAGCATAAATTTAACTTCAGTGTCAAAACAAAAACTTGTCTAGAATCAAAGCAAAGACAATTGATTGGAAAACGTCAAGAAAGGGATATTTGGACACGTTCCAAACTTTTTCTTCAAAAAATGTTTGAATTAGGAAATTGGTTGGAACTGAGCCGTTCTCACAAACAGTTTTGGTTGCAAGAAATTGTAAGGAATGACTCCGGGGTGCACCCCAAAACATCTAAGAGCTAGATGGTACCACGTTATAACTGTAACCCCTGGAATTAGGGGATACTGTCCCCTGTCATGTGATGGGATATTTTGCTATGGAATCTAGACCCTGGTCATGTGACCAGCAGAGGAGAATCTGTTAAACAGATTCTGTTTCCTTCCAACACTCCTGTGCTTCCCATCTTTAAAATGGTACTGACCTCCTTTGTAAAGCACTTTGAGCACTGTGGATGAAAAGTGCTATGTAAGAGCTAGGTATTATTTAGGGAAACAGGTGACGAAGCTGTAAGGACATTTCCTGACAAACAGGCACATTATTTGGAAATGGCACAGCCAACCACAGCTATTGCTTTTCTAGGTTAGAAAAGTCAAAGCTCAGAGGTGGGTGTAGCTGCCATTATCTGCCAGCAAGGAAACAGAAGGAAATGTCTTGATAAAAACCATACTGTTTTGTTAGGCAAATTTATCTGTGCACAGCTAAAAGATTGCAGCATGTTGATGCTATTCCAAATATTTAGGTTTCAGACGTGCTTTAAAATGAAACAAAAAAACAAAACACAAAAAGCCCATGAGAGATGACCTAATTTACCTTTCCAGGGCTTCCGAAGGATTCATGAAAATTATGACTACGATAGTGTTACATTTTCAGTCACGATCAGCTTATAAAACTATAATCTGAGTCTGATCCTGCCACTGTAGCAAATTTCCAGGTTTCTGAGTTATTAGCATATGTAATATTTATTTATATTGGGGTACCACCTAGAATCTCAGCTGAGATAGGTGTCCCATTGTGCCCTCACAGTACAACAGCTTTGACAGGGAAAGTCCCCCTCCCTCCAAGAGTGTACAATTTATACAGACAAAGGGAGAATTATTGTCCCCATTTTACAGATGGTGAACTGAAGCACAGAGGGATTCAGTGATTTGTCCAAGGTCCCACAGGAAGTCTGTGGCCAAGCTGAGAGTTGATTCTATCTCCTAAGACACACAAAGTAGTTAGTGCCTTCACAAGTGCCCTACAAGCTTTTTGGGACTGTCATTCATTGTGTTTGTACAGGGCGTAGCACGACAGGGCCTGAACTGGTTGTGGCCTTTAGGATTTACCACAAAATAAATTTATAAATTAATAACAAAATTGCAAAATTGGGAAGGGACAGTATATGCAAGGAGGAGGACTGATCGAAATTTCTCAAGTGAAACAGTTTTCCTTCAGAAAAAGCTGATTCAACTAAATTGAAACATTCTGCGAGAGCATGTTGACTTGGTTGAAACTTTTGGGAGAAACCCATCTGGCAAGCTGCCAGGCTCCCAGGTTTGGTAGGCAGTTGGGTCCCCAGGCTGTCAGCCTCCCTGGTTTCCCCACACCCTGCCTGGGAGTCCAGGGAGCATACTTCGTTTTGGAAACATTAAAACATTCCCACTGTGGGAATTGTTCAGTGTTTCTCAAATGAAAAACTGCGGGGTTCAGTCTGGTGAAAAATGTCCACGTTTTGGCTGTGTGTTCCCAATCAGAATGAAAAAACTCCTGAAATCTCAAAATTTCTCAGAGCAGAAATTCTGTTTCTCGTCCAGCTCTACTCAAGTCATTTAACGCACACGCTTCTGTGGTGCAGGACCTTTCCCTACTGCATTATCATGTTTTGACATGCCACTGTGAGAAATATAGAACAGAGCGTGTCCTCAGGATGGCGGGGAGCAACTCAGCTTCTTGTGAAGATGGTAATCTTCGACTTGATTGAGGAAGTGCCAGCTCTAAGACAACATTTTTATCTCCCCCCCAGTAAAATGAACTCGGGTGGCATGCACAACAACACTGGCAAAGGCCATTCAGTCCACCTTCTCCATTGGATGATGAGTACTCTGATGATGGAAACGTGTGCAAGGGAAAGGGGTCATTTCTCAAGGAATAACCAGAGAGAGCTCCTGTAGGGGAGGATGGGTTTTTTGTTTGCTTGTCTGGTTTTGCCCAGATCTTCTGGAGCCAAACTCACTAGCAAACTAAACATCTATAGCCAGCAATTCTAATTGTAGTGAAGTCATTCATCAGATCAAGGGAAATGGTTTTTTAAAGTTTTGATCTTGTTCTTCTCATCTCTTATCTCGTCTCTCTGCAGAGTCTTGCACTTTGCCAACTCTTGGTGGGTTAAGTAGCCAGCTGTAGGTGTCCCAGGGATCTTACATGATTTCACCAGCCCCAGCTCCACAAGTCTATGGATGTCTTAGCAAAGGCTCCAAACAACAAAGCCCACTTTACCTTACCTTCCTCTTTAATTATTCCAGTCATCACTTATCATTAATGACAAGGGAATTAGATGAATTGTTTGGATAACTATTGCTATGAAGCGCTACAATTAGTTGGAAAATGGAGGGAGCAGGGGATTGCGCAGTGGCTTTATTTTAGATGGTTCTTTTGGTAGGTTTTTTGAATTTTAAAATTAGAAAAATGTTAAGGAGCTCTTGTAAATGGATCACAGAACTGGAGAAACAGTCAAACTACTTTCAGATATATACCTGATTGTTGTTTTAGAAAATTCACTCTGGCCTCACAGCTCTGTTGTATTCAGTTTCTGTCAGGATTCTTGCTATAGACTTCTGATATTAAGAAGTTCAGAGAAAATGAATTTTAACCTTGTACGCTTCCACAATACTCAGAGGAAGCTCTTTTCAAATTCACTTTCGATGAGCATCCACACTAAAAATCTGGTTCTAAGAGTTATGCTCTTCCAGTCAGGTGACAGTACGTGACTAAGGTGGTCCTCACAACACAGCTCAAATTTTGGATTTCAAATTCCAAATAGCAAGCCACAGAGACTGCAGGTGTTTTGGAGCTAGGACCATCTCTTTGTTAGATAGTTGTACAGCGTCTATCACAATGGGGCCCTGACTTATAGACTCACAACACAAATAATTAATAATACACGCAATTCATGAGGAATTTTGTCAGAGAATGAATGCATTTTCAGACAGTTGCAATCTATTCTTTGTCATTCTGTAAGTAAATTAGCTGACACATTTTGTCCCTTTCTGTTACTAATTATTCGTTCAGTCCCCAATCCTGTGAGCGCTTATGGATATGCTTAATTTTATAATTATAAGCAGGGATCCTAAAAAGTTGTTTGCGATGAAAAAACACGGAATTTGCATTTTTACAGAGAATCTTTAAAGTTTTTACATTATGTGAAAAATAAAAACATATACAATAGAACCCAGTGTCCTGCTCTCTGTATTAACCGAATCTCTAGTGCCTAGGGCTGACAACAGTAGGGCTCTCGCTGAGCACCCGAGCCCTAGCCACCTGTGGGATAACTGCCTGAGCCCTATGCAGAGTCGGATAATGGAGGCGTGGATAAACAAGGTTCTACTGTATATCAATAAAACATTGTGTTTGGCTAACACCTCTATATATTTTGACTAGGGAAACTAAAGTTTAGTGTTTCATTTTAATCGCAGAAAAACATAGATTTCTATGCTTTTTTATCAGAAAATATGGGGGGTTTGTCATGGAAAACTAGGATCCTTGATCATAAGTCATCCCACTGAAGTTGATGAAGCTACTTATGGGAGTAAAGATAAACACGTGTTAGTATTTGCAAGATCAGCGCTTCCTTGCTGATGGAAAGTAAAGGATGAAAAAAAGAATTAATTACGTTGTTTTTAAGTGGTCTAAGTGCTTAATGCATTTTGGTATAAATTTTGAGGCTGATTAAACTTTAATCACCCAAAAGTTCAACATCACTGTAAGGGTTATAAATTGTACAGTACTCAAAGCAGGCAGAGAAAAGTGGAGAACTCCCTTGTTTTTGCAAAGATTCTACAGGAAGCATATGAGATAGTAAAAATCAGCACTACAAAACAGGTGTGATCACACCCTTACACCTCGTGTTTCCTTGAACATATGGCCTTCTGTGGCACTCTTTAAGGGAACACATCTTTTTTTTCCTACTTCAAATGTGAAATGAAAACACTTTTATTGAAAACTCAGGAGTTGAGCCCTACTGGGAAAAAATGTTTAAATCCTTGATTTTGTGCTCCCTTTGAATGACAAAGTGAGAGAGATGATGTTCATACTCTTCTGGATTTAGGCCTTACTCCAGGAATTCATTAAAAAATATCTGCAAGTGTATCTTGCTTCATAAAAATCACTCTGGCACTACCGAGAGAATCAGATGAATATCTGCCATGAAAACACTCATCTATGAAATGTGTGCAATGGTCTCCCTCCAGTTCCTGGGCAACACCAACGTGGCACAATTAAGACCCATAATTAACCATTTTGGTAGCTCTACCAGCAGCAGCAACATCGGAGGCTGTAGTGTAGGCTTGAATGTTTCTTCCCATCATGTCATCAAACCCTTTTGGGAGCAGATCTAGATAATATGTTGGTAAAAATGTGTGAGCCCGGCCTAGCCTTGTGCCCCCACCATTGCTACTAAGAGTTAAGCTGCACACATGGTGAATTATAGGTGACTAGGTCCTACTTTTGCTAGCATAGACAGGATCCAGGCAATCAAGCTTCTACATCATCTGGCCAATGAGGGTGAGGTAGGTAGCTAACTGGGACTTCAAGCAAAGGTAACACCATGGAATATCATTTGCTGAAATGCAAATGAATTACTATCTGCAACACTGACTGAAGTCAAGCATCTACTGTTGTTGAAGTACTTTGAAGCAGCTTTCCTCCCCAAATCCCCAGAAGATCTACGAAATACAAGTCAGCTTCATGAAAAATGTGTTTCTGCAGGGCCCTTGGAATAGCTAGGACTGCAGTGTGTGCCTCATTTGCCTAATGGTATGTGCACCACTGGGGAGCTTAAAATGCTACAGTCTGTTGGCTGAATGTTAACTACCTTATGGCGAAACAGATGATTTTTCCTTCTAGTGCTGAAAACGCACTGACCTTTAGAAACCTTGACACAACAGATATATCAGAACAGCTCATGCTATGTTGGTACCATTGATTCTTAGCCTAGACCTGATTCTGTCTCAGACCTGAGCCGTGAAACTAAGGCAGATACAGACCCTGATATCACCAAGTCTGTGATCTCTCTCTAAGCTGTGATGGATAGGGGGTTCATGGATAAAATCCACTTCTTTCATATGTAAACACTGAAGAGCAGAAAGTGGAGACCATGTTATAATTCCAAAGAGAAAACGCTGCATTACTAAACAATGCTTAAAAGAGGCAAAAGCAATGTATGGCTTTAGCTTTACTTGAACCTAAGAACGTTACCCAGTTGATAACTTTCCATACATCTTCTGAGTCCTCCTGTTCAAAAGGGCATTTGATTAAGAATGCCTTGACCAGGCTAAGAATCTGAACACTTTAGATTCTGCCGTTGGTCTCCTGGCAACAGTACACAGTTCAGAGCCCTCATCAGTGCAGATAGACACCGAGCACATCCCAGGTCAGGTTTCAGATCCTACTTGTTCTAAGCCAAGAAAGAAAACTTATTTGCTCGTAAGGAAGACAGCACCCTTCAGAGAGTTTACAATTCATTCAAGCACCCTGTGCATTCTTTATGAGGTAAGTGCAACATTTGAAGTTTCAGTTGAGATGTGGCATATTTTCTTCCCCAGCAGCTGTCTTGTGTCGTGTACACTGTAGTTCAGGTCCACTTTAAAACAATGCTACGTACGATAATATTAACATGAGAAGCATGGTTTTCGGTGTTTATCTGTGTGTGTGCTTTGCAGAACCATCCAGGCTAAAATGGATGAATCTTATTAAAGCCTTTCTTCAACGAATAGCGCAGATCTGTCTCTCGCCCTCTTTTCTTCTCCTCCCTCCCCCACACTTTTGTCAATCTTTCTTTTTCAAAGGAAATTGAGCCAGTCGCATTGTAGATTCAGTGCCACCTACATCAAAGCTTTTCAGCACAAGCATGGCTGGGACTTGCACAGTCTCCGTGAAGTTTTGAATCCCCTTTGTGAGTTCATTGTGAATCTGCTCCTTGTACTTCTGAAACCACGGGGTGGCTTAGCACTGTGGCAGCCAATGAGCTATTTCCATTGCATGTGTGCCAAGGATGGAGGGCATAATAAAGAAGTGTGTTATGAATCCGGGACCTGATTTGGGCTGGTGTTTACTTTATAACAAACGTGTTCATGTTTTCTGACAGTAAACAGGATATACATAGTGATCTCTCCATATCTCAGAGATTTTCTACATTCTTTGGTTTCCTTGCTCTCTTTTAACAGAGTGAAAACCAGTTGTCTTAATGTAAGCTAGGCACAATACTCACAGAACAGAGTGGTAGGGTACTCGTGTGGTTTAGTTACTGGGCTAAGATTCACAAGAGCTGGGTTTAATTTCTGGCTCTTCCACAGCCTTCCTCTGTGATCATGGGTAGGGTCTAATCTCTGTGCCTCAGTTCTCTGTCTGTAAAACAAGTATAATACGTCCTTTCTCCCACCATTTGTCTGTCTTGTCTACAGAGATTTTAAGATCTACAGACTGTCTCTTACTTTAGGTTTTCACAGTGCCTAGCACAGTGGGGACTTCTGTGTTGAGATCTCTGTGCTGTGATAATACAAACAATTAGTCATAATTAATGCAAATTGTAAACAATTCATGGTATATTCTGTAAAGTAATATACTTGTATCTAGCATGTATTGATGTTAAACTGGGTATTTCAAACAAAGACATAGTAACGACCTGTGCCCTCTGGCTTCCATCAGCGAGTTAATCACACTCCATTTAAGCACTGAATGCATTAGCACTATCAATCAAGGTGATTTGTGTTGTATGTGCCACAGTTCTTTTATAGGTCAGTTGCCCAAAACGACCTCTTTACCGGGCCAGCTGTGCAACAAGGCAGAAAGAGACTGTTGCTTGGTTTTCCTATGGGATTATGACTCATTCAGCTCTTTGAAAGACCAGTCTATTTACTTTGGATACCCTGATGTGTGGGGGCCATCTAATGCCACCCTTACATGTGGTGAGTATTAGGGCCGACAAAACTACCACCCCCATGTAGGTGTTTTTTTCACATCCCCGAGTGACAAAATTTTGCCGGCGTCAGCACCAGTGTAGACAAGCCCTTACTTTATCCTGCAGCTAGACACTTCGGAATAAACGGGGTTACTCGCAGAGTGAAGGACTACTCAGTGTGATTATGGGATGTGAAATCTTGGGATGTATCCAACATGGCATTGGAAGAGAAGGAAATTGGAACTCAGTTTATTGGGGCACCTTGGCACTTTCATCTGTAGTTCTTAAAATGCCTTTTGGGTGGGGGAAGAGGCGGAGCGCAGTAGGGCATCTCTCCTATTAATATTAAAGGGACATATGCACATGAGTCCAGAGAACATTAAGCCTCTTTGATTTTAGTGGTAAGTTAAAAAAGTGGATAGAGTTCTTGTTGGCACAGTCGTCTGCTTTTTTTTGTTACTGGTCTAAAGGGATCTATAGTCGCTGGATAACAGCTAGAGCACAAGCAAATGAGACCCATGAGGGTGGTCCCTGTGCAGTGCTGTGTATCCCTAGTACTGAACACTCTATAATCTTTCAAGGCAAGAGGTGACAAGGACTAAAACTGATCAGACTCATGTGGTCATTTTGAAAATACTGGGCCTGCTGTTTGGCTGGTATAAGTCAGCACAGCTCCAGTGAAGTAAGTCGTGCTGGGCCAGTGTGTACCAGTGGGGGGCTGGGCCCCCTCTTTTTAAACAAAGTGCCTTTTAAACAAACCTTTGCCCAATAACCGTCGTTCTTCTTTGTTCCCGTAAGTAGTGAGCTGTGAGCCCAGAGTTCAGGGGGATTCCCTGAATGACATACAGAGATGATTGTGTGAGATGGGACCTTCGGAGTCTTCTGGTCCAACCTCTCCTCAGGGAGAGAGAGTCCTGTGCTCTGCTCTCCAGAGCCTTATCTAACATCCATTTGAATGCCTCTGCATTTTCTGCAGATACCTAAGTAGGCAGACTTCCACTGCCCGCTTGTTCCACCGAAGCCACTGGGACTCTGTCCATTGACGTCAGTGGGTTTTAGGATGGGTTTTCCTTTTTTTCTTAACGCCCAAGTTAAAATTGTTCTGTTGCACCATTCTCCTGAGTTGCTTGACACGACCATCCACAGGATTCTCATCTGAATGTCCTGGGCAGAGGACAACTCCATGAGACTGGCTAAGAGCCAGCGGCTAGTGCACAGACCCACGTAGCACACACCTATTGCATGTTTAACATCTTCCACTTGTTGTCTTTCCCTGGGATAGCCTCTCTAACAACTAGACGTGCCTTACATCCTTCATCGAGTCCAGCAGGCTCACGCCTCAAATCAGTTACAATTCTCAATCCAAGGAGTAGCCTTGAGGGCTGCAGAACAGCTCAGTGGCAATGATCCATTTCCCATTGTGGAGTACGTGGAGTTTAACCTGGATAACCTGTAGATGTAAACTCTGTTGCTAATAGCTGATAAATGCTGGTTACTTATGAATTCTCCCATTGTGACGATTAATAGTGAATAGCGCTGGAAAACCCTCAGAAGAATAAACTGCATGCCTCTCCTGTTCTGGCACAGTTCTCCAAAATCTCAGCTTCCTGCAAGTCTGTTTAGGGAAATTCGACCCATTTTTTCCATAAAGAATAACATGATGCCTCTTTGGCAAAAAGGGGAGTGCTTGCTTGTTTGTTTCAAGCAGGTATTAACTTTGGGCTGCTTTAGCATTTCATTTTTATTTTTCCCCTTCCTCTTAATATTTAAAAGGGGCTCTATGAGAAGAATGTGCACAAGGCACTCTGCAAATCCTCTTTCTGTTGTTAACTTCATGCCTCAGTAAACATGCTCATGCTTGTGAAATAAAGCATCACCCCTTGGTCAGCTCCAGCTTGGACCAGTCTGCTGAATATTTAGGCCTCTCTCGTTCCTCCCGACTCCCCTTTCTTTCTTTCTTCCTTCAAGGAGAGTGCCACCTAATTAGGTCATTGATTGTTTTAGAGTAAAAACCTTTCAGGGGGGGTTTCAGTAGCTGTTTTTGTTGCTCGAAGCCACTTGTTCTGCTTCTCTAGCTTTGCTGATATGTGGGTCTCTTGTCTGTTTTGAACACTGAAATATTATTTATTCACAGGTTGAGGTTGTAAAAGAAATAGCGCCATAGCAAGCTGCTACTAACTCCTCGGGGAGATCCCAGAGAAGCGCTTTTCTTAGGGAGAATTCTGCTTTTCAGATTCTGCCTTCCCTAGCTGTTCATTAGCAGAGATATTTGCATGAGACGAGGAGTCTGTTGCACTGCATTCTAACAGCTTCTGCTGCTGTTCCTCACCTGAAGCTTTCTGAGTGTGGTCTCTATTAGCACCAAAGCGGCCCCCATAGGACTCCCTGCAAGGTAAGGCGGTATGCAGTCTGAGTAAAGAGATCAGAATTTGGCCTTTAGATGACAGAAATCAGGAACCAAAACCCTGGATATAAGACTCCAAAACTTTGGACTAGTTCATGTGCAAATCTGGATCCAGCCTCCAGCCTGCTCCCTAAGGGGCTGATTGCTCATGTTGAGTGCTGCCTCACTCCACAAGTATCTGTTGAAATCAAAAGGACAGCTCTCAGAGTAATGTGCTGTTCAATGTGAATAAGGGTGGGGGAATTGGGCCCTATCTGTAATAGGGCAATATGAATTGCCAGGCTGGATCAGACCCGAGAGCCTCTAGTCCAATATCTTGTCTCTGAGAGTAGCCATTATCAGATGCATCAGGGGAAGTTATAAGAACCCAGCAATAGGCAGCTGTGGGATAATGTCCCCCCCCCCCCCTTTCCCCGCACCCAGGGATCTCATCCTGCTCTCTAATAGTGAGAGATTGGTTTAAACCCTTAAGCTTGTAGTTTAAAGTCCAATCTAAAATGTTAGTTACAACAAACTATAACAGCTCTGGATATACTTAATAGCCATACATATATCCAGTCCCTTTCGGAATCATGTAAAATTGTTGGTCTGCTTAAAAAAAAAAATCCCTCTGACTTTAGGGGCAATCAGATTCAGGAGGAAAGATGCAGCCATTTACTGTAGCTTCACTGATTACAATGGGACTGGCTAATCACAGAGTTAGACTCTATCCAGTGAGAGTAAGAGGGCAGAATGTGCCCCTAACAAATTGTTATAAGAAACCTTTCTTCCTTCATAAGGGTACTGACCTTTGTAAAGTGCTTTGAAAGGTACTAATGAAAAAAGAGCCAAGTATTATGACCATTTCAATCACTGAAATTGATTTAATCAATTTGATGTTATGCTTTAGCCATTCATTTTCATTAATTTCATGATAAAGGCTGCTTTCTGCCCCAACATAAGAAAACAAAACGCATGCACTTGAAATACCAAGACTCATCCTGTCTGGTCGTTGACAGCGTTTCTATGAGAGGAGGTTTTGAATGTTTTTATTTGTTCCCTTATTTATTTATTTTTGGATCAGCGCTGTACAAATGACAGGGCGGGGTTTGGATTGGTTCAACAAGATGCTGACAGGTGGTGTTTGATCTTAGCGGCAGGCTTGATACCAAAGCATCCAGCTGTGACATAGCGTGAGTTAGTTCCTAGCTTTAATCACCAGGAGATAAACATTTAGCATGATATGGCGGGATCGGAAGCACAGGCCAGGATGTTCTGTAGCACCTGCAATTTGAGAAGCCTCATGGGGCAACGAGTGAGATACCTTTCCTTTTTTATTTTTCTCAGTAACTTGCTAAACCTATGAGTCAGTGGAGAATTTAAAGTGCCTGAAGAAATGAAAAATGAATGAGAAAATAAAAGCAAGTCCAGAAAATGGAGCAGGAAAGGTCTAGAAGAGGAAGCTATTCACCTATGCAGAGGAGATGCCTAAAATTTACACATCACTTGTGTCGCACAGAAATCCTCAGATGTCAGTGGTCCAGAAGCTTTGTGCCAAACCTTTGCATAGGGTGAATTTCACTCTGGATCCATGCCTGCTTCGTATTTTGCGTGAGGTGGTTACTTTTAGGGATTTATCCCTGCCTCCTTAATCAGCCTAAACTCCCATTAAACACAATGGGAGTTTAAGTAAATCAAGGATTTTAGAATCAGCCCACCATTTTGAGCTGGGGTCAGCTTGCAACACTGGTCCCTTTGCGAGAGGCTCTGCATGATGTTGAGCTCTGCTGGAATTAACAGTTATCGGTTTTTCCAGTGATTCAGCAGTCCCTCAGAAAACAGGGGCCCTACTCTGTTCCTGTTGAAGCAACGAGGGTGTTGCCTTTAACTTCAGCAGGAGTAGGCCCCAGATCTTTACATGAGAAAGGGTCACATGACCAGCCGATTATTAAATAGACTCTTTCAGACCTGACCCTGATGTGAAGCTGAGGTGAGGGCTGTAATCGGAGTCTGTTTAGAAAAGTAGCACGTGGTTCACTTCCTACAGGGAGTTCCCAGCAGCTGGGAATGTCAGACCCTGATGAAAAAGAACCCAAAGGAGAAAGAGTGGTAACATTTAGAAATGAAGAGCCCAGGGGCCCAATTCTCCTCTCACTCACCCAGTTTTCCACTGGAGTAACTCAGCTGAAGTCATTACACTTACAACTCATTTACTCCAGGGTAAGCGGGAGACGAACCAGACCCTCTATTTTTAATGGATGAGTCAGAATATCTGAATGAGTTGGGGAAGGGTGAAAATTCTCATTGTGCTGCTGATTTCTTAGATTGGCTCCTTTTATGAACGTAGAGAATTCCTTTGACCGTGAGCAGTAAGGCAGCGGAGCCCCAGTTGTAGACAAGGGCCCCATTGTGCTAGGCACTGTAGAAACACAGAACAAAAAGCTGGTCTCTGCCCCTAAAGGGTTTGCAATCTAAGTAATACTAAGGGAGACTTTGCAAGCTGATCAGTTCAAAGGAGATGTGAGTGTTGGGCTCGCTCGTCTTCTTTTCATTGCTTTGCATAGGCAGTGGGTCGCTAATCCAGCGTGACAGCCCGTTGCAGAAATATAGAGCAGGGCCAAAACAAGCCCATTTAGTAACGCCCCACATAAACCACAAGAGCTGTGATGGCTAAGGGAGACATGCATGCATTATGCTACCCTGTGGAGACCACTTGGATGCTCTGAAACCTACAGTGTTCTGCTTGCTGGCCGAATCCCCAAGTCATTACTCATTTACTAACTCCTCTACTCCAGTGGGAGTTTGCCCGAGGAAGGCCTGAATGAAAACTGAGGCTCTGGCTGTTGGGGTTTGATCCTGCACCACAGAAGTAAATGGGCATGTTAACACAGCAGCAAGGGCAGGATCAGGCCCTGATGGTGGAATTCACTCCTCTGCAGAAAGCCAGTACAAAGCCTGTCACCTCTGCACCCCTTCTGTCCCACGTAAGCCTTCAGGCCTTGGCCTGGCCTCCTGCGCAAGGGTGAATTTCACCCAAAGTGAAGAAAATCCAGCTCAGGGAATCTCATTTGTGATCTGAGGGTTTCAGGATGGAAAAAGGAGATGCTCCTTTCAAGCCAGGTTTGCACTGTATTTGCATCAGATGCTTTCCTCGTAGCAGAGAAACAGTCATGCCATTGAGGTTCCCTCTGCCTTCCTACCCCGATGCCAACTTCTCTTCTCCTGCTAACTACTACGGTACACATCACATTTGCCCTTCAGGCAGAACGTGGGTCGTGAGCTGGTATAACTAATACTGCATTGACACCCCTAGGCCTGTGGAGGAGGATCCTAGAAAGCATAGCAAACACTGGCTTTGTTTGTAGATCCTGGAGGCTCTGTACTCACATCCCCTGCACTGGGATGGATCTGTCAGGATTTTACCATCTCATTCTCCTGAGAACGGTGACTGCTCCTTGATCATGTCACTCTAAAAGGCCCTCCTCTGATCTGCAACAGCCAGCGCATCTGACCAGCCATGGTGGGGAGCATATACTGAACAAGCCTAAGAGGAGCCACATGGGTTGGGCTGCCCATGAGCACTTCACAATGCCCGCTGGGGCAATGTATTTCTCACGCTGCCTCCAAAGTGGGCCTGTCCCTTAGTGACAACAGGACTGCAGGAATTAGTGACCAACAGTAAAGAATTTTCTTCTGTGCTTGTAGCCTGTGTCCATGTCTCTCCTATGTTTTTTAGCAACCAACTAGAAAGGGACCATAAGGGAACATGACCCTACAGTCAGCCTGGAGAATCAACTGCAATTGCTTTATGTAGACTTCACAATTATTTCTTTCAATTTCCTCTCCTCTAATTGTAGGAAGCGGGGTTGCGTTAGGAAGGACCACCTGCAGTTTTACTGCTATCTGGCAAAGCCTTTAAACTGATTTCTCTGACACTTTGATCACCCGAATGTGAAACAGAAGCAATTAAAGTGTGGGAACGGTGACAAAGTGTGAGAGACATATGTGCAGGGGCGCTCAGGAAAGCGGGCAGTGGCATAAATGCGATTGGCTTGAAATGAGGGATAAACGTGAGGCCTCATGACTTAGCTGTGTTCTCGTCTGCTTCTGTAACAAAGCAAGTGAAGTTTCCCCTCTGGAATGAATGGAGACTGTCCTGTTGAATGAACCTTTATGAGTCCAGTTCCAGAGGGGTGGCCATATTAATTTGTATACAGCAAAAACAACGAGAGTCCTGTAGCACTTTAAAGATTAACAGATTTCTGCAGGCATAAGCTTCTGCTAATCTGACAAAGTGGGTTGCAGCCCATAAAAGCTTCTGCCTGCAGAAATTTGTTAGTCTTTTTAGTGCTACAGGACTCTTGCCATTTTTTATGAGTCCAGAAAGCTATGCAAGCCCTGATATGTGTCTGTGGACCAACTTTAAAACTTCCTCCTAAACTACACCTGCAATATTCGCATACACCACATTTTGCATTTGTTCGTGCAGCAGGGGTAATTACTGGGCAATGGGGATTATTACCTATATTTTAAGGCATCCACCTTAGTGATGGCATCCACCTGAGTGCTATCGTATACATTTAGAAATGCATCAAAATGCCCTTCAGAAATACTTTCCAGGCTAAAATTCATCACTGGCCAAGAGGGTTAGCAGCAACTAGGAGGTTGCGGGGGGCAACTCCTCCAAAGGCAGGGAAATGATTCTAATCCTCCCTTCAGTGTAGTGGATGAATGATAAAAAGGGGCCCCCCGGAACATCCTCCCAGCTGTCACTGCCAAATTCAGAATCCCACTCCATTCACTCATTGGAAACTTGAAGGGTTGCAAATCATATGGCCAGCCGTATTCTCCAGGTAGGGGCAGAAAGACTGATGAGCACTAAAACGAGAAGCCTCGGTGGGGCTACTCAAGGAGTGAGGCTACTATTCAACATGAGTAAAGGTGGCAGAATCTGACCCTAAGTAACAGTCTTTGGTCCAGATCTTCAGAGGTTTGTGGGTACCTAACTCCTATT
The DNA here is from genome assembly GCA_007922155.1 of Mesoclemmys tuberculata. NCBI lineage: Eukaryota > Metazoa > Chordata > Testudines > Chelidae > Mesoclemmys > Mesoclemmys tuberculata. Next base: position 15,353,532 of record ML675637.1, read on the forward strand.
GATTTCAAATGCCAGTTGATTTCAATGAGAGTTGGGGGCCTAAATATCTTTGAAGATCAGGACCTTGGAGCCTAATCCTAGGCACATGAAAGTCAAAAGAAGAACTTCCATTGACTCCAGTGGGCTTTTTGATCAGGCCCTGGTGGAAATGTTGAAGCTTGTCAGTTTGTTCAGTGGGATTCACAGGTCTGGTGACCAGCTTGTTTTAGCAGTTGTGAGTATTTGCCATCTAAAGAATAGTGGCTTTTCCAGGAAACCGCATATAGTGAGATGAAAATTGGTTTCAGCTGAGAAGCTCCTTAATGTATATTCTTTAAGCTCTGAAAAGAGTTGGGCCTTGATGTTAGCCATGATTTATTAATAAGAAGCGGATGTCGGTTGGGAAAGGAAGACGACTGAACTTAGGTTTTCCTCTCCACCCCCCTCCCGCATTGGCCATGCTCCCAATGACTGCTGTGTTCAGTGCATAGGATTCACAGTGCTTCTGGTGCTCCGGACCACTGCCCATGTGTCAGTCATTTGGTCTGAGCGCCAGCAAACAGAAACGCAGATGCAGAAGAGAGTCTGAGGTCCATCATGTCCCTCCTCCTTTCAGTATCTGAGTTACCTTATCTAAAGAGCTGATCCCTGCTCAGTGCTCCAGGAAGGTCTTAGGAGAGGAGGGGAAACACACCTGGTTTTCTGCCAGTGCATTGTGGGGAAAATCCTTTCCTGACCAATAGGGGTGATCGGTTCAACTTTGTGCACACACGCTTTCAAGAGCCACCATGGTGTAGCGCTTAATCAAGGACATGTGGGTGAAAGATGCTCAGTGTGAGTGTAACTCACCAGTCAGAGTGTGTTGCATGTCCCCGTCTGTGTCCAATCTACCGAGCAGAGGGGGCTGTTAGAGGCAGGCTCAGTAGCTAAAATACAGCCCTGGGCACCCAGAAATCTGGATTCTAGACCTAGCTCTTCTATAATCTTCTTGTTCAAGTTTGAAGAAGTCACTTCACTGCTCTGTGCCTCAGTTTCCCCAGCAGGGAACTGATGGTAACAGTTCTTATGTAGGTAAGAAGGTAACAAGGTAACCTACGTCAGACGGGTGTTGTGAAGTTAAATGTTAAGTTGTGATGTTTGTACAGTGCTTTGCCTGGCCCTTTTAAAATGCAACGTATTATTCTGAAATTTGGAATCTGAGATGTCATGAAACCCCCTCTGTCCCGTTCCCCCCGATTTTCCTCAGTGACTACAAACAGCTCTCCTGAAGGCTCACAGTTGCTGACTACAGCGTGCAAAACTTCTTTCAAGGGCAATTACACGAGTTTGGTCAGCTGTTTGTGTATAAATCACAGCCTCCGAGGTGAGAAATTAGGAATGTTTTGTAATGTGATGGAGAAAAGATGCAAAGTCCTTTTTTACAGCCTGCCAGAAACTTAGCTTTGCCTCCTGTGATGGTATTTGTAGACTGAGATAATGCACAGGCACAGCATGGGACAAACATTACTTCAGGATATCACTTCTCTTATTTTGACCTGCACATCATTTAGCCATTTAGTACCAGCCACTCCTCTGAAGGCTTTTACACCCAGCCTACAGCAGGTGCTCACTTCCTACACATCGAAAATATTTGCAACCTTGTCAGTGCTGACAGTCACCTCTATGGCACAGAACTTGCTGACTGTCTCCTCCCTAGAGCTATCGCAGGGGAGATTCTTCAGCAAAGCACTTGAGCATATATGAAAGTACATCTGTATTCAGCAGGGCCCTGATTCAGCAAGGCACTTAAGCACATGTGCTTTAATGCTTGATTCCACAACGTGCTGACTGCCCTGGCCCTCGTCCAAGATCACAGAACAGAGTCCACTGTCCTCCCCTTTTGGCCCTACCTTAGTATCTCTGTCAACAGCTTTGAATACTAGTGCCTGCTGAGTCAAAATGCAAAGCATGTCAGTGAATCGCTATACACCGGTAACCTAGCTTTGTGTGTCTCTGTTGGTACAGCCAAAGTTCCAGCCTTACATCATCACGTGGTGCAGGCAGGCAGGGTCAAGCATGCAGTGCTAAAACCACCTGCTGTCTCCCAGAATTTTTCAGAGGGCTTTGACCTGTCTGTTTTTACCCATTGCTGTCTCTGGTTATGATCTGATACCTTGAGGGCTGACTTATTTTCTTGTCCTGAGCTCACTTCCAGACAAGCTCCACTTTATACGGAAGGAACATCTGGTCATCAACCAGATTAGCTCTTGTTAAAGACAATGTGCCTGGTCTACACTACACTTTTCAACTGTGTTAGTTGGCCAATACACACTAACATCACACCTTAAATCCTTTTCTAGGCAAGGCCAATAGCTTCTGCGGGTCTAACCCTGTCTCCTTAAAGCCACAAATCAGCCCGCAAATGGAGATTTCCAGATCATGCTGCTTAGCCAAAAAAAACTTCATCATGCAGAGAAGCGCTGGTGGGATTTAAAAATGGACATCCAGTGTTTTCAAAGCTCTGGCAGGTTCCCACAGCTGTTGCCTGCAACTCTTATTGTGTCAATGTATGGATAGAAGAACAAGCTTCTCTTAGAATAAGAAACCTGTATGATAGAAACTAGCGTATCAGAGGGATCTGTGAACTGCAGATTTATTAAATCCTGTCCAGTGCCAATTAAATGCAGACAACAGGCCCATCTGTAAATCAGTTGACATTTATTGAAGAGTTACTGGGATTTACACATACATAGCATTCCAGTGGGAATCATTAAGTAGACATGCAAGAGATGGCCTGCTGGCCTGAAGCATGAGGTTTGAACTATGTGGATTCTTTGTAACCACAAGTTCAAACCCTGGTTTGGTTGGCTCACCCCTTCAGTGTTCTAAAGTGGAAACATTGAAATGTGTCTGTCTAGGTACCTGTCTCCTCCTTCCTGTCACCAGTGTCAGTGGAGCACCTGTTTGATGGGTTTCTGTCATGAGAAAACCTATGGACTTGTCTGAACAGAAAAGATCTTGTGGCCCTTGACCACAAGCCAAATGACCATGACCGCAGCCAAAACATTTTCTCTTTCGCTGTGCAATGTGTAATGATGGCCATTCTCCCAACCCCCCTCCCTGATTCCTGAAGCCTGAAATATGGCTGACCCTAAAAGCAGCTGCCCTGACCTGCAGTTAATCCCTATATAATTCATGGGTTTAACCGTAGAAAATTTACTTTGTAAGAATCATTTGCACTAAAGATGTTAGAGTTTCCTGTTTGTTTAAATCTATGTGCTCAAGTTCTGTTCTCCCAGATTTCTGTGGTATCACTCTGGATTTACTCCAATGTAAATGAAATGAGATTCTGGTCTATAGTCATAAATTGTAAACTCCTGGGGACAGGGATTTGTGTGTGTGTGTTTGTACAGTGCTTAGCACAGTGGGGCCCTGGTCCTTGACTAGGCTCCAAATAATGAATAATAATAAATACTAATTAATCCTGATATTAAGAATCCTCGTTACACGACTTGACAGAGGTTATTCTTGTACCTTTTTTGAGGGAAGAGGGAGAGTAGAAATCTGTAAATGCCCTTAGTAACACTGGAGTGCCAAGGAAATCGGTCCCTGAGCACGTAGATCCCCGTGGCACAATTTCTCATGTGCCACTGATAGAGAATGTTGTTGGATGAAATGCTCTCGGGAGAGGCTTACAACTGCGAGTGCCAAGCTCAGGACAGACTGTCAAAAAGCAGAGCAGACACCCCAAACCAGTAGTATGTTTGATAATTAGTTTTCACCAACCCAGTAAGAAGTGTGAACACCTAGAGCGCTATAAGCCTTATAACGGAGTCACAGACAGTCCCCTAGAGCATTCCAGTCTCTATTGCCACCTGTGCAAGCTGAACTATGTGATAGATGGACAGTTTGCACCAAAAATCACAACAATATGCAGGTTACTCCCAGTCCCAAAGGACCAGTCACTTACAATAGAAGCAGTCAGTATAGCGTTATACCAGACGCTACAGAGGTTATACTTGAAATCAATACAATGCAGCATCTACACTATTCATAAGGTGCATGCACCAAATGCATTCTTGCAACTTTAATATTTATTGCAACTACACTAACCCAAAAGTAAGCCAGACGGGTTTCCAGCTATGCATTTGTTAGTGTTCAATGAGACCCTGGGCCCTGGCATGAGCTGGCACCTGTTTTTCCAGTGTCACATTGGATTTCAAAGATTTTTATTTATAAATGAAGCTTCTTCGATATGAGGAAGAAAAATGCTCCAGAGTGAAATCCGTAATCTGAAGTCACCGTAGGAGGCTCTGGCGCACATTTTAATGAAGGTTACAGAATGCCTAAACAGTTTAATTCAGCCCTTTGCAAAAGCATTAGCTAGACAGACAGCTCCCAGGAGATCAGCTACCCAGCTTTTGTTTCATTCCTCCAATGAAAGTTTAAAAGGACGTGGGGAGTTGAGTCAAAATCTTTGACGCTAGGGTGAAGCACAAAGCAAGAGGGATCAAATCTTAAGTATATTTCAGACACATTTTTCAGGCAGGCATCGGGCTTAATGTTAATGTTTATGGTTTTTATCCTGAAACTGAAATATGAGGTTGTTGGGAGTTTTTAATTGCATGATTGGGTATTTGGAAGGATGCTGTGCATATGACTGGAATATATTCCCCTTTTATCCAAGGGGAAGAATTTGAAAAAACCTCAGTTTAGATATGGCTAAATATCCCAGTATAAACTAAAAATATGTTGGATTTCTCATTGCAAACACCCATGCTTATTAATAGCCAATATTTTTTAAAGAACCATCCAAATCCATCTGTTACAATTGCTGACTCGAGTACTGAATGTTCAGGGCATTTGGCAGGTTTGCGAAAATCTCTGCCTTAATTATAAAGATGTTTCAGGAAATTCTTTGAAAATGACTCTAGACTTTTTCTGAAGCTTAGACTTTCAAATTTTTTAAATGTTCAGGTCGGTAAATCATGGGCTAGATTCTCCTGTCTCTTTAACTATTGTACATCAGCAGAAAACTCCACTGAAGTCAATGGATCTACACCAGTGTAAAGATAACACAAGAAAAGAATTGCACCCAGGGAAGTTATTCCAGATGTACACCAACCTCAGTAAAAATAGACTCCTCCCTTTATCGATAAACCAAGAATTTACATGCAGCACTGTGGGGTCGAATCCAAAGGGAGTGATTGATAATACTCACTTGATTTTTGGATTGCCACTTGTAAATAGACCTAGCCGGTGGATACAATATTTATGCACTGGGAAATCTACAAGATAGAAAGGCCTGGGGTTTTTCCCACTGGTCACAGGATATCAGCATTGTGACATGTAAATCCAAATGACAGTGCATTTATCTGGTTGTTAAACAATTACCTCCTGAAGAGTGATATTCCACAACTCCTGGAGTGTGACATAGATTGATTGCAAACCTCTCCACTTGACTTGCTTGGCCTCTTCTTGTAAATTACAACGCGGAGATGGTGCTCAGAAGAGCACCCCCTTTTAGAAGAATCTGCTGCAACGGTAAAGCTGCCATCAATTCTTGTATCGTCACAGGCAACTAATGCATTTTGGTGATGGGCACCTCTTATCAGGCATCCCTTATGGCAGTGTTTTATTGATTAACAGCTGTGCTAATGAGGTTATTGTGCGTAGGCAGTCAATACTCTTCATTTCTTCTAGTGGCGGAGTGTGGGTTCTTCGTGTCCCAGGAGGGTCTGTCTTGAGCTAGGCCTGGCCAGGGCAAATATTAAAATGTTGCTCTGCTTGGAATAGTGATTCTGGGGGAAAAAAACATCCCCAAGGAAGAGGAAAGTCCCATCTGTGCTGTCACTAACTGCTCTAGCTCGCGTCAAACTCCCTCGCCACCCCAACGTTACACAAGTTAGGTAAATAGGTACAGATCCTCCAAGGGCCTGACTCTCACTGAAGTCAGTACTTTTGAGGATCTGAGCCATGGGCAACAGTTCAACAAAGCACATAAGTACATGCTTATCTTTAAAGCCATTGGCATCTTAGGACCTGCTTAAATTTAAGCTCACACTTCCATGCCTGACTCCCTTCTTCGAGTCTCATAGTGTATTTTGCCTTCTCAGCATCTATCTTTGTGATCATGCCCTCTTCAGGCCAGGGACTTTTTTAGTGTCTTGTGCAACTCCAATCATGTTGTCAGAGCATCATAAATAAAAGTAATCAGGCACTGAATCTCATCTCTGTGATAGGGCAGCCATCCAGTTGTAGGATCTGTTCTTCCTCTCTTCTGGTTACTGTATCTTGTATTTTGGCAATGTGGCAAAGTAGCAAGAACTGAGTGTGTGTGACCCAGTTATATGAGGAGTCTAATTGGGCTGCACTAAGAGGAAGGTTTTGTTCCTCCTTGGGTGTCTGGGCTGCCACTACAATCCTAAAAACCTCCCTTTGGGATCTCGAGGAGAGAGAGCGACTAGCAGAGGCTTTGAGAGAAGCAGCAGCATTTTATTTAGCAGGGTTTTCTCTGGAAAGGCATTTGCTAGGTTTCAGTTTCCCTAGTAAAAAGGCAGTGTGGTCTAGTGACTACGGCTCTGGACAACACCTGGGTTTATTACTGGCTTTGTCACTGACCTGCTGTATGGCCTTGGACAAGTCTCTTTGGCCCAGATCCTCAAAGGTTTTTATGCACCTAAACTGCCCATAGATTTCGGCAGGAGTTAGACACTTAAATGCCTGTGTGGATCAGGGACACTCTGTGCTGGTGTTTCCCTCCCACCCTTTATCTGTCTTTTCTATTTTTAGGCATGGCACAATTTGAATTTTGTTTTTTTTTAATTCCAACAGATAATATCAATGTTTATTTTCAGCACATTTTTCTATTTTTATCCATTTAAGTTTTCACAGTTGTGGTAAATTAGGGAGGGGGTCAGACAATAAATATTTTAGAACAGTAGACGTTGAGATTCAAAAAAGCAAAGCTTTATAACTGTTAAAACACCTATTTTATTCTCTGTGACAGGGACAGTCTTTCACTTCTTCTTTGTACAGTGCCTAGCACAATGGGTTGTGATTGGCATAATGGCTTGGAGGGTTTTAAAGCATTTTCTGTTTTTGTCTGACTTATGGCCCATTTTCTTGCACAAAATAAACCCTTCTGCACAGAACGATCAGAGACCTGGGACTGCCTCATTTACCTTACACCACAGGAAATGAGAATACAGTATGTAAAAGCAGTCCTCCATACCCCTTGGATGCAAGTAGCTGGCATAGTCCACGTGGGAGATTATGTAGTAAGAGGTGACCTCGTTTTGCTTTTTAAGAATCCCATCTATAAGACGAGTAAGAATGTTGCATACAAGCTGAAACACTGATAGCTATAAAAATTCTCCCACTAACTGTAGACAAAACAGAGCTGGTATTTTAAACTCAAGTGCTAAATTCTTTACTTAGAATCCATAGACTCGTAGACTTTAATGTTAGAAGGGACCATGGTGATCATCTAGTCTGACCTGCACATCGCAGGCCACAGAACCTCACCCACCCACTCCTATAATAGGCCCCTAAACTCTGGTTGAGTTACTGAAGTCCTCAAATCATGAATGGTATCATCTGAGACCAGCCAAATTGTAACTGATTTGTTGGTATCTGATATAAGGTATATGAGAGACTGTGCCAAACCACCATTTAAACAAAACTCTTAACACGCTGTTACTGAGGGAGGTGAAGAGAGAGAAGAGAACTGATCTTTAAAGGGCTTTTAAATTACCTACTGTATCAATTAAGGTCTTTGCTGCTAACATCCACTGTGACCTCTAGAGTTCTCCACAGGCCACAGAAACATTACTTTTAAGTGCCGCTGTTCTGTTGACATGGTGCATGGGGCGGTTGTGTTTGGGCTTATACATCTGGCACATTTGTGCAATCACTAAAAACTTTAACTGAAAAACTCTCAGTGCAACACTTTATTACAAAACGGTTCACATGGGTGGTTCAGAGATCTCTGGAGCAAGAGGTGAAAAAGAAAATGGCTAGGAAAGGAACCATTTATTAACATACGTTACAAATAAAGCAGTATAATTTCTCAGTAGTCCTTTCCTGCTATTCTCTGTCCCATTGTTATGGCTTTCATTTATTTCATCCTGCCAATAACTGTACTTGAGAGCTTTTAGTTTTTCATCTAGCTGGCAGGTGATACATATCTGGCTAGCCTCTGACATCATTCTGGACACTGACAGATCTCACAATCTAATGCACACAAAAGAATCTGTCGATTGGTGTGCCCCTAATTCTGTTTAGTGAAGATCTGGCAAAGAGGTTCTCTTTCCTCCTCTTTTCTTTTTCTTTTTTTCCTCTTCTTTTCTTTCTGGAGATTGTGGTGACCAAAGCTCCTCTTTATGATGATCTGGCAAAAATATGTATTTACTTTTTCTCTTTTCTTTTTTTTATCTCCCTTCTCTTCTTTTCTTTCCGTGCATCTATGACCTGCAAAGAATACTATCGTACGTTGGCAGTTCCTCTCTCCTTATGAAAACAAAAGTTCAGAACAAGAGATTAGCTTTTGGCCAAACAAAGTGTCATAGAACGTATGGAGTTGTCACCTGTGTGGCTGCCCTTCTATAGCTACAGCAGATTGACTTAGTTTATTCAATCTGCACTGCGGAAAGCTGATGGAAATAGCCATATTACCAGATTTTAATGTGAATACAAAACACGAGATACGAACCACTAAATCTCAGACGTAAAATGAGTGTGCTATGGATTACAACAATCCAGAATGCTTGGTTTGTAAATAAGATTGGGATTTGCATCTATATCAGGGAGTTCAGGCTAGAATCCTCTTCACGTATCTGATAAGACTGTACACGGATGAATTTTAAACTATGCTTGTTGAGTGTTAGCTCCCTATACAGATTTGCATCTGAAAATCATTAGGAAATATCTAGCAGACACCATTCATACACGGTAGGTTTTCCCCCCATATATTAGTAGTTTTGTGGTTATTTGCTTAGAGAGATGCCTGAACATGCCATGTGAACATTGCTGAGTAGTGCTATTGAATCTATCTAAGTTCTATCAAATACTATTCTGTGGATGGGAAACGGAGGCGCAGGGCAATCAAGAGACTTCTCCAAGATCACTCTGAGTCCCTGTCCTGTGCCTTACCAACCAACCTTCCTTCATCGTCAGAAGTAAGGGACACACAAACACAGAGTTACAGACAAGCGTGTCTATGCTAGAAGAGAGTGAAAAAGAGATGCTATCGTAATAGCATCAGTATGTTCGGTCTGAATTTACAGGGTATGTCGTGTGAATAGTTGTATAATTTCATAGATCAAAGACACACTAAGACACTTGAGGCTTTACATTTCTCTTCCTTGATATATATTGTTTATTCAGAGGAGTTAAACAAAAGAAAACACATTTTTAAATGATCTGTAATCTCATCGACCCCATCCTTCTGTAGAACATATTGTACCTTTTATGACATCTCTGCTGCAACTTTCCATAGAAATAAAACTTGGATGCACAGTGTAATTTGATTGATCTGAATTACATATTGTCAGGCTTCTGAGATATATGTGGAGATTTAACTGAAGAGAAGAGAAAAATTTGCTTTGGACATGGATCAGAGTTCTGGAGGCAATGATGAATAAATGGACTGTATTCATTTTTTTGCTCCCTTAAGCCCCCACCCTCAATTCAGTTTTCACTTTCATCCATCTGGCAATGTACATACAGGGTAGCCAGTCAGAAACCAAGTATTAAACAGTATACAATTCATCTCCCTATATTGACAAGAGTACTATTTCAGAGAAATTCTCAGGGATGAGGAAAATACCACACCCCCCTTCAAAATTTACAAAGGAAGATAAAGTTTTTATGAGAGAGATAGAGTTTTCGGGTGTCCTCCACACAGAAATATTTAAAATAACTACTGTACTTACGTATATTTGGAATTGTGCATGATGTGTGGTGCTTTACATGAAAGATCATTGAGCTTGAAAGAAAATCATGTCCATATGGCATACAAAAACCACCCATTGTCATCACAAACTAGCCTGCTATGAGGCAGACAGTCTAGTTACAATTAATGGTGGAGTCAGGATCAACCTTCTAACAGTCACTGATCATTATTGTATGATTTATAGTCACGGTGTCAGTCTAAACAGGGGGAAGTGTAATATTTGTAAATTATAAAATGCATAGATGTGCTTTGGGGATAGTGGTTCATTGTCTCAAGAGAAACAAAGTGGTGAAGGGAGGTCTCAAGTGATGTTTGGTTTTACAGAGGCTGCTGCTAATGGCAAATTCTACAGGCAAATAAGTGCAGATTGTTTCGGTTATTCATTGCTGCACTCGCTGCTTTATTGAGACCACATGGCACACTTTGTTTCTGTAACTGCCTTTTATTAAAATGACAAGGAGGTATCCGTCTTTGAAGAGATGAGTCCTGAGAGTCCCCTGGTGGCATTTTCCTAGCGTAAAAAGAGGCTTGTACATTTGATCCATGGATGCTTTTAGCACACTAATAAAGCTGAAACCTCACTTCCCAGGGTGGTCTTGGAAACTCCAAGCTTTTTATGTGTTATACACTTAATGGGGCAGATCCTGAGAGGTGCAGAGGACCTGCAAGGCCCCCACCAAAGATGCCCAGGATTTAGTCCCACCAAAGACAGGGTGAGATTCTAGCCCAGTGTCTGCACCCGGGGCTACTTGGTGCAGAGTATGCAATGCTGAGTCATGAAGACCACTATGGGCCCACTCCAAGAGTCCAGTCTGTACGAGCAGCAAGACAAATGGCATCGTCAAAGATTAACCTTGGCTCCTCTGCCCAGCTCACAATGGGGACTGGACAGGATTCAAAGTACACAGCGCTTGGAATGCACCACGTTTTGCAGGCTGAATTCAGAAAAGGACCCAAACCGAGTTAAGAGGGAGGCTGACCTATCCCCAGTCACAGTGTTTTTAGAGAGGACGGCCTGCAGCTGCATGGTCTGGCAGCACTGGCACAGCACGGGCGTGCTTTGTCATTGGGAAGCTTTTTTAAAAAGCAGAAACGAGACGATTCAATTTCTGACCCTACAAAGCACTTGACGCTAAAAGCACACGCACATGCGGGCATGCACACAACCTCCTCGCGTGCTGTTGGGTGTCAATCATGTACTCATCTGGAAATCCTACATGGCTTATTGCATACTAGTCCTGACTCTGCGGAAGAGTAGGTTGCCCTCGACACTCAGATATTAGGGTGTGGAGGACTATGGAGGTAACTCCACAGATAAGAATAAAATAGCACTATACTTTTGAGCATCAGTGCTCCTTTGATTGAGGAGCTGTGGAAGAAAGGTAACTGGGGCACTTTGCCAGGATGTCAGCTGAGTGCCAAAGAGTTGATAATTGTCAATTTTCATGCATGGGATTTCACTGCAAAGAACTATGAAATCACTTGCCAATATAAGTGAACATAAGGACCTTTGAGCCAGCAATTCTGGTACCATGTAGCTTCCAATGTATTGCTGCAAACCTGTGCCTATCTGAGACCCCCTGGTCATTAAGAATACATGGTCATTCTCAAATACAATGGCCACTTGGAACTTCACAGTAACAAGGGACAGAACTCAGCTCCCCCGGAAACACAGATCCCGGCTTCTTGGGCTAAAGGAGAAAGTTCAACAGAGCTTAGTTATGCCTGTAAGGCTCAGGCCACTGTAAGGGGCAGCACTGAGGGAGACCCAACACCCATAGGGGTGGGGAGAGAGGGGCACTGGGAGGCATTCTCCTGGACCTCCCCTGTTGCACCAGTGGGAGAGTAATTTGTGAACCTCTTTCTAGGGGCGCAACACGTTCGGGAACTTAGCTGGAGCCATGGTCCACCTACTCCCTGTCCAGTAGGGCATGGAGCAATTTGGTAGCAGCCCCCGCATTCCCCAAGTGCAGGCATTACTGCTGTGGGCAGTTTATACAGGCCATGCAAGTGGGCATGCTTTACCCCCTCTCTCCCTGATCATGAACAGCTGCCCTCTTGCTATTCAATGTTAGCAATAAAGAACCTACGACACACACACTGGTGGAGTTTGGATTCCTTCCAGCAAAAGGCAGCAGTGCTCATCCCTTACAGGAACAAAAAACACAAACCAAAAAAATATTAACAAATATGTAATTGTGAAACATGCAGGAGCTGAGTTTTTATCTCAGTGGAGAAGAAAGACGGTATAACAACCGACACTTAATCAGAATTAGCTTTCATGAAGAGAGAGCCAGGGGCCTATCTTATGGTTATATTTATTGCTTAATAATGTTTTTATACAGCCATGCCTTAGTACGCAGTTACAGCGTATATCAACACATTTATAAATTCTTACTTATTACTATGGAATGCATTACACAGCCCTGGGTAGTGTACTGCATAATAAATTGAATCATATATTAAACTTTGGTATGCATTGTCTTACATTTTATATCTTAAAATTATATCCTTTTCAAATGGCTTTATCTTATCATCTGTTAAATATTTATTACTTGTACACATCACTCAACACAAGTTATTAAAGAATAAAGCTGCATCTAGCAATCATTTTACAAATACCAGAAATCATTGCACAGCGTACCTTAAAGTAATAACAACAAAGATATTTCCTACTTATATCTGTGGGATAACTGTGAAATAATGTACAGTCCAGGTATTGGTTCTATTTCTGACTGTTATTTATTCTGGAAGGAACATGACATACAATCATCTCTTTCAAATTGAGCCCTGACAGGCAAAAGTGATTTTTAGAAGTTTTCTATTTAATAAGGAATGAGAATGTCAAGTGCTCCCAGACCTGTCTCATAAAAGTGCTCCACCGTTATTTTAGATCAGCAAATGTAAAAATAAATGCGGGCACATTTCTGCTCTCAGTATAGACCATTCCACCTAATTCAATACCTGGAAAGATACTGGAACAAATTATTAAACAATCAATTTGTAAGCACCTATAGTTATAGGTGTTATCGTTATAGGGTTATAAGGAGTAGCCAGCATGGATTTATCAAAAACAAATCCATGCCTCATGGATGGGGGCAAGAAGTAGACGTGATATATCTTGATTTTAGTAAGGTTTCTGATACAGTCCCACATAACATTCTCATAAGCAAACTAGGAAGATCTGGTCTAGATGAAATTACTAGAAGGTGGGTGCACAACTGGTTGAAAGCCTGTACTCAAAGAGTAGTTATCAGGGGCATGTTTAGTCTTGAGAAAAGAAGACACTTGATAATGCTCTTCAAATATACTAAGGGCTGTATGAAAGAAGACAGGAATCAATTGTTCTCCATGCCTACTGAAGGTAGAACAAGAAGTAATGGGCTTAATCTTCAGCGAGGGAGATTTAGATTAGTTATTAGGAAAAACTTTCTAACTCTAAGGGTACTTAAGCTGTGGAATAGGCTTCCAAGGCAGGCTGTGGAATCCCCACCGCCGGAGGTTTTTAAGAACAGGTTGGACTAACACCTGTTAGGGATGGTCTAGATGTGCTTGATCCTGCCTCAGCACAGAGGGTGGGAGTTGGTGACCTCTCGAGGTCCCTTGCAGCCCTACGGTTCCATGAACAACAGCCCCAGGACGCACAGCTAGACTGTTACACTCAGACCCCATCCTGCACTGAGAACTAACTGAAGGCTCACCGAGCCCATTAACTTCTCTAAGTACGTCCGCATGCGGCTGAGACCGTGTTTCACAACAGATGTGTGCTAGCGGGGCTCCAGCTAGCACCCTAAAAATAGCCATTTGGATGTTCTGGCTACCTCTGGAGCTCAGGCTGCCACGCGTAAGAGGTCGGGGGGGGGGGGGCTTGAGAGCACCAGCCCCACATTGCTATTTGAACATACTAGAACGAATCTGTTAATCTGCGCTGGGAGACTTGCACCCAGCTGCAGTGTTGGACCTACCCTCTGGGGCTTGCTGTGAAAGCAAGGATCTGACCATGGAGTTCTTAGCGCCGGCGTGGGGCCTAATAGGAGGCCTGCTTGTATGTATGTGAACCATAGTTTATATCAGCTGGATATACATATTTCTTTCTTGCAGTAGTGGTATCCTTCATTAAATTAAGCCTCCGATTAGACCTGACGCAATGCCTCCCATCCCCCATCAGAAAAGGAAGTATTTTCAGTCTTTTGTTAAACTGATTAAACAGTTTTAGAAGAAGCTAGTTCTGTTAATTGCTGTTAGGCTTTGCATAAGAGGATTAAGGCTAATTAATTTTTTTCTTTCTTTTGAATTGGAATAATTTTTAAGAATCATTCTCTATTATGAAAATGAGGACAGGTTCAGGCAGCATCCGGAGCAATGCAACTTTAAGACCGTAAATGGATTTGCGTAGCAAACAGATATCAATATAGTCCAGCTTCAGTGATATTCTCCATTATAAACTCCATTTGTAGTATGTTAAGTGCCCTGAGAAGTTTTAGGTTTCCATTAATTCTTTTCTCTGAATGGGGCTTAAGAAGTTTTGATGGACTGAGGAAAAAACAGCCAATAGAAAGGAAAGGATATCATTGTTTGAGTGAAATGTGTGAATTTAAAAATAAACAACAAAAACTGGAAAAGATGGCAAAGTAAAAGAGATTTCTAAATAACCAGAATTCCCTATGTTTCCCTGAAACCATCCAAAACTATCCACTATATGAAACCTTGAAATCCTTCAGCATTCCATATGGCATTGATTCAATAGGTCTAGTGAACTGGGAACTGGATTGGACTCAGTTGATGTGAATTGTGTTCTTGCCTCTGGCGTGAATCTGCTTTGTGACCTAGGGCAAGTCACTTCCCTTCTCTGTACTTCTGTTTCCCTCCCACCCTTTGTCTGGCTTGTCTACTTAGATAGTCTGGGCCCCAAAGGGTTTACAGTCTCCTACGGTACGCTACAGTGCCTACTACAATGGAGCCCCACATTTTTTGGTTGAGCTTCTAGGATGGTGTTACTATAATACAAATGCTAAATAATAATTCAATGGGATTTAAGCATGTACATTTGAAGTATTTAATGCTTTGTTTGATTGAGGTTTATAGCTAAGAACTAGAGTTAAAAGAAATACAGTAGTGGCTGCTCCCGTGAGAATATTAGCGAGACTTCCCAACTGTTTTAAAATGGCTTCAGTTAACTGAGCAGTAGGTGGTGTGGGGGATGACAGCAGGTTTCAGAATGTGTCATTTACAGGTGAAATTGTGTACGAGATCAGACTTTTCTCGTTCAACTGCCTAATTTATTGCTGTGTTTTCAACCTCCTACGGGCCGCATTCTGCCATATGGTACACTTCTGTGTGGTATGTTTCTAAAAACAGAATTTGGTCCGATGACTGGAATTTTAGGGGGTGATCGGTTGGTACTATTGTCTGGGCTTGAATCATCCAATGCAAACTCACAGAAACTGGGTTTTTTTTTAAATGTTTTTGTTTTCATTTCTTGATTTTGGCCCATTATTTGCTAGCATGCAACTGCTGTAAGACATTGTGAAAAAGGAAGTTGCACAACTTCAGAAAACTGAAATGAATCAAAGGTAACAACTTCTGTAATGTTTGATCCCTTTTTGTATTTTTACTTTTCTCCTGCTGCTCCCATTACTTACAATGAAATGCAAAAACACAATACTCTCACTTTCCTAAGAACATTTCTTTTGCTTTGTGAGACAACATGGGTGAGTTCATATCTTTTATTAGACCAATTTCTGTTGGTGAAAAAGACACGCTTTCGAGCCACACAGAGCTCTTCTTCAGGTCTGGAATGTCCTGGTCACAGCAAAATGCAAGGTGGAAGCAATTGTTTAGCATAAGTAGATAGCACATATTGTAAGGGACCATTCAAGGTAGTGTGGTCCATTAATACCTCTGCAATCATAGGGGGAAAATAGAGGGGGGTAGTGGGTTACAGACTGTTGTAATAAACTATAAATTCATAAATCTTTTGCTTTGTATCATACGGATAATTTTTAGAATGATACAAAATAGCATTGCATCACATCCACTATGGAATGTTCTTGTTTCATCTTATTCTCACATAAATATAAATATGAATGTATAACATGCTACTTGAGGGTCTCATTTTGGGCTAGATCCCTCAAAGCCTTGCTCACCCAAAGGAGTCCAGTTGATTTCAGTGGAGCAACTAACGCTACCCCTGACCTGATCTCTCAAACATTCACTTGACTTTAATGGGAGTCACATGAAAGCTAAGCATGCATGAAAGTGTAGGACATGGGCCACAGGACCCCATTCATTTTACCAGATATTCCTGATCAGCACTGGGAACCTGAAACTAACCTATCAGCATTCCTTTGCTGTCCTCCCTTTTCAAATGTTTCCCTGTAAGAATTTAATAATTTCAGCTGAGTGACTGATGACCCCCTTTTACAATTAAGAGATATGCCATATGAGACAAGAAAGGTAAGTTGATATCCTCCTTCCACCTAGTCTTCTACCCCAGTCAGGGAGAGCTGTTCCATGACTTGTCCTTTCTCACCTGCCACCACCCTACCAAATGATCTTCAGCTTCCCCAGGCTGTGGACATATTCTGTGGGCTGCTTCTGAATGCGAGGGTGTTCTGTGATTTGTTTGGGAACATACATAAATACGATTGGAACCCAAAGTAAAAAATGAAACATATTTCTAAAAAGGCAATCACTTCCACTAGAAGAAGGAAACAGGTGTCACTGGCTTTGGCAATTACAGTATGGCCTGATTTGGCTAGCTCAGCCATTGTAACATGCTGTGGAGTGTAGCCATCCCCCATTGCACTGTGATTTAATGATCTTCACCTGTGCCTTGGAGCAAGGGAAGTTCCAGTTCTTGCCACTCTCAGCAATATTGGCTGTGAGATCCAGGCTTTTTGATTTTATTTATAAAGCCAAATTTGGGTTCTCCAGAAGCCAAATTGGCTACACGTTTAACCTTTTGATTTAAAATAATTTCCTAGGGAGAGGCAAAGATGGAGATTTACAAATAAAAACAAACCAGGGAGTCTTTGAAAGTTTCATTAAAACAATTTGCAAAAAAAAAAAAGTCCTTTCGTAAGAGGGGCAGACTGCAAAACCTGTCTAAAATGTAATCTCCATAGGAGAGCCTTTCCCCCCAAACCTGCGAGATTTAGGAAGCTAGCCCCTGAAAGTGTGTGTAGGGTTTTTTTATTTCGTCCAGGCTCTCCGCACCTGAATGAGGGCGGCCCATTAACCAATGGGTCCCTCACCAAGCTCAGGGAGGCTGAGGGAATGAGGGGCCCGGTTTGGTGAAGTGTCCTGAGAGTTTGGCAGGGCGCTGACGAAAGCCTGTGGGTCTGGGTCTGACCCACGGGGCGGGAGACGCCCACCCACGCACAGACCTGTTCTGCCTCCAACTCACAGATCCCCCAGCTGGGATCAATTGCTGGAGGGGGATTTTGCTGAGTGCTTAAAATCTCCCTCGGTGCACCCTTGAAACCCCCCCCCCCGCCTCGGATTCGTCCCGCCCCCGCCTGGGAGCCGTCCCCGGGCTCCCCGTCAATGACCTCCCCGGCCCTCCCCCCGTGGAACCTTCACACGCCGCGCATTGTGATGTCACGGCCCGGATGCCGAGCGGATACAATGAAACCCCGGGTCTCCTAGCAACCCCCGCGGGGGCGTGGCTTTCGCGCTCCCAAGTGTTTGCCTCAGGTGCAGCGGGGAGCGCGAGTGCGGCTGGCCGGGGCGGCTTCGGGCGGGCCGTGGGGTGAGAAGGGATCCGGAGCCAGGTAAGGAGGCGGCAGTCCCCTCGCTCCGGAGTGACACCCGGGCGGAAGTTTGGAGCGGGCCGCGTGTCTCCGGCCGTGCCTGGAGCCGGGGCCGGGTCTCTGTCTGCGCCTTGGTTCGGCTGCCCCGGCGGGCCCGTCCCCGCAGCAGATCGGGGAGGAGGAGACCTGTCTTGGGCTGGTTCCGCCCCGGCGCCGATCGAGCAGGCTCCCGTCCACCTGCCGCCTCTGCTCTCCGGCCCTGCCCTTCGTGGCCCGCGGGTTGGGAGCAGCGCCCTGCGCCGCTCCGGGGCGGGTGGAGCGTGCGGTGCGGTTCCCGCTGGCTCCCGGCCGCCGGGGCTGGGAGCCAGGCTTGGCAGCGAAATGCGAGAGGGGGTGTCTCGGGCAGGGGGTCGGTTTGCTGCCGTGCGGCTGGTGAGAGACGCCCCAGGAGCGTGTGGCAGCCTGGAAGGCGATGATGTGGTTTCCACAGACTTATTTGTCGGCCCACACGGGATCGCTCAGTCTGGCTGGTTTTGCAGAGAGCAAGGGAAGGTGTCTCCGGTCCGTGGCTTTTCAGGTTGGGGCTGCACTGTTTTGTTGCTTGTGTCGTGGCTTTTGAAGTGTTGGCTATCCAGGCAATACAATTAAACAATCCAACCTGTTAGCCTTGAGACATGATTTTCTTCTCTCCCTTCCACCCCCGGCTTTAAATATATGCATCTGGAAAGTTTAATAAGCGCACACACACAACCCACCGCAGAGTGTGACCTTAGTTAATAGAAATGTGTCAGTAGACTACTACCATGCAGTTCCAAGAACTCTTTACAGTGGGAAAATCATAACGTGGTAGGGGGATTCTGTCAGCATTCAAAATGATAAACCAGAGGATGCAGGGAAGACAGTGCTTGGGTTTCTCATTGCTAGAGAGTGAATCTCAGTAATGCACAATGCCGCAAACATCATTTTGAATCTCTGTCATTTGGGAGTATTTTAAATGACTATGAATTGCTGGGTCTGAGGTTTAAAAGTTTAAAAAAAATCATTGTATAATTCTAGAATGGAAATCAAGGCTGCAAAGTTGTATCACTCTGCCTGAATTTCAGGGAAGTATCCTTGCAATCTCATGTTGTTGCATTGGCAAACCAATGGGATATCCATAGCTTATTTTTAAAACCTTTTTAAATAGCACAGTCATGGTTATGATTGCATTTGCTTTCTATAAATGGGTGGGTGAAGTAGAGAGTGTCTTCCCTGCATAGCTTCTGAAGGAAAAAATATTTGTAATTATGCCTATTGTTGCATCTCTGCTTTCAGTCCTGCAAATGCTTAATGAGAGTAACGCTTATAGCCGCGACTCTTCCACTGAAGTCGCTGGAGGTACTCACAGTTGGAAGGAATTGGTAGTAAAGGATCGCAGGGTCCATGACTTGTGCATTTGAAAGGCTGGGAGGGCACAGTTAATACTGCAGACCTCCTTCAGTTTTGGAGGGATTTGCTGCCTTTGTGGGTTCTCCACAGTGGGTTTGAGGAGAGTTGAGCAATTCCTGATCTGGTATTGTTGTTCTTCTCTTAAATGGAGACAGGTGACCACATTGTTCCCTTGGGAGGGGAATGTGACCCATGACTTAGACCCAAAAGTGTACCATACTGTCCTCTTCTCCAGCTCTACACCACGGTTGGTGATTATTGGAGGCTAATCCTGCCACCCTTACAGCCATGGCAATCCTTGGTCAGCTCCAGTAGTGCCTTGTTTTATTTGCATGAGCAGCCATTCATGTGCAGAAGGGCTGCTTTCACAATTTCAGCTAAAAGTGAAAGCACTGAAATAGTGAAAGCAGTACAGCCCTTCTAGTGCAGACTTGGTTATAGGAGTATAAAAATGCTTATACTGGTATAGCTGGTTCTCCAGAATTGATGGGACTATGCAATATAAAGGGTATAAGCAGCTTTATAACTTTGTTAATCATAGGAAGGGTTATACTGTTAATGATACTGATGCATTTAAAATTGTATAAAATATTTGCACATGCAATGCAAAAGCAATGTTGGATTGGACCCTATAGCTGTGAGACATAAATTGGCCCTCTTAATTTGTGCTTGTTTTAGGTAAGGGTGGATGAATTGGTTCAAAATGAAGCAAGATATTACTATGAATGTCTTTATGCCTCTGGCCTTCCTGAGTTCTGGTGGAAATACCAAAATGTCACCAGAGGCTGTTTTTAGAAGCGAGGACTCATGGTCACAACTGAACAAACTAGATGTTAAAGGTAACTCCAAGCCATTTTGTAACTCCTGTCCACGTAAGGAGTAGTTTGGGCTACTCAAACTTCTTGGATGGTACCAAGTATCCAACAGGAAGTAAAGAGCTTTTAATTAAAGTTAATGGTTTTGTGTCCTTACTTAGCTGACCAAGCCAATTATTAACTTTAGCTCAGTATTAGGAAGTCAACATCAGGGGCTGAGATGTTTTGCTGGCAGCAACATAGTCTCTCCTTATCATTTTCATTGTTGAGCATTCTTGCAGTATTGGTGATTTAAGGATCTCCATTTGTAATAGTAGCTAGATGTTAACAAAAAACTCGTCCATGTCAAAATAGCAAATGGAATACAACAGAGTTTCATTTAAATTACTGTTTATTCCGTTCAGCTACATAAGAGCTATCTTAACTGATGGGTTTGACTCTTCCAATCTTCTGAACACCAAATACATAGTCCTAGTGGACTATTTTAAATGGCTATAAAATTCTGGGTCACTGCCAAGTTAGCTGTGATTTAATCATTAATCTCTTCAAACACTCACCCCTGCTCAGATAGCTGGCTATTTTAGATTATCCTACTGCATTTCCTAATTTTAATTCCTTTTGTTCTTCTGATATTTAGGTTGTTGGCTGTGCTGAACTTGGGATAGACACTTTCTAAGTGCTTCTTGACCACACACAATGTACTATTTCAGGACACCGTTACATTACAGTCGTGTCTCAGTAGCATAGTTTGGTTGTGCCTTTGGGAATGTCTACATTTGAATTGTTGTCTTAACAAGTGTTAAATAAGACCATTGTAAAATATAGTATAGGCAGGAAAGGGATGTTTGTTCTTAAGTTTTGTTTGTTTTAAATTGACATCTGCACTACAATTTATAGTTGTGTGTGTTTTTAACATGATAAAATACAACTAAAAATTGAAGGGTAGAGACATACCCTGTGTGGATGGAATTAGAATTTGTGAGAGCCCTGATCATATCACAGGTGGGGCATTATAATGTGGTTTATAGCCAGGCTCAGAATTAATATTTCTTAAACTAGTTTTATTAGTCATTCAACATTACAGATATAATCTTAAAGAATAAGGTGAGCAAAAGTATTTACTTAAAAAAAACAAAACCCCAAACAAACCAGGCACTGCAGGCATACAACAGGGAGTGGGGGAGGATATTAGAGCGTAATCTTTAGAAACGTTAGCTTCTACTCTTGTTTTAAAAGTTACACTTCCAGTTTTTCCCTTTGAAGAGTTCTGTACTGCATAGCCAGTAACCTTTTGTTAGCCCAGCCTTGTAGCAAACAGCCACCAACTAAACATCTGCAAAGGACTGAGAGCTCACTCCCTCCTCAAAGAGGTTACTAACTTCAGAGTTTAAATGGGACTCTTTGACTTTAAATGTGAGGTAACTAGGGTTTGTCTACACTTGGAGAAAATTAATCCACACTAACTAAAGGGGTGCATTTAAAATGGTTTAGTTAAACCGCATTAAATCCCTGTGTGAATGGAGTCTTTTAGTGTAGTTTAACTAATCCACTTTAAGAGGTCATTCAGATTAACAACACCCACCCCGGTCTGTGTGTGTATATAAGATTTACCTGTAGCCCCAGCTAAAAATGCATCCTTAATGCTTGCCCTGCCCTCAGCAACAATAGGCTGCTCACCAAATTGTTTCCCAAGGCAAGATTTTTCCCTTGTGCTATGGAAATTGGGGGCGTCTCCCTCTTCACACGCTTTGGATTTGAAACTGTTTGTCTTCCCCAGTTTCCCCTCCTCTCCAGTGAATGCAGTGTTGTATAATCCATCCAGACTGAAAGATGGAAGCATGGTCCCTTGAATGGCACGCAACCTCTCTGTAGGTATATTAAAAATTTCATAAGAGAGATAAATTGACATCTCAGAAGTATACAGCTCCAGTTTCCCTCTTTTCTGGAGTCCTTGTCAGACTTGCTGTATGACCTTAATTACAATGGTGTAAAAGAGAACAGACAACTAGTATAGACTGTGAGGTCTGAAGGCTGCAATATGGCAGCTTTGAACGGTGGTAATGCCCAGTTACACAATATTTGCACAGGGCACAGTAGTGCAGTCATCTACTCTTAATATGTGTGTGTGAAACTATTGGTTTAGCGATGCGGCTGCATCACTGCAAGCTTAGTGTTGACGTGCCGCCTTGGCACAGCTTAACCTCCTGCAAACAGTGGCTTGTAGCAGAGCAGTGTCTACACTAGGGTTCGCAATGGAGCAGCCACGTTGCTGTAGTGACCCTGGTGGTTAAAACCCTAACATAAATGGAGCCTCGTAATCTATGTCCCCAGTCCTACATGCTGGGCCCATAGACAGCTCCTCTGTGCTCATGAATACGGCCTAGGCTCGGTGGGTGTAATGGTCCATCCAGATGGAACAGCTTGCAGGATTGGGACTTAATTTAAAATGAGCCAGGGTAACAAACAAAAGAAGAAAATGGGAGGAACAGCATTCTGACAGCAGTGTGTTTTGTTGTGTTAGGAACACATTGTACTCTCTTGCAGTATTAGGAAGGATGTTGGTGTGTTTAAAATTCTCTCATGTTCTCAGCCATGTGGAATAGAAATGGTGACTTGTTTTTTATTATTGTATGATCTGATGATAAAGTAAATAGTAATCATAACTTTAAAATTAAAACTTCCCCTTCCTGCTGTTGCTCTTTATCGAGGCAGCTCTACAGCAGTTCACACATGCCTTGGTGTAATAGGAAAGGTGAAGATTGTGCTCGTAAGAGGCAAGTATCTAAACTAGCTGTGTTCTGTGCATAGTCTTTGTTAGTTGCATAACTGTCTTATATTTAATGCTACTCTGAGCTTCAGAATTCTGCTATAGTTGTGTTCCTTTGTTTGCAGCAAAAACAAAAAACCAACCACCCCAACAGAGGCATGTTTAACACCTTACTAAAGAACTGGAGATCATAGCTCAGTAAAGGAGAGCCACTTCACATACAGGCGCACACCCTCCTCTTCTCCACGCAGTTTGGGCTAGCCACTCCCTTTGAGAGAGAGTTTTCCCAAGGGCACAAGTTCACTGCAGTCGCTCTCTGACCAGGCCAGTATTTGCTTTCAGAAAACACTTGTGTACAGTAAATCCTCATGCAGCTCTTGGCAGTAGTGCCCTCTCTGTGCAGGCGGTTGACCCATTGGATCAGTTTGGAGGAAACAGCAAATGGTATTTTCAGGCACATGACTAGCTGAACTGGTCTCACTGGCTCAAATTCCATATTGTAATTGCTTCTTATATCAATTTCTGTTTTGGCAACTTACGGCTTTTTTTTTAAGTGTCTTAAAGTGATTCAACTGAAACCTATATAGCTAACGTAAGAGTTGATCCCTTTAGCATATTTTTATTAGGGCTACATGTTACCGGCTTTGCTGTGAAAGAACGTTCTAGGTAAGGCTATGTTCAGGCTTCCATTAGAAATGAGTCCCCTCTTTTTATGGGCTCATAACTGGTAGAGTTCTAGATCGCTGTGACTCTTGCTGTGTGACTTTAAGCCTGGGTTGTCATAGCCCTCTGGTGGAGGTGCAGCCAGTGAAGGAACTCAACACCATCTCCCTGAATGTTAGACAAGCTGAGAAAAGCCCTCTTTTGTCAACAAAGCTGTGTCTATACTGGGAGTTTTGTTGGCACGTTGCTAGGGGTGTGTTTTTTTTCACCGTCTGACCAACGTAGCTATGCTGATGTCTTACATGTAGACCAGATTTAAATCGCTTAAGTACTTCTGAAAATTCTTATCCCGGGTCCTATTTTCAAAAGTGTCGTAGGCACTTAGATGCACCTATGAAACTTCTGTGCCCAACTTCCCTAGGTACTTAGGAGTGTAAGTACCCAAGTCACTTTTGAAAATGGAACCCTTAACCTTTCTGGGCCTCCGTTTTCCCTTCTGTGAAAGGAGGTTCTAGTATCCTCATCCCCTTTTCTAAAGCGTATTGATCCTTTTTGATGAGAAGAGCTATCAATGAGTACGTTTGATTAGAAATCTCTCATTCTGTGCTGAAACTTAGCCTTATAAGTCTTAGTCTTATTTTATTTTGTAGTTTTCAGGAAACTTGACTTTAGCTGCTCTGGGGTTTGGTGGTGTTTTTGTTTTGTTCGGTGGTTTTTTGGTCTTCCAAATCAAAAAGTGAAAATCTTTTTGGCTGCAATAAATGGAAAAATCACTCCTGAACCTGGCCAGACGTGTAGAATTTTGCAGAGCCTAACATAAATGAACCCTGTCTTCTGTGCAACATAGAGTTGGAGGAACTTCCCATTCTCTGTTGACCAGCTGATTTCAGAATGGTGCTAGAGGGAGGGTCAGACCTTTTTTTTTCAAAAGGGTTTTAGGCACTTAACAGAATGGCACCTAGTGGGATTTTCAAGAGCACCTAGGCGCCTCACTCCAGAAAATATCTCCCTGAAACACAGACCTGGAAACAGCTGGGACTCGTATGATTGCTGGGTGTGTCTACAATGTTTGTTACATTCCACAACATCTCACAAACTTTCAGTTCATTTCTAAAAGTCTCTCTCTGTCCTTCTCACTGGGAGGATAAAACTGGCCTGTGTAAGCTGATGTGCTGCCGCAGAAGCTTGTCTGCACTTGAACGGCAGCAGTGGTGGCGTGAACTGTCCCTTTACCCTCCTCGGTCCACCACCAATGCACTGTGAACTTTAAAGCTGGTTTGGGGTATGTCTGTCTATTGTGGTAGCACCAAGGAACACCCATCACGGACCAGAACGTCACCATGCTGGGTGCTGCACGAAGACAGAACCAAAAGATAGTCCCTGCCACAAAGAGCTTTTATTGTAGGTGTTCATTTAGTCCTGGCAGTTTCCCCTTTCCGAAAAGAAAACATAATAAAAACTCAACTAAGGCAACACTTGGGTTACACACCCAAAGGCACAGAAGTGTTCGGGAGTGAAAGTGAAGCGTCTCATCCTAATGTGACTTGCCTGCATGGCGCACAGTGGGCCAGAAAGTTAGTTGGTATAAATTATTTTTTCCCCACCTCCACCCTGATTTACACCAGCTGCAGGATCTGACTCCAATCCATGCTGACACCTACCTGTTAATCCAAGTATTCTGCAGGTGAGTTATTGTTGCTAGGGGAACCTTGACTGTCATCCCCTTTGAACACAGCACAATTATTTTAAAACACCTTTTGCCCGTTGTTCAGCTCCAACAGCACCGTTTCCTTCTGAATTCACTTTCAAAAGCAGGGAAGAAGTTATTTCCTGCTTAAATGTGATATTTCCCCCCCCCCTCCCTCTTTTCCCCCCAATTCTTGTGCAGTCCCTTATTTCACGATACCACAGCTTTTGATTTCTGTATACTCTGTTTCATGTCCGTCCCACCCCCTTTTTCTAACATCGTGCCAATGAACGCCTTCCCTTTGTGGCAGACAAAGCACATCACTGATGCAATCTAACTGCTTTCCTTCATGGCAGGGAACAGCAATGTTTGGCTGCTTTTTGGACCCAGATTTTTTTTTTCCCCTGCACAGCATCCCAGGTCTGCAGTAAGACTGCTATGGGAGCTCTTGAGCCATATGCCTGGTACACCCGCTGGCAAGACTTCTTTCTAAATTACTGTGTATCCAATTCTTTGCCCTTGAGGCTTTTCAAGAAAAAGAAGTGCTACAGATCTTGTGTTCATGAGTTCAGTGGTCTTCTGAGCAGAAAACGCCAGTTACAATGAACATCATCTAGTTTATAAACTAGTGTTAGTTGCAGAACTGGACTGAGAAGCCATTTCTGCAGGGGCTTGAGCCAAAGTTGAATAAAGAGAGAGAAATAAGTCTCTCTCCAATACAACTGTATTTCCACAGTATAACAGTGCACTTAGGAAGCAGTAATGTTTCAGAATAGCTTTGATTTTTAAGCCGACTGGTATCTTGGGGCTTGTCTGTGTTGGTGGAACAACCACGTTAAATAGTGCCGAATGAATCCTGACTTTGCATTCGGTATGCATAAGGATTGTCGTGTCTAATATGACAGCTGGCTGTGGCTAACCAGATGGAGCGCCCGGGCACAGTGGTGTTTACGATCACATGAACAAGATGACAGTGGTGAAATGGCTTATGGCACAATGGTGGTAAATGCTCACACCCATCCTGGAGCTTACACCATTGGTGGGATTGGGGCAGCTGCACCATTGCTAGGAATGGGTAAATGTATTCAGTGTAGGCAACGGGGTTGGGGGGAAGGAGAGAGAGTGTGTGTGTGTGTGTCTCTCTCCTAGGAAGTGATCCCCAGTGAGAGTCTGACAACCACTTCTCTCCCTCCCCCCACTGCTGTGCTTATGCTGTAGGAAGGAGAGAGATTGCTGTGACTTAGAGAACAGATTTCTCATGAGTGTTAATTATGCCAAGTTTACCCTGTGGTGCTAAGATTTTATTTTCAGCAAGTGCCATGTGTACACCGAATATATCTGAGAATTCCCCAGACCTTAGACAACAGAGACGTTGTCTTAGCATGTCCCCTGCGGCTGGGACACACCTTACTGTGACTTGCTTTTCAGCAAGTGCTCAACGATTCTATCTTGCCTGCAAGACCTTCAGGAAGGAGGCATCTGGAGTGCTTTTCCCTGTGCGGATCAATCTGGAGGCAGGTTGGAGCACCCTCCTCCTCCTGCTGCCAAGATAAGCCTACAAAGAGGTTTATCGGCCGTAAACCTGTAACGCCGAAAGAGCTGTGACTGTTTTGCCCAGCTCAGCAATCTAGAAGCTTGCATGATGAGAACCGTGTGAACTGTTATCTAAAATGTCAATATTGATTGGGCTCCTGCTAGCAGTGGTCACCTTGGTCTTCAAGTGACATTTGTGACAAACACACTATAGGCTTTTTCCTTTAGACAAGCTGTGTAAGTCAGGATGGAAAACTGACTTGCATTTCAGAAGGAAAGATGTAATGTGTGCAATGCTGGAAAGAGAAGGCGAACGAGTCAGGCACTCAGGTTTTCTGTTCTGGACTCTGCCACTGGCCCTATCTACACTGTGGAGACTGGGGAAGAATATTCCCCCATTCCTAACACCGGGGTGCTGATCTTCACAAACCAAGCCTGTTCTCCTTCCCCAGAAACCAGGCCCTATCCACAACTCATGTGTTCCACTCAGAAAAAATGATATTAGCAGCTCAGTGAGCCTGGGAATTCTACCAGGCAATGGTGCTATCTTTAATCTCCGTAGGGAAGGCAACTTTCTTAGCTGCTTCAGTTAGTTCTCTGCTAAAGTCACTAATGTCAGTCCCTGCTAGCATCAAGAACTTCCCAGCAAAATAACGCACATTGAAAAGGAACGCCTCAAACTGGACCCTGCAGATTAAGAGGTCTGGCACGTCTATTACCACCAATTACAGTGACAGGTAGTTTCCTGCAAACACACATGACTCCTGCAGTTCCTGGCCTGGCTCCAACTGGCCAACTATTTTCTTTAGCACTGGAAAAGGAGGGTCAGTTTACACAACTTAAAAAAAGAGCACAGAGCAACTTTTCCAAAGCCCTGGCTTTGCCTTGTGTGCAGATAATTAAGTGTGAAGGGCACAGAAGTAGAAGTTTGTTTTTTTCAGTCAACACATTGCCCCTGAATACACTACAGCATGAGCCACTAATGTTCTCTTCTACGTGCAGGTGGCTGACAGCACCCAATAGTGTATTCACACTTCTGCCCTGCGGGTCAAAAAGATTCTTACCGGCTTTGAGATGCTGACCAGCATTCAATGTTAGCCTGAGGCTGAAGAATAACTTCCCCTAGAACAGTGGTTCTCAACCTTTCTAATGCCGTGACCCCGCAATACAGTTCCTCATATTGCGGTGACCCCAAACCAAAAAATAATTTTGGTGGCTACTTCAAAACTGTAATTTTGCTACAGTTATGATTCGGAATGTAAATACCTGATATGCATTATGTATTCTCATTGCTACAAATCAAACATAATTTAAACATAGTGATTAATCACAAAAACAATATTTAATTATATGTTGAGAAATATTTATTACTAATTCCAATAAATAACATTTCACCATGGCATAGCATAGGTTTAAATATAACAATTCCAAATAAATAACATTTCACCATGGCATAGCATGGGTTTAAATATAATAACAGTAATATAACAGTAAACAACAGTGCAATATTTTGCAACAGTATGCTGCCAAATTTAGTGAGATGGTTGTGGTTGCTTCTTGCTTACCAATTCAGAAATTCTTGGAGCTGTCTTTGCAAGGGCACAGCGAATATGTATTTTCCGATGGCTTTAGGCGACCCCTGTGTTTTGGTTGTTCGACCCCCGCCGGGGTCGCGACCCACAGGTTGAGAACCGCTGCCCTAGAAACTCCTCTTCGTGGCACATTCCAGCTTTGTGTGAGGTTAATTCTAAAACAGAACTTTAAATGTTAAACCCAGGTAAGGGACCAATCTCAGGGAGTGGCTGCACTGAGCAATCTGTAATTTGTAGCCTTAAAATAGCTCCTCATTTGAATAGCTTAATAGAATAGGAATTCTCTACATGCTGATCTTTGACTCTTTCGAAGATTTATTTTAAACGCCAGCTGCTTTGGCATTCCTGCCGTCGTCCACACAGCCAGGCATCTATTCCCCTCTACCTGTTTCTGCAGTCGTTACTTCATATGGTTGCCCACCAGCCAGCCATGGCTGTGTGGGTGAGACTTGCCTGCTGACAGGAAGCTCTAAAACTTCCCGGTGAACTAAACTGTAGAAGCACTATTTATTAACCGCTCAGTTGAGCAATTCATTCTGCGTGTCTTGCTGACACGGGACTTCTGCCACTTTCATTCAAACAACTGGCAAGTAAATCACCTGTTCCTTCCATAATTTCGCCTTCTGTTCTCCGAAGGATTGATTTGTTTACAATGTGGATTTAACTGTTGGGTTTAAATACACTTCGTGCAGAAAGTACACTGTGCAGCTCCCTCCCCCAACTAAATAGTGTGAAATGTTTGCCTTCAGATTCAATAGGCTTTTTTCAATGGGGACAGGAGCCTATTTTTCAAGTAGGTTTGTGATGCGAAGTGGTATTTACATGGGAGGCTGCCAAGCCTTCCGCTCCTGTTCCCCTCCCATTGTGTTGAGGTGGCTTTTCTGTTTCGCCTGGGAAAGAAGGACAACTCTGCCATATTGCTACTAATGAGGATCAAACTTGCGGAATCAATATTAAAGCAGGAAGGACCACTCGGAGGGAAGGGGTTGAAATTGAGAGCTGGCATTCTGGCTGAGGCACTTGATCAAGACTGCTGTTGCCAATTATGTGCTTGGAAATCCCCATTTTAACTGATGAGACAATCAAACTGTTGTAATTCCGGGTGAAATCTGCTTCTCATTTGCACTTCCCTCTCTGTTGTGAGGATAAACCTCAGTGCTTGTGAGGTGATCCGATGCTATGGTTATAGAGGCAGATAGCTACCTGGATAGCACTTTTGAGCAACTTTACATTCCTCCTTTGAGATATGAAAGGATTCACATGGGCATGTCCCTTGGTTCCAGACTGCTGGTTGGCAGATAGATGTTAATTTTCAAATGATAAATGTCAGTATTTTAATCTCTGCAGCATTGTAGCCATGTTGGTCCCAGAATATTAGCGAGACAAGCTGGGTGAGGTAATATCTGTTGTTGGACCAACTTCTGTTGGTGAGAGACAAGCTTGTGAGCTTACACAGAGCTCTTCTTCAGTTCTTGGAAACTTACTCAGTGTCACAGCTAAATATGAGATAGGACAGATGGTTTTGCATAAGCAGTTAATGCATGTTTTAATGGACCATTCAAGATGAAGTTGTCCGTTAACACCCCTCCAGGAAGGTGGGGGAAGCAGCTGGGGGTGGATGGGTAAGTTATCATTGGGCTGGAAGGGACCTCAAGAAGTCACCTAGTCCAGTCCCCTGCACTCATGGCAGGACTAAGTAATATCTAGATCATCCCTGACAGGTGTTTGTCTAACCTGCTCTTAAAAATCTCCAGTGATGGAGATTCCACAACCTCCCTAGGCAATTTATTCCAGTGATTAATCATCCTGACCATGGGGAAGTTTTTCTTCATGTCCAACCTAAACCTCCCTTGCTGCAGTTTAAGCCCATTGCTTCTTGTTTTACCCTCAGCGGTTAAGAACAACAATTGTTCTCCCTCCTCCTTTTATGTACTTGAAGACTGCTCTATCCCCTCTCCGTCTTCTATTCTGCAGGCTAAACAAGCCCAGTTCTTTCAATCTTGCCTCATGGGTCATGTTTCCTAGATCTTTAATCATTTTTGTTGTTGTTCTCTGGACTTTCTCCAATTTGTCCACAGCTTTCCTGAAATGGGGCTCCCAGAACTGGACACAATATTCCAGTTGAGGCCTAATCAGCTCGGAGTAGAGCAGAATTTACTACTATTCGTGTCTTACTTACAACACTCCTGCTAATACATCCCAGAATCATGTTTGCTTTTTTTGCAACAGCATTACACTGTTGACTCATATTTAGCTTGTGGTTCACTATGACCCCCAGATCCCTTTCCGCAGTACTCCTTCCTAGGCAGTCATTTCCCATTTTGAATATGTGCAACTCATTCTTCCATCCTCAGTGGAGTACTTTGCATTCGTCCTTATGAAATTTCATCGTATTTACCTCAGACAAATTCTCCAGTTTGTCCACATAATTCTGAATTATAATCCTGTCCTCCAAAGCACTTGCAACCCCTCCCAGCTTGGTATCATCAACAAACTTAATAAGTGTACTCTCTATGCCATTATCTAAATCATTGATGAAAATATTGAATAGAACTGGACCCAGAACTGATCCCTGTGGAACCCCATTCGTTATGCCCTTCCAGCATGACTGTGAACTATTGAGAACTACTCTCTGGGAATGGTTTTCTGACTAATTTTGCACCCTCCTTACAGTAGCTCCATCTAGGTTGTATTTCCCTAGTTTGTTTGTTTTAAGAGAAGGCTGTGTGACCTTCAAAAGCCTTACTAAAGTCAAGATATACCACATCACCGCCTCCCCCCAGCCACAAGGCTTGTTACCCTGTCAAAGAAAGCTATCAAATTGGTTTGACATGGTTTGTTCTTGACAAATCCATGCTGACTGTTACTTATTACCTTATTATCTTCTAGTTGTTTGCAAGTTGATTGCTTAATTATTTGCTCCATTATCTTTCTGGGTACAGAAGTTAAGCTGACTGGTCTGTAATTTCCCAGGTTGCCTTTATTTTCCTTTTTGTAGATGGGCACTATATTTGCCTTTTTCCGGTCTTCTGGAATATCTCTTGTCTTCCAAGACTTTTCAAAGATAACCGCTAATGGCTCAGATATCTCCTCAGTCAGTTCGTGTATTCTAGGATGCATTTCATCAGGCCCTGGTGACTTGAAGACCTCTAACTTGTCTCAGTAATTGTAACTTGTTCTTCCCCTACTTTAGCTTCTGATCCTGCCTCATTTTCACTGGCGTTCGCTATGTTAGACATCCAATTGCCACCAACCTGGTGAAAACCGAAACAAAAGTCATCTAGCACCCCTACCATTTCCATGTTTTCTGTTATTGTTTTCCCCCCTCATTGAGTAACGGGCCTACCCTGTCCTTGGTCTTCCTCTTGCTTCTAATATATTTGTAGAATGTTTTCTTGTTACCCTTTATGTCTCTAGCTAATTTAATCTCATTTTGTGCCTTGGCCTTTCTAATTTTGTCCCTGTATGCTGGTGTTGTTTATATTCATCCTTCTAGGTTGTGGTAATAAGCCATAAATCCAATGTCTCTCGTCACCTACATAAAAAATCATGGACTGTCTAGAAAAGTTACACTTGGGGGCAGTTCAGCCTAGTCACCTTCTGTATAAGACTCACAAGCTGTACCCCCCCGAACCATCTGGTCATTGAACTTCATAATGGTTGCTGTGGTAGCCTATATGAGGCTCAAAGGAAGAGAGTAGGTTCTAATAGCTAGAGCACAGAAATGTGGGTTCTGTTCTTGGCTCTCCGTCAACTTGCTGTGACAATCTAAAAGTCACTAACCACTCTGTCCCAGTTTATTCATCTGTATTAAATGTGGATAAGACTTAAGCTTCACAGTTCTCTCCTGAGAGAGGGAATTAATTAATTTTTGCTAAGTGTTCTGAGATCCATGGACAGCAGGTGTTATTGCAGAGCAAAGTATTGCTGTATATTAAGCACTTGCTGCACAATTATCTGTCTCACTGCCATGTAAAGTACTTTGGGATACCTTGAGTACCTGATTAGGTGGTAATATGAAAGGCTTGTTGCTTAACTTAACCGCAAGCTATTTAGTATTCTTTTACGTTCTGTACTGTGTGCTATGTAGGACTCTTCCAAAACAATCACCATTTTTCTTGGTCTTGTCAAGACAATAAAATATGGAGCAGACTATAGTAAGAACCCAGATCAATAATTCATTTTCCTATTGAATCTTGCCTCTCTATTCGCTCTGTTGCTTTGCGTGTGGATTTTTGAAACTGAATGAATGGCTTAGGGTTGCAACGTTCCATACATCTTAGCTTTGATATGTAGGTAGTGCTTATCTTTTTAAAGAAAAGCTGAATTAAGTAGAGTGTTCCAATCAATCTCTTATTTTGCACAGATAATGCTTTATTTCCAGGCTATGTAGGAATAAATTTAGAGACAGGTAATGATGAACGTAAACTTCTTAAAAAATGAACATGTCTGCCATCTTATAGAAGTGGGTATATGTTTCTTGTGCTAGCTAGATGTACTTTCAGCACTGACAGTACTATATTAAGCTGAAATTACTGATATTCATGCTTAAACATTTAAATATTTTCATACCTTTCGCTAGTAATGTACACTTGCATGCATGTTGCTTAGTAATAATATTCACTAACTCCTAGCTTTAATCCCTAGTGGTGTTTTTTGTGGTGGTTTTGGTTGGTTTGTTTTTTGTGGTTTGTTTGGGTTTTTTTAACTTGTACATGTAATGGGTATTTTCTTTTGTGATTTCCTGTGACCTGTTGCAGCTCCATTTGTGAATATTTAGGCTTGGAAGGATTCAATTTTTATCTGTAAACATCGATTTCATTGTACACATACAATCTAATGAAGAAAATATTTCCATCGATGATTGATTGATTTGAAATTTACAGATAGATAAAGTAAGGAAAATGCTGCTTGAAAACTTACTGAAGTTTTACTTAAGGATATTTACTGTAATATTGATCCCTCTCCCCATAATTTTGCACAACTGCGGAAAATTTATAGATAAACATAGAAAAAATGCTTAAAGTAAAGATGTCCATTATCTGTCAATTACCAAAATAAAAACTGAATTCTGCCAAGTCAGTGAATATTCCATGTAAGTCTACAACTTCATGTGCCTGAAGAATCATTTTGATACACTTCTATTTCTGTACCTATCAAAGGCTTATCTTTGTAAGTGGGAAGAGTGCTATTTTCTTTTGCAATGACTTTTCAGCCAACTGATCTCAGAACTTGACCACTGAAAGATCATAAGAAGCCAAGTTGAGCTTAGAGCATTTTACACGATTTTGTTTCAAAGCACTGGGAAGGGTTGCTTCACCAGATTCCCATTGACTGACAGAAGTTGTATGGCCTTCAGCAATTCATACAGCTTTAGCATTTTTAACCTTGACTCAAGCCCGCCTTACCACAGTTTGGAGATGTGGTTAAAACACCAAAATCCCATCAACAAAAAAGATTAAATGTACTAGAATCAAGTTTCCTGGTAGGGTTGTACTTGTAATAAAAGGCCTTTATAGGCCTTTGTTTTCTAGGGCGTGCGCATACACACACGTCGATGTGATAAAACTCATTTTACCATGCACCTTTGGCTGCAGTTCCTGCCCTCTGTTCATCTGGCATCCAAAACCCCAAGCAGTTTCACACAGCTGCCCTAAAACCCCTTTATTGTTTAAGAAGGTAATGGTTCAGACAATCATTAGCTCCTTCTCCCCCAAACTTATCCCTCTCTGAGGCACAAGATAAGCAAGATTCTGTCTTGGAAGTGTTTCGTTTTCCTCTTCAGTCTTCTTGGAGACAGGCATGTTGTTCAGCTTATGCTGAGAACTTTTATAATGCATCATGGAGGGAGAGACGTTGTCTAATACAAGGGTTAGATGGCTGGTCTTCCATCTGATGGCAAAGCTTTACAGTGCAACAAGCCATTCATTTGCTAGGCTGGCTGCATGTATGGCTGCATATTGTGCTAAAGTCAAGTCTCTTACCCAGAGTTCCTCACAGTTCATGGGCAGCAACTCTGTCAGGTGAGCCAACAGACTTTTTCTGGAAGCACAGTGCTGGAACAGAGTGGGGGGGGGTTTGTTGCA
This sequence comes from Mesoclemmys tuberculata, assembly GCA_007922155.1. Lineage (NCBI taxonomy): Eukaryota > Metazoa > Chordata > Testudines > Chelidae > Mesoclemmys > Mesoclemmys tuberculata. The sequence continues at coordinate 15,387,770 of ML675637.1, forward strand.
CTCCTGGCTTGAAGTGATTTCCATTGTATACAGGGTTTTCAGTATGCTTTAATGGCTGTCAGCACCCCCATTATACAAATTGTTCCAGCATCCCTGTCTGGAAGTGGCTGTTACATCTGGTTCTATAATGAATAGCTTCCTCTGGGCATAAAGCAAGTTTGAGGAGTTGTGGGCACTTTTGAAATAAACTGGCTACTGTGAGTGATGGGTTTTCCCCAAAGCCGGTACCCTAGAGGGGCTTAGAAGTGGAGAGTTTAAAAGTGGAGGAATAATTACCATTGGAAACTATGTGATGCTGTCAAAAAGAGCTAGCTACAGTGTGTGCTGTGACTTCTTATAAATATACATTGTAATAAAAATGAGCCACATTAGCCTGCTGAAAATTGTAGGGAGGGGGAAATGAGCACCTAACACTCTGGAGAAATTGACTGTGCATTTAATTGCTAATGGATCTTTTTAGAGGATCTGGATTCCTATTATTAGAAAACTAAATGTAAGCTTCTAACTACAGGATTTGGAATGGAAGCTCGTCATGCTGCTGTTGACCTTCACTTTCTCACATTAATTGGTTTTAATACCAATGAGATGTACCTGCTGGATAAAGATTTACTTGAGCAAATTTTACAGTAAAGACTGCCAGAGTGCCATCCTCTCCTGGATCACAGAATTTTTAACAGATCTGGATACTTCTGTAACAGCAGCTCATGTGGAATTGCATTAAACCCTTAAGAAATGTGGCAACTCTGCGGGTTATCACGCTGCAGCAAACATCTGGGGTGACTCATCCCCGTCCAAGACCTGTGGATGTCCAAGTGGTTGTAGCTATCTAAAGATGTTAAAAATAAGCAGCACCATTTTTATATATAAATATATATTAGCATGTCTTATCTTTAGATCTCGAGGCATTTTATAAAGGAGGGAAGAATGGCTAACCACATTTTACAAATGAAGAAAATGAGGCAGAGAGAAAATGCCCAAGGTCACTTAGCAGAAGACCCAGGAATAGAACCAACATCTCCTGAGTCCTAGCCACTAGGGAAGCGCTCACTCCCCCGTGGCTAATGTAGTGATGTGTAAAATTTTCAGAAGTCACTTGGGCACGTCTTGGAAATGTTTCTTCTAGACCAAGTCCTTGTTTAATAGAACTAATATGGAAACACAGGAAAGATCTGAAAGTGCCCTTAAATACACTGTCCCTTAACCTGGGTATATAATTCCTATTTCCCATCCATGCGCATTCAGAGTACATGCTGCGGAGGGAATCCATTTCCTAGAAACAAATGAGTGCAAGGTTCTGCAATATCAATGACTTTACAAAGATTTGCCTAAAGGATGTTTCTTTGCAAAAGCATATCAGCTGTAGAGCTGTGGGAGGAAGCAATGGTGCAGGTAGGGAGTTAACTGCTTGTGGAAACCCCGTCTCTGTCTCGGGATATGAAGGTCAGTGATAGCATACGTAGCAATGAATTATAAGAGCGAGCAGTTCTTCATTTATATATTGATTTCTTCACTGTCAGTGGTCTGGTATATTTTATGCTTTAGGAGAAGCGCTGTGCATTGAGGGTTTGCAGGATCGGGCCCTCTAAAAGTAACCCTTTAAATGCCATTCCACTGCAAGTACCAGCATGCCAAAGGTATTTCTAGGAGAGGGATGTGGCTGCTGCTTCCATTTATTCTGCAACTCTTGCAGCAAATTTGTATGTCTCCTGACTTATCTTCCCCTTCCATGGACAGGGTAGCGAAATCCACGACTGTGCCTATTTGGACGGCGAAAGCACGTACAGCGAGTCAGAGCTGTTTCCTGATGAAGTCACGATGACCCTGGCCCAGCAAGAGGTCCACCATGAGTCTGACATGGACAGTGCCATTGAAAGTGCACAGAGCTCAGAGGCGTCGGATGTGTGTGGAAATGAAGAGAAGGACAGTGTTCTCAGTGGTCTGTTTCTGCCTGTAGACAAGTGAGTGGTGTTGTGCCTGTCCGTCTGCGTTTCAAGACAAGAGTCTTATGTGAGGGAGGGGCTAAAACCAACTGATCCCCCTCATTTTAGGCCTGTCTGGGCTGAGGTTTTCAGACCCCTAGAATTCGATGTCCAGATTCCATTAATTTTAAATGGACAGATTTGGTCGTCCATCTCCTTTCAGTGGCTTTGGAAATCTCAGCCCTCCTATCTTCTGGCTTGTTCTCCAGGCGGGTTACCGTGTGTATACGGCACCTCGGCTGGCATGAAGTGCTGTTTTATAGTGACAACACTGGCTTAGTTCTCATTAATCTTGATCACCTCGTTAATTGCCAAAATGAGTGGATTTTTTCCTCGTTCGCCTTCCTACTTGGAGCCTATTCGTGCTAGGGCTCAAATGTGAATCCATCACAAAGCAACAGAACCGGCAGGTGCTTCTTCACCCTTCGTCCTCTTCCATCCCGCTAGAAGTGCGTGAGGGCTGGGCCGAATAGGCTTTGCAGGAGTAGTTGAGGAGCTTTGTGTTGCCTTCCTGTGTGTGCGGCATTCCCCCTGACGTCTGGAGGCGCCTTTCGGTTTGTTGTCAGCGAGGGCTTGGTAGGCCTGGGCCTGCTATGCTAAAAAGATGTCAGGCACCCACATGCAAGAAGAAACACGCAATTAGTGCCCACCTGTGGAAAGCTTGGTGTAAACGACTTGTCCAGCATTGTGTGGAAACTAGCAGGGGCTGGGATAGAATCCAGTGCTCCAGGGCAATAATCAAGTGTCTTAATCACAGCCCTCCTTTCTCTTCCTGTAATCCCCTGCCTCATTCACTACACAGCGGCCAATCGCGGAACATGGGAGGGATGGGTTTGGAAGGTCCCAACCACTGAAGTATTTGAGGAGTTGTGGGACGAGATTACACAAGAGGAGCAAGGCCTAGGCCCAGTCAGTTCTGGCTCTGGGGAGCTGGAGAAGAAGGGTGACTCAGTGGTTAGGGTGCTAGCCTGGGACTTGGGGCACCTGGGTTTAATTCCCGGATCCACCACAAACGTCCGGAGTGACGTTGGGCAAGTCACTTAGTCGCTCTATGCCTCGGTTCCCCCTTTGTAAAATGGGGATAATAGCCCTGCCCTGCCTCACAGTGGGGTTCTGAGGATAAACACAGGCAAGACTGGGGGGGGCTCAGATAATGGGGGCCGGGTGAGCATCTAAGAGTGTAACTGCAGCTGCTGTCTATAGAAATGTTGATCCCCAGAACCCTGCCAAGTACCGTCCTTGCTGGCATGCTGCAACCTTTGAGAACAGAAGCTGTTGAGATCATTTGCTGACTAGCTCGGCTAAGCTGTCTCCTCGGCAGGGAGTAATAGCCTGATAAATCCCCTCGACCCTAATATAAACCTGCCTATCTTTGTGGTCCCAAATGGCATCTTGTCACATGCAAGATTTGAGTTGCCCTAAATTCTGTAAGTTACTGATCTGAAAAATATGAATTACAAATAGATCTCGCCAAAGCAGGGAGAAACAAGAGCCTGCGTCTGAAATACTGGCAGGACACGGGGTGTGAATCTAATGTGTGCCACCCACCCGCGGTCAGCTTTGCCTTCCAGCAAAGGCCAGTTACAGATGAAAGAGCTGTGCTTGCAAGCACTCATGCAGGGGGGGTCTGCCTTCTTGTAAAAACAATGGTAATACAGAAACAGCCGTGTTACCTGGAGACTTGAGTCAGGCTCCCATTTCATTCCGGTTCTGCCACTGACTTACCACATGACCTTCGGCAAATCATTTAACCCCGCTCTCTACAAGTTGAGTTCTATTAGAAAATGTTACGGTCTAAAGAATTTTTTTTACTGCTCACCACATCCTTCTGCCTTCAAGGTCGGTTATTCAGTCAACCTCACAAAACACACACACACTTTTTTCTTTATTGCTGATTGCTGTAATTACAGATATATTTTTTTTAACTTTTATAATAAATGCAAGTGGTTCATGAAAGCTTTTCACTTTAAGGGATCACCAGACCAAACAGGTTGAGAAACGCCACCTTAGGCAAAAGGCACTCTCTAAGGGCTGTTCTGCTGTCTTGTTTCAGGTCAAGTCCTCACAACCCCTCCGCAGCATCTGACCTCTCTACCTATTCCACTGCCTCGCTGATTAGTAATGAAGAACAATTTGAAGATTATGGAGAAGGCGATGATGTGGATTTTACTCCCAGCAGTCCATGTCCTGATGATGAGACCAGAACCAATGCCTACTCTGACCTTGGCTCATCTGTGTCTTCCAGGTTGTTACTTATTCTTTCCATTGTTTTCTTCGGAGAGCAGATACAGAGGCTGTATCAGAACTTCGTGGGATTGTCTAGTTATTTTAAAACTAAAATTCAATTTCTGCCCACAACACTATTGGCAAATGTCTTGCTTGTAAAACCCATAGCAAAGATTTAATTGTTTCTAGTGAGCTGATGTTATGGTCACATGGAAATAAACCCCCTAGGTTTATTCTCTTTATATATTGCAATTCCCGGATTTTACAACCCAAACAACTATTAAATTGACTGACTTAAATCTGGAAATCAGATTAGACCTGGACCAACGTTAACCCTTGTGCAGTGTTTGGGGATGACTAGTTTGAAAGTCTCCCTCCTTTTTAATCTTCTAACAGTGTGTGTATTGAATATTGTCTTACAAAAAGACATGCCTTATAAGGATGGGTGAGTTTGTTCTGGAAAAAAATAACGATTGAACCGGAACATCTTAAATCAAGTACTCTCTCTCCTTTAGTATTTGGAGAGAGAAGCTGATCCTGGCTCTTCTCATTCCCTTGAGCTCAGGATAACAGAATCAGACTCTCAGTTGTTCTGATAGGATGGACATAGCAGATACCATTTGCTTTGTTAAAATCCCTCCCCCAAATGAGATTTGTTGTTGAGGTAACTAGCAACATATAGTTGTCCCAGAGCCCATTCTGATCACCATCTTTGCTCCTGTAGCTGGCCTTGCCAGGTAAGCTGTGATGTGAAGGGCAATGCCTTCCCCATTGTACTTACTGCAACATTACTATTGATGAAATACTAGCAAGAGGAAAACGAATTTGAATTTGTAACAATAGCCTTGTCTCCTTTTCTGCAAACAGTGCTGGGCAAACGCCAAGGAAAATGAGGCACATTTATAATAGTGAGTTACTGGATGTCTACTGCTCACAGTGCTGCAAAAAAATAAACCTGCTTAATGACTTGGAAGCCAGGCTGAAAAACTTGAAAGCGAACAGGTGAGTAGCCAGCACTCTGTTCTCTCATTCCCTTTTGAAATGGGGTAGCCAGCAGTCCAAGCAACGGCTACAAAATAAGAAAGGGAAACTATAATAATGTGCCCCATCCTTTTTCCTTTGGACTCTTTATCTAGTACTTCAGATGCACCAGGCAGTTCTTGTAGACGAGCACAGGATATTCAAACCTTGCTATCTTGTCTGATCTTAGCAAAAACTTCTCTCTACCATTGAGAAATAATTTCTCCGGGGTTAAAGCACTAATGTCCTCTTCATTTTCAACAATGAGATGGTAAATTGCAGAGTGAGACAATATTGGCCCATGAAGCAACCTCCCCAGAGAAGTGGGAAGTGCTCAGCACACTGTGACTCATCTTAGATTGTTCATTGTTGCACATTCCTATCGGGGAAGGAGATAAGTTGATCTGATGAGTGTCTGGGATGGATAGTCAGCTGGTGTAAATTGTCATAGCTTTACTGATGTCACTGGAGCTATGACCGTATATACCAGTGAGGCTCTGCCCCAGAATCTCTAGATTCTGTAGTTTTGATTGTGCAGTGGCAGTATGGCTGACAGGAAAATGGCTTGAGGATCTTATTCACTAAAACGCTTTAAAGTCAGGAGTTCTAGCTTTTTCCTTTAAGCACCTATCCCCAGTACTGCCACCCACATGTAAGTAGACAATTGCAAAGCATTTTCCTTAAGCTCTGAAGAAGTCTAAATATTTCTACAAATTCCTTGCTGCTTGTGGCCATTCATCTGTGAATCTTTAACTCCCTCTAGAAACTGAATACAAAGCTTGGCTTGTTTCATGTTCCCAGGAACCAGAGCATAATGCACTTCGTCTAGTACTGATAAGAAAACAATGGCTTAGTATATGTTGTGAAACAGTTACAGTTGCTGTCACAGCAGCATGTAACCTGCTAAAATCTAAAACACGATGCTTGCATCTTTGGCAATTTTGTTATGAAATTTAATGTTGCAACTGAGAGTCCCAAATTCAGAGTAGTGTTCTGCATCAGTAAAAGATGTGCACTCGGTCTCTGACACGAAGCCATACATCTCTGTGGTTTGGGGTAGGGACCACAACTGAATGTGCTTGAGAGCTGCAGTAGACACTGGACTATGCTTTCACTTGGACTCAAGCCAGTAAAAATCTATATAAAGGTAAGAAGGCTTTTTGTACAGAACATGGTCTTCCCAAATCTGTGGCGTTAGTCATCACAGTATCTCATTGCTGTACACCCAATTTAGAGTCGCTTATGATTAAGTTGTATGAGAATTTGTGAGCATTTTTTGGGGGGGTGAAGCAGTTTAAAAGCTAAAATAGGATACCTCTCTCTAGTAGACAGAACTCAGTTGTCCTCGAAACTGAGATTGTTATTGAATTGCACAATAGCCAAATTAACTGTTGAATTACAACGTTATTCCTTCTGTCTCCATGTAGCCCCAACCGAAAAATATCAAGCACGGCTTTTGGAAGGTAAGAAACCTGAGCTTGTTCTTTGTCCTTTGAAATCATTGTAACCAGAATTCATGCTGATGCCACGGATTGATGATAGGAGTGAAGTACTCCAAAAAAAAACCCCACACACACACCACAAACAGGGTGCCCCAGAAGAGAAGCTTTAGGGTGGTATGACTTGGGGGGGAGGGGGCGGGGGATGAAGGATTTGACATGGTTGATATTGGAAGCAGCTGTATCTCCCTGATTTTCTCTCTTAAGGTTAGGATTACTCCCTCTCTTCCCTCCTCAGTCAAGTAGCATATTAAAGTCTAGGTTAGCTTATAAAACAGAAGTTTTAGTCAAATGCCTGTTCACTGGCTTTGCTGACTTATTTCTATGCAGCCATATCCCACTCCCTACAATTTAATTTAGTTCTTTGTCAGCAACTAAGGTCTAATTCTGAAAGGTTTTGAGTCTCTCTCAACTGGAGAGCTAATTGGAAACTGAGGGCACTCCACACCTCCATGGGGCAAAGTCCCTGGTGAACGAATTAACTAGCCACAAATGTGAGGAGAGACTGTCTAGGCCTGGCATTGCCCATGAGTGGGAAGCTTAGATAATTTAATTCCCTGCATCCCTACCAATGGCTGTGGCGTTGCTGAAGGTGGTGGTGTAATATAATCTGTACTGTCTAAATTATAAAGCTGCAGCCTTCAGTATTGCACAGGGGAGTGAACTGATCAGGGCCATGCTAGTCGGTATGGAGTGGAAAAGCTGGCGCAGCTGGTGAATCAGCAAGTTGTTTCCTCGTTAGGAATTTGAAAAGAGGCCATCCTGCTCTCCTATTTAGTTAGTTAGTTGGGTTTTTTTAAACCTGTTTGCTTCTTATGCTCCATCAGACATTACTGTGCTTGCCTTCCTGACCAAATTTTGTTGCCAGAGGGCAAAGGAATTGACCAGCTGTTGAAAAACGGTGGTCACACCAGATTCTGGTCTGAATTAAGACCAGGTACACTGACTTTGAGTGGGGGGAGGAATGCAATACTCTCTTCTGGATCTGTTCCAGGAAATTTTAATACTGGCCCTTTCTGGGAAGCAATAACTTTGTACCTACCATACAGTAGCATATGGTCCCTCTCAAAGTTAAAGCATCATAATATGGTGAGGAAAATCTGCAGACATGCAACTTTTACAAAGCTGTAGAACTGGTAGTTTCAAGCCTGTCTTAAGTATTGGGGGGGGGTCCTGTAAATAAAGAAAACTTTGCCACTTGTTCTGCAAAACTGTTTAGGCTTCTAGGTTAGCTATGCCTGTCAACATCACTTATGTCTCACCTTCTCCCAATTTAGACACGTAGCATGTTAACAAATACGATGTTAAACACCACTTAGCATCTAGTGTGGACAAGGACAAACAGTGGTTAACCACAATCAACTAGCACGTTTTTTACCCTGCCTAATTTAAGTCGCAAAAGACATTTGTATAATAGAATAAATGTATTGGCTAAAATAGGACTACAAAGTTAACTGTATTCAGACCCATACATAGTAAGCTTCTCATGAAGCTACTGCACGCATGTTAGCTGGGGATGTTCACGGTGCAAAGCCAGCCTATCAAATAGGAAGACTATTTTTCTTTGATGTAAAATTATCCTTCTGATCTTCTAGACAGCTCTTCCACAACAGTAACTTCAGCAGCAGCAATGGCAGCACGGAGGACTTGTTCAGAGACAGCATAGACTCGTGCGATAATGATATCACTGAAAAGGTGAGGAGCCTTCACGTCATGATTGATAAGTTCAGCAGAACTTTGGCTGCTGCAGCCGGAGGCATGTCTTGCCATATCTACTAGCCACCTCTGGTGGCTCTTTCTGGTAGACAAGTGACCAGTCAGGATCTCTGGTGAAAAGTGAGTAATAATTGACTATCCCAAAGTTAATGTTCACTCCCTCTCTCAAAAGATGTAGAAGAACCTACCCAAAAAGAATGAAAGTACAAGCTAAGAATCCATATTTCAATAAAGAAGGCTAAACTTGATTTAATATGTAAGCCTTTCACTGAGGAAGAAAATGAAAAAGCAACAATGGACCTGATTCTCGAGTGTGTGTGTGTGGAATAGTTCTACCAATAAAACCTAGTGTGGGCCCAGTTATAGGAATACAAAGGTAATTTATGCCAGCATCATTTATTCTCTTTCCCATTCAGGAATAGCTATGCTGCTATAACTGTGTCCACCCTAAGGGGTTGTACTGCTTTGACTACACCAGTATAGTTAGAGTGGTACAACTTCTGTGCTAGACAAAGCCCTTAACAGTGCTCTGGCAGTGTAAAAGGGACTTCGAATTGGATATACCAATAAAGTCGACATGAGTGTGAATGAGATTGGGCCCAGTGTGTGTCTGTCAATTCCATTATCCACGTAGGTGCTCATTTGCTCCAGCTCAGCTCAGTTTCCAGGCCCAGTGGGCTTACGTCCAAAATTTTCATAAGCAAACCCAAGCTTTAGGTGCCTCATTTTTGAGCCCAACTTCTGAGCATCTTACAGGTGCTCAATTTTTCTCAGGGAGGTGAGCACCCACAAATCCAAACTCAGGCTCAAGATTTCTCAAGTTAGGCACCTAAAATTAGGACACTTTCCTGGCCTTTGTGACTTGGCCAAACTGCAGCAGCAAGTCTATGGCAGAGCTGCATATAGAGCCCAGGTTTTGCCTTCCAGTCTGGGGCCCTGTTCCACGGTGTCAGGTTCCCTCCAGCAAGCAGACCCTAGAAGGGCCCTTCAGGGGAGTCTTGTGAGGGTCACTTCAGTGGAAGCTGAGGCTGCTTAGCATGTTGTAGGATTCACCCTTATCAGCACTAAATCTGGGTGCAATATGTTGTTGCAAGAAGCTGAGTGTTTTTCATGCAAATGAAGTACAACTACCCTATCAAAGTGATGCTAAGTGGCTTAATTTCTCTATGTATTTAGTGCCAGTAAAGATGCTGTCCTAAGTGTCAGTTCATTGTGCGTTTGCATGGATCAGTTTTGGGGAGGTGAACTCAGGGGAAGGTAAGAATTGGATGCACTCCTGCTCTCTTGGAAATGTAGACCCTTGTATTAAATTTTGCCTCTGGCACCAAAGTGCAGCTTTGCCGCCTGTTGTGGTTAGATGTAACAGGTTGGATGGGTGTGAAAGAGACTCAAATCGTCCTCTCTTTCTAGGTAACTTATTTAGAAAAAAAGGTGACTGAACTGGAGAATGATAACATGACAAATGGAGACCTGAAGAGCAAACTGAAACAGGAGAATACACAGCTAGTTCACAGGTAATAAAACATGAGGCCTGCTTCTTTGCCATGTGACTGCAGAAGCTTCAGGAGCGGAACTATAATGAGACTACAAGGAAAGTGAAGATCCAATATCGGATGTCCATTCTATTTTAGCAGCTGGATGTGTGAACTTTCAGTTGAATTTTGTGCATGTTATTGCCAGACACAGAGCAAGTGCCCTCAAACCTTTTCATCTGGGAAGCCGAAATACTGCAAAGCTTGCTGAATGTGTAGTGAGTTGCATCCTCTGAGCAAACTTAGCCAGGTAGAGGTTATGCTACTGTCAAACAGGGTGTCTGATTCACTTGCAGCTGGCTGTCTAGGGAGAGACAGCCCACATTTTGTTATGAAGGGGATGCCCCCATGTCTTTAATGTACATACTGGGGATAGAAAACTGGCCAACATTCAGAGAGTATGTTAATACAGAGAATGGCCAAAATAGATGTTACTTAACTTTGACTGCTGGGATGTATGGATACAATGATCTAAGTGGTAAATCAGTATAGAATAAAAGGGGCTGTGGGTGGGTGGGTGGGTGAGAGAGAGAGAGAAAGATGCTCTTGGGTGTGGTCTGTAGGCAAGTGTTTGAAACGGATACCAAAATGACTGACTTTCCTAGAGTTCATGAACTAGAAGAATTGTTGAAAGACCAAGAGACGTCAGCTGAACAAACGCTGGAAGAAGAAATAAAGCGGCATAGAGAAGCATACAGCAAGTATGAAAAAGAAAAGGGCACTGAAATTGAACTGCTGAATACAAGGTAATAACACCCTGGCTGGCACTTTGGGATCATGTGCTGTCTAGATTCACACAGAAGCAGAGAGAAATGACACTTTTTCTCGTGTTCCTTTTGTAGTAGATCACTTTTTCCATTTGTGTGTGAGCCTAGATTGTGTGTTGTTTTCTGTGCAGATGGTTATGCATTAGGTACTTACAACTAAGTGACTCTCTTTAATTGTATAATGCCCAAAAGCATGTTTGGTTCTTTGTGTAAGAAGGATCTCTGCCCTGAAGAATTTACTCTAAGACCGCAAGTCTCCAAGTTGATCCCTGTTCAGAGCCCTATTGGCAGAAGTCTATCCATGCAGAACAGCTTGATAGATGGTATTCATACCTAAAAAGGACAGAAGAATGGGATAAGCTTGGCTCTTTCCCCGAGAGTTCATTTGTGGCAGTGTACCTTATGGTATAAGAATGAACATGTCATGTAAATGTACTTCACTAATGGCCTTGTGGACAGCTACCATCACTCAAATCAAATGGGAAAGTAATGAATTACCTTCAAACTGCAGCCATTGGATTGTTGTATCAGCTGCCAGATGTTCTCCTAAATGTACAGACATTCAGCCCTGGGCCTTGCACTGGGCTCTAAAGGATGCCAAGCTGTGGCCCTGGCATTCTGTGCGGAAGCAAAGTCTGTTGGAGAGAGCCTCCTACGGGCATGCCCAAGAAACCTATAAAGGACAATCAGCCATAATCTAGATCTCAGAACAAGAACTCTAGTCTTGTTGCCTTCCCATAGACTTAGGTGTCTGTTTTATCCCCATTTTCAACCAGGACAGGAAGGGTGTGAGTCTCTCTGCTGGCGTGGTCCTCGGGAAACTGCTCACACCTGTGCAGCATGGGTGTAAAGCGACTAGAATGCTGTTTAAATTACCGCCCAAGTGCAGGGCAGTAAGTCAGGCCTTGTGTGTCCAGGAGATGCCTAGTAGGAGCTTAGAAGGTAGTAAAGGTTCGGTTGCGTATTACTACTGGCTTTGTCGATTGATGTGAGTTAACACTTTCAGTGACAACAGCTTAATGTAGAAGTCAACATGAGCAGCTTAACCAAGTAAGCCTTAGGCTTTCTAAAACTAGCTATTCAAGGACGGAACTGGGACCCACTGTGTCGGATACGTCTCTGTGGACTGGTTCCTTTCTATTAGGCTCTGTTCAGGGTCTTACGCCATCGCCATCCCCCACGCATCCTTTGGTGACCATAAAACCAGTCAGTGACAGTGCTGAAAACCACTAAGAGTAGTTCTTTAAACCATTTACGTTCAGTAAAGAGACTAGATGAATGGGCTTTCTGGGGAGCGCGTTTCTCCGAACCCCCTCCCCCTGCCCCCTTCCCCTGCCGATTGTGTTTACTGTAAGTCTTGCTGTGTTTAATTGTACAGGGTTCAACAGCTTGAAGAAGAAAATGGTGAACTCAAAACCACCGTCACACGACTGAAATCGCAAACAGAGAAACTAGATGAGGTAACACAACATTTGAGTGCTGGACGTCTTTGCGTAGTAACTCGCCACTAGTTGGCTGCGTGGCTATGTGAGAGCAAAAAATCAGTCCCTCAACTATAGAGTTTAACCGACAGTTCCAAAAATAAGAGAAAAATAATGTAAACGGAATTGGGAGACCCTCAGTCACACTTAACACCTCTAAAGGAATATTTCTTTGAGGCAAACTCTTGCCCAAGGCACACTGAAATGAACGGGTGTCTTTCCATTGACTCCAATAGGTATTCAGTCAGGTGCAGAGCAAGTTTTCCCTTCAGCATTGAGTTCTCTTAAACTAGTTTGAAAACTGAAGGGTTTTGCAAGAAAAATGACATGTAGTGGGGAGGGAGGGGAGTGATCTGTCTACAAATGGCAAGTTTGTATTGTGTTGAAGTTTTTATGCGTTGAGAAATATCTCCCTAAACTGTACAGAAATATCCCACTTCTCTGGCTCTCTGCAGAGAAATGGCCAGACTGAAATGCACTGGAATAGTCACTGATAGATAAAATACCTCTGTGTGCACGCATGCATGTTTGCTCGTTCCCACTTGTTTGTTTTGGGGCCCCAGTCCTGTTGAGTGTACTAAACTCTGACTCTAAAGTCAGAGGGGACCAATATGATCATCTAGACTGACCTCCTGCACAACGCAGGCCACAGAACCTCACCCACCCACTCCTGTAATAGACCCCAACCTGTGACTGAGTTACTGAAGTCCTCAAATCATAGTTTAAAGACTTTATGGTACAGAAAATCCACCAGCAAGTGAGCCGTGCCCCATGCTACAGAGGAAGGAAAAAAAAAAAAACCCCAGAGCCTTTGCTGATCTGCCCTGGGGGGAAATTCCTTCCCGACCCCAAATATGGCGATCAGTTAAACCCTGAGCATGTGGCAAGACACCAGCCAGACGCTCAAGAAAGAATTCTCTGTAATAACTCAGAACCCACCCATCTAACATCCCTTCACAGGCCCTTGGCAAATCAACCACCGGTAGTCAAAGATCAGTCAATTGCAAAACCAGGCTGTCCCATCATACCATCCCCTCCATAAATTTATCAAGCTCAGTTTTGAAGCCAGCTAGGTGTTTTGCCCCACTGCTCCCCTTGAAAGACTATTCCAGAACTTTACTCCTCTGATGGTTAAAAAACTACATCTAATTTCAAGTCTAAACTTCCTGATGGCCCATTTATATCCATTAGTTCTTGTGTCCACATTGGTGCTGAACTTAAATAATTCCTCTCCTTCCCTGGTATTTATCCCTCTGATGTATTTATAGAGAGCACTCACTCACTCACTCACTCACTCACTCACTCACTCACTCACTCAC
>ML675637.1:15401318-15442259 GCA_007922155.1 Mesoclemmys tuberculata
CACTCACTCACTCACTCACTCACTCACTCACTCACTCACTCACTCACTCACTCACTCACTCACTCACTCACTCACTCACTCACTCACTCACTCACTCACTCACTCACTCACTCACTCACTCTCTCTCTTCCTTCCCCCGAGTCGTCTTTTGGTTAGGCTAAACAAGCCAAGTTCTTTGAGTCTCCTCTCATAAGGTAGGTTTTCCATTCCGTGCATCATCCTAGTAACCCTTCTCTGCACCTGTTCCAGTTTGAATTCATCTTTCTTAAACATGAGGGACCAGAACTGCACACAGTATTCCAGATGCGGTTTCACCAGCACCTTGTATAATGGTACTAACACCTCCCTATCTCTACTGGAAATACCTCGTCTGATGCATTCAAGGACCCCATTAACTTTTTTTCACGGCCACATCACAGTGGCAGCTCAAAGTCATCCTGTGATCAACCAATACACCCCAGTCCTTCTCCTCCTCTGTCTGATGCGTCCCCAGCTTATAGCAGAAATTCTTGTTGTTAGTTCCTAAATGCATGACCTTGCATTTTCCACTATTAAATTTCATCCTATTTCTATTACTCCTATTTACAAGGTCATCCAGATCTTCCTGTATGATATCCCGATCCTTCTCTGTATTGGCAATACCTCCCAACTTGTCATCCACAAACTTTATTAGCACATTCCCATTTTTTGTGCCAAGGTCAGTAATAAAAAGGTTAAATAACATTTGGTCCCAAGATTGATCCTTGAACTCCACTAGTAACCTCCCCCTAGCCTGACAGTTCACCTTTCAGTAACCCATTGTAGTTTTCCCTTTAACCAGTTCCTTATCCACCTTTCAATTTTCATAATAATCCCCATCTTTTCCAATTTAACAATTCCCCATGTGGAACTGTATCAAATGCCTTTCTGAAATCTAGATAAATTAGATCCACTGCATTGTCCTTTGTCTAAAAATATCTGTTTTCTAAAAAAAAGAGATCATGTTGGTCTGGCATGATCTAGCTTTTGTAAAGCCATGTTGTATTTTGTCCCAGTTACCATTAACCTCAGTGTCCTTAACTACTTTCTCTTTCAAAATTTTTTCCAAGACCTTGCATATTACTGAGGTCAAACTATCAGGCCTGTAGTTACCTGGATTGCTTTTTTCCCTTTCTTGAAAATAGGAACTATGTTAGCAATTCTCCGGTCAGATGGTTTATGGATTTACATCCCTGAGTTTACAATTTCATTAAAAATCCTTGCTAATGAGCTTGCAATTTCATGTGCTAGTTCCTTTAATATTCTTAGATGGATTATCCACTCACCCCTTCCCAATTTAGTTCCCGTTAAGCTGTTTTGAGTTTGGCTTCTACCTTGGATGTGGTAATTTCTACCTCCATATCTTCGTTCCCATTAGCCACCCGTCCACTATCCCCAAACTCCTCATTAAAAACTGAGGCAAAGTAGTTGTTTAGATATTCACCCATGCCTAGATTATCCTTAACCTCCACCCATCCTCAGTGCTTAGCAGTCACATTTTTTTGTTTTCTTCCTATTTCTATGACTATAAAACCTTTTACTATTGGTTTTAATTCCCTTTGCAAGGTCCAGCTCTACTTAGCTATTGACCTTGAATTTTTATCTCTACATGTTCTGACCTCCAAGAAGTAACTTTCCTTGCTGATCCCTCCCATCTTCCACTCCGTGTAGGCTTTCTGCTTTCTTTTAATCACCTGTCTGAGATGCTTACTCATCCAGCTTGGTCTACAGCTCACGCTCCATGAGATTAAGCTTCTCGTTGCAGCATGGCACTGGGTTAGCTCTATCTGTGCTGATGTGCATGGTGTAAAACGATGACATGGAGGAATGGTGGGCTGAGGACGTCCAACTTGGCTATAAAGCTCCTTATATCTTTCAGGAGAGGCAACGAATGTCGGATAGGTTAGAGGACACCAGTTTGCGGTTGAAGGACGAGATGGACTTGTACAAAAGGATGATGGACAAATTGCGACAGAACAGACTAGAGTTTAACAAGGAGAGGGAAGCTACGCAGGAGGTGGGTATGAACAGAGGTGCACAGTCTGCAGCCCTTCTTTGCAAGAGTAGGTAAACCAGCTCTGGAGCATTGGCTCCCAGAGCAGGACCTGGGGATAATGTTGTCAATGTGGCATTTCCCCTGACATGTTAGTGGCGTTT
This sequence comes from Mesoclemmys tuberculata, assembly GCA_007922155.1. Taxonomy (NCBI): domain Eukaryota; kingdom Metazoa; phylum Chordata; order Testudines; family Chelidae; genus Mesoclemmys; species Mesoclemmys tuberculata. The sequence goes on from ML675637.1 coordinate 15,403,494, forward strand.
ATTGTTTAACACTTACTTGTATTGCAGGAGCACCTAAGGGCCTTGAGCAGATTGGCACCCCTGCCATGCTAGGGACTGTACACACATATAATAAATGACTGTCCCTCCCACAATTGTAAACTTTGGGGCTGCTCTCCATGCCTCTGAAAATGTGCAGCTTTGAATGTACCTTACAGGGCTCCTTAGGTACCCTTTGACTTCATAACCTGGCTGCGAGTAGCCCTTCCTAAGATGAGCAGGGGCGGGTTGTATGGTAGAAGTGCCCAGCTGCTCAGATCTGCACCAGTGATACTGCAAACACATAAGCAGTCCCAGCTTGGACAAGCTGATTGGTTCACGTGCAGATAGTCCTTCGCCGCTTATCGAAACAGGTCACCCTGTCTTCATCTCCATGCAGCTCATTGAGGACTTACGAAAGGAACTGGAGCACTTGCAGCTGTATAAGCTAGATTGCGAGCGTCCTGGCCGGGGGAGAAGCTCCTCGTCTAGCATGAGTGAATTCAACGCAAGAACGAGGGAAGTGGAGATGGAGCATGAAATTAAACGGCTAAAGCAGGTGAGCAGGGTGGAGTCTCCAGGCCTCTCATGTCCATGGGGATGATGTGCAGGGATGCCAGAGAAATATCTCTAATTTTAACTTTTATCAGCAGACTCCCAAGAGAAACTTTCCTTGTCCAGAAATGGAGGGTCTCTTTTTAGTGTTTAGATTGTCTAAAAAAGACTTCCCAAGCTTTATTTGCTTTTTTGAAAGGATTGTAAATGCAGCCCACATAGCTCGAGGCATGCACATGCCTTTGCATGTGTCCCCTATGCAATGGGCTGACCATGAGATTGAAACTGGGGGCTTTCGGATCCAGAGGCCATGGCCGTTGTGCTAAGGAAGTCACTCTGTTAGTTGGTATCAGTTGTAGGCTGTTATGCTGTGCATGGACTAGCCACTAAAGGCAATCCATGCATACTGAGTAAATGTGGTACATGTGCACCCACAGGAAGTTTTTGTCAATTTGGCCAAACAAAATAATGAAGGCATATTGGAGCTTAAAGGGCACTTTTGTCTATGCTGGGGAGAAAAATACATATGACTAAGCTCTGGGTCATCAGAATACATTTGGCTGGGGATTGTCCTCAAACATTGGAATTTTTACAGTAACGTAATCATATCTGAAGGAAAAAGATGAAGATAGGACTGATCGTTTTCCATTTTCTGTGCTAAGTGACTGAACAATATGAAGATGCACTTAAGGGTTTACTTAGCTACAATCAGGTTTTTTATCACGCTTGGCACACCAGCTGATCCATAGCTGGAATCAATAGGAAACTTCTGTCGAGGCCGGATAACATTCCACAATTAAGTGAAATTATTGTATGGAATCTGTGTTTCTCTGAAACATCCAGTGTTGGGCCATTCTTAGTGATGCCACCGAAAAGGACAGAGCTTAGAAAAGTGAATAGTGACAAGCGAAACGAGGAATGTTCACTTTCTCATGTTACCTGAATAGTGTGTTTCTTACACTTCATGGAAACTTCATTCCATTCTCTTTCCTGTTTTAATAGGAGAATCAGAAACTTCGTGACCAGAATGATGACCTGAATGGGCAGATCCTAAGTCTTAGTCTCTATGAAGCTAAGAACCTCTTTGCGACACAGACAAAAGCCCAATCGCTGGCTGCTGAAATCGACTCTGCATCAAGAGATGAGGTAATGCACCTGAGAGCAGAACAATGCCAGCCAGCCAATATAAAAGTGCTTAAAAAAATGGAAACAGATTAACTTTCAGGGTGGAAGTTTTTCTGCAGACAGAACAGCAACACAACTCTGTTTTGCCAGGAATTAGAGATGTAGCTAAATCTAGTAGTAATTTCAGAGGCTTATTTTAGCATAAAACCAACTAGATTAATTACAATCAATGGAATTTCTTCATCTTCACACAGCTTTGTTTCAAGGGATGGCTCCCTTTAGATTCAGTGGTATCTATTTAAGATACTGACTGCTGTTAGACCCTTTCTGCTGTATAGCAAGTGATGGACAATATCTAATTTCTTCTGCTCTGAGTTAATCCAGTGTCAAGCTGGAGTAACTCCACTGATTTCAAAGGAGTGACTTTGAATTTACTCCTGTATAACCAAGAGAGCATTTTTGCTCCTGCTTCAAACTGAGCTTACGCCTTGGCTCCTCGTTTTCAATTGCCACCGCTTGCGAAAACCCAGCACACCTTGCAGTTGCTAAAAAGCTAATACTGCATACTTTCAGTCCAAACTTGTCCCTGCTGTTAAATCCATTTATCTGAGTGGAGTTAATGCTAATGCCGTGAGTTTGTGACTGCTGGTTGCATGCCTATGCCCACTCTGAAGGGGAGGGAATCTAAGTCCTGATAAATGACCTTACAAAAAGCAACTGGTTTGAGGACTTGGCCCATGTGAATCAGTCTAAAGCCATTGACTTTCACGGCACTGTACTGATTTGCATGGCCTGAAGACCTCACCCTATTTTGGAGCTTAACCAAATAGTACAACTAAAAGTCTTCTGTGCACGGACCCATAATATAGTGAAGTAGTGCTCAAGTGAGAATATGGCTGAATGCTCAGGGAGATATTCTAGAGGAGCTCTTACTTTGTCTCCACTGGTCCCCTGCTCAATCTGAGAGGTTCCTTCAAGCCACAAGGGCTATGGACTTCGAAGGCATTGAAAGGTAAAATGCAGGAACCTAATCTAAGTATTGGATGGATAGTTTGGCTTTTTGCTTTTATAAAAGGGCGTTCTGAGAGAGAATGTGTACCCAGCTAAGGGCTTGAGTCGGTCTGTTGACATCAAGGGACCCCTCCTGGGTTTAAAGTTAGGCGTGTGCTTCAGTACCTGGCTAAATCAGAGCCTTATGGAGATTGATTGTGCAGCGTCACTTGGTGAAGCATTTTTCACAATAAGACAAACATTTTGGTGGCAGCAAACACAGAAAGTCTGGTTTCTAGCCTTTAATCTTACCAGGGCTAACACGGAACATCAGGATCGCTGTCTCTTAGCGGATAGCATGCTTCCAAGGTGGTCCTGCTGGACTCCATTTTCTCCTTGTTAATTGCTTCAGCTCATTGAAATAATGCAGTTTTGATTGGGGGAGGAGGGGAATAATCAGACAAATTCTTGACAAAGAAACTTTATAAGGCACGTTTTTAAAAAAAAAATTAACCCTGGTGAGAGAGAATAAAGCAGGAATGGTGTCTCAGTAGGAATGTCAGGCTCCTGTTCTGTTGAATTATAAATGATAAACCTATATTCCAACCCATCGGTCTGTCTTGAGACCTGGAGATGCTGACCAAGATTTTTCCAAAGTGTCGAGTGACTTGTGCGGCACCCCAATTTTTAGAGATAAATAGAAACACCTGAAAGGGGCCTGATTTTTTTTTTTTAAGAGGGGCAGGTTTTCAGGACTTTTTGAAGGTGCCTTTAAGGGCACTGAATCATGGTCACTGGAGAATTTTGGCCACTATTTTTGTCGTCTCAGTATTCCTACCTACAGCTTGGCTTGCTAACCTCTCTAGAAGAGGTAGCTGGGTCTTGAGGTCGTCTTCCCATTCACAATGGCAGCCTGAGATTTTGGTTGTAATCTGAGCAAAAGAATCCACCTAGGCTGCCACAGCTAATTCTTGTTTCTGGTTTTCCTCTCCCAAAAAGACACATCTTTTGTCTTTGCTTGACATACATACTGCTGTCACCATAAATTACTGTTATGTTACGTTACTGTTACTAAATTTCAGACCCGTTAAACACTTTTCATGGTAATGTTTTCTGTGTAGCAGGTTCTTGCTGTACATAGAAGATCTAATAATTTCAGCCTGAGATTTTAAAGGCCACTCAATGGATCTGGATGCCCCAAAACCATTAATTTTAATGAGATCTGGGCATCCAAATGTCTTAGGCAAATCTCAGCCAAACTGTACTGTGTATATACAGCAACTTGTCAAACTAATTTAAATGAACTAAAGTAAGAGGCGCTCAGATTCTAAGCACTTCAGTGAAAGTATATATACCTGTTCCCTGCAGGCTAATATAGCATCAAAGGTGCATCATTCATGATTAAAATAGAGCCTTTTTTATCTGGACAGGAAAAAGCATGGCCTCAAAACATTATATATTTTATAATTCTCACATTCTGTTCCTCAATACTCTGCATTTGCAGTACCCTTTTTTTCCCCACCAATCTAGGAGTACTTTAAAAAGATTTCATCAGCCTACACTCTGAGATGTGGAAACAGATATACTCTTTCACAAGTAGGCAGTTTGATCGAGTAGATAGGACCCATGGCTCTGGGTCAGGAGCCCTGGATTCTGTTTACAGCTTTGCCCCTGACTCAAGTACACACTGATATCCTTGCATCCACTTACCTAACTGTAAAATGGGGATACTTATCCACCTTTTCATCTTCACCACAAGATTTCTTGTGGTGAGGGTGGGGGGAGATCAGAGTATCATTAGAGGGAATGAGTCATTTTTAAATACAAAGGTGACCTTAGGTCAAGCTCTATCTAGTTTTAGCTTACACAATGCTGTAGGTATGAATGACATATTTCAACAGTTCCTTAACTTTGAAATCTTTGTTTCAGCTCATGGAAGCTCTTAAAGAACAGGAGGAGATAAACTACAGATTGCGACAGTATATGGACAAGATTATTCTGGCCATCCTAGATCACAACCCCTCTATCCTGGAAATAAAAAATTGAAGGGGGGGGGAAGCAACTGCCTGATATTTCTGCACACGCCACTGGATCTAAACATCACTCTGATACTGTAAATGAATCTATAAATATATATATTGTGTGAGTGCGTGGGTATGTTTTATATGATGTCTGGTACACTTACCTGTGAGTCCTAAAATTGGCTTGATTTTGTTTTTTCATGCACTTTTAATATCTGTGACAAGATTGCTACTGTATATTATAACATTGTAACTGGATCATGCTGTTTTAGATACTGGACATAATGACTCTACCTCTAGTTGTAACGATGAAATACAATGGAAACCTATATAGATGTCTCCCCTCCCTTTAAGAACAAGAATTACTTTCTCATTCTTTCAGGAATGTGGGTACCCTCAAAAATTCAACATATCCAGGTTTGATTCCTGACTGGTGCTGACTATCATTCTCTATTGAACTTAGCTTTGCCAGAGCTTTTACTATTGCAACCACAAAGAGGTAAAAATAAACCTTTGGCAACATCTTTACCTTTTAAAAAGCTAATCTGTATGATGTGAAGGGGGGAGGGGGGGGAAGATCACGAAGCAGAATTGTTGTTAACCATGTAAAAACACCATCCACTTGTTTGCCACTATCAGCACAAAGTGCTTTTAATAAGTCCACATATCCAACTTCAGGATGATTGCCAGTCTGTCTGTATGTGTGCATGTGAATGTATTATGCTAAGGTCCCTGTAGTATTAAGGCATTGCAATGTATACCCTTATTTTCAGGGATTTGTCACTGGGCCATTTAAAATTAATTCTGGAATTCTATTCCTCTGCATTTTATGGTTTCAACTAGGGAACACATTCTGTTTCTTTTAAATTTTACTACCTGCATGCAAATCCACTTCATTAAAAAAAAAAAAACAACAACAAAAAAACCCCTTTACCTTAACAATTAGTTAAATTCCCTTCCCCACTATCCAATCACTCTGTTATGCTCCTAGGAGAGACAGAAAGAGAGCTGGGGGTAAGAGCAAGAGAGATGGGTGGTGTCCTCACAGTTTTGCAGATGGTTAATCCCTGATATAAACTAACTGAACCTTGGGGTGGTTACAAGTAAAATGCAGACTTAAGACACCAGTAACAAGTAATGTGCAGTATATTCCACCCCCAACCCCACTGTTTCACAAGAGCTTATACATGCCACCCAAGTTACCCACCCCACCTTACAGATCCTATCTGAATACACACATGCACACATTTATGTGCTCTGAATCACAAAAATACATACGCACTTGCTTAATTTTGAGCATATATTTAGGAGTTAAGGATATGCTTAAAGTTTAGCTGTTTCATAAATGCTGTCCTGACCAGGGATGGGTTAAATACAGCATCTGTGCTCTCCTGAACTGGGTCCATTTATTATAGAATCAGAATCTTTTAACTAAAAGTAAAGTAAACAAGCTGTGAAATCAGCTAGAAGATAAATGTTATGAAATTTTATTCCAAGCACTAAAGTGTTTTTTTTTTTTTTTTTTTTAAATTCACACTTAAAAAACCCAAACAAAAAAATTAAACCCCAGCCCTTTGGTTCACACCAACTGGCACAAGCAGAGAAACTCTGGTCCATTTCTCTGTAACCAAATATCTGACTTTCCCTATGTGCATAGTGATGTTTTCTCGTTTATTTTAACATGCAACAGTCCATTTCCTCAGAGCATTAGATATGACTGATTTTTGTGTATATACTTGCTGTTGACAGTGTCACACCTACCATTGTTTTATGTATTTTTATTTGTGTATGTGATGCATTTCTTCCATAATCTGAATATCTAGAGCGTGTATTATGTTATTGACGTAAATATATATTTTTTTCTGCAGCTGCTGTACTCTTGCCTTCAGTGATATCTTATTGGAGTAACAGGCGGGGGGGACACACCGAAAATAGGCTCTCCTGAAGGCAAGAAACTAAAACCAATTCAGTTATTTATTTGAATCAGTCAGTTGTTAAGCTCTAGGGCCATGGAACTGAAGGAAGGCTAGTGATGAAAATGTAATTTTCCTTTTAGGCCTGGGCACACTGTACAGGGCTCATCTGCATGTTTAACATTAAATATTTAAGGTTCTTAGGGGAAGGTGTCTGACACCTCTTTGCTCCCCTGGTTTTTGGATCAGCCAGAGTAAAATTGAGTACACAGTAACTGCACTAAATCACACTGGTTCCAGCTGTAGGAGATCAGGCAGAGCATCTTTCCCCTCCCCCTCTCTCACACACTCCCTGCTTCCCCTATATGGGGACTGACAGGGCAATTGGTGAGGTTGAAACAGCTATGCCAGCTTAATTCTGCCCAGGGATATCCCTCTAGTGGAAGGATCCTTAGCTAGGCTTCAGCATTGAGCTTTCCACCTGTTTTGTGCGTCTCTTAGGCTGTGCCAGGGATCTGACCCTCTGCCTAGACATGGACTATCTTGTTTAAAATCGTGTGAGCTGGCCATAATTAACATTAAGGTGTGACCTATGTTTAGGTGGCCATTGGGCTTAACTACAACCAGCAGACGCAATGCTAGACCCCCTGGTCCTTATCTAGAAGTGTGCTAAGGTGTGCTTTTTACCCTGTTCTAAAGCAATTAAATTTGCCAGGGTAAATGAAGCCATGTCTGTTTCAGCTTGGAAACTGTTTCCTTATATAAATACTGTGGGAAATGCTTGCTTTTCAAACATTTTTCTTTTAAATAGATGGGGTCCAGCATTCAGAATTTTTTAGTAGAACACTTTAAAAGCCTTTCTTAGGGGCAGCACATTCCATTGATAGTTTGTCTAAGTAAAGAGTGAATAAGGGTTTCAGGTTCTGGTTAATGTTAAATTGGGTATTTTAGAAACTGAAAGCATGATCTGCTCTCCTGGATGTCGATAGCAACACTTCTCTGGCATTCACTGGATGCAGGATTGGGCCTGACATAATCAGGGTCCAACTCCCCACTGTGCAGAGAACTTACATAAGTGGGGAATGGGCTGTTTCACTTAAGTTCTCACAATAGCACTTGGGCCACATGTCAGGTTTCGTGCGGAGGGATACATTTAAGTTTTCAGCAATTAAGTGGGGAGCTGCTGGGCACCAAGAACTTACAAATCTGTGCCTCAACCCATAGTGTTTGTGAGTGCTCTTAAGACAGTCGCCTTAAATGGGTTTTGATTGCATCGAGCACAGTTACATTTCCACTCCTGAAGGGAATTGCTTTGTACGATAGTTTGCACATTTTTTTAATGTTAAGTTTCTTTATTCAGAACTAAAGGTATTTTGTCAGGAGCCACTAGTCTAAAGAGAAACAGAAAAAGCAGCAGCGCAGGCAACTGCAGTCTGTTAGCTCTGCAGTAAATAGAGCCCTGCATAAGATCAAGTTGTCTTTCACACACAAGCCTTGGGACAAAAGAGGTTTTTCCAACATGTGATGTAACATCCCATCAAGAACAAGGTGTCATTACCTTGATAGAGCTTTATGGGGAAACAACCTGCTGTTAACATCTGAACTGCAGGACCAGATTCTCTATGTCCAAAAACAGCTTTGGCGGGGGAGAGGAGAGAGCCTGTTGTAGCTTCCTGCTGTGGCTGGCTTTATGAGTCCGCTCCCAACTACCCACCCAGGGAAATGCAAGCAGTTTCTGCTGACTGCCTGGGGCAGGACCAAGGAGCTGGCCTGTATTTAACACACACACAGCCTGAACCTGCAGAGGTTCGTGCATGTGTGTAACCACTGATGGAACTGGCACCAGAGTAAAATCACTGATGGGGGAGTCCATATGACTGAGCCAATCCAGTCGTGCATCTCAAAAGTTACCATTAGGTGAGCCATGATTTTACCTTGCTGGGTGGATTTCAAACTCAGATAAAAATATTAATCCATTGAGTTTTGTAATATTACCTCTCCATTCTGTTAATACCCAAATACAGACACTTCTATACTGAAATTGAGCTTTTTATTTAACTCTGTGCCAGCCTTGGTCTGAGATACCATATCAGTATTTATCTGCTCCCTGAATGAAGCATGTTCTCTCTCTACTTCAGATCCTCAAGCTAAAGCAACATTCAGGTGAACTTAACTGCAAGGGGGTTTTATGTCCAATGGAAAAAGACAGTTTACTTCTTGCCAGAAGTTGCACTCAAATACTAAACACAAACTATTGTGGAAAATGACTTAGTTACTACTTTCAGAGTAGCTGAAGTCAACCCTCAAAGCCTTTCTAACCTCAGTAGTTACAGGCTGAGTGCCAGTGCGTCAGCTGATGCATGTTAGTATTGATTTCAGTGGGGTGGGGCAGATTTATACCAGCTGAGCTGCTGGCTGGACACTTTAATCTGTACTGACAAGTGAAAGAGAGGGACTGATCTGCATATCTTTTTGAATGGTTTCAGTTTTGTTAGTTATGGACGAACTCTAGAGCTGGTTGGAAACTTTCTTTTCTTTACATTGATATTTATTGACAAACTTTCACATGCCCACCCCCCTAATTTTTTTTTCCTGAGAAGATCTGCAGGAGCTGGGCAATAAAAAAGTCAGACTAAAAAGCTGAATTCTTTTTCCAAGTCAGTTTTTTCTTGGGGGGAGGGGGGGCAGAGAAGAATTTAGGTTATTTACAACCAGCTCCACAGAAAAATTTCTATAGTGTAATGAATCCACTTCAAGTGCTAAGGAGAGATGACAGTCCAAATTTCTGCTGGTATAAAGCGGTGTACTGCTGTTTTGTGCTAGTAGACCCCAGCAAAGAATTTGGCCGGTTAAGTTGGTAATTTAGGGGACTAAGGCTAATGTACAAATAGGAGCATGCACTGTAATCTCAAACTGACACAGCTGGGGAAGTGGGTTAATAAGACAAGCCAGTGTCCAATGTCTGCTCTGGCCTAAGTGTATCAATCTGCAATGAGTGTCAAACATATTGGAATGTTAAAATAAACGACTACATTAGCTTATTGGATTTAAATGTCAGCAAGTACAAGGTGGTTTTCTTTTAAACAAAGGGGGGGGGAAGAAACCCTCATTGTAGTGGTGTTTCCAAGACAACCTGAATCGGGACCAGATCCAATGCCCATTGAATCAATGGCAAGACGCCTGTTGAGTACCAAGGGCGTTGGATCAGATTTTATGAGCAGATAGCTGATGGTTACTGGTGTAATACCAGTCATCTATGTATCCATTGTCATTACTGTAGCTGCTCCAGGAAAGTCATCAAAAGGACATTGCAGTCACTGGGTACCACAACTAAACTGTAAGGTTAATGCTTCTACAATGGCTGGAGTGTCTTTCCTGTTGTGTAGGACATATTGTTTTAATGCTTTTAAATAGAGGATTGTTGATGTCAAGAGCTATTTGCTTCTTGATGCATAGCAAGTTGGGAGGGGTGGAGGAATGTTATTGAAACTTTGCATGCTTATGTAGAGCCTGATGTAGGTTACAGTTCGTATTAGGTTTGAATTCTGTAACCCTGAGGTACAATGTTGCATTCCATCTATACAGGTTCTTTGGTGGGACACTGTTTATTTCTCTCACTTTCTAAAACCATGTGGGGGTCAATTGAACATCTACAAATGAAACACTTTGATAACTTAACCAAAGAGTGTGTGTGTGTGTGTGTGTGTGTATGTAGGCACACAAGGTGACTGAACTGGGTTGTGAGGGAGTTCTTATCTAGCTGGATTGATAGGCTTAGTCTGACTATTAGAGCTGGTCAAAAAAAATTAAGAAAAATTTAAATTTTAGTTTAAAAAATTAAAATATTTCTTCCACTCCCTCCCCACCCATTTCCTGTTTCCATTTTGCTACCAGGAAAGCAAAACAGTAAAGGGAACCAAATTATTTAAATTTTCAATTTTGAAAATGAGCACAGTTTTCTTCAAATTTCCCATAAACTTTTTTTTTTTAACACCTGCTCTAATGTTTACAGTGTGCTCTTTTGTCTAATGGAGATCTAGTCTGTGGTCATTCCATTTTCTAAATCAGAGACCCCGATCAAAAACTTAACAGGGCAAATTCAAGTCTGGATGGCTAAGGGCCCTTAGCACAGATTTGTTTACTGGCAGAACAAGGCAAGTTATTGATAGCTTGTGTATGTTAGTCGCAGCCTGTTTTTTGGTGTTGAATTACAGATCTTAGGAAAGGTGTGAGAATGACATGAATCTCCTCTTTGGGGGCTGATCCTGCATTCCTTGGGCAGCCAAAACTCCCATTGACTTGAGGTTTGGCTATCCAACGAATGCATGATTAGGTCCTCAAGATACAGGGGAGCAGTTCTTCAAGCTGCCTGCACTACCCAGTATATCTCAGCTAGCATCCATTTCTGGGGCTAAGAAGGTAGCATACAGAGACTGAACATTCAAGTCTGTAATGTGGTGTTTTTGTGTGATGGGTCTTGTATCTGTGAGGCTTTCCCACCCGCCCGCCGCCCACCCCCCCATCTCCCCCCGTTCCTACCACTGGCTTCTCTCTACCTGTGATAGCAACAGCAGAAACATTAATGTAAACTGTCTGCTGGAGTTTGACCCTTCATGCTGCCCTACCCTGCTTAGAGCAGGGTTAGATGATACAGTACTTGAAAAATAAGCAGACCCCAATACCTTGTCTACATCAAAGCCCCACTGCAGCTATCACTGATGGAGGTAAACCAGCATTAGCAACAGTAAGAGGAGATTTTAGAGGAGAAAAAGCTTAACGTAGGTAAGGGCTTACTGACCCTAGTTACATTGACCAAGGACAGAGTATTAGCACAAGAGCTGGTCAAACACAAAACCGTAGGATGGGGGGACCCAAAATTTTGCCAACATTTTTACTAAATTTTTTCCTTTACATTTCCAAATTTTACCAATTTAAAAAAAATTGACCAGCTCTAGTTAGTGGCTGTGTAGTGATCTGTGCTTTGGTTTAATGCAGAGGTGTTCACCTAATTTCTTTGGCCAGTCCAAAGAGGGCCTAACCAACTAATTATGTAGGCAAATATAATTTAGCTTTAATAGTTTTGATTATCAGTGTCCTGTGGATGGTTAGCACCTGCTCTCACAGCTAGGAAGAGCTGCCAGATGAGCTTGAGACTTGACACTTAAAACACGCTCCAAAATAGTTTTGCATAGCATGTTGTTCTCACACGAGAGCAGAGATTGTACACTCAGCTCCCTTTTGCCTTAATAGCAAGAACTCTAGCTTTTTTATTTCTTAGGTATAAATCTTTCTTTGCAAGGCATCTGAACCTAAGAGCTTGTACGTGTAATTAGAGTCCAGTCTACTTAGGGTGCAATTTTGCAGTCCTGTCTTGGGCAACACTTTCCAGTCTGACCCATGATGTGAGTTGTGTATGGGCAAGCTTTTAAGAGAGCGGAGGAGAAATAACCATGTAGCAGTCATACTGGTTAGCAGTAGCTCATACCAATAGATTGGAAGGGTAGTTGCTTTTGTTGCATGATTTATATATAAATAGAGAAATATATAGCATAAAGCATTGAAGTATGGTTGAGGATTATATTAAAGTAATTCTTGGCAGCCACAAGAAAGATAAGGTGTAGCACTTATCTCTCCAATGGACTTTGGATCATGCCCATAGCTCAGAGTAAATAACGAACTGCATGCAGGAAGAGTTATGCTTCCAAATGCCAATTCACATTTGCACTTGACTTACTAAAACCAGCCAGGCTAACCTTTAAAGGGTTATCTTGACTAGGATTTAAAGGCATGGTGGTCGAAGGGACCAGATAGCTAACTAACCTGTTCTAAAAGTCTATACAAGGCAGTGTATAATGTTAAATTGTGCTGAATTGTTCAACACCCCGTATATTAAGGGTACACAGTGCCTTGTCTACGCTAGCCTTTTTAGAATGGATTCGGCGCCACCATCAGACAAAACATGTTTAAATCCTATAACAGACAAACCCTTAGTGGGCCTTTCACAACTAATGTGCCATTAATCTGTAGTTTGAGTCAGTAAAATCCATGGCACTGTATAATTTACTGGCAGTTGCTCCAGTGAACAGGAGAGTAACTTTTTCCAATTGCATCTCACCATAGCAGATCTTATACCCACACCCCATATCAGTTTGTTTCTCACTTAACCCTTTCACTGCTGCATGTGTCTGCCTAGGTGCTTATCTCATGCCCATCACCATGGCATCAGAGCGCTTTAGGGTGCCCATTTTAAACAAATGGTGATGGACACACAAGGTATGCATCACATCAGTGAATTTAGATATTAAAAACTCCTAGGACTTTATTCACATTCAGGAACCAGCCTAATCCTAGCCATAGCTTTAGTAGGGTTACTGACGACAATTAAGGTCCCTTCTGCACTACATGGAGAACGTTGCCTTCATAGTTGAATCTTCAGTATAGATAAGCCCCTACGCCAGCCCAGAGCGAGGCTGTACTAAGACATTCCTCTTGGTTTTATCTCCCACACTGTACAGCAACCTCGTTAAATGCAGTGATTAAACATGCATTTGCAAGGCATAGTCTCCCCATACAGCTTAGCCTAGCATTGGGTACCTCACAGACAGATGCAGGTCATCTTATGTATGTCTGGGTTGCTGTATTTAAGGGCACCACAGTGGAATGTATTGAAGCACAGACCTGGCTGAAAATGTTACCTTGCATTCCTTAAAAATTGTGCTTAATTTTTTTTTAAACCAAAAAATTGAGTCTTGAAGCTTTTTAACTGTAAAAATAGTAGGTAATTGAACACAGTTAGAGAGAAGTTACTCTTTGCTAAACTTGAAGCATAGTGGAAAATATGTATTAATAAAACTGGATGTCCTAGATGTATTTCCTACACTTACTTTGAACTTACTTATTTTTTAACTGGCTGTTAGTGTCACAGCTGTAATGGTGGAGCTGTCAGCTTTCATGTCACCATTTGTAGTGGACTGAATTCACTCCAGCCTGTAGGGCTGGCATAAAGCCCTCTGGGCCACTGACACTGTAGGTAAGGCCTGTGAAGAAAGGGGTAGGCAGGGGTTCCTCTGAACTGCAGAGGAGATCCCTTTGAGGTAGGCTGGCACTTATAGATCCCGTGTCCAGAAATCATCCTGTAGAGTGTGTAGAGAGACCACAGTTTTTGCACTCTACAGGTTGGAACAAGGACCCTGCATGACTGCACTGCAAACCCTGTTCTACCCAACATAGACCCCACCTTGGCTCATACCCTGTGCAAAGCCCATTCACCCTGGCTTGGGGGAGGGAGAGAATGTCACCCCCCATGAATACTTTAGTATGCTACAGAGCAGGAAATGTTGCACTTACAGTATGTTTAATACTGGTATATTTTGAGAATTACTGTAAATTCTATCATGGGAGCCATTCATTTTGCTTTGTTGCACAGACTGTACTTATGTTTACTGCATGGTTATTTTTAGTACTTGTGCCTTTACTCACCTGCCTTGAGGGTACAGATTTTTTTTCCACAGTTGATCTGCTATTTTGGGCATATATATAAATATATGGTTTTTGTTTGGTCTTCATATCTGCATTTTTCATATACTATAAAGGTGTGTATATATAAAATAGACCAGATTTGTATTTCATGTGCCTCAATGGGATGTAAAAAAAGACTCATTTTGTACAGGTTTTTTTTAGAAGCACTATGTCATGTCCTAAACTACTTAGCAAATTAAATTTACAAATTAGCAATTCTTTTATTTTAGAAGCATCACATTGGATGCATGGTATCTTTCGTAAAGTGATGTCTTACACACATGCAAAAGCTCTAGTCTACTGTGCTAGTGTTGTCATTTATTGTAAGACAAGTTGTCTTGTCCATTTCAGTGATTCAAAAATAACTAACTTCTAACTAAACTTAGTTAGGTCTTATTTTGACAGCTATTCACTGTAGAGGTGATTGGTTTCCTTTTTTCTTCAAATGACCAGGAGACAAAGTCTCTTAGGAGGAGCTCCCATTTCAGGTCAATTTCAGTTTGAGTAGTTTTTGTGAGTCATATTGCCAGCTGAACCCAAAAGCAAAACCAGAGTGCCTACTGGTTCCCCCACTTTATCAAAGTTAAAATGCTTTGCAGTTCATCCTGCAATTCTTGGCTCTACTCTCATGTAGAGTGGAAATTTCTCCAAAGAAAGGGCCCTAGGATGAAAGGTGTTAGTTTGAAAAGGACTTGGTGATACAACATGGGGATGTGCTACCTGGAGGGAAGATCTACACACACTCTACCAATTTAAACTCTGTTCCTATAATGAGAGCAGTTCCCTGCTGGGCACACAGCTGTGCTGGTATAAAAACAAGGTGCTTATGTGGGTTAGTTTATAGAAATGAGCTATACTGTTACACTACTATAGCCACAACTGTCAGTGAGGTTACCCTGATTTGATTGTGCTAGTTTCTAAATCAGTATAGAAAAAATGGTACAAAAGTTGCAGAGAGAGGCCCTAAGGGGCTCACCCTGCATGGTCTCCTTACGCAAGATTCGCCCTCCCACCCCCCCCAGCTTTCCCCTGAACTTTCACATTGACCACAAAGTTGCCGTGTGCTGACTGTGGACTTGGTCCTGACTCAATGAAGTAAACGGTAAAGCTCCCCTTGGCTTTAGTGGGGAGCCCTTAATCCAAAACGTGAAGAATTTGATGGACAGATGATTCCTATTAGCTTTGGATTAGGTCCTAAACACACTAGAGCATGACCGTAGTACTAACACAGCAAGGATTTCAAAGCACTTCACAGAGATGGATGTAAATCATTTAGCTGCATCTTACAGATGGAGAACTAAGGTGCAGGCCTAGTCTTCATCCTTGAACTGTTGCAGACCCAGGAGCAGAACTAAGGCCTCTTGTCTTAGTCCTTCTCCATTGGGCCACAGAATCAGAAACTAGAGTAGGAAGTGTCCTAGGAGATAGAATCCAATTTCTCTCCTTGGCCAGCCAGGGACCTGATCTTGCAACTGTCCTCAGCTTCCAGCAGTTTCACCTAGAGCAGCTCGGAAGGCCATTTGGAATTGGAGGGTGCTGATCCCCTTAAACAATCAGGCCCCTGAAACATGTATTTTCTAGTCATCTGTCCATATCTAGAATCCATCATCTCCTAATGACACAGTGAAAACGTATCATGACACCTTGCAAAAAGAACACCCTAAGAAGCTACAGTTTGCAAGTACCACATTCCAGTTCCCACAGAGCAGAAGTTGTAAATGAATCTGTTGCCCACTTCACAGACCTGTGGATTGTAAAACTGCTTTGGGGAGGGGATGATTTTTTAATTTTAAAGATTGTTTGGTATGAACCCTAACAAAACCCATCACCTTGCTACTGAAACAGACCAGAAATGGGTAGCCTACTAAAATGGCATGATTGTTTTTAATATCACCTTAATTAAAACACAAGTGGTATAAATATTATTGCAGTGTGTCACCAGATCACTTTCTCTGTATTTTCTTGTGATTATTTTATGGGGGAGGGGGGGAAGCTATTCTTGGTAATGCTGATCATTACAGGTAGCTGTAATGTTGTACAAACAGATGTGTAAATAAATTATTTGCTTTTCCTGCATGACTAAAAGACCTTGTCTTTAGTGGGGGGTGACTAGCTTAACTTTTTCTTTGCTACAAGTCCCAATGACAGATTGCATAGTTCAGCTCACTCCAAACTTTTAACTGTCCTTTGAGTTTAAACAGAGGACGAGTTCTGAAGATCCCTCAATTACACATATGCCAACCCCATTCACTTCAGTATTGTTGGATGCCTGTCATTGGGGGAATCAGTTTGGCTCAGTGCGTTTTTACCTGACACACTGATATTGAGACATCAGGAGTTTGTAGGATACATGATGTTAGTGCTTTCTGGGAGTGATCTTTTCCCTCCTCCAAGCACAGCACACCTCTTAACTCCATGGGAGCACCAGCTGCGCACAGTTTGCAGGATCAAGGGCCAGTACGTTCAGCTGAATCCAGTATTGATCACTTACTGACCCAAACGGTTAATTGGTGCATGTTTTGATTCCTTAATATTTTGGGGGGCAGGGGCTGCACAATTCAAGTATGTTGCAGTAATCTAAAGATTGTGTAGTTACAGTAGCTAAGGCATCAGCTGGGGCCACGTGCATATATTAGAGGAGTTGCAGGTGCATCTGAGATTTTGTGACAATGTCATTCAGCCTCTCTATTGACCAACTGGAAGTCATTTAGCTGCGGAAGTAGCTTACTACATGTATGGACTATATAAACCGAGGCATATTTACCTCCATCCACATTCACCTCTCAACAAAGGGGAGGCTTTGTTGCTGTCAGCCCTATCGGCAACACTTCTACTCTTCAGTGTGACTGGTGAAGTAACGATGTTTAGCTTGTGTCCACGCAGTGGCTGTTTTCCCATCAGTGTCATTTGTAGAGATGCATTCTCAGGAAACGTGAGCATCTCTGCCCAGTGACACAATAGGATGGAATTCTTTATAGAGACACACAGTCAGAGCAGCCTCCGCCACACGTCACAGCCCTGTTACAGGAAGACCAGCAGGCTGAATGAGCGCTGTGCCTGCCTAGGCATATAGCTGGTGACGGATCCTGAGTAGAACCACGTTGTGTCTAGACACAAATCATACATAAAGCTAGCTGTGCCAGTAATTAGTTACAATTGCAGTTAAATGTCAATGTCTGGACAGCGCCCACTGTTCAAGCCTATGCTACCACCCTAGTTTTACCACCAGCTTCCCTTACCAATCTGGAGAAGAATTTTCCTTATCCAGTTACTAGCATAGACAGAGCTTGATGCATCAGATGCAACAAGAAACCTCCAGAATAACTCAAGCACACCCTACATAAATGCTGCTGCTGTTTTGAATCCAATCACTTCTAATGCACTGGAGTTTGTCAGCCTTGTTGTTCACCATGCACTGGGCCCCTGCTAAGCTCTGGAGTTCATCTGTACATCCAGATAGCAGAAGAGACTGCTTTCTAGCCAGTAGACGACTGAGACTATCCGCTACAAATGAAGATATTTGCTGCTGTGTAAAGTCAACTTCGTACTTCACGGAAATGGATCCTGCCAAGCCACTGCAAGAGGAATTCTCACATCTCGCAAAACGCTTGGCAGGATAAAAACACCCTGGGAGAACTTCAGTACAGCCTCTCATGTTTGCAAAGACTGTCACAGTGCCCAGAAGGAGCCAACCAATACTATTTATCACACTATAGTCAGAGTCACACACACAGCAAAGAGAAGAAGTGCAGGAGAAGACTTAGCAATCCATTAGAGAGGGAGTTTTAGTTTAAGATCCCAGGGGAAGCATGAAATTCAACTCACGGCATTCTAGAAGTAGTTTAATAAGAATTAACATGCCATTATAAATCCCCTAATTAAGAAAAGCCTTCCCCTACCAATAAGTGAAATCTACCAGCTCAGAGGACTACAATAAGCTCCTAAAGCTACAGTAAATTCTAGAGCTGGACAGCAGTTCCAGGCTAAAACATTTCTGAGTCATACAAGAGCACCAAGACAGAACGAGCGTCCCACCTGTGCTACACTCCAAAACTGAACTGAGCAAGGCTAGCCTGAGCCCCCAAAGTGAAATAAGGCCATTAGGGATGGAAGAGGGCTAATGATCTTAGCTCCACCCCTAATAGATTCTGACCCAGCAGCCCCCTCCACATAACCCAAAATGGAATCTCACAGCAGGCTGCAAACGCTGGAGACTCTTCTAGCACCCGGGCAACTCCATCAACACATTATCCTAAAGGTAAAAATAGCTAAGACTTTAATCTGTCAGGAGAGGAGTGATTCAAAATAGGAAAAGAGAAACCAACCTTGCAGATGGGTTCCATGGGCCTCTGTCTGGGACTAATTAAAGAATGCTAATTCAGATAGTATATATTGCCCATTTAGCCCTTTCATGAGCCAGCCCCAGAGGCCTTCATCTATACTGACAGATTCCAGAACAGGGCAACTTGTAATTCACTTCACATGAGGTGAGGCAGTGTGAATATAAGCATTTATAAAACAGCAGCCGCTACCAGCACCCAGGGGAAACCTGGCACCCGTGGAGAATTCAAAAGTGAAGCAAAGCAGTAGCAAGACATTCCATTCATGCTGCACATAAACCTCTGATTGCAAAAGCACTCAGGACATGTTATATCAATGCCTGCTGCCAGTGCATTTGACAGTCTAACTCCCTGTCATGCATCTTACCGTGCTGGCAATATAACATGATCAGGGCAAACCAACAGTCTTAGAGTCTTATATTTATTCCACTGCAAATGTAAGACTAACTCTTATGCCCATCTTACTAGGTAATATGGGAAGAGGATATACAGGCTGGGTCAAAGCTACTGCAGCCCACACCCTTCTCCAATAATCATCCACAGCTCAAAGTTTTGCTTCAGATCTGGGCATCACCACTTCAGTGGCTCCCTTTGGGCTTGATTTTCAACTGCCCTGCACCATCTGGCACTTGCACTGATGCAAAGTGGGTGTTGAATGATTTCGTGTATGGCAAACTGCCAGCCTCCCCCCTGGTGGGTCTCATGGCCTTAGAGGGAAACTTCTCCTTCAGCTACTCCACACCATCTAGCATGTTCCCCCCCCCCCCTTTAGGGAAGGCAGGGTTTAAATACCCCACCGTGCCCTTCATTGGGTCCAGGTGCCTTTAACTGTCCTGCTGTGCTTTCCTCTTCTGCCTGCAAGGTAGAGGGATTTTAACCCTTTTGGGTCCTCACACCGGTCCCAGCACACCCTTTTAAAGCCATCCGGCCTGGCTTTATCACAGGTAGCATTTTACACTTGCTTTACTCTAGTGTAAATGACCATGTGGGGTGCAAAGGGCCTGGAGAATTAGGCCTCTTATCTAGCAATTAAGATTTTAATTCCTCTCTAAAGTATCAAATTGTCTGACTGGAGTCTTGGCTTCCAATGGCCAGGGCTGGATTAACTCCCCCAGGGCTATTAGATTTTCTGGGGCCCCTGTATACAAGCCTTTTTCCAAAATTAAAACAAAAGGATCACAATTATGGCATCGAGGCTATTAACGCTATACTAAACTTGCCTTTTAATTAACAAAGCCGTTCTGTGGTTACATTTTAGTCTTAAACCATGTAGAACAGGGGCTGGCAACCTATGGCCCACAAGATCATTTTGAGCGGCACTCACGAACGCTGGGCCCATGTCACGTGGGAGGGAGGCAGGGCTGGGAGGTGGGGAGAGGCCACCACAGAGTGCTGCTTGGGGCTGGGAACGGCTCTTGGCCAGGGCCATGGGCCCACGGAACATGGGAAAGGAGCAGGAATTTATTTTTGCAGGGTCTCCCCCTTACCCCAAGGCTTTGGGCTGCAGTCCCTAAAGCCCCCATGTTAATCTGGCCTTGCCAATGGGGTGCAAATAGGAAAAAAAAAAACTCTTTTATAACTGCCAAGTGATCACAAAAAACCTTGCAAGAGGTATTTTTTTTAAAGTTGCTGAGTGGTTATTTTCTGAAGATCTGTGTTGCTAACTAGGCAGCAGGTAGATTTTTAATACAATGTGCATCCTTTTATAACACTGCTCCATACAATTGCCTGACAGCATTTCTCCTTACAAGCGCATTCATTCGCAGAACTAAAGCAAAAATCGCTTATGAATAATCCATAGACCTATCTACATAACTGTTATTGTCTCAGCCTTCCCATGTTGCCTTGTCTCACTATAATATGAAATTTTGAATGTAAAGCTGCATAATAGTAGGCTCAAAGAAAACACCCAGCTGTGTATGCTAAACTCATTTCACAAAAGAGATGTGAGGTGATTTTGTTCCCAAAACACTACAGCGGGTCAGTGAGGCTTTAGTGAGCCACTTCCCAGCTTCATTACCCGTCTGCATAAAAACATCACTTGCTAGGAAAATCAAACAGCTATTACATCTGGGGGAACCGGGTGTGAGTTTAGTGTGCCAACAGAGCTGCAATATTTGCATAACAAATAATATTTCTTCGCTATGCTGTGCATAGGATCTTTAATCCAAAGCCTTCAGCTCGCTTTACAAACAGGAATTAAATCTGCAACAAGCACCCCTGTGAGGTGGGCGTTATCGAACTCCATTTCACAGATGAAGACACTGAGGCAAGACAGAGGTTAAGGGCTTTTCAGTAACAGAGCTGGAAAACAACTTGTGAGTCTTGAGTGTAAGCCTGGATGGTGCCACCTAGATATTTTATAAAAGGAGATACACCGCACATGGAACCAGTAGGCAAGCATACGGGTCAATGCTAGCAGTTTGACAGGGAGGGCTCTAATCTATCTGTATTATCTTGGCATTCATATTGTATTCATCCCTGTGGTGTCTAAGTGTCATAGGATCTAATGCTTTCAGTTGCTTTGATCTGCTGTCTTCTGTCCTTGCTGCCCCATCTAATAACTTTTCCCCAAAATTTGGTTGTAAGGAAGGCTGGGATCTGCTTATCCCTCCCTTCAACATTCGTTGCCATAGTAAATGCAGGAGGTGCCATTCCAGCCAGCATAAATCAGAGCCAGGTTTGTATAATTTTTGGTGATGCCCAGAAGGGGTCCAAGTCCTGCCCCCCGCATCTGTCTTGTAAGCCCCTGGGGGATTGACGGTGCCGGCTGGGACCATGTGGGAGAGGGGTGGGGTTGGGAAGTGGGGGTGGCTGCCGCGCTGCTTGGGGCAGGAGTGGCACTGGGAGAGGGGCAGGGAGAAGGGGTGGAGCCGGGAGGGGGGAGCAGCCACTGCGCTACTTGGGGTCAGGGCTGGGAGCCCATGTTCCTGAATACTGGTGGAGCACAGGCCCCAGGGGCCCATGTAACTTGCTGCCTGTGAATCAGAGCAGACTTGTGTTTAGAACCAGCTGACCCTAGGATCAGCAGAAGCAGAAAGAAGGTTTAGGGCATCAGTTTTGAGTATTTCAGGCTGAAGCCTCGTTATGTTTTATTCTATAACCTGTCTATTTAATATTCATCTGTTTAAAAAAACCCATAAGGATGATAAAGTCTGTTATATAATGAGCAAGCATATGGACATCATGCCTTACAATTTTTTCGTAACACTGTGACTATGACACTTAGTTTGTAACCATAATGACCCAGGAATACGGCATTTTTATGAAGCTGGGGATAGATTTTTGGTGCAGTGAAAAATGGCACAATGGCCAGATTACAAAACAGATGCAGACCTCCTAAGAACGCTACAGAGTGGTTAATTAGGCTCTGGTACACGTTATTCAATAGCAGCCGAATGTCTGTATTTATGTACAACTCTTACTGTGTTGCGTTGTGCATCGGGTTATGCCAATAAATTGCCCAATGTGCGTCATGAAATAGTTTGATCTCTTTAGGACTGTTTGACCTTTCTAAATGTGGTTTGATTAAAAAAACCAACATTAAAGGTCAACCATTAATCATTAAAGGTCATGAAACTGGAATTCTGTCAGTAGCAAAATATCCCCCTTTGCACCTCAGCAAATTGTTTAGTGTGTCAGCGAAACACCTAGGACCGAATTCTATCCAACTAACATTTACACAAATAAGATCTATCATCAAATTACAAACAAATCACTAGCCATTATAAAGGGTTCAAAATAATTCATTTGCAACAGAGAAACATGCTATTCAGCCTCAGAGCCAATGGGTCAATTTTCTTTCATTATGCAAAAACAAAACAAAACAGTTTTTTAAATGTGTGCATTAAATATTTACTATTAAAATTCATGGTCTTACTACAACGCCTCTCTGAAATAGGAAAGCTGTCATGAATGCAGTCAACTAAGCTTCAAAAAGCGCTGGTGGGAAAAGTTAGCCAAAATAGATCAAACTGTAATGTGCCATTAAATATTATTCCAGAAGGTGGTGCCATAGATCTTTGTATACATTTTTAAAACCAGGACAAGAATTTTGAAATCTGGTATTAGGATGTGGCAAACACCTTGTTAAAACACTGCTGTATCCAGCAAAAGCTTGTGCCAGATGCGTCAGAGAAAGGAGAAAAACAATGCAGCCAAATAATTGTGCGGCCTGGACCACGTCATGGCTGTGCATATAATCCATCTAGTCATGACGGGGAGCAGGGACTGTGCTGTTCTTGACTGCAGACAGGGCTCATTTTCCACCCTAGGACTGAGATTTTGACCTTTCTTAGCATGAGAGCTATTTATTACCAGAACCCAGGGTGGCAAGGTACAGGATACTGACGGCTTGGTTTTTATTTGTGCTGATGTATTAATTGAAGATTCAGGGAGTGAGCTATTGGGTGAGGGATCAGCCCTCATTCGCATACATATCATGGCTCTAGTCCCAGCCATCACAGCCTGTTCTGGAAAATAGGAGCCCCTCAGCTCTCGAGGCTGTTCTTTCACCTGCAACTTGCCAAGGGTCCTGTAATATATTTATCCCAAGCCAGGATGCACTTCTGCCTCTGCATGCTCGTTATTTGAGTGGGTTATGCCACTCATTTAACAGATGTAGACCTCCTTGTGTATAGGACATTGCATAAAGGAAGATAAACTGTGCAAAGAAAATGCTGCTGAATAAAAGTCATCCAGACTGCAAAAGTGTATGTACTGTGGAGCCTGTCTGAAAAAGCTGCACTAGTTTGTAATAGTGCAAAGCTCTGTATTTCTGTCCTGTTTTACATGCCTATCACCAAAGCTTTGTTATCCGTAACAGATTTGACTATGGTTGGTGGATAGCATATTAGTTAGTTACCCGTTACATACTTATCAGTACCTAAATACACAAAATTCCTACTGCAAGTGTAGCGGTTCTCTTGGAAGGTGATTTGCAACCTTATTTTATATAAAAACCAAACTTTTGTATTTAGCAAAGCAATGTTCATTTTTCCAAGCCAGATAGTAGTTGGGCTGAAGTTCTAAAACAAAGTCACGCTCTTTATTCAATTACCCAAAGGGGTTCAAATAAGACTGAACAGATGCATGGATACAAATTGACATATACATAATAGAAAGCTAGATAGATTACATTGTATGATATAAAAATGTTCCGCTTTAATTATACTATTTTCAGGAGGAAGACATCAGCTACTGAAAGCCAAGTAAGTATATCAATTTAAAGATGGGAAGCCCAAAAAAGTTATTTCAGTGCAAAGTTACATTACACATGGCAAAACTACCCAGTCCAAATTTCAACCCTAAAAACAAGACATAGGGTGAAATGACAACTGATTCACTTTGTGGGGTCTGATCCTACATTAGCCACACGATTAGACATTTAGTGGATGGAAACCTAATGTGGTAGTTGTTATTGCTGTTACTATTGCATTGTATTTTATTAGAGAATGAATAATGGGATCAAACTAAAAATATGAATGTTCAGGCTGACTGTCAGGAAATACTCCCAACACAGAGTTATGTTAGACTGCAGGATATTCTCCCAAAGGAAGTGTGGGAAACCCAACTTCTTGGGATGTTTAAAGTTAGACTGGACGCTGTGCTGACACAAACTGTACAGCCCCAAACATTCCTGCAGTGGGAGCATGGTCCTATCTTTCATGGTATTTTGTTGTATATGCATTTTACACTCATGCAAGGTCTCAAATGGGCAGCTGTGGAAAACAACCCCAGCTTCCAGCTTTGCAACATGTCTACTATTTCTCCCCCTCCAAATTCATTGTACCTCAGGGCCCTTAAACAGCACACCTGCCTTCAATCGATGCTGCACACTCTAGATTGGAACCTATGATCAAGGCATACAAACCACCCTGATGCACTGTACCATTCCACTGCTTGCTAGAGCATTCCCTCCCTTTTTATAGGGAAATTAGCAATGCACAGGTGTCAGCCCTGAAAATGTTGCAGCTGTAAACAATAGAAAAGATAATAGGAAGGGACAGAAAGTGCACTTGAAGAAACAGTTCATTGCCCAATGAGGCAGTAGTGCTTTTCTCACTAGTGAAGATCTTCTTGTGCATGGGGGGAAGAGGGAGCAGAAAGCTCTGCTTGAATGCTACAGTAGGCTAGGTACTGTATTCGTTCTCCAAAGATGCTAGTAGAGTGAGAAGGGAATAAGGCCCCTTCTGGAGGATCAGTGATGTCATTAGGCCGGTTTTCCACCTGGAACATCATCCATTGTTTTGCGGATCTAGTTTTTAATGTCCCATGCAGTGTTACCAACGCTCATGATTTTACCCCGACTCTTGCACTCTGTGGTGGTGGTCTGAAATTCCCAATCCTGGAATTGCATGAAAAACTCAAGCTTCCACTTTCATTTTTTTAAAGTCATTTTCTAACTGTTCCCTTCCAGAAAAAAAGGCTTGAAAATGGGCCCTGGATAGAACCTTGGGGCTCAAATAGAAAGAAATCCATAGCACTGCTTTAAAAACCTCCAGTTTTTTAAACTAATCTCATACTTTCTGGGGTTACCGAGATTGCAATGGGTGTCTTGCCACTTCCCTTAGGCGAATACCTCGTACCCTCAGAAGTTTCACTTCCCGACATTGAATACCATTTCCCCATATGCCATGTTAAATAATTGCTCTCCCTCCTTGGTGCAAACACCACCCTTTCACGCCCTGCAGACTCCTCTGTGCCCTTCCCTTCTCTCACCTTAATCCCGGCAGAGTCTCCTTAGTTATGAGCCCTCTTCTCGTGTGAGTCGCTCCCTGCTCGGTTTCGAGGCTCTTCTCTGAAGCCCTTCCAAGTCTGTCCGTGTGCGGTGCCCGGCCCGCCCCAGATCTAAATGCAAGTGCTGCAAAGGGCAGGGACGGCTGGGTAAGCACCTGCTCCAGGGCCATGGGGGAGGGAAAGCTAGCTGCGCTCTACAACAGTCACAGCCGCGACCTCCTCGGGGCCAGCACCTGACGGGGATAAGGTTTCTCTCACTGTCTTCGCTTCCCCTCCCTTTTTCTGTTTAAATGGGGGGAAGGGGGGAGGCGTCTCTGCCTCTGGGGTGTGGTGCCTCTCTGAGGTGTGAAAGCTCGTTCCAGAATGAGGCCTAAATTGCATGGTGCATTGCACGAGCCCTGGAAGATTGTCCCCGGGTTGACATGGTTGCAACCGCCTCTCCTGCATGCCGGGAGAGAGGCGGCTGCTGCGTTCGTGAAACTTGGAAGCGGGGCTACTTTGAAGCAACGTGCAACCGCGGCTCTTTTCTCCTTGCGGAGGGTTACAGCCGGGAGGTGGCGACGCACATTGCGCCCCCTACACAAATTCTCGGGAGGATTTCATATCCCTTGCAAGTTGGCCCCTGGCGGCTTTGCAATTCTGGCGGGTTTTTCGGGGGGGCAAATTGCAGCGCAGCGGGGAGATTAGTTGCTTTGCCGAATTCCCAGGTGCGTTGCAGTGTCTGCGGCTGGTGGGTGACGTGCATGGAGGCCTGGACGGCTCCTCGCAGCTTTATAGCTGCTAGAGATTTTGGGGTCCCGAGGAAGGCGTGCGTTACCGTGGCGGCGTGCACTTTGCACACAGGAGTTCCGCACCAGTTCGTCTGTGTGGCCGCTTTGCGGCAGCTGGCTTTTGCTTCAGTGGTAGTGGGGAAAGAAGTTGTAGTGGAAGAGAAAGGGGGGAGGCGGTGCGTCGCAAGCCTCCCTCACGCTAGGGACGTGGATCCTGAAATATCTTTCTTGCCTGCTATTGAACGGCTGGTGCGGGGGGAACTGCACGGGAGGAGGGGTGCAGGCGGCACGGACGGCCTAGTGCATGGCATTACAGTCCACCCGCTCCTTCCCCTCCGCCAGGCTGTTCTACGTGCACAAGGCCGGGAAGTTTAGCTGTGGCTGCTCTTGGTTTGGCTGCAGAGGGAGGGTGCGCGCGGTCCCTGGCGCGGCGCGCGGCCAGCGGCGGAGAGAAGGTCGGGCCGAGCCGCCTGGAACGCAGCCAGGGCAGACAGAACGTTGGGCCGGGCGGATGGAACGCGCTCAGGGCGGATGGAACGTTCGCCCGGGCGGATGGAACGCGGGCCCGGGATCGCTGGCTGCTGCCTTCCACTGGCTGCTTTCGCGTGCTGCTAGCCCGTCAGGCGCGGTGGCCAAGTGGTAAGGCGTCGGTCTCGTAAACCGAAGATCGCGGGTTCGAACCCCGTCCGTGCCTGAAATGGAAGCGGAGCCCCGGGGCTGGGCCTGGCTGGGGAGCCTTGGCTCTTTCTCAACACGGCCTCATTTTATTTTTCAGCTTCTGCCGCGTTTAATGGAGAGACACGCACAAAAGGGGCCCAGGCTGCGGCGCCGAGGGGACCGTGTACCCTCCCCTTGCTCCTCCCCGGGGAGGTGCTTCTGCATGCACCGGGCCCTGGCTGGCGCCGCTGCACAAAGGAGCATGCACCCAGCCGGGCTGCCCCTCCAGGCTGCGGGGGGCCGGGCGCGCACCGACTCGCTGCCGCAGGAGCCGCTGGAAGGGGGCGGGATCGCGTGCGCTTTGCAGACCTCTCCAAGCAGCGATCCGCGGCCCGAGGCTACCAAAGCGGAACTGAGCCTGGCCCGGGGGGACTGCAGCCAGGCAGCCGCTGTTCCTGCATTGCATTGCAAAGGGGGGGGCATTGCAACAGAAGAGCCCGTTCGCCAACGTTGCAAAGGGGGGCGGAGCAGGCGGGGGGGCCGTTTTCCTGCATTGCGCGCGGGTGGCGCGCTGGGAAGAGAGACCGCGAGATTCGAGAGAGAGAAGGCGCGGAGGGGATGGCTGGGGGGGCAGGCGATCGCTTTTGCTGTGCTGCGGCGGGGGGGAGGGATTGCACAGCTGGGGACCCGGGTCTCCTGCAGTTGCACACGCTTGGGAGGGATGGTGCCGTTCAGTCGGATTGCGCGGCAGCCTGGGGGATGCGGCGCGCGCGTTTCCACGCATTGCGCCGCGTTAGAGCGGGGCAGCCCGGTTTGGAAGTTGCGGAGGGCCGGTTTTCCGCTTTGCTTGCGCGGGAAGGAGTTGGTATTGCAACTGGAGAGCCGAACCCATTGCCCGGGTCTGGGTCAGGACATTGAGTAAGCCCTTAGCGCAGTTGAGTGCGGAACAAATATGTATTTCAAACAGCTTGCGGTGCCCACTCCAGTGTGGTTAGTTCCTGTTCTTTCGGATTGATCCAAAATGTAGTTACATGCATGTGGTTATTTAACACCCGGCACGTATAGACACTCTGGGATTTTCAAAGTAGCTTCAGCGAGTTAAGTCTCCAGTTCTCAGGCTCCTTTGCTCTCAGCCCAAATTACCACTGAAGATGCAGCAGGAAACCAGTGACTCCTTTTCATTAAAGGGAGCGATCCCTTTGTGCCATCCAGGCGTGAGTGTGCTGCAGCTGGAGAGCCACACCAAGAGGAGTGCAGGACACAAATCGAGGATGAGTAAAGCGATACGACACTGATAGCATGTACTTTATGGCTAATGAACAACTGTGACCCGAAAGCACCTCTACAGGTCTTTTATTTATGTTGATAACTTAAGCGGTATAACAACCTATGCAGAATAGAATAGAGTTTATAGCCTATTCATTGGTGAGTTTCCCATACGCTGTATGTGAGTGTGTTTGTGCAAATGGATGCTAGGGATGGGTCTAAAAACCCAGGATCTAAGACACCCCCTCCAATGCTGGAAGTTCAGTTCCTCATCCAGGCTCCCTGATAACACAGCAGTATATACTGTGATGGACAGTCTCTCTGCAAGAGACCTTTACTCCACTTGTTGCAATGATTTTTGTCTTACTCTTGTAGAAGAGGATGGAATTGGTGTGTTTTAATAATTGTTGTGAGTGTAAATAATATTTCAATAAAAGGAACATTTGGTGCTGCATTAAAGGTGGCGGAGGATTGCTCAGTAAGCATGAAGCACTGAATTCCTCTTGCTGTTACTCTTGTGTTAGGCCTTTGGTTTCTTGGGACTCATAACACAGTAAATGGATCAGGAGGCCAAATTCTGGTGTAAACAGGTGCTGCACAGAGTTCAATGGAGTTGTCCCTGCTTACTGCAGTGCTGAATTTGGCCTCCTGACTCTCTGCATCTACATTTATTCAAAGGCAGTTATACTAGTTTTGTGTAATGTATATATCTGCGACTCATAATCCTAAGATTGGGTTCTTATCTGGATGAAGTTGCGAGTCACTGACTGCCCTTAAGACATTGTGGTCCAGTGGTTAGAGTAGAGTAGTGAGGTTCAGATCCTCCAGGGTATCCATTTAAATTAGTGGAAGTCAGGAGCCTATACCTTTGAGGATCTAGGCCTGAGAGTTTCTGTTCTTGATTCTACCACTGCCTTATTTGATTGCAGAGTCACAAATGGTCAGAGAATTCAGAAGACCTGAGCAACCTCTTTTAAAGAGAAGGCTGCTTCTTCTGGTGCGTTGGTGAGAACTGAGCTCTTGGAAAATCTGTCCCTAATTGTTTCGTGCTTCACATGTACTCACGTGTTAAATGGGCATTGCTCTGTTTATCTACTTCACACACGTGTTGGAAGAATTCATGTGTGTCAGCCACTTTAGAATCTTTGGATAAAAGGTGTTGCAGAAGGACACAGTATTATCAAGCTGAAGAAAGTGTCATCTAAATCTCAGTGTAAAAGATGAGATGCAATTCCTGCATATTGGATTAGTCAGCTCTTGCACAAACATGTAACATGACCACAAGACGGAGCTAGGCATTTTCAGTACTGATTCCATCTCCAAAGCTGACTTACCAAAGCTGTGGCATTAACAAGCCACTTACTCTCTGCTTAATTTCACCATCTGTAAAATGGAGGTAATACAGTCTAACTCACAGTTGCATTGGCAGGAAAAATTTAATGGAATGTTTGCCCAGCATTTGGAAGATGAAAGCACTCAGCACATATGCAGTGTTTGTGGTTATTGCATTCATCTGGTCCAGCTTCATCAGTGTTTGTTCAGATTTAGCTGGCCAGAGCCTCCCTGACATTTGCTGTTTTCTTTGTCGCTCGCCTGTAGGGTAACAATCTTGGGTTCTGATCCTGCAATCAGACTCGTGCAGATGGACCCTTGGGCTGTATTCCATGCATTTCTAATAAGGGAAACCCAGCCTTGTACCTGGCACTAGACAAAATTAAATTAACTTACCAGTTTAGTTAAGAGGTTAGAGAAACATACGTTTCCTGCAGAAGTTATGTCACAAGAAGTTCCCTGTTCATGGAGTGAGGGATACCGTATTCCTTGAAGGTTTGAGGATTATGTATTGGAAACTACATTTGTGCTTATCTAGTGTCTTCCAATCAAGGATCTCAAAAGTCCTTTACGGATATTAGTAGAGCCCTGCGCGCATACAATTATGTGCATCTGCATCCAATTCGCATCTGCAGGAATAAACTTGTACCGGACCACAATCCGCCCTCCCTCTTAGATTTGCCTGCATCCGCACATCAGCTGTTTTGGAGCCAGCAGCCCTCCATGAGCTCTTGAGCCCCTGCCACCCCAAACAGCTGATAAACCCTGCTCCCCTAACAGCTGATTAGCTATTGACCCCTGCCTGCAGCCTAACAGTTGATCAGCCCCTTCTCCCCAAACAGCTGTTGAGTCCAGTCAGCAGCCTGACCATCCCACCGCAATCCACGGATTTGCAGGTCTCTAGATATTAGTCCTCCAGAGGTTATTCCCATGTTACAAATGGGGTAGTTGCGGCCCAAGAGGTCACCTGCTCATGGTCGCACAGTGATTAGAGAGCTGGGAAGAAAACCCAAACCTGCCAATTCCACTAGACTAAGCTCTTGAGTCAAGGAGTGTCATTTGCTATGTGTTTGTACAGCAGGTAACAAGCACAGTGAGACCCTGACCTGATTGGTCTTAAAGATCTATAACATACATGCCCATACACACTGCTCTTCATTCCGCCCCCTGCTCTGATGGACCCCAGGCTAGTCCTCAAGGGTTCTTATCTCAGTAGTACCCCTTCAAAGCATAAGTACGCTCCCGGCACCACCCTTTACATTGAGTTGCCTTGACCCTTTCTTCTTGAATACCCGAACCAAAGCAATTATAAGCTCTTTAGTGCAGGGACCATCTTTTAGTTCTGTGGTTGTACAGCACCTAGCACAAGGAAGTGCTGATCCAGGAAGGAGCCCTGCGACCATGACACATTACAACTAATAAACAATATAATTAATTTATAATCCATAAAGGCTAAGCAGGTCAAGCCTTTTGATGAAAGGCAAATGAGCCACATGGAATTGTTCGGGGGAAGTGAATGAGCATCTGCACTGAATTACGATGCAAGAGACTTTTTTAAATGCTTGTTTAGGGCCTAATTCTGCCGTCCTGAGTATTTACCTACTCACCCACACTGAAGTCAGTGGGACTCTATGCCTGGAGAGGTGCCACTCAGCTCGAGTGAGGGGAGGCAGGATCAGATCCTAAGTGTCACGCTGGTTTATTCTCTAAGAAAGCCACTCAGAAGTGATTGATGGTGAATCTGATTTTTCTCCCCCATTGGGCAGTTAGACAGACTGTGGAAGCCTTTGTCCTTGACATTTTGCTGTTGACAGGACTGTCAGGGTACAAGAAGGGTAGATGTGTTCAGTGTGCACCCTGCTGGCTTTGAAGCAGCCAGACTCTGCAAAAGGAAATGCTTGAACTCTTTGTGGCACTGGAGCTGAGCCAGGCCTGAGCCCTGGAACTGCACCTATCGTGTTGGGAGGTCAGAGGCAATGCATGAGCCCTGCTGTGTTGCACGATACTAGCAGACTAAATGAAAGCGCCCGCCTTCCTGCTAGCTCCGGCACGGGATTTCCAGACCCACTATGTAGGGTTCTGTGGAGCCTGCAGTCCTTCATGGGGGTTGCATGCTGGAAGCTTCTTTATCAGCTGCTGTTGCAAAGCTAACAATGAGGTGGACAATGTTCCTGGTAAACACTGTGTGTTTGCAGTATGGTAGAATGGACACAAACATGGACTAGAGACAGCGAGGAAGATTGAAAACCAGAATTCCCAGTGTCACGCACGGGGCGAAATGAAACCTCAAGCAAATGCTGAAGGAAATTATTTAAATATTATCAATGGATTAATCCCAGGGGGCTCTGCTTTAAACGTTGTGTAGGCTCGTTTCAGCCGCTAGGCACTCTGACTGAAAATCTGTTGCACCGGAAAGGATTTGATTGACACTGTGCTGAAGATAATTATTGGGACTGGAGTGTTGTCTCACGGTTAACACGGGTTTTGGAAGCAGGACTCTCGGAGTGAGAATCTGTGCTCGGCCTCCAAGGAGACATAGCACTGACAGCCACACCCAGAGGGAGGTGGGGGCAACGGTGAGTTTAAGATATTTGAACAGCAGGAATTGCAGGTGCTCAGCACCTGAGAATCTGGGCCGTACAATGTCACCGTTATCCATCTGGGATACAAGTGTCATTATCTGTAATGATGCTATTGGCAGAAATATATGACACTTCTGTCCAAAGTTGCAGAGGTCTAGAGTGAAAACCACAGTTAAAAATCGTGGCCAGATCCTCAACAGATGTAAATTGACACAGTCCCATTTACATCAATAGAGCTGTGCTGATGTACATTATCTCAGGGCCTAGCCCTGCATTTAAAGGGAAAAGTCATTTATTTTACTAAGAGTACTTCAGATTAACATAGCTGCACGAATTGCAAAAACTCACTTCCTTTTCATCCTGGGTGCAGCTTCCTTCCATTAAACTATTTGGTTCTGCCTGGATCACTGTCACCTTTGTTACTAGTCGGTTTCGGTTTCAGGTCCTTGCGCACTAGCACATTGTTTTTGTGTTGGCATTTGCTGCACTGCAGGGCTATGTTCACCTGCTTCTCTGCCCTCCTCCAACCTCGGCCCCCCGCGGGCGGTCCCCCCAGCCCAAAAATTCATTGCATTTTAAAAAAATGAAAATTCCATCTCTTGGGTTTTTAAAGTCTGAATTTTTGTTTCATGAACTAAATCTGAGGAATTAACTGATTTTATAGTCCCCTTTAAATAGTTGAGAGACTCATGCTTTGGTCCTCTCCGCTGTAAGCTAGGGATGCTGGATTTTCAAAAGTGGCTGATCATTTTGGGTGCTTCCTTTTTTCAGTGCCCAGCCTGAGTTGTCTTAAAAGGGCCTGATGTTCAGAACGAGCATGCTCCAAAAATACAGCCCCTTTATGGTGTCTCAGCTGAGCACCCAAAAATGGAGACTCTCAAGATCACTGATCTCTTGGAATCATAGAATATTAGAGTTGGAAGGGACCTCAGGAGGTCATCTAGTCCAACCCCCTACTAATCCCAGCCAGGGATTGACTGTGATAGTACAATGTTTCTCATCCCACTCAGCTTGGTGACTTTTATTCAGAGTCAAACATGTTCATGACCCCTTTACATTTGTTATAAAAGGAGGCATAAAAATGTATTGACGATTTAAAAAAAAAAAAGATAAGACTCTAACTGATTTGTATAAGCGTGTTTGAAGAGGATTGCAGAAAAATGCTTAATCTTGAAGGGGAAAGGTGTGCAGAGATGTGTGTGGGAAGTGAGGTTCTTTTGCTTATTAGATTGCAATAAAATTCTCAATGCTTTGGGACCTCCTTGCCCCCGCAGAGGTTGCAACCCGCCAGTTGAGAAGTGCTATGTCAGAAGCTATGTAAATCTGATGATGTAATATTCATGTGGAGTGACTACTAGAACCAGTGTTAAGCTTTTCTGCATGGCTGGTGTGAACATAAAGTTTCCAAAAACCTGAACAGAACTCCTGGTGCAGTTAATAAAAGCAGGGGGTCTCTTTCCAGCTGTTTTGCCTTCTGCCTACTCCCAACACATAGCATGAGCTGTGCTTGTTAGAGAAAAACTTGAACTCATTAATTGAAGAAAAACATAAAGGCATGGGCCTAACCCTGCAAATGCTTAGGAGTGCCAGGAGCCGTTGCTTGAGCAGCCCGGCTGGAACTCATGAGTAAGAGCTAATGATGGGGAAGTGGACAGAGCAAATGTGTTCAGGGTCCAAACCTAACCTACCTTTATAAACAATAAGTGGAAGGGCTTGGCTGACGTGATGCTCAAGTAGCACAGTATAAAATTGTGGTCACTTTTCCTGTAGCTTAAGCAACTCCATGCATGATTTTTTCTATAACATGGAGCAGCTGGTTTATGAGAAAGCCAGACCATGGCTGCGACCTTCCCCCTCCAAAAAAGCAACTGTCCTAAATGAATTCAGGGAACAGGATTTGCAGTGTTGTTGGAATCATAAATATACAGCCGAGCAAATTAACTCAAGAATAAGTAAACGCCAAACTGTGAAGTCATCACATGGTTACAGCAATGTGATTCTCATTTCCATTATGATTTAGAATTTAATAGACCAACTGAAGTTTGACCAAGAGGCATTTTTTGTGTCAAAATGAAAAATTACAGATCAAAAGGGTGACTTTGCAGACAAACATATCGATCTAAAGCCCGAGTGACACAGACTTCCTGGAAGAGAGCCCAGAATTAAGCATGTCTGTGTTTTAAAGTCAAATGGCTCTAGCCTTTTACCACGAATGAATAAAAAAATGTTTTTGTCTGCATGCTGAAGGCTTGAGCAGAAACAAAAATGACTTGATTCGTTCTAGTGGAGGAGCAGGTATGTGTTTAAAAATAATATTTCTTAACATGGTGGGCTTTATTTTTTAAAACGGTGATTGAAGAAGCCAGAAGTCCAGTTAAAGACTTTTTCCTTTAAAAAAAAAATCTGTTGGAAAATATCTGCTTTTTCATTGACCGAGTCTGAGAAACAACCCTTGCAAAAACCCAGGGTGAGGCAGCAAGTGATGATAGTTCAGCTCTTGGGGGCAGGGGACCATGTTTTTGTGTTGGGTGTGTAACTACTTAGCAGAATAAGGCCCCAATTCTTACCATATTAATATTTTAATAGATAGTAATAGGTGGCACTCTTGCCTTTCAGCCCGTTAGGGTGAGTGTGATGCTGGAGGTACTGTCTTAGATAATATGCAAAACCGAGTTCCTGATCATGTCTGTGAGGGAGGCAGTGTGGCCTAATGGATAGAGCACTTCACGGCGATTCTGGAGACCCGAGTACAATGGCTCTGCAATTGGCCTGATCGGTGACCTTGGGCAAGTCACGTCACCTTCCTGTGCCTCAGTTTCCTTTGTAAAATGAGGGTAATGATCCTGACCTCCTTTGTAAAGCACTTTGCGATCTGCTGATTAAAAGTGCTAGCTGGATGGTATTACGATTTTGTTTATTAAGGGTCCCATGGTATTTCTGCCAAAATGAGGGTGTTTCCTAAACAACTTCCCAGTTTCATGGAGTCATAGAAAGTAGAGAAAGAAAAGCCCTACTCAGCCAGTTCCATACCAGTGCAGGATTGTGATTTGGATAATTATATTTTGTTACCTAAATTTCCCCTGAAATATGAAAGGAAATTCCATAGGTAACCTGCTGCATAAGTGTTGCTGGGGGCTGAGTTTTGGCCCAGAGGTGGCTGCATTTCATTGATCTCTTCATAGCTGGCCATTTGTAAAGCGTTTGCGGATACTCGTGGAGGTAAGGCCCTATGTGATTGTAAGATATTATGTTAATGAAGCACAAACAGAGGTTTGATATGATTGTTCTGATGCAGTCCCCAGGTTTCCTATTGTACCAATGCAGCGAGGCGCAGGTTTTGGGGGACCCCTGCAGGGTCATGCCTACGGAGAGCAATCCAGCTCGGAGCCAGGCTGGTGATGGGCAATTCCCATCCCTTCTGCTTATCTTTGCCACCTCTGCTCTGCAATCCTCACCTGGAGGGATGAATGTGTCTCTCTTCCTTATTCCTAGGCCCTGGAGGGTTGGGGGATTCATCTTCTGCCATTTATTCACTGGCACTGCAGATGGGCAGGACAGGGGATTAGGGACGGAGCTGTGGCTGGCTGATCAGAGGAGTGTGTTGGTGATAGGCAGAAGGATGCAAGCTCCCTGTAAGAGGAAGATCCAGTGGGCTGCTGCCGCACAGATTGTGGAGCCAGCCCTGATGACAAGCCATGAAAACCGAAGGATCTCTTCTCCCTCGGTCAATGGCACTTCAGTTCCTGCAGGAGCTGCGCTGCCTGGAGTAAAAGAGCTGTCCCTGCAGGATGGCTCCTGTTTCAGCACAAAGTAGGGTTGGTTCCCTGCTTTCTGTGTACCCCCAAGATCTGTGGGCATAGGCCCACCAAATCCTCAGCCTTCCAGACCCCTCCCTCCAGTGGGCCTGGGTCCAGGAAACCTCTGAGGCTTACCTTGCTGAGTTTCCCTTCCTGAGGGTTTTTCTGCAGGAGGGAGCTGCTCTGGTCCAGTGACGCAGCTGGAAAGAACGATGAAATGAATAACACTCTGTCTCCTAAGAAGCAGTATTGTTTTCCTATGACCACAATGGCAACTGCTGGAGAGGGTAAAATAAGCCTCCGATTCAGCAAGTAATCTCTCTGGCTTTTGCACCACACGAGGCCATGGGAGCCCCTGGAATTTGACCTCCTCCGCTTTGCATAGGCTTGGACGTATCTTTTTTGTGCTGAGCGGCAGCAGTTGCTCCGCTGAACTCCAGTGAGATGCCAGTTTAAGTTCCAATTGGCATGAGTGTAACAAAGCTTCAATTATGCTGAACGTTTTCATTCCCCCTAAGGGGTTACTTATAATCTCATCTCCTCACCAGTATGTTTGACCTCTGCAGCAACAGGCTTGTGCATTTTAGGGGCTCCACTCGTACCGAGGGTAGGACTCAGCCAGCATTAGAATTACTGCAGAAGATGTTAAAGCTTCCAATGCCTCTTTGTGACCATGGAATGAATGGGAAAAAAATTGAGGTTCAGAGCCCAGTCCTGTAAACTTTGCACACTGGAGTAATCCTTAATCACACGAGTTGTCCTATTGACACAAGTGAGGGAGCAAGGATTACTCCTGTGAGGAAGGATTTGCAAGATCAGGACCATAGGATTGTTTCTGTTTTCAGGCGGTGTAAATTAGGGTATAACTCCAGAAGCCAGTGAAATATTATGGCTGCAAAGGCAATGAAAATGAGATCAGAGTCGGGCCTGAATGGAGAACTGTTTCCTTAGCATTCAGTAGAAAATGATACAGCTACCTGGAAACAGAATGAAGATTATAATGACAAAGCCAGGATTCAGAATTCACTGTGATGCACCACATCAGCTGTATAAAAAGTGCATATACTACAAACTGCCTTTAGAGTTTGTACTGTTTTTCACTATTTAAAGGATACTGGACCAAATCCATCCCTGCACTAATAGTGATTTCAGTACAGTGACACCAGGAGCGATTTTGGCCCAATAGTATAATATTCTGGTTGATTTGTAGCAATGATATAGCCCCATTTTACAGATGGAGAGAAAAGGCCAGGCGGGGCTGAATACACATTCCGTCCCCTTACTGCCTGTGAAATGTCTGTCATAAATCTTCATGTGAAATATGATGGAGTGAGTGGGATAATATTTCTGTTATCATTTAAGTTTAACATTTGATCATGGCTGCACCCACATTTTTTATTATTATTTTTTTCTCACCAGCAATAAAGTTTGATGATCCTTTGGTTCCAATCCTGCAAGTTGTTTTGGCCGGGGGAAATCATGTGTCAGTACACAGTACCATAGGCTTCAACAGATGCTGGGGCCTGACTTCATGGATTCCAGCATTATTTGATATGTAAGGATTACGGGCCCAATCCAACTTCCATTGAAATCAGTGGGATTCTTACCATTGATTTCAGTGGAAATTGGATTTGGGTCCAAATCCTCATTTTACTGATGAGAAAATTGAGAAAGGGAGGGCACACAAGGAATTGTGTGCACCAGTTTCAGAATGCAGCAGTGTCTCACTCCCAGTGTATGTTATGTGGATAAACACATTAATGTCTATGAGGTGCTCAGGTGCTATAGTAATAAACGCCATATAAGCATTGTAGATAGATAGTCCTGAGTGCACCTCAACATTCTCAGCAGACCCTGAAATCTCCTGGAGCCAATGCAAGATTTCTGCTGTGAAAACAAATTCTCACCTGCTACCTCTGAACCCGTTTCTTGTGGGACCCTAGTTGAGCTAAATCCCCTACTTCTTGCCTTTTATCATCCAGGATTTAACATCATCACACTTGCAAGTTCCCAAATATAGAACACTTGCAATATATTTTGGAATTGAAACTTTAAAAGACCTAGGAAGGGTTGCATGGATTGAAGGTCCCCCATGGAGAAAACAGCAGAGTAAATAACGTTTGTGTAATCCCCAGGGGTCATGGAATATAGGATTATACTAAAATAAGGGGATTTCCCAATTGACAGCTGCTCCCACATTATTTATATATGTAACTTGTTGTTCAGACAGTAAGAATTGAAACTGCACATGACACAACTGTACCCCTGATTGCTGTTGCGACATCTGGTTACATACAGCTGTCTCCCCCAGGAATTGCCTTTAATAGATGCAATTGCAGCTGAGGTAGTTATACTAAGAAGAGGCACAGCTCTGTGTTTGAAAAGGAAACCATTCTTTCTGAAGTTAATCATTGCTAGATAATCCTTTGATTCCCTATCCCTTCCCCCGGCCCCTTTAAACATGAAGTCCCCCATTTCCAACAGGGATTTTTGTCACACGACAGTTCTATGTGGCGTTTTTGGTTCTGCAGACTTTGGCAGCAGCTTGGCCAGTGTAAAGAAGAACAGATAGTATCTGATTTGCAGAGGTGATATGGATCAACAGCTCTCACTGACTCCAACTGGAATGGTGGGAGCACTCAGTACTTCTGAATTTCAGGCTCTCTGGGTCAGATTTTGGTCTCTCCTACAGTTCCCTTTAGTGGACTTAATACAGAGTAAGGGCCCATTCTTGCATCACTGAAGTCAATGGGAGTAGATTCGGGCCCTTGCAGGGTGCAGTTGAGAGGGGGCTCTGGCTCCTTGGAAAACATCTATTCAAACCATAGAAACAGAATGGAAGACCTTCGTGAAATGCACCCAAGGGTGGTCAGTACAAATACTTGTAGCTCTTTACGTCTGCCTGCTCAGAGTTTTCATCTTCAACTTGCCGTTAGGTACTAGTCTGATGAGAAAGACATGATTCTGTGTCCCTGCTGGGGTCTCATGTTTTCATCTAATGACCAGCAAGTTCACTCACACTCGTGAGCACGATGTCTTTGCAGGTTAGGCTACTGGTGTCTGAATTTTCTCTCTTTCAATAATGAATTAGTTCAGTTTTATCCACTTCAATACACAGGCTGGGATTTTGCAAAGGGGCCCCGGGACTCAGATACCCTAAATCCC
>ML675637.1:15442269-15541466 GCA_007922155.1 Mesoclemmys tuberculata
AAATCCCAGCTATCAGATGAGAAAACTTGCTTTGTATCTTTGGGCTTGATTCTGCAGCCCTCTGACCATGCTCTGTGAATTGCAATAGAAATCAGTGGGCCTAGAATCAAGTTCAAAGATGAAAACCCACCTGTGTGAGCTGGGAGGCAGTGTGGCTTAGTGGATAGAGCACCATAGAGGGACATAAGAGATCTGGGTTCCACCCCTGGCTCTGCTAGCCACCCTTGATTTCCCCATCTGTAGAATGAGGATAATGGTACTGACTTCCTTTGTGAAGTGTGCTGAGATCTGTAGATGAAAGGTGCTCCATTTAAAATCGGCTGAATAGTTCGGTACATAGAGTGTTATCCTGTCTGCAATCAAAGATACTGGGCCTGATGTCAGTCTAACCCACTCTGTTAAATGTAGAGGGAAGTATTAAAGTCTTTCTAGATACCTAACAAGGCCAGCCGCAGCTGGTTCTTAGATCTTGTAAAAATTGGGGGGGGGGTGTTTTTTTAAAAACTTGGCTATTTTCAGTAGTGAGTTAATCCATTGTTCCATGGTTATTGTTCCATGCCATTGTTAGTCTAACATGTTATTAATATATTAGCCTTTGGCTGCCTAACTGGTTCTAACAAACTGCTTACATTTATTTTTAGAGTTGCGAAAGTTGTGATGTGTTACAACTTGATACGGTTGTGAGTGCATCTGAACTGAATGCAGAGTTAATCCTTTTCATAACCCCCATCCAGAACGGAGCAGCAGTTGCACAGTGCACTGGATTCCCTGCTCCTTGGAACGCAGCCATCAGGTATTTATGTCAAAAAGGCCCGTTCTGTGAAGACGTGGTGAAGCCCAAAGCTCTGATCTTGTAAGCTGGGGGGTGCCAACTGCAAGGTGAAGACCTTGGCTTCAGTAAGCCTCATCCTGCTCCCACTGAAGTCTTGCTACTGCCTTCCATGAGAGCAGGGGCAAGCTGTTTGGGAGTTGAAAGTACTTCAAGGATCAAGCCCCACTGTGGGATTTTGTGTTATACAAAAATCCTGAGTAAACGCCCATAGGAGTTTGACCTCGACTCCAGTGGGAACAAGATCAGGACATGAATCGACATGCATGGTGCTGAAAATGGCAAATTAAACAGTTGTTTCAAGGATGCTCCAGCGAAACTATATGTGCTCATGTTAATTTGGGAGAAGTATCTCCCTAGTCGCAACTCCTCTTATGCATATTAGAGGTAACAAACGACCTATTCTTGGTTCTCTTCCTTTTATTTATTTTTTTTAAAACATATTCTTAGCTGTGAGTTTTTAGGGCTTACCACAAGTAAGAAATGCAACCATCTTTCTGTCCGATCTGCTGTTAATGGAACTGGCCAAAAAGAGCGAGAAGAATATACTATAGAAACACCCAGTATGGTAAGATAATAGGTGAACAGCACATGCTACCCTGTGATCTCTGTAGACGTAGTAATGATTTTTCTTATCACTTTAAATCAAATGTTACATTTCTGTGTCATCACCATATCACTCAGGGAAAGTGCTTTAGTCTCTTGAGAAGTGTTTGCAAATCTTTTTTACCAGAATTGCATGATTCTGTAGTGACGAGGTGATTATCTCTGTATGTTATCACACATGGCCATTTTAACATCTCCCTTTAATATATGTTATTTCTGAAGTTTCCATTCAGCTTATTCTTTAGCCTGTGATCCTTTATTTATTTGGGATATTCCCTGATTCTAAACATTCAGCAGCTTCTACCCAGGGAACATATAATTTTTAAGAGTATTATTTGGTTCGTATGTTACTTGGGAGTGGCAGAGGAACAATGAAAGCACAGAATTAGCAACTGGAAGACCTGACTTCTTTTCCTCACTTTGCCATTGTTGAGTGACGAAGGCAAATCAATTAAAATATCTGTGCCTCAGTTTCCCCATGAAGAAAATAGTCACTTCTACAAAGCATTTTGAAATCTTTGGAGGAAAGATACCAGGACAATGCTAAGTGCAAATATTATTAAATATGTTAGGTCACAGCATTTACCTTGCTCGTTCAGAGATGTTTGAGTAGCTTCCATTCAGCACTGAAATGCAAAAAATAAGTGATCACTCTTTGCATTGGGTAGTGGCCTCTATATAATTTAAGACATATTTCCCAAACTGGCACAAAACATCATTTTACCATAGGTACATCTCCAGAAATTCTGTGACATCTATCTATCTATCTATCTATCTATCTATCTATCTATCTATCTATCTCATCACCACAGTATCTGACCTTCTCCATGTTTCATTACTACATGACACACGGACTTTCTAATCAAGAAGACTACAGCATCCAAAGTAACAAGTCACTTATTTTCTGGTTGGCTAAGTCATTTATGATGTATATAGATGCACTGCCCTCCTTTCCTTTCACTTCCTGGTGTATTTACAGGCTTCTTTGGGGCTGTCTTCTCACCCTGTTGAGTATGAGTAACTCCCATTGTAGTCAGTGGGATTTATTCCTCTCCTATGGGAGAAGGATTGGACCCATGTAATACAAAGACCATGCTAGTGATGACAATCATAGGATCAGACACCAGAACGAATTCTAATCAGGGCCAGAGCAAACAGGCCTTAAGTCTTCAAGCTACTGTTTCCCATGATACCTAAAATATAAATGTCCCTTGATATATTTCTCCTAAGGAGATAGTGTGGGAGTAATTAGCTCAACAACTAAAATGGCATTAGACATAGTTGTGTACCCGTCATGTGTCTGTCATCTTGCCATGTATAAATGTAAGACAAGTTACCTCATGGGTGCGCATGCACACAGATAACGTACTCTATAGTTGGAAGATTTTCCTTTTCCCCCCCCTTTTTGCAATACAAACACAGGGCCAGATTTTCACAGGTGTTGAGCACTTACAGTGCCCTCTGAATTCAAGTGGAGTTTACAATGTTCAGCATTCCTGTAAAACAGGTCTGTGATAACTGGACATGTGCAATATTTGTAAAATGGGATTTTGCGGCAATTAAAAATAATTTTCTGTTTTACTTAAAATTGTTTCTTCTTAAATGAAAACTTGGATGTATTTTACGTTGGCTTTCAAGCCTCTGAGTGAGTGAGTGAATTGAAAGCACTGGCCTGTTTCTCTCTTTCAAGTTTCTTACTGGGGCTGTACAAAGCTTTTGCTAGCTCTTGGTCCCATCCAATTATCTGTCTCTAGGCTCTATGCACAGCCACCATGGTCATTCCCATCATTAGTGCAAGCCTGCAGTCACTGAACAAGAAATGTACAGGGAGGTAGTAATAGATGTGATTAAAGTAGGAGAGGAATGAATCAGCAGTCCATGGTTTTCAGCTAATGACTCTGATTGTATTCTCAGACGCACCATCCACTTGTAATTCTAATCTCATCATGATCATGAAGCAATGTGACTTCATTGCAGAATTGTAGAATCCTATTGGAGAAGACCTATTAGGCCATCTGGTACATTCCCCTTTCCTGTTTATTGCCCTAACCAGAGTTATTCACTCTTGTCATCTGCCTGCTTGCATTGTCAATCCTTCACAGTGTGGGTAATACAATGCCCACTACAACAAGCCTAACTTAGAGGAGAGAGACTCAACTGATGGTTGTTATTGGTCTGTTAAATTCGGGCCTCTCTTGACCTGACAGGATATTTCAGTAGGTGCCCAACACCACTACAGTGGAGTCCTCTCTGTCCCAGTCTGTCTGTTGGAGCTATTTATAGGTAGGGGTGCTGGAACAATATTAATAGGGGGGGTTCTGAGAGCCAATGAACTGGACTGTAAACCCTGTATATTAAGGAAACCATGTCAAGCAGCAGTGTCCTCCGCACCTCTAGTTCCACCACCTATGTTTATAAGGCACCAACCACCTTCATAACTAGGCACCAACCCCATAAGACATTGACCACCCAAAAGGTCTTCTGGCTGATCCACATACACACACACCGCTGCTGTACGTGACTTATGCAGAAAGGCACAACTACACACTGGATAGTGGGGATGAGCACTGGAATTGTGGAGCACTCGAATAGCTTGGTAATGTACATGGATAACACCAAATACTGGGAGTGGGGTTGTTTGTTTGTTTCACATTAACTTTATTTGCCTCAAGAAGCTACCTCTGGGCTGAAATTTCATACCCTCTTGGTATTTAACCATCCAAAGACTAAAACACTAACTAGATCTCTCATTATTTGGGGCCTCAGCCATGCCTCCCTGAATCATATATATGATGGTCTATAAATGCTTCAGAGAGACATATTAGATGCCCCAACTGATGTGAGATCTAGTCAATGTTATAGTCCTTGGAAGGTTGAAGTACCATGAGAATATGAAATTTCACGTTATTTTAGCCCCATACATAGCTCATATTTGCATCCAGCTAATATTAATACAGCTACCTGACAAAGTGCTCAGGACTAACCCATATGCAGATTAAAATGAAGACAGAGAAAGACAGAAAAATAGAGCAGACTTGCATGCAAATATAAATACAGGTCCATAGGAGTCGAACACATCCAAGCACAGGTTATAGGTACCATACACAGATATACAGTAAAATATTAGTGTCAAAATACATCAGTTATGGGATGTTGGCCGCATGGAAGCCGGACTGGATTGGATATATAACAGAGCTGTTGTATATCCAACTTACATGGCCCTCATCCTCTAGCACCTGATCACCTGATCAGCAGATGTGGCCCAGCATTTTGAGCCATGGCTACTGATTTTTGGCAGCCTAACTTTGAGACCTTGGCCTTGATTTTCAGAGCAAATGAGCCACCACAAATCCTATTCATTTCATTCCACCCTGTGGGAAAATCAGGCTCTCCATCTCTCTATCCAAGCCACTGATAAATCGAGGTGTCAGTAAAAGCTGTGGTCTCTTTGAAAATGTGGCTGATTCCCCTCTTCCCGCCTCTCCACTGCCACTGAGTCATGATCTAGATCAGTGGTTCTCAACCAGAGGTACATGTACCCCTAGGGATACAAAGAGATCTTCCATCAACTCATCTAGGTATTTGCCCACTTTTATAACAGGCTACATAAAAAGCACTAGCAAAGTCAGTGCAAACTAAAATTTCATATAGACAATGACTTGTTTATACTGTTCTATATACTATACAGTGAAATGTAAGTACAATATTTATATTCCAGTCCATTTATTTTATAATTATAGGGTAAAAATGAGAAAGCCAGCAATTTTTCAGTACTCGTGTGCTGTGACTCGTCTGTATTTTTATGTCTGCTTTTGCAAGCAAGTAGTTTTTAAGTGGGGTACAAATTAGACTCCTGAAAGGGGTCCAGTAGTCTGAAAAGGTTGAGCGCCACTGCTCTAGATAGTATCAACTGAGAGAGCCACTAGAGGGCCTCTCTATCCCTTATTTTAGAGGGGGGGAAATCCGATTTGGATTGCTCAAATGGAAGCAAAAGTGGGGGAG
The DNA here is from genome assembly GCA_007922155.1 of Mesoclemmys tuberculata. Lineage (NCBI taxonomy): Eukaryota > Metazoa > Chordata > Testudines > Chelidae > Mesoclemmys > Mesoclemmys tuberculata. The sequence goes on from ML675637.1 coordinate 15,447,707, forward strand.
GGAGGAAAAAAGAGGAAAATTACTGGAAGCAAGAAGACATAATGACTTGGGAGAAAAACTCCAAAGCTGTGACTGTCCATTTCCCGTCTTGTGCAAACCCTAACTGACCGAATGATCTTTTGGGAGGGTGGGGGCGGAGGGTGTGTGTGGCAGCAATTGAAAGGCTCCAGCCTCCACGTTTGCCAAGCTAACTTGCAGCAAGAGCTGTCTAATTTAGGGGGTGGGGTCTAGGGTGCTTCCTTAAACAGCGAGGAGAGAGCGAGACACTGAGCAAAGGAGGGTGCAGAGCGATCCCATTTCATCCGTGGCCCCGGCGTTCGTACCTCCGCGAGGCAGCCGCTCTCCAGTCTGGATGTGTCATTAACACGTGGAGCTGCACGGGCGGACTCGGGGAGGATATTTGTCTGCAACTTGGACAGAAACTCCGCGGAATCGGAAACGTTTCTTAATGTTGCAAGGATCCAGTCGCCTCTTTCTGGTTTGGTGGGGTGGGTTCCCCCCCTCCTTTTCTGCTTGATTCTCCCCCCTTCCCCCCATCTTGGGCCAATGTAGCCGATTTTTAATAGGAAATGTTGCAATGTCCCTGTTGCACTTTTTTTTAAAAAAAAACAAGGGCAAAGAGGAAGGCTGGAAAAGTCTTCTCGATCCATCCCCCCGCTGCGATAGCCCTCTTCTGGCGAATGGGCTGGGGGGGGGGACGGAGGCGGGGGGGCAGAGCGATTCCCCATTGCTTCTCTCCACGCAGTGGTTGTACGCCAGGGCTTTCGTGCCCGTAATTCGCAGCCCGGCTGGGCTGAGGCTAGGGACGGGGGCGAAGAGCGTGTCGTGCACCCAGCACCCCGAGTGAAGGTAACCCGCTTCTTCCAACCGAAGGACGATCCCCCTTTGTGTCAACTTCGGCTTGGCGCAGGGAAATCTGGCCGTGGGGCAGCCCCCCCGCCGCAGCCCCTGCTTAGTCACGACGCCCTTCCCGGGGCAGGGGCTGGGGGCTGTGCACGTGAACCCCTTTGGGTGAGAGGCTGCCACCCTCGCTGGGGTCTCGGCGGGCCGCTTGGCTGGTTGCCCGGGCTCGGCGCCCCGGGCTTTAGGCGAGCGTGGCCCGGCGTTCGGCGCCCGCGGGGCGGAGGAGCCCCGCCGCGGCCCTTCGGAAGGCGAGTTTCCGAAAGTCGGGAAGCGGGTCTGTGGCTGCGGGGCGCGCGCGGGTCCCTGCTCCCGGGTCTCTCTCTCGGGCTGCGTGCGTGTTTGCAACCCCCCAGCAGCCGGACCAGGCGATCGAGCCCCGTGAGAGCCGCGGCTTGCTGTCCCGTGTCCGATCGGGTGCATCGGGTGAGTCTAGGGCTGGGTCTTTGCGGGCGAGATGAGAGGTTTGTGGATTCAACTGGCCTACAAAGTCCCAGTTCTCGGCGCCCAGGACCGGCGGAGCTGTAGGGCAGCCCGGCGTGCCAGCCGCCCGCTGCCGGGGAAAGCCGAGGGGTGGGCGAGAAGAGCTTGGTTTTGAGACATCCTCCTTCCCAGGGATATGCGCTCGTGCATGGACCCCCCTGGCATTGCGGTGTTCGAAACGGTTCCGATCCGGCTGCCTCAGCTGCGTAAGCGAGCCCCGGGGATGTTCGGTGTTACACAGTTCCAGGTACTAGCGGTGGGAGATTTGGGTTCTCTCATTGGACTGATAGATTGTGAAAAAAATTCACTTTAGATGATGGTTACATGTATTTTTTCACCCTCAGGAAAAAAAAAAAAACCAGCCACAAAAACTCGCTTCCTTTAAATATTCTGAGTGTCTCTAATCCAGAACAATCAGGCCTGGTCTGTAAACAAATTCATTTTATTATCATTCAGATAGGAAAGATCAGAAGAAAAAGAGCAAGGTTGGTTGGTTGTTGGAATGGTGGGTTATCAGCAATGGGCTGGTGGTGGCTTCTTTCTTGGAGGGAGAGGCTACTAACTTTTTATACTAGCTGTGATGTCATATAGCCAAAGGAGAAAAGTCCTACCATAAAAGTTTTCACTCTGGGAATTTTTAAATGCTTGAGCCTCAAGAAAAAGGCCATACATTTGCACGGGACGTAGAGTTTTTCTTGTGATTAATGTTGGCTTTACTGTGTGGTTTTTGAGGTCCCGTGATTCTTGACGACACTATAGTAGTACAATTTGCACACAACAATAGAAAACGTATTTTAAGGGAAACACTTTAAATCGAAGTGCACGGTCAACACTGGGTTTCTTTAAAAAATCTGAATTCTCTGCAGTAGCATAGAAGTGGCTGAACTGTGTGTGTGTTCATATGACTTGCTTCTTCCAACTTTCACTTTCAGAAAAAACAGCTGATCAGATGTTTCTAAATCTGGTAATTTATTTATAATTGAATAGGTTGGCCCTTATATCTCTTTTTGTTAATATGCTTCTATCATCCCACCCCAAACTTGCCCTAAAATTTGTCCTTAATTTATGGTCTGTGCCTTACAGATCTAAACCTTGCCTATTTCTCCCATTCATACACAACTTTTACCGTGTGTCTGAATATATATGGGTGGGCATGTATGACTATCTGTATAGTGCCCCTTTGCATTATGTGTACATACACACACACAGATACGCACAGATTCATAGTGTGTGTGTGTGTGTGTGCACAAGCAATGCAGAAGGGCACAATCACTAATCTATATATAAAATAATTATCATGTCCTGCATTACCACTAACTTTTTTCTTTATTAGGTTCTTATGTAGGAAATACTTTGAGGGCTAAAGAGTTTTGACTTGTACTCCTTTTAAAGGCCAGAATATTGAAATAGAACATGGAGCAGGGCCAAGTAGTAACAGTATCCTCATGGACAAAATGTATAGAATTTAAGCGAGAACGATAACCTTTCTTTGGGATTTTTTGAGAGAGCCTATAGAACTTAATTTATTTTTGTTTTTAATGGGAAATGTTTCATTTTAATATCTCTGCTACAGAGTTATGTAAGGATGATTAGATATAAATATAGGAAGCATATACCTTCTATGTTCAGTTCTGTAGGATTTTGAAGAAATCTATCGGTTTCATCTCTATCAAATTCTATAGGACTCATCTATCAGAGTAATAATTACACAATGCATTTTGGTTGAAGAAGCCCAAAGTGTTTTGCAAACCTTGGTTTTTTTATATATACGCTCGTGCTGTCTATAAGATTAAAACATTTACATTCCGACATTGCATAATCAAATAATAATTTTCCAGAATGAATCAGGCACATTAGACTTAACACACAAAGAATAGTTGCCCATGTGTACACATTTCTGAAGTTTTCAGTTCATGATGGGCCTGCTGCCCCTGAATCAATGAGCGCGGGATTGGACCTGACGTCTTTATAAAACATAGTACTTATTAACTGGTTGCAGAACTTTCTTTGGAACAAAATTTCAAGGGACTTATTTTATTTTAAAATTTCTCCCCACCCCATCAGTTTTCCGCCTCACTCTGTCTGGTGGATACGAGAAGAAAACGTATGTGAAAATAAGAAGTAAAGGCAAACATCTAAAATGGTGGGTTTGCCCCCACGTTAGAAATGTTGTCCTTGGAACACAGAATGTGGTTACAGAAAGTGCGTTCTGTCTCTGGTCTACATGCTACCCCTCCTCCCAAGGGATCATTAACCTTAAACTACATTAATCTGTAATGAAATTACAGCAATCTGATTCTAATCAGTTGCTCTGAAACATATGGGAGCTACAACAAGACGAGCGAAGGTAGCACATTGTAAAAGTACATTGGGCGTACAAGGCTGTATCCTGCCATCAAGTTTTATGCAGGACTCTGTTGATTTCGGTGGGGATTTAGGCTTAAAAACGGATGGCACTATATAGCCTGAGGAGTGGGGATGTGGGAGAGATTTCTATTTCTGAGTAAACCGCTTCTGATCCCCCATTTGTCTTCTTTCTACCTCTCCATCCAACTTTTTGACCATCAGTTTTTCTGTTTCAAGGGACATGCAATTTTGAGTCAAGATTATTCATGTTATTTCTCACTCCTCAGTCTCTTGGAACTAGCTGATGGGCCAGCTAAAGTTTTTCTTTCATAGGAGAGTTTCTTTATTATGCTTTGCTTTATAAAGTTTCATAAGCTGCCAGGTTTAGCTTTTGCCTGGTTTATAAAGATCTGAAATATCTTATTTTCAGCAATAATGTTTTTCTCTCCTTCCTTTGTGCATTTTAGGCCAAAATTGTCAAAAATGACTACTGATTTGAGCTTTCCAAATTTTGGGTGCCTAGTTTGAGATCTATTAAAAGGGACTAATTTTCAAAGGTTATGTGCTCAGCTTTTTTGGAAAATCAGACCTCTTTAAGTAGCTCAGTATGAGCCCCACAAAATACAAGTCACTTCTAAAAGCTTTTTTTTTAAACCCATGTTATTCATCAAGGTGAACGGACAAATGTTTGCGAGTACAATCCATCTGTTTTGAACTAGAGTGGATGCAAATGTTTGTCACTGAGACAGAGAACTCTTCTGACAAACTTGCTGATATTAGCAATTGCATTTTTCCCCTTTCATCTTAATTATTAATATTTATTTGGATTTCAGTAGCACACACAATGTGCTAGGCACTTTCTAAATACAATCCATTCCCCAAAGAGCAAAACAGGCTAATGCAAATAATTTTTTGGCATAATTAAATAGTTTGATTTAAACATTTTGATTGGATTAAAAATTCAGACTTGAATCTAAAATTCCCCTTAATTCCTAAATGACTTTGACAAACTACAAAATAAAATAATCTTTATTTTTTTAATTGGACATGAAGCAAATTCTGGACTAGGAGTCCGGTTTCGCCTACCTAGCCAGCACCATAGAACGGTAAATGTTTCAAACTTCTACTGCAAACTGCTACTTGCTCTGATGGCAATTTTCTTAACTGATGATTTTACTGTTAATCTCTATTTCATAATGTCCTTTACTGTCTGGATTGCAGACTCTGTGAGGTTTTTTCCCTGTTAATAATGGAGCTTTGTTTTATTTTCCCTTCTAAACTTTGTGCCTCTTTTGCTAATCTTTCCAAGTGTACAAATAGGCTTTGCAGAGTTGACAGCATTTACACCACAATCACCTAATTCCGGGCAGAATTGCTTGTCTCTCTCTCCGTTTGTCAGGGCTTTACTGTGAAGTTTATTACACCCTAAGGCTGACATTTTCAACCTTCTGAAAGAGTTGGTATATATTTGGCAGGTCTTACGCCTTTGGCACTGAAAAGGGCTGTGTTTTATCTGTGATAAGGCCTGAAAGAAAACTATCTGAAAAGTTAAGGGCTCAGTTTGTTGGGGAAAGGGTGGGGCTCATGCTGCATTCTCACTACGGGAATTGTGGAGAGAGAGAAGCAGAATGTTTGTTTGTTTGTTGCAGTGTTTAGGAACCACCCTTGCTCCATGTTTGCAAGTAGAGACCTTCAAGACAGGGAACCCCAAAAGCTGATAGTCTGAGGAGCTACAGGCGGGTCTAGACCATAATGAGCCTGGAGAATCTGCTTTACACATGTATGTGACTGAAGCAGTCTTCAATCCAGATTGTTTTATATTGACTGTCTGGCTCTTTGCTCTGCTGTTCAGTACATGAGGGGCAGATTTTCACAAGAGCCTACCACCCAGCATGCTCTGTATTTTTGGGGAATCTGGCAACCCCATGATGAATGCAGAGCATTCGGTGTGCGGGGTGTAGCATAAGCTGTTTCTGAAGTGCAGCTCTTAAAGAAACAGTCACAAGCTACGCAAGGAATGTTTTTTAAACATTCTGAATTTTAAAGGAAAGACAATGCTTCCAAATTGTTAATGTTGACTTCACAGCTTTTCCCCCCTCCTGTATCTGAAGAGCAAAAAGCTATTGACTCCAAATGGAAGAGATGGGGTAGATGAATGGCTAAACATGTAGCAAGTAATTTGTCTGTACCCTCCTTGATGTTGCGCTGTCTGGCTTGAGGGTTTATTCTATCCCCCTCACCATAGTATCAGAGCACCTTCATGTAAAATCAGTAGCAACAGTCTAGTCCTTATAGATTTCAAAGTCTTTGGTGTGGCTCTTGTTTTGAGATAACAACTCTGTTTGCTGGAGGGTTTTTGTGATTTTTTTCTTACTTTTGCTATGAGAACCCCAAAAAAGGTATTATCTAATGAACGGTTAGGATTCATGACCTATTTGATCCATTTTTGGGTTGTCCAAATGGTTACCCTACCAGGGCCCATGATGCCAGACCTCCCGTGGATTCCACAGAATCTGTGTGGATCCTGGAGGACCCAAAGGTTCTGGAAATGGAACCCTGTATTTTTTCCATGGTGGCGGTGTGAGGGACAAGCTGTTTCTCTCAGACCCTCCTGATAATTTGGGGAAACGCCTTGAAAGTGTCCCAGATTCCTCTACCATGGGACAACCTGTTCCCATTTTCCATTGCATTGTTTGAATGTATTCCCTATTAAGATTAGCTATTGTGGCACCCATTACGAGTCGAGGACTTGGTGCTACAAGAATCTTGACTCCTCAGTAGCACCTCCAATAGGGAACTGTGTTCTTGGTCACAAATATTTATTTATTTATGAAACATTCCTCCTGACCAAGGCTTCTGGGCCATTAATAGACAATACAAATGCAATGATAATAATAAATAGCAATGAAATGCACACTATTAAAAGAGCTAACAAAACTCTGGTAGTATTCTAATGTCATCTGGGGAATGGGACAAGGTCAGTCCTCCATTAAATGGAAATATAATACTTTCCTCCTTCCTAAGGGGCTGTGCGATCTAGCGAGGAAAAGCACTATATGGGCCGGATCCTGTTTCCATTCACTTTAGTTGAAAAGTTCTTAACAGTGGTGCCAGATCAATCCCCATAAGATATTCTTATTCTGAATCTCTTAAACTGCAGCCTCAATTTTCTCCGTATCAGATATGGAATTGCCTAGAACTGAAATGCCCGAGTAGCATTTATTCGGAAACAACCCTTTGCTTTATAATTCAATGAAGAATACAGTTTCAAACATGTTTAAATTTAATTTGACACGCTGTCTGTCAAAACTATTCAGTAAATAACTAGACAGCAAACTAAAGCAATTCTTGAACCAAAGGTTTTTGTGTATATGGAAAAACCTTTAGTCAGATCTGGGCGGCATTACAAAGGACGTGGCTTTTGAGTCCTACACGATCCACAGGGTTAAAGTCAAATATGTAAGTGCAGTAGTTTAAGGAATAAGTTCCAGAAGCTGTTTAACTCTCGGCTTCATTACCGAACTGCGATCAGGTTGAGTTAACAGAATTGCCGTATGTTGAAACATCTGGAATAATATCATATTTCCACAAAAAGGATTTTTATTTTTTTTAAGATGAGCAAGGATGGGCTGATATTTGAGAGAATGGAGCTAATAGCAAGCTACAAATGCTGGAAAACCAGATAAGAATTTATAGTATGAAAGAGAGAGACCTTGTCAGGAATCTTAATTTTGGTCACAATCTCTTTTAAAAACAGCAGCTGATCCTGCAAGCTCAGACTTTCTCAACTGGATTGATCAACCTTAAGGTCTGGTGGCAGTGCTCATCTTATTGGAAATAGACTTCTTGACATATACTACTGGATTTTATTCCTATTAAACAGGTCGCGGCACACGTATTTGGAGCTTTACAGGCTGGTGATAGCAAAACATCGTTTGGGGGAAAAACCAACATATTTTTTTGTTATGAAACAACGATTTGAACATAGATCAGTTTGAAATAGCTTAATTTTAAAAATACTTCTAAAATTATTTTGATAGTTGGAAGAAATAAGGTCCTTTATTCCACTTTTAAATATATCTTCTATAATTAAAAGGATATCATTGAAGAAATTTTAAATCTAGTGTTTGAAAATTATTTTAAATCTTTGTTATTTTGTACAAAACCTAATAAGAATATAAATGTAATCTATAAATAAATGTTATTGCTTACTAATTTCACTAAAACATTTTGGTGAAGGGAAAAAAAAGATTCAAACACAAATGCAACAGTTGTGCACTACTAAATGAGAACTTGAAAGCTAATCTAAACAAAAGTGAATTTGACCAATTGACTTTTATTGTCTGAGGTGAATAAAATAAATAAAAGTAAACAAATGTCATGAATAGTGAAAAGCACATTCAGATATTTACAACTTCTGTCTTTTTAATGTCATTGTGGTGTTATTCAGTAGCAGTTGGTGTGTTTTTTTAATATTAACTGTGCCCATTTGAAATTAGTCCATCCTAAAGACCTGAAAAACAACCTAAAAATATTAAGTGTTAGAAAATAATTTACAATTAAAAAAAAATCAAACTCTCAGTTACACTGAGTAACTTATCTGGTGTAAATTTCAAAGAATTTCCCTCAATCTCAGTTAAGAAAGAGTTTTTAGAACTTCACCAATATAGCTACCTGTGCTTGAAACAGACTTCACAGAATCATTTTATAATGTTTGTCTGTTGCAGTTATAAGTGGTAAATTGAGATGAGAATTATGTTACTGAAAGCCTCAGACTAAATTTAGCTCTGGGATACATATACTGCACTCACTTCATTGGGAAAGTTTGGTTCGCATTTAACATAGTTGAGCTGGTTTAGCATCTCCTTGGGGAATAAATTATAGCCTGAATGAGGACATTCACACACATTTATGACATTAGTGCTGTATACAGTTGGAGGTTCTGCATATGCCGAGGCTGTAAAACTAACACTATCTCTTTCCTCCTCCAAGGACTTTATTTAATTTCTTTATCAAGAGCCATTAAAAGCTGCTAGTCACAATGAAATGGAGGGGTTTTTTTGACAGTGGTTCTCCACTGAGATTTTTGCAAACTCAGCAATAAGCTTCTCTATGCAGAATTCTCCATGGAGTGACTTTATTTTGTGGCAATTACGGTGGTCGGAGCAGTTGTTTCATATGATCCTATTTTAAAATGTAAACATTGCAAAGAGTAAGGAAAATGCTTATTAGCCAATATAAGGTACTATAAAATATAGTTTGTCTAAAGTTTTGGCATATATTTTAACCCTGGGATATTGTTCTTTTTTTGTTTTAACTGTAGCTTTATTTCAAAACATCTGGTGAGAGTTTAATTATGAAAGATAAATTGGGATTTTATATTTATGCCACATTGTATGTAATCCAGAATGGAGCTGTAGCTCTCCAAGGAAATAGTGCTGCGGCTGTAAGCAGTGATGACCGATCCTCGACCGGTGTAAACTGGCTTTGCTCCATGGAAGTCAATGGAGGGACACTGATTTACTCCAGCTGTGAATCTGGCCCAGTAGGTATAATTTTTATCAACAATAATATTTTGTGACAACTATCCCAAGAGTCTTTTCACCTGCATCTTCATTCCGAATGTCCCATGCAGTAAAACAGCGCTATAATCGGAGTTCTGGAATCTCATTCTGAAGTACATTTTCAAAAGACAAATATTTTATAACTAGCTACTCATGGTACATTAATGTTGAATTACAATCAGCTGCTTTAAGACTGCAAACAGATTTCACTGTTTCAAAATAATAATTATAAATAGGCTTTTGTAAAACATAATGGGCCAAATCTTCAGCTACTGTAAATGGGCATAGATGTTGACTTCAGTGATCTGTGCTGATTTACATCAGCTGAGGATCTGATTCAGCTAGCTAAAAACAGGTACTTTTTTCCTTGGAGGCTCACACAGCTCCATTTTGGATTAGATACAGTGTGGTGTAAAAAAAAATCCAAAAATAGCTTTCAAAAGTAAACTCCCACCAGACTGACTTGACTGGAGCGATGCTGATTGACACCAGCTGAGGATCTGGGTATGAATAAAGGCGTTTTCGTGAAGTCTCAAACGTTCAACAGTCCCAGCCCCTCTGCATCCCTGAGCTATTGTGTGAGCTCAGGAAGGAAAACGGCTATAAACAAAAGTGAAACTGAGCAGGCTGTCTTCACTGTCATAGCTTGAGTAAAATACGAAAAGACAACACAAGTGAGGAGGCCAGAAGTTTTCCAAACTTAGCATAGTCCCATCTGAGCAATAATTTTATATGCTGTTTGTTTTATTATTATACAATGCAGGATTCAGGACAGCAGGTGGTTAGCCCATAAACCTGATCCAAGCCCTATTAATGTCCACCACTGACCTCAGAGGGAGCAGAATCGTCAGAAAGAGGGTACTTTGGGCTCAATCCTGACCCCACTGAAGTCAATACTGCAACTCCTATTAAGTTGAGTGGAAACAGGCTCAAACCCCATGTTTATTAATATGGTTCTATAATGTATAAAATATAAATGTACTCTTTTCAATCATTTAATGTGCAGTTTTTGGTGAGAGTTGGGAATAGTAAGCCATTAAAAGTACATATGCTGATAGTGAGTAATATTTCAAAAGCTCTTAAGTCATTTAGAAATCTAAGTCTCACAGTACAGTGGAGCAAAGCTTTTTGGCCAAAACTTTTTTTCCTTTGGAAAGTGCATTTTGTGAATTTATGTCCAATTCACTGAATTATTTCAGTTGCAATTTTTGGGTTTTTTTTTAACTTTGTGTTTTGACATTTTCTACACCAATTTTTGAATTGAAATTACTTTTCATTTGGAATTTTACTTCCATTTTATTTTTTTAAAGAAGGTTTAAAAAAATGAAACGTTTCATTTTGTTTGACCAAAAATGAATTTTTCCCCCAACTTTTTCAGTCCTCCAAAAAATAAAAAAATTATTTGAACCTGAAACAGTTTTTCCCCTGATTTTTTGTTTTGTTTTGTTTTGTTTGTTTCAGCCAGCAAACTGCAAAATCAGTTACTCACATAGTTCTAATTGAAAGGACTCATTTGAAAGCGGAATTTAGACTCCTAAGTCACTTTTTAAAATGTTATCCTTTGCACATTTTATGTGGAGCATATTACATACATTTGCTTGACTTTTATGTATTCCTGGCCCTTTGCACACACTCTTTTTCTTTTAATATATTTTTTAAGTTATGTGCATATTAAGTGGCTACTGTAGCAGATTGCTTTACTGTTTAATTTATTGACTAAAAGGTGTAGCCAATTGTTTGACTATAGTCGCAGTTCATTCTTAAAAATGTTCAAGAGATCAAATAACTGAATTTGGCCTAAGTTATTGTCTAAAGACAAAGCAGAACAACATGAAAAGGAGACGCATATACTCTCCCGGGAGCAATTCTTATCTTACACTATGTTCACCTTACACGAAGATGTGATTTGGAAATACACATTTAACCTAGCAATATTTATAGTATGGTTTTACAAATTACAAAACTTAATATACATCACTAAAATCCAGCCCCTCATTTCATTACAGTTCCTTAACTTGTTTTGTTTGGTATTTTTCTTCTCTCTCTTTTGGATATTACATTCTAAACCAGTTGCCTGTGAAGATACTAGGACATAGAACGAATATGTTTTGCTTTTAACGAGTTCATTATTAGCTAGTGCCAAAGCCGACTGAAGCTGTGCAAAGTGTTGTGGGATACTTAGCGTGAGTGAACAGAATTGTGGGAAGGGCATAATACATTGAGTTAACATAACTTCCCAACACTTATATTAATACAAAATACCCATTAATGTAGTGTATACTTCACCTCACACATATGTATTGGCTAACAAATGACCGGACAAAGATTATATTCAAATACAGTCAGTATAGGCAACACTGCATTTAGATTGCATACAGGTTGGTTAGACTGAATGTTGTTGTGATTCCATTGCTGTCCATAAGTGAAGATAACCTTTACTCAGATGAATCTTATGTTTAGCAACAGAGAAAAAGAAAATGTTTAAAATATGAACTTGATCTTGCCAACGCCATTCTAGTTTATTTAATGGAATGTAATAAATCAGGGAACTGTTCCTGTGCCCTTTGCTCACACAAACAGGCTTTTGGGTACAAAATTAAACCCCCAAACTTCCAACTATTACTGACAGTATGTCTAGCAATTGGTTCCTATAGTTAGAGATTGTAAAAAAGTTAAGGGGAGATCAAAGTGGGGAAAAAAGTCTATTTACAAATTTCCTATACATGAAAGCCGTACAGCAATTGTATACAGTCTGATAACAGACTATTTTTTTTTTGGATGAACGGTTTTCTTGTATTTAGTAGTAGATAGATGTAAACGTCCAACAAGACACTGAGACTTTAATCCGAAGGCTGCACAGTTTTAAAGAGAGAGTTTATTATGTTAGCAATGTGAAAGGAGAGAGATTATTACGGTTCCATGTGAAGTCTTTCTGGCAATCTAAAATTTCTCGCTCTCTTTCCCTGGTGACTAAAATGTGCTCTTTCATGAATTTACTGACCATAAACAACATGTGATTGGATTGGTTGAAAAAAGTAGCCACAATTTATTAATTATTGTAACTATTTTCTTTCACACGGGTTGTTTCTATTGGCAGATGCTTCCTACAGAATGGATACAACCTTCTTATTTAATCCTCATAATCAAAATCATTGTCTTGGTTGTCCATTGAAAATTGATTTGCACATGCCATACACTAATTGAAATCTCCTGCTCTGTCAATGTTAAAAGAGGTTTTGATTAGGGTGGGGAGTCCCCTCCGCCTTGCAGATTGGTCCAGATGGGATTACTGATAATAAGTCATGTGGATTACTTATTGAGAAGCCAGTTTGTTTATTTCATCCAACATGCCTGTGCATGTGTTTTTGTTGCAAAACCATAAATGGTAGCAGTTATGTTTTAAGAAGTGGAGTTTTGGGTTGACTGCCTTAGTTCCCTTTTTTCACCTTCTGGAAATGGAGGCGATTTGATTTTCCTACAATGATGAGCTGGGATGAACTCTGTGCTGAGGAGGCGGAAAGATACAACAAGAAAAATACTCAAACATCCTGTAATGATCTGGCTAATGAAATGTGACTTTGCACAAATAACCAAGCCTGACCCAGGATTTATTGACTGCACTCTGTCATGTGATGGGCCCTCAGCTAGTAATAACAGTACTTCACATTTTCTTGGGAAGGTCTCAAATCATTTCCCAAACTCAAGCTAACTAATCCCCCTAACACTGCTATGACAGAAGCGTTATGATCCCCTTTATGCACTTCTTGTAATTTGCACAGCCTAGAGAACTAATCAGTGCAGATGTCTGAATACCAGTCCTCTGTCTTCAGCACATAGTCGCTTCCAGTCATGTCCCATCTCCCAAGGTTGTATAGTTCTTAGGGTGAAATCGATGCAGACTTTAGAGGCCAAAATTTTTTTTAATGGAAATCAAATTCACCTTTTATTTTAACACTCAGGTTGCACAAGTCAGAATATGCTGCACAAGGAAGAATGCTAGTAGACAATAGCTAAAGGTATATATCTTATGGCTGAAAAGGATGTTGTTCTACTTTGTTGCTATAGGATTTCAGAATAAAAAGTCCATTTTGCCATGAAAGCTCCTTTTCCTTGTAAAATTCCAAGAGTGAGCTGTTCTAGTGGGAAATATTATTTAAAAGGTGAAATTTCCCTGTAAAAAAAGACTCCATAGGATATAGAACAATCATTTTTCATATGACACGTTTTTTACCTTTTGTTTATAGTCCAAGGCTGTAGTCCCACAAAGACTTTCACACATGCGTAACTTCATACCATGTGAAGTTAAATATGTGAATAACTTATTGGAAGATCTGGGCTCAATATTCTTAGTACATTAATGTTACTCAACTTTAGTAATATCCATTCCAGATAAACGAATGTAGTTAGAAATAATTTGGTAAGAAAAGTATTCACTTAAAATCTCAAATCAGACTCCTGTTGAACCTTATGTATTTTATCAGACCGTGTCAATGAAAGGATGTCTAGTAAATTCATTTCACTTATTGGGCCTCTTGGGATTGGGGAACTGGGAGCCTTACATGACCCATTGGATCAGATTAATGGCCCTGGTTCAGCAAGGCACTTAACATAGTTAACTTTAAAGCATATGGCTAATCACATCTCTCTTTAGCAAATTAATTAAGCATGTGCTTACCTTTAAGCACATAAATACTCCTGGGCTTAAGTGCTTTGCCATATCAGCGCCTGGGAATTCTAAAAAGTACTGGTGTGTGTGATTAAACCGGTGAATCTGAAGGTGGTTTTGAGCTGGGGTAGTTAAAAGAATCTGAGAGAATTAGGCCCCCAAATCTAATTAAATGTCAGTGGTATGGGAGCGCCAGTTTTTTAGCTCAAAAATCCATATGTTGTAAATGGAACAATGTGTTCCTTGACATTAATAATTTCTTATTTAATTGAAAAGAAAATCATTTTTAAAAATGCAGTTTGCTTGGCACTCTTTTCCCTGATCTTTGTTTGCTATTTTTGCCTTTCTCGGCACTTTGGCCAATGGGTATCATAGAATCGTAGGACTGGAAGGGACCTCGAGAGGTCATCTAGTCCAGTCCCCTGCACTCATGGCAGGACTAAGTAATATCTAGACCATCCCTGACAAGTGATTGTATCACTGAAGTCTGTTCCACTGCTGTTGACAGCTGCATTGTCAGATTCTCAGTCCTGCAGTTGTTGAGTGTTTCAGCCCATGTTTAAGTGAAGCACATGCTTGTGTCTTGTTGAACCTGGGCCTTAAATATTTCAGGTGAATATATATTGGTTTAAAAGTAACTGTTTTCCGTTAAAATTTTAAGTCGACACATCCTATTACCACAGTGATAGGATCTCACTATGGTAAGCACAATATAAATGCCTAAACAGCTGTTTATAATATTAAATTGGGTGTCTTTAAATCAAATAAATATTAAATAAATGCCTGATGTCTCTTAAATGCACCAGGGACTCTGTGTGCCATATTCTGATCTGTGTGATACCTATACATGGCCAGGCTAAAATAATTGATTTTGGTGGAGGTGCTCTAGCCTAACACAAGTGCAGCGGAGGTCAGAATCTGACCTACCCTCAGGTTGTTTTATCTTACTCTAACTTCCCTTGTTACATCTAGTTTGGTAGTGTCTTCAGTCTCAAGGCTTCCTTGATCAAATCATTGGGCCAGATCACCCTTCACTTGCTATAACCCAAGAAGAGCCCCTTGTGGAGTTTCTCCCTGATTAATTGGTCAGGCATTTCAGGGGCTGGTGCCAACCCCTGCAGATCCCAAGGAACTACATAACCCCACAGTCATCTCCACAGAGGTCCTGTGCCTTTGTGCCAGTGATGGATTCCCAGCACTTCCCCTCCTGTTCTCTTCTCCCCACGCAGTTTACTACCCCAACTCTGATGATGGCAGTTTCCTACTTGGTTTGTTGATTTATCTTTGTCAAAGGTTAAGGACTTAGTTTAGTTTTGTGATGCCACTGGTGGTGTGTGTCTGGGATTGTGCTGTCAAACAGCAAAGCCAACACTGTGATCATTTAAAAAGTTTTTTGCGGCCATGCACCATTGGCCAGTTTCATTCCATTCACGGAGGGTGCAGTACATCAGCCTCCGGAAAGGCTTTTCTTGGTTTATTATGGTGACTAATTGTTTTATTTAATGTAATTTGAGTCATGTAAGTACAGTAGGCTCCTTGCTCTGTCTTTCTGGTGTCTGAATCCCTTGCATATAAATACCAGTGAGGTCATCACAATGGGGTGAAAGAGTTGGATATTTAAAGTTACTATTTGAACTACTGGCTCCTGCGTTGTCAGGTGGTTGCTTTTTCTTAGACTCCCTGGAAAATCGGTGTCATATGTTTGGTTATCCAAACCTGACAGGTTTCAGAGACACTGGCAAGGTTAACAGGCCTCAAATGGACCCTCCCTTAAAAATAATTTTGGCTTTCCCAGTCTTCTGATGCTGGAGGGAAAAAGCGTCTTCCAAATTGAGGACATCAAAGCAAGTAAAATACAGAGGCTCTAAATGCCCCTAACCAGCCCTGGGGGCTGGGTGTTTTTCCAGTCGTACACTGATACTATCCCTCTTTCTCTCTGCACGTACGCTCTGCTCTTTTTAGTACTCCCATGGAACACACCCCCTCTAAAGAGCTGTCTTTCAAAGAAATCTATGCATCTGTTTGCACAGTAAACTGGGCTTTCTGCAGCTGAGGTAGATAGGCATAGCAAGGGGCAGTTAAAATCTTCCTGCAGCAGGGGAGATGGCCACTCTGCTGCATGAAATGTGGCTTCCTGTACTCCTGTAACGTGCATGCGTTGTTTTATCTGGATAGTGACCATGGTAAGAGCTTGATACTGGAAAAACCTGAAGAATAAAGAAAGGGTTTGGTTTAATATCATGCTGCTCAGATGATCTCAGTGGTAGCAGTGAAAGGGTGGAGTCTGACCTTGCATTCCTCCCACTGGCTTTGCTCACAAGAATGGTTTGGACAGAGCGACAGGAGGGGGGGCAGCTAGCACACCCGCTGTCCCACAGCCCCCAAACCAAAATGGTTGGGTCTAATTTCAGACCTATCATTAACTCTGCCTGGCAGTCTCTTTTTAAACAGTTGCCTTTTGGTGTGGCTAGTAACTTCCATTACTCTTTAAGCTAGTAACCTCTTGATGGCTGTCTGTATTATCCTGCACATCTGGTACAACTGCACATTGCCTTAGACACACCATAGGTCATGAAGTTATATGCATTTCTTTGTATTTGGAGGTCACTGATTTAATATTTCCTTGGAGATCTGTAATATCATTTTAAGATGATGATCAGCCTCAATCATAATTTCAAGAACAAATCTGAGACAAGGCTCTATTCATAAAGATAGTATGTTCTTCCAGGGGCTAAATACCATAAATATCTGATTTTTGGATGCATGCATTGCTAGCATCTCTCAAAAGATGTTAATAAATTCCAAGGCCTCATCTTCAAGTGTCAGACATTTTCTTGATGTTCTGGCCATTGGCGCATTTAAATATAATTGGATTCAGCTTTAAGAAATGTAACATGTTTTTAGATTTCTCAGGCTATTAACATATTTTCAACTCTTCTAAAGCCAGCTCTTGGTCTAGTTTAAAATATAGAGTCTGATTCTGCTGCCATTCAAATCCGTGGTAAAGCTCGCACGCGCTCCTGCAGGACAAGGGGTTGCAGTTTAAAGGGCCAGTTCCTCAGCAGGTATGAACTGGTGTTGTTCCATTGGCTATGCCGATTAATGCCCGCTGAGGAGCTGGGCCTTTAGTTTGGGCTTTGAAACACTTTTTTGCATTTGAAAGGAAACTGTCAAGACCAAAGTCATGCTTAAAAAAACCCCCAACTTTTGTCTGTTGTAAATGACTCTTTCAGATGATTTCAGTTGAAAGAATTTTTAAAATCTAATTTACTTCTATTGCTAGATGATGGGTTTTTTTTGTTTTTTGTTTTCAGTCTTGTCTAGTTTTTGCATTTTGCTAAGCTTAGGCCCAGAGCCAACAAAGCACATAAACTTAGCTTTAAATACATGACTTGTCCCTCGAGTATCAGTGGGATTTAAGCGTGTGCTTAAGTGCTCTGCTGAATGACGATTGGATTGCTCACCTGCTTATAACTAAGCACAGGCTTAAATGCTTTGGTTGACTTGGGGCCTTGCATGGTGAAACTAGAGGGTTGGGTTTGCTTTCCATGTCTGGTGTACTTTACACGGTGCAGCTCTGTCTGGACTTGCAATGCCAAGGAGGAATGTTCAATCCTAAAACTCTGAGGCTGAGAGCTTCTTGGAGCAGGAACCGTCCTTCCTGGGTGTTTGGGACGAATCAATCACCTGCCAGATGCTACTGTAAATAAATAATAAACTGCAAGTGAAGTGATGGGTCTACTGACATTGGTGGCTCCAGGATTTCACCTGGTGATTTCTACTTTTCTGTTAAACTCTCTGTTTCTCTGCGTCGTCTGTCTGTTGTGTCCTGTTTAATGTCTAGATCGACAGCTCCATGGGCTACAGATTGCCTTCTATGTTTCTTGTCTGCACAGCACCTAGCGCAACAAGGACCTGATCTCGGACTGGGGCTCTTAGGTGCTCCCAGAATAATAAAAGGTTGGTTGTTTTAATCCGTAAAGAAAACCCCATTCCAACCTTTGAAAATAAGAGCAATTTTCTAATCTGGGTCCTAAGACTACTTAATGTTCTTCATAAAAGAACAGATTTCTTCAATGAATGCGCCAGTCGGCCATGCTCCTTCCAAAGGGGGGGAGGTTCTGCTGCTCTTACTCTGATTTGCTTTGCACGAGGCCAGGCTGTTGCGCTTCCTTTAGGACACCGGTGTCATCATGTAGCTATAACTTTTTTTTTTTTGTTTAACTGCTGTCATAATTTTAAAAAGATGCAAATAAGCTTTTTGGCTCAAAATAATGGCTGGTGTCTTATTAGCAAATGAGGACCAGGAGCTCTCTTTCATTTGTATTTCAGACCCTGGAAAAAAATCTCAGTAAAATAAAATGGTCTGTGTAAATAATAATGAGGGCCTTATAGACCTTTCTGAATTCTGATTGCCTGCAAATGCAGAATATAGTCTCCCACTAGAGGACATAGGAGATATAAATCTAATATTATGCCTTATTGACGTCTGTGTGTAAAATCTTGTCGTTTATATTCCATGCAAAGCAGACTCACTAACCTACTGGCTGTATCCGTGGTGATGACATGTTTGGAGCTTCAACAACTCCAAAGTAGCTGCAGTTCTGTATGGAGAAAGCAACTGAATGTGCCAACTTCGCTTACTTTATTTTGGAGATGAATGTTAAGACACCTGTTGGAAACTGAATCCAACATGGTGCTGGGCGACTAGGGGGCACAGCAAAAGGTTGTTCTGTTTACAATCAGAAGGCTGTTGGCTATCACTCAGCTGAGATTATCTGCATTTTAAGGGGTGTCGAGCCAATGACAGTCTTCCTACCAAGAAGTGAGCAGGAAAAGGTTTGCACCTTCTTCAATTTGCGAGGAAGCCTGGGACAATGGTTATGAAATTGGCCTGGGACGTAAGCTCCCTGGGTTCAGTTCCCTAATCTGCACCAGACTTCCTATGTGATCTTGGGCAAGTCACTTAGTCTTGCTGTGTCTGTCCTATCTCTGAAATAGGGATAATTGCCCTACCACATAGGAGAGTTATGAGGCTAAATCCATTACCTTTTAAGGCAGTGAGGTGTTAAGAAAATGGAGGTGTGGGCCATGTAAGGACCTTGCATTTATTTGGGGGAGCGGCTCAAGACTTCTGCTGATTATACCCAGTAATGGTTTTAATTACTGGTGAATTTACAAAAAGTTGCTCTTCTCATTGAAAACTGTGCAGTCTTGACTTTGTTGTTCTACAGTGAGATTTTCAAAAGGAATTAAAAGGCACCCGTAAACTTTCAGTAGGCGGTGGGTACCTCTGTGCTATAGGGCTGTTTAAAAATTACTTTGCTTGGAATCTCTTTGGGGAAGGGTCCATCTTTTAGCTCTGTGTTTGTGCATCACCTAGTGCAGTGAGGTCCAGGTCCATGACTGGGGCTCCTAGAAAAAATCACTAATAATCCCCATGTTATTAAATTATAATAAATAAAAATGCCAACCCTCTAGGCTCTATTAATAAATCAAAAGTAACTGATGCTGTTGGGAAGCTGCGTGTGGTTTCCTACCACTGACAGTTGATTGTTACGGCTGACCTTCCGTTAGCATAGAGCAGTTTGCTCCTGATTACAGCACGAGTGCTTTATTAACACATGCAATACAAACCGGTAGCATGACTTGGTCAATATCGGTTGCTCTGAGCTGGAGAAAAGCCTCTTCCTCCAGCCCAAAGGCCAGCCCTCATCTTATTTCCTATTCCTTGTGGGTTCTTAATACAGAATCGGATGCTTTAGTGCCCGGTTGTTCAGGGTAAAAACTATCTGGCAGGGTTTGCTCAGTGGCATTTCCATTGGCTTAAAAAGTGACAAAAAGTCTGTGTTGTTACACTGCGGTGTATAACCACGTCGGTACAGTATTGAGTTTGAAAGGCAAAGCTTATGATGACAAAGCACCTCCAGCGCGGCTGAGCTCTCTCTGAGCTGTTTGCTGGTTGATATCCTGGGAATGTGGGGGAGGGGAGGGCTGGGAAAACTGCGGAAGCTTTCCTGAGTCAGTTTTACACAGTACAAGCATGCCAGAGTGAAGCAAGTCTGTCAACTCTCCTAGCTTGCAGGGACCTGGAGGGCACTGAGAGGCAGCAAGAAAAATGAGGGACTTTCAGGGGCAGCTGTGTTTTACTAACCCAGTCATAATGCCCCTAAAAATCCTTATTGTTCTTGCAATGTTCAACTAGAAGCTCCAGCGCTGGGAGGCCTTTACAAAGTAAGTATCAGTCCTGGGAGTGAAGAAATCTGGGCATGTGGTTGTGTCCTCATTTTAAAGGGATATGGTCAACTAGGAACTTTTATTATTATTTGAAAGACAGAGGGAAGGGGGGTCTGCAAAAGCGAATCTGGATAAGAGAGTTGTCATGAATTGTCTTACAGAAAGTGTATTTTATTCTGAGATACCAAACAATAGCATGGCACTGACTGCATAAGAACCTGGAAGTGAAACTAATGAGAAACAAAACTGAAACTCACTAATCTGTTTTTTTTTCCCCCCCTTGATTGATTGGCGTGAAATGCAAAACATAAGCAAATAGCATAAAGGGTTAACAATACAGTTAAAAAATCAGATTTTCAAAAGTTAATTGATGTTGTTGTTAACAGTAATAAATCCAGGTGTGGGGAAAACATCTCCAAACCTGCAAAGATTTACATACGTGCTTACGTTTATACGCTGTAAATCCTCCCACTCACAGCAGATCTCACTCACAGCACATGCAGTTAAGCATGTGTATAAATCTTGGCAGGATCAGTGCCGTGAGGACTGGATCTTCAACTGGGATAAATTGGTATATCTCCATTGACTGGAACAGAACTATGCTGTTTTAACGCCAGCCAAAGATCTAGATCTTAAAAGTTTACAGATTTTTAAATTCAGATAAACAGTATGATGGCAGATCTAAATGCCCAACCCTGCAAATATTACGCTTGTGTCCTTTTATGGAATTTAAAATGAAGGTGCTCCCCGAATAGATTTAGATTACCAGCATTTACAAAATTGTTCATGGCATACAGTATCACTAGTATCCATCATACAAACGTGTGTCTTCACAAGTGAATGCGGCCTTCTGATTGCTCTTTTTTTCTTAGTGTCTTCCCCCCCGCCTCCTCCCCGGCCATTTATTTAAATTATAAAAATTTCAGCTATTCCCTTCAAACGTAAGCAAATTCCGAATGACTCTGACTCTTACAGGAAAGCAGACTGAACAAATACTTCCCAGTAGCCTGGAAGGACCACGCACCCCAGCCAAAAGGAATCCGCCAACGGTCTTCCTTTAGGGATGACGTGCTCCTGCCCTTCCGCCTCACACATGGGACTGAACAGCAGTCTGCCAAACGTGTGGAAATGAAACCAGCTGGCAGCGAAGCCTGGTCAGGAAAAGTGGAGGAGAAGGAAACCTTCTTCAAGATGAAATATTAATTGGAAGTAGAAGTGCGAGGTTGCAAATTTGTAAGGAACTCTGAAGGAAGGCTCAGATTCAGCAAGGTACTTAAGCCCAGGTCTATCTTTAGGCACACGACGAGACCCACTGAAGTCAATGGGACAGAGTTATGCCCATGCTTACGTACTCTGGGGCTGATCCTGCCCATGAAAGTCAGTGGGAGTTTTGAGCTAAATTTCAAAGTAGGAAGGATCAGGACCCTTGTGAACTGGGACCTTAGAGCAAAGTCCTGGCCCGTGACACAACTCCCTTAACGTTTACATCCTCTATATACTCTTGCTGGCAGCCCAAACGGAGTCTGACTTTACACGAAGGAATGATTCCTAGCATGTGCTTTATAAACTGCTCTCCTCTTGCACAGATTCATGGAATCTAATCTCTTTTATCACCTTCAATGACCCACAGGGCCCTCACTCCTGTGAAGTTCCCCTGGAGACTATATAGGACATTCACTTTTCACCTGGCGTGAAGATAGCACAGCCTAGAACGGCTCTTTCCGCAAGGCAGTGCTTACCTGTTGCTGCTTCGAGTATAATTGACATTCACTTCCAGCATTGAAGACACAAGCTACAGCATGTTGGAAATGAGTTGATACATGTAATAACATTAATCTTAGGCCTTCCAGGTCAGGGCTTGGCCACAAGGCCAAGTTTGTGCAGCAGCTCCCCAAGCTGTAGCCATCTGTGGGCAGAGGAACTCAGTCGAATATGAATTCAGTTGAGTTCCATGACGAGGCAGTTAAATACCTATCAGTGATTTCATAGGACTTGCGCCAACAGGTCGATGAAGTCCAGAATTTTGTCTCTGACAGTAGCCAATACCATGCTATTCAGAGGAAAGTGGAAGAAACCTCCTAGTGGACAATTATGGAATTACCTGCCTATAAAGGATATTTCTTTCTAATCCCCACACCGACCCCATTGGCCTACTCCTTCAGATAACAAGCTCTATGTTCCTTATATTTTTACCTTAACTGTGAATGTTTTCATCATGCACATAATTGTCTAATACTTTTCTGAATCCTGCTAAACTCTTGTCCTCAACAGCATTTTGTGGCAATGAGTTCCACCAGCTAATTATCTGTGGCAGATAAAAAAGTATTTCTTTTTCTCAGTCTTAAATGTGTTGTCTTTTGAATTCATTGAACAGGCCTTTGTTCTTGTGTTATGAGAGAGGACAAACGGGGGCATCCGATTTGCCTTCTCGGTACCATTCATTGTTTAGTACTCTTCCCTCAGGTCCCCGCTTATTCATCTCCTCTTTAAACTGGCCAGGCCCAACCTTTACAGTGTCTTTCCAGGCCTTTGCTCATTTTTGTCCCCCTTCTGGGAGCTCCTCTATTTCTGCTGTATTCTTTTTGAGATCAGAAAAGAACACAATGTTGCAGGTGAGCATTTCTCATCGTTTTATAAAATAGCATTATAATATCTATATTATTCTCCATTCCATTCCTTATACTGTTATAATGCTTTACTTGCATTTTTGTCCACTTCTGTGCATTGAGTAGAGGCTTTCACTGAGTTCTACAGTGATGCCCAGGGCCTTTTGCCTGAGTGATTCCATTTAATCTTTTTGAAAGTCCAAATCATTTACTTCTCCTTTAGCCCTAGGAGCCTATGCCGTGCTCTAGCACAGGGGTGGCCAGACAGTGGCTCGTGAGCCTCATGCAACACTTTTACAGTTAAAGTGTGGCTCATGGAGCCCCCTGTGCCCTCCCCATTCTCCGCCTACCAGACTAGGGTGGGAAGCTTGGAGCTTTTGTCCTGCGGCAAGGTGGTGGGGCTAAAAGATTCTGCCCAGCAAGGATGGGCATCTCAGAGGGTCAGTAACTTTGGTCACCCCTGCTCTAGTAGATTAGAGATGCATGGCTTTCCTCTACATGGCTTGTCCCTATTATATCATGTTCAATAAGGTATTTAATAATTCTACTTTTACATATAATTTTAATCAATTTACCTGATTCTGAGTAAGATTTACTGCTCTTTTCCAGAGGGGTAGCCGTGTTAGTCTGTTTTTAGCAAAACAAGAGTCCTGTGGCACCTTAAAGACTAATGCATTCATTTGAGCGTAAGCTTTCATGAGCAGAAACCCACTTCGTCAGGTGCAGGTTTCTGCCCACAAAAGCTGATTCCCAAATAAATGTACTGTTCTGTTATTCCAAAGATCACCCCCACACCTTTCTTAAAAATAAGCACATTGCTGCCTGCTAGTTGTTTTTAATGAGTGCATATTTTTCTTAACATTTCACCTCAGTAATATCATTCTTTCATTTCTTCCAAATTATTATTTGTACCATAGTGGTGCCTCGAAGTGAGGGCCCCATTATGCCAGGTGCTGTACATACACCTGATAAAGGCTTGTCTACACATGGAAGTTATTCCAAAATAAGACGGTATGAATTTAAAGTGCTATGGCTATTATAGAATGTCCACCTAAGAAGTTATTCCAGAACAGCAATAGCAGAATAGTTATCAGTCAATTTCCCTGTATAGAAAAGCACTAAAAGACAATCCCTGCCCTCAAAAGAGCTCTCTATCTAAATAGATAAGAAGGACAAAGGAAAAGAGAAAGAAAAGCTAATTAGCCCCATTTTTGAGACTGGGAACTGAAGTATAAAGAGATGTGACTTGCACAAGGTCACCCATGAAGTCTGGTGGAGTGAAAAATTCACCCCAGAACTCTTGAGACCTAAAGCTTTAACCAAAAAATCATCCTTCCTCTCTACTGCTTGATCCTGGGGACTTGTTGCTCTTGTAGTAAATAGTTTGATTTAGTGCTTCCTGTTTTGACACCTTCAATATCTGACAATACCTCATCATAGGAATCCTAGGCTCAGAATGCTCTTGATTTACAAGCATTTCCTCATCTACCAACTGCAAATGTCTTTCCCTGGTCCTGAGGTAAGAAGGAAGGGGCTGCCTGTTTTCCTTGGCAAGGCCTGTGGATGTGATTAGCTTTATCTTTCTGCTTTGATTCTTATGTCTAATGCAGACTAGAGAGCATTACCTCACCAATAAATAGGCTGGAGACCGAAA
Organism: Mesoclemmys tuberculata; assembly: GCA_007922155.1. Taxonomy (NCBI): domain Eukaryota; kingdom Metazoa; phylum Chordata; order Testudines; family Chelidae; genus Mesoclemmys; species Mesoclemmys tuberculata. The sequence goes on from ML675637.1 coordinate 15,472,163, forward strand.
AGCTACTACAGCGGGATATTGTTAGTACTGAAAACAGGAAAGGCCGGACATGGTGAGAAACATGGACTTTTTAAAATATTTATTGTTTTGAGCTACTTGTTTTATCACTATTGTTTTGAAACTTTTTAACTCTAAAGAGGAATATTTATATTTTAAAATAAATCTTTTGTAATATTTGAATGATTTTCCCCCAGCCTCGCCCTTCTAAAGAGAAAACATTCATGGTTCTTAAGGCCAGGGATCATTCTGATCATCTAATCCAACCTTCTTCATTGCACAAGCCATAGATTGCACACAATGGGTGTGTCTACACTGCGATGAAAAACCTGTGGGTGGCCCATACCCACTGGCTTGGGTTCGGGCTGCAGGGCTGTTTCGTTGCAGGGTGGACTTCTGGACTTGGGTTGGAGCCTGGGTTCTAGGACTCTGTATGGTGGGAGGGTCCCAGAGCTTGGTCTCCAGCCTGAGCCCGGAAGTCTACACAGATAAGAACTAGCCTCACCGCCTGGGCCCCGCAAGCTCAGGTTGGCTGGCCCAGCCAGCTGCAGTTGTCTAGTGTACTGTAGCCATACCCAGTGATGATTGCCTCTGACCATGCAACTTGTGCTTGAACTAAACAGAGCATGCCTTTCAGAAAGACTTCCCATCTTGGTAGAAAGACCATAGCAATCCGTTCCAATGGTTAATTATCTCCTCTGTTAAAAATGTGCATCTTATTTTACTGCAGACTTCAGCATCCACCCGTTGGCTTTTGTAACGTCTTTGTCTGCTGCTGGCAAGTTCCCCTAGCGTCAAATAGTTTCTCCCTCTATAGGTAATTATAGTCCGATCAAGTCACCCCCTATCGGTAATGGATACTGAGGAGGCTGGATAAAGGCTGTACAGGTCCTCCTCATCCCTAAAACTTTTCTCAGTCCCGGTCAGTTGTGCCACATGTGCCAGCTATGTAAGTTATGTTACATCCTTCCTCCAGGGTAGAGGTGAGGACATGGTAGATTCATAGTGGATCTTCCTTCTTGAGTGGTGGGTTGGCAGCAATTAGCAGTGTTCCACACACCCTGCTGCTCCGAGTCCTACTGCTGTGGTATATGGGCCCCCTGTGCATGGAGGGCCCAGATCCTTATAAGCCTCCTTGAAGGCCATGGCCTAAATAGTCAAGTGACAAAAGATTTTGCGTGCCTCAGTTTCTCAGTGCCCAACTTAAGATGCCTTAAAACGGCTTGATTTTCTGAGGCATGGTTGGCACTTTCTGAAAACCAGGCTCCTTTAAGGTATTTCAAGCTGGGCACACAAAGTGGCTGGTCACTTTTGAAAATGTAGATCAGTGTTTATGTTGGAAACAGCTTCCTGGGGGGCTGGTCTGAGGCTCCTTGGAACTAAGGACCATCCCCAACCTCCTCACCTTCTATTCTGAAGGGAAGGCACACTTCTTGAACCTGCCTGCTCTCTCACACCCACAACAGCATGGATAGTGTACAAACAGACCAGACACTGTAAAAACCCTACCAAAACAAACCATTGCACTGCGCACACAATTTCCCCCCTAGGAGGAGAGACACCAAACCAGGCCTGACAGATGGTAGTCATGTCACTTAGTACCTTAATGGAAGGTGCTCAGATACCACAGGGATGTGTGGATTAAGAACTTATCAATTCTAGAACAGAGTTGACTCACGAGAGCAAAGGTTTCAGGATGAGACCCCTACTGCAGAGCAACTAGAGCAATGTGTTTCAAGCACAACTTGAAACCTCACTTGTGGAGGCACCTGCTGAACTGCTCTGTAATAGCATCAACTGCCGCTCATTCACAGCTCTCTTGTGTGGTATTTTAATGCGGTGCATCCAATCAGCTAGGAATTGTATGTGATGTGAATTAGACCAGTAGCACCAGGAAATACCCGAATTTCACAGCCAAAGCTTCTGGTTCTGTGAATGGAACCCTTTGGTTGGCTGCAAAAACTCTTGGTAAATAGCTGTTCAGCAGAGGAAATATGGTTATTAAGGAGAACTTAATTTTATTAGCAGTTTCAAGTCTCCTTTCTGGGGGAGATGGAAGAAATTCCAGTTGCCCAAGTCTACCTTTAGCAGATGGTTGTTGGGATTGTTTCTTTTTTCTACATCAGATCAGAGCTGGTGGCGTTAAAACACAGAATGTTTACAATGGGAGAGAATTTGCAATAGGCGCTAGAAGGCGAAATGGCAACCTATCAGTAGGAGGACAGAGAAGATTAGGCTGAGATTTTCAGGCATGATTAATGATTTGGGATGCTTTCATTATTGGGTGCCCAAACTTGAGTTACCTTAGAGGGCAGCTGTTCAGCACTTTTTAAAAAAAATCAGGCCCCTTTCAGGCTCTTAAGTGAGGCATCACAAATCCCTAGTAGCTTTAGAAAATTGTGGCCCTTACTAGTGTAGGTATATTTGGTTGTGCTCCAGCACAGGGGGCTGGACAAAGTGATTTCTTCGTCCTTTCCAGCTCCACATTTCTATTGTTCTGTGATTATCACTTTCCCCTGAATCCTTGAGATTCCATTCCCATTTCACTGTGTCTGGAGACATTTTCCCAACCTGAATGCCAGGCAGGGATAAATTCCCTGGTAAGGCCAATGTCACAGAGTTTGATGGCTGAATTATGAGTTACTTTAAGAAAAAAAAATCAAGTATACCATGTCTCCTGAATATTAAGACTAAAAGTGGAAGGGATATGACATCCCAAGGTAACTAGTGCAGTCTTTGGTAGTGGATTAAAGGCTGGATTCTGCTCATAAATTCACCAGCGACTATTTGTCAGCGTGCCCCTCTGCGTGTGAGTTCTGGAGGCTGCAGGTACCCTTTAAGAGGAGCCTTCCCATTTTTCAAAGCGTTTCCCACTAATAATTGCCTCTGTTCTCTGCCCAGACTCCTCTGTACACAAGCATGAGTGGCATCTGTACTTACCCATGGTGTGTTAACGTATAAAGAGTGGAAGAATGGAGATACAGGGCAGCAGCTTTCCTGCTTATAAATAAGGATGCTGGAGATCCTAAGGAATGGGTGTAAAAGGCTGTTATTTGCCTGTAGTGGAGGGGAAACTAACCTCTGCTTTCACCCATCTCTTCAAGCCCTTCATTCATATTGCTGTAGAAGGAGACTGTGAAATGAGTGAGCTTTTTGCACTAGCTGGATCAATGGTTTATCTGAGTCTCTGGGTAGATTTTTTTTCCCCCCTCTTAAACTATTATTTGAATCCAGTCTCTTTTCAAGAGCAAATGAAGGATAGAGTCATCAGTGAGTGTTTGTTTTCTACTGACTGTGTTCTATAAGTGTACTTTTAGAATATGATTAATTTAACTTCTTCTGTCGCACTATATGCTTCATGCTGCTATTTTACCTGCCACCCAAACATCTCAAGGAGCTTTACATACATTAACAGGGGAAGCTTCACCTCTGGTGTAGCTTCTTTGCAGCCAGTGACGTTCTAACATGGGTGATTTGGAACCCAACCAGACCCCACATAACCATCAGTCCACGTCCTTTCCACATGGATTTACTTGCGTGAGACCTGAGCTCCCTGCGTCTCTACGTGGGCTCTGAGTGTCATGGTGACTGGCTTATGGCGGGTTGTATCAAATCTAGGTTTCTGGGGTGGGGAATGTTGTCCCTGCCAGTTACAGTTTTTGTGGCCTTCAGGAATAAGAACTTGTAATTCAAGCCGCAAGGGGATTTGTGGCATGTTTTACTTCAACATAAAGGGAAAACGAATAAACCATTTCTTGCCAGCTCTTTTCAAATGTGATTTCTATTGTAAAATTCAAGACTAAGCCAAACTATACTTCATGGTCTCTTCAGTAAGGGCCAAACCCTGTGAGTTGCTGAGTACCCTCCATTCCCAGGTTCATGCTCCTGATGATCACTGTCGCTTGGTCCTCAGCTATTTTAATCACCACTGCAATACACACACAGAGATCCCATTACCGTCAATGGCATTTTCCTCCCACCCATATGTTTCCCTTGGGTGAAATTGAAACAATTGAAAGATATTGTTTCTCAATTAATGTCATTCTGTTAATACTTGGAAGTGCAAACACTTGATCTCCAGAGGCTTACCTCTCCTCTGTCATGGAGCATGGTCTTTGCACTGCAAGTATGATAGTCTGTGCCGTCAAGCAAAATATCAGCACATGTCGCAATAGCTATATGACTGTTTAAGGCCTCTCATGTTCATAGGCTGATGGCCAAAAACTGTCCCATGTATTGTAGGTTTGGAGAGCTGCCAGCGTACCCTGATGTATTTTTAATCTGTTTTGCTTTCCAGTTCATTGTGCAGGTATCCAAATGTCTCCTGCATACTTTGGAATTAATTAGGGTAGCTCAGTCTAGCAGGGGCAACGCAAGGCAAAGATAATTGTTTTGCTATTGGTGGTGCATGCTGTACACTGTTGCTCTTCAATATTAGGATGTGGGACATTAAAAGAATAGCATGAGAATGCTGTTATGAGCCACTAAACTCTTTTGCTAAGCAATGATCTGAATTTCATCCTGTCCACATAAGCAATTCCTTCATAGCTTCTCAGTTTTCCTGAATCTGGGCTTGAACTTTTTTCATGTCCACAGTATGAAGTCTTCTAGAAAGAAAAGTTTGCTTTTAAGCCACTCATGTTCCTGATTGTGCAGTACTTTATTTTTTGCTTTGCTGCAGGGATGGGTTACCATCTGACAAGCAGAATGGCATGGATGAATGAGCAAACCCAATTCCTAGGAGTGTGTTGAGCCACCTATGTGACCACAGCAGCAATAGAGCAAACTTTGCTTCATGTTCTGTAGGCTAAAAAGGCTAAAAAGAAAAGGCCACAACTGGTAGGGAACAGTTAGGTTTTTGAGCAGGTTTACACACAGACGTAGGATAAAAACTACGAACTCTACAAATAACCCCAGTAGTCACTGTTTAAAAATATCAGCATTTGTCAGTCTGTACCAGTTATAGTGTAAAAACTGTGGTTTCTCATATCCTATTGTATAGTCACTGTTGGCAGTTACCGGCCATCACTGTTGTTGTGGGCTGTTAAGCTAGTTGCTGTGTTTCACCCCAGAAGTGGCTGGATTTCCATAATGATCTGCAATTCAACAATGAATGTATTACCAATATAAATGGATACAAACAGGGTTTGGGATCATCTAGTATGAAAAGCATTGGAGAAATGCCATTTACAGGACAAATTAAAATTGACTTCAATTAGCTAAGAAACAGGATGGATTTCAGTGTTAAGAAGACCAAAACAATAACACCTAGCATTTGAAATTGCAGCTCTAGGAATTAATGCATGAAAGCCCCAAATAGTTACACTCTGTCAGACTGCAAGCCTGAAAAGCAGCAGAGAGAAATGTTTGTTTGTCTTTACATTTATATTTAAATGCTTCCAAATTCTGCTGGAGAATTTTCTGCTCTTCCAGAGGTTTGCTTTTATTTCAAATGTGGAGCCATGGATGGACCAATCAGATTTAGCTTTGACTCCTGGGAAAAGTGAGGTACCAATCGACAGTGTCCCTCTCCAGAGCTATTGCTACATCATGAAGCTGAAGGCCTGGCGCAGGCTGCACATTAATGCCCTGTTTTCTTTACTTAACACTGTTATGGTTTTGTCTCTGCTTTGCAAGCGTTTTATTTTTATCATGGTCTGGAAAGGAATGTGTGCGCCTCTGTGAGAGAGCGAGGGGCTGTCCATGTCTTTGCTGTGTAAATAGAGTCTTGGCATGAAACCTGCAGTCGTTTAATTTCTGTAGTTAAAGGCTGGCTATTGAAACATTTTTAACTTTGGGTTCTTTAAATAAGCAACTCCAAAACAAGGAAGCAGTCTGACAAGTTTAGCAGCTCCAAAGTGCTACTGAAAGCCTCTAGGGGTCACTTGTTTATTGAAGGGGATTTTAAAGGACTTGTTTTTTTAAAAAAAAATATTTTATTAGTAGCTGTATATGTCAACACAGTAGTTCCTCAATGCATTTAGGGGTCCAGATTAGCTGAAGTTTTAGGTGTTGCCAGATGTGCTACAATAGTTTATTCCATTGGTATTTCCCTTCTTTTAAATAATGATCCAATCCCTGATGACTCACTGGATGTGTTAAAGTTTCCTTTGAGACCATGGAAGTAATGCAGCGACTGGAGTGCAGAATGCCTGTGAGTCAGCTCTCTGCAAGGCGAAGGGAGGATGTTGGAATTACTCACTGGGACAGCAGGAATGAGCTGAGTCTCCTGGTTCTCAGCAGTAAGAGTCTGACCTCATTTTAGCGGTTGAATCGGAAGTGGCAATACAGGCATCTTTTTCTTTATTTCCATTTATAAAGTTTAAACTTGCATCCATGTCTTCAGCCCCATTTCAGGCAGTTAGTGAGGCCTTTGAAACTCCTACTGAAAACCACCTAAATACCTTGGAGGCTCTGGGCCTGAGTGCGTTCAACTCCCACTGAAGCCAAAGGACACGCAGGGTAGTCAGTGGCCTTCAGGAGGTGCTCATCAACTTGCCACACAAGTGCATAAGAACTTCAAGACACTTACTTTATTTTTTTAAGTACTTTTCTTCTAATGCTATTGTGCTTTAGTAGTCAAGTTGGTTTGTTCAGTTACATCATACTAATGTAATAGCCCCACGATTGTTTGACCTTTAGGCACCAAAGCACAAGCCTCTCCCACTTTAGCTAAATGCTGGTGGCTAGTAGCAGTTGTGGCTTTTATTCACTTCGGGGACTGGCCACTAGAGCTAGGACTTAATCACACTTAATCAGCCTGTTATGCCACCAGAACGCTGCCTGGCAAGTGTCTATGGCAGGAGGCATAGAACATTTGCCCTTCAACTGGAAGTTTGAATGTTGGGGGCTGTTGGGAAAAGAATGGATAAGAAAAGGCCGGCATACAGAGCTTTTTAGCACCTTCTGCTCTCTGACTCCGAAAGCAGCAGATACATGGATGATATTGTCGTGGCAAGGGCTCCCTGAGAGCGGGTGAAATATGGCTGTTTTCCAAAAGCGTCTGCCGGTCTTGGTCTCAGCCTTGTGGCTGAAGAGCGGGGGTGGCAGAGGTCTTCTGTTAAGCGAAATGAGATTTTAGTTTTTAATTGAAAAGCTAGAGATCAACCTTATTATAAGTGCATTTTAGAGGGGCCATCTATCAAACACAGCTGACACTGTTAAAGGCTGGGATGCCTGGAGTGCATGGTGTGCCCTCAGCTTCAGAATAGGACTCCAAGTCAGAGATCTGTTCATTTGCCAGCAGCAACGCATGTGCCTCCACCTCTGGAACGACAATCACACTGCCACCTGGGACCATTCATTTTAACTCACCCCAGGTGACCAACATGGCTGAGAACTTCTTCACTGGTAGGTACCTGGTTATACATCAGGGGTAATCAACAGCAAACCACAGGCCAAATCCGGACCGCCTGGTGCTTCTGAGGGGACCCTGAAGCCTTTTTATTTACTTATTATTTTCTCTGGAATCTGGACCTTGAGTATCCCTTGACCAAGAAATGTAGACCTTTCCAAAACAATAATTGCCTTACCCCTGTTAGAGACCATGCGTGAGGCTCATGTATCATCCAGTCTGGCTGGACTGATCATGTGCTGTTAAAAACTGTTCTTTAACTGGGCATCCTTTAGAGGTGGACATGATGGACACACCACAAGTCTGTGATTTGGAGAAGGTAAAAACCCAGATCTCCTCTCTTCCTATGTACATGAACTCTGCCACCACTGTTACCCAGTATGGCCATTAACTAGGGGAGGAAGGGCTATTATATTCACGTGACAGACAGCTGAGGCAGAAGGACACGAAGAGCCAGGGTTTTTTTTTAAAAAGGTCTGTAGATGCTTAAAAACGCAGCTTGGCACCGAGTGGGACTTTCAAGAGGGCCTAGATGCCCAATTCCCCCTCTCTTTCTTCTGTTCTTACAGTGGAAAAAAAGCCACATCTGCTTGCACGCAGGGGGCACTCACCATGTCAATATCACCCATGCCATGGCTACTGCTGGGCTCCGACAGCCAGAGGTGCTATAAGACTTTGTGTTCTGTCCGTCTCTTACTCTCCGTCCTTCCCTCCCAGTGCCCAATATTTTGAGTCTCTAGCCAGCAAGCTGAACATAAGGCCAACCTTCTCTCTCCTGTGCCAGTGAAATGCTGTGTGACCTTGGGCATGTCACTTATTCTCTCTGGGCCTCTGCTTTCTGTAAAGCCAGGAGAGCAGCATTGCTCTACCTCACAGGGGTGCCGTGAAAATAACAGACTGAGGCACTCAGATGCTGTGGCAGTGGGGGCAAGATAAGCACCCTCGATAAATAATCTATCATTTGTAATAGGCAAGGTATCTGCAGGTCAATGGGCTAATGTCTAAAAGAAAGTGGTAAAAAGCACTGAGCTGGAACAGAAGAGCAAGCTCCCCTTCTCTGCTCCTCCAAAATACTTTGAAATCTTAAAATAATTGGGTGTGTAAGTGAGCCATGCCCTCAGGCATCTCTGACCTGCATGGCCAGCTGGGCTGAGCACCTATGACCTTGGCAGCCAGCGTGGCAGGAGTTAAGAGTTTTGCAATCTCTTTCTTGAAGAGCCCCATTGCTGCAGGAAGCACAAAGCAGCCTTGTCTCCCAGGTGTCCGGGCCTTCTCTTCCTGCCTGGTTATTGCATCACTAACATTTGGGGTTGGCATTGCAAGAAAAACACAACTCTGCATTAAAGGGAAAGTGTCCAGTTAAAAAACATCATAGGCTACATCCCGCCTTGCAGGGAAAGGCAATGGAGGCGACCAAAACCAGAACAAATGCCAGCAAAAGCTGGTTTTTGCTGTGCCTCGCTGTGTTCCTACTTCCTTGTATAAAGGGGAGTAACTCAACATGACTTCATCGCAGGGACTCCTAGCTAGCAGGGCTAGAACCTAGACCAGCATCAGGTCCAGTGAGGCTTGGATTGTGTATTGAATAAAGAAAGCATTTCTCTTCATATCAGGTCAGGAAACAATAACCCCGGGCCATTTCTCCATTGTCCTGCATAGTCAATAGCTGGCATTTTCAAAGAGGAACCCCTAGCCTATTAAACTCTGTCTAACTCCCTTAGGCACCTCCTGTGGTTTGAGGTCAACATGACTTTGCAGTGCTCCTTTAACACTTTGGGCTATCATTTCCCTTATGCTCTGAGCAATAAGGTACTGGTGGCTGTTCTGCATTCAATCCCTGACCAGAGTTGGTTTCCCTTTGAAGACTCCATTGCCCTGGAGGAACTGGTAATCTCTCTCCTGCAGCAGATCAGTCATTTGGAGGCTTGAGAGACATCCTGATTCCCATCTTGCGTGTTAGCAGACGGGCCCAGTTCGGCTCACGGTATCGCTGCTGATGTCAGTGACATTATGCTGGTGTGACTGAGCACAGAGCTCGGATGTGTGATGTTTGCTTGGGGACGGGACCAGCGGAGAACAGCAGCAGTTTAGGCATTGACATTCCTAGAGCCAGTATGGTGAGTAAAAGACCTGTGATACCAAACAGTTCTGCTGTGCTAGCTGTTGGAGCAGGTGGCTGCTTTCTAATGGTATTGTTTGATATGTACATTGTGCGCAAACGACCAAATCCATCTGCGGCGCTGCGGGTAAGGGATAGGATTGATGCCAGAGGCCTTTGTGCTCAGTTTACACTAGCATAGCTCAAAGTGGGAATCTGGCCATCAGGCTTACTTGATCCAAGGGAAAAAGAATCTACAACTTCCCTTTACATTTTTAATGCCAACACGGACCAAAAGGCTCTGCCCTCGTGTTCTGTCTGCTGTAGCAGGGATCCATTGGGTAAGGCTGTTTTGGAAGCTCTTTGTGCAGAATTTTTCATTCACCATGCTATGCAGAAAATCCATGGGGCTGTAATATATGCAGAGTACAGAGCCTGCAGTGTAGAAGCACTAATCACTGAATGCAAGATCAGAGTAAAGCCAGGTGGACTGTACATGCAATCTCGCTGGCTTCCATGGAAGTCAGTGGCATTTTGGCTGCTGGATCTGATTCATGTCCTGCTTGCACCACTTTTACATCTGTGTAACTCCACGGATTTTTCAGTGGCGTTACCCCCTGACTTACACCAGAGTAACTAGAGCAGAATCAGACCCTGGATTTTAGCAGGATTGGTCCCTAAGAAATAGAACTGGCAGTGTTTGGACATGACAAAAATCAAAAACCTAAGGAAGGGCTGTGTCTGTCTAGTGTGCATAGCCTGTCAGGTGAATATTAATGATTCAAAACGCATAATAGAGTAAGTGCCTCTGGATTCTTGGCTGACTTTGGAAGCGGGCACTTTGAGAAGGATGAAACAGTATTTTCATTGGGGAGCGTTTTCCACCAGTAATACAATGTGCCCCATGGGAAGCTGATAAAGTACTGGTGATTGTCTTGAGGAACTGCTGGCGATTAGGGATTTACGCTGCTAAACAAAACACTCACCCTGACTACTACATCAGCCAGAAGCCAGTAGCTACAAGTGTCCAATGCAAAGAGATCCACAGACACACCTGTGATAAGATTACTCCATGAATCTAGGATGAAATATGCTGTAAATTTCATACTTCTTGGTGCATATAAAATACCAAAGCAATGAAAAACAGCTGCACCTTGTCAGCAACTGAAAAACTGAGAACTCGATCACATTTGTTCAGAAACTCATAGCTTCCTGGCAATACCAACAACGATTAGCTATAGCTCAGTATGTGTGGAAATTAATCAAGAAAAAGTGAATGATTATAATAAATGAATAAAATACAGTCACCACAAGAGAGAAGGCTGGCTCCGGGAGCAGACTGCGAATTTCCACTGTATTTTCCCATCTTGAAATATAAAGTTTGGTATTTCATTTGTGTGTGAGTGAGAGAGAGAGAGAGAGCTCAGGAGTAACTCCAAGGAAGTTCCACCGGTCCAAAATGGGTGTTAGTCATAATAGAGCTGAGCTATATGTGTGTGTATGTGTTTCTAGCCACTCAAGGAGGTAGGTACTGTACAAATATATGGTCTGAGACAATCCCTGCCCTGAAGACAGCTTCTGATCTAAATAAAGAAAGGGTGGGAAACAAAATAGAGACACAGAAAGCTGAGGTAACGGGCACCAGGTGACAGAACAGCTCACAGGTAGAAACAGAACCAAGTGGACTGAGACCCAGCCCTAGCTACTAGCCCACATGAGCACCCTGCCTTTTTCCTTTTCACCCTATTCTGAAATGTGGACGTTGTGTGCCTTCAACAGAAAGCCCAACCAGACCAAGACATCCCTTGTGTAGCAAACGCTTTCTGGTAACTGCAAACAAATGCTTTCCTGTGATTAATAGCTGTGCTAGAGACGTGACTCCTTGGGTAGATAGCTCCTATTAAAGCCCAGAAATGAAAATGTTTTCCAGTTTCCCGCTCACCGTCCACCTCACAATTGTCCTTATTTAATGTTATGCTAGTTTTATAGTCCACCAAACCCTAACTCTTAACACTTCCCATCACTGTGTACCATAAATGTCTATAGACCCGTCCCCCCTTCTTGAGGTGAATACCAACCTTAAGCTATACTATGCTTTCTGTGCTAACGACGCCAGTCACGGGGTGGTCGGTACTGAAGTATAATTCCACAGTTAATTTATACACAAAGAAGTACTTTCACCATTGCAATGATAATGTCATGGAGAGCAGGCCATTAGCAAAAATTGGTTGTCTAAAAGAGACGAATAAGTTTTCTTTTTCAAGTTACCATCTGTATTAAGTTACATTAATCATCCCTTTTTAATTTTCCCCCCTTCTTTATTGGTTTTGGGTCTGTTTGAAGACATTAGTTGCCAGATAGTCGAGCTAGTTCTGCTCAGACTCTCTTACACCAAGGTAACTTCGCAGACATGATTAGAGTTGACTCTGGATTTTCACCAGCATCATGGAATGAAGAATTGGGACGCCTATGCATGTAAATTCCTTTTAGCTTCAGATTGTTGTAGCTTCACTTGAACAAAAAGAAAAATCAAGGTTAACTGCAGTTTATTTTGAATCAGTGAAAAATCCTAGCAAGAGTTGAAAGTGAATTGGAATTCATAAATGCCTTTCGTCCTTATCAGATCTACTACTGGATGCAGTTGTGTTTGTTAATAACGATGTCCTTTAAACCACATTGTGAAAATCCATTAGGAATAAATGCTTTAAAATGTATGCTCAGCTCTGACAGGTGATTTATCTAGGGCTCATACTGTTAAAACAATATACACAGCTTGAGCATATTTAGCGCAATTGAGCATGCTAGAAAGTGCTCTGTGATTAAACACCACTATGCATATATTCAGAAATGTACCACTTACACAGTGCTTTCTTCTTGGATTGGATCACCTAGATTAGCTAGTTGTACCCCACGCTACAGTATTCTGTCCCCACGGTTTTTCCGTGACCGCTCAGTTCCTTGCCCACCTGCTGTGGGAAGAGGAGGCTGAATGTCATTTCTGAATTCTGAGCTCCTGTGTGGTATGCTACAAACCAAGCTCCTTAGCAGCTGAGTTACTTCCATTTTTTTTTTTAAAAAAAAAGAGGTGTCTTTATTGTTAATGAAAGGCAAAGCATGAGTCAGCGATTACACTGGGGCAGTGGGAGCTTGCAATAGATTCATTCCCAGCTGGTGAATGAATGACACAACAGTTCTGGGCTGTCTGAGGAATTCATTCTGTGCTGCAAATTGGAAGCAACTTGCACGGCCCTAAAGCTGGGTCACCGTACCTCCTGCAGCGAGTGCTCAGCCCTCCTCCCTTATTTGATCTTTCCCCAAACCTGTAAAAAAGGCACAACCAGGCTGCTGCATGGATGCATAAGGCAGGGGTGTTGTTGCAGTTTGGAAACTACTACCTAAAGTGTAGCCTAATTTCTGCTCAAGGGGAAATTCCTTTGTACCTTTGAGGTACACATTTAATGCACCATACATGAATAGAGAGACAAGATGGGGGCGGTAATATCTTTTATTGGCCTAAATTCTGTTGGTGAAAGAGCCAAGCTGTCGAGCTACACAGCTGCATCGCTTGAAAGCTTGTTTTCTCTTTCACCGGCAGAAGCTGGTCCAATAAAAGATATTACCCCTCACCCACTTTCTCTCCCCAATATCCTGGGCCGACACAGTTACACCAACACAGATGAATAGACAGAGCTGTAATGCAGGATGCTCAGCGCTCAGTATTCCTTCGGTCCTACAGTGTGCTCAATTTACGAGAAGGCAAAGATGGCAGCGCCAATTGCTAGCAGAGTACATCCTCTATAATTTGTTTGTTAGATTATTTTCTGTCCCAGATGAGATTGCCTCTCTATGACTACTTAATTATATGGGTCGCAGCAGCATGGCTAGCTGGCAGCTACAGATTCTTACAGTTTTAGGAGTAAAAATGAGAAGCATGTCCCAAAGAAAAGAACCTGATTGTGTGTTTATACCCTGTGACAGCTTTGGCCATGTCCAGAATAAAACACCTAAACCTCTAGGGAGCAGTGATAGATCACATGGAATGAAAGATAGTGAATTGACTGTCAGTATTTGAGATGGTTGGTTCAACTTGTCTATCCAAATGAAAACAGTGCAGCCTAATGCTGGCAGGGCAATACTTGGCATCTCTCAGGAACCATCGCTCTTGGATGTAATGTAATTTTCTGCTCCCCCTCTCCCCAGGTCGTTTTCTATCTTTCTCAGTTACTGCTGTGCAGGAAATGAGCTATATATGGAGGTCAAGGGAAAAGGACTGGGAACAGACTACTGAAAGGGAGAGAGAGGTCTATAGGAAAGAAAAAGAGTTGGGATAGCCATGGGATAGCATGGAGAGACAGGGGGAATTAAGTTGAGATTAGGGTCCCTAATTTATTCTCCTTGGGGGGATTGGGGTGAGAGAGAGAGCTCATGACTAAGGCATTTATTACAAAGGGGACACCTAAAATAAGGGTTAAAGAAATGAAAATATATCTATGTGAAGAGAAATCTGAAGGAAAAGGACTGACCTGAAAGAGAGGAAATTAACACGGAGAAGAAACATGGAACAAGGGAGAGCACAAAGAATGAGAGGAAACATCTCTGAGAAGAGACTTGGAGAGAGGAGTACGTTGGGGGAAAACACATGTGGGTGTGGGGGACAAATTAAGCAGAGTATTGTGGAAAAATATAAGGAAAGGGAGACAACAAAAAATAGACACATGCAAGGGTCAGAGTCCCAACATGTAAACGGGCATAGCTTCGTTGAAGGCAGTAGGTGAGATCCATAGCTGTTGTAAATGGGAATGACTCCACTTGGGTCAGATCCCTACCTGGTGTAAATGGGTATCAGTACAGTTAAGTCAGAGGCGTTACAGTGATTTGCACCAGGCAGGGGAGGTTTTTCAAATTGTGTTGAAAATAACAGGTCAGCCATTAGTGACCTGGTTTTCAAAGAAGCTGAGCAACTCCTGCACATACTGATGTTCAAGGCATCTGTAGGTGCTTACAGCCTCTGCAAATCAGACCAGAGCTCCATTTTATACACCTGGGGAAGAGCTGCCACTTTTTGCATTGCTAGCCAGACCTCATCGCACGTTCTCTCACTCCCTTTCATGCTGAGAGCAATGGCAGCAAGACAGACCAAGCCAATCCATGGCTGTTTCAGCATCAAGTCCCGTGAAACTGTCACCCATTGGCTGCTTTCCAAACATCAGCGGTGCAGTTTGTTTTGCTTTCTCTAATGGCCTGGGAAGGACCTTGATTTACATGGCAAAGTAAAACTTGAGTAGGGGAAAGAGTCATCTGTTCTGCTGGTTGAAGTGAAGCGTTTGGCTTTTTGGCATTGCTTGTTTGGCTTGGCTCTTAGCTCTCAGTCTCTTTGATTAGAGCAAGCAATAAAAATGCATTGAATGCTAGAGGCTATATTAAAACAACATGGAGCATGCAACACAAACCAAACAAAGCAAGGGGTTTCCTTGTTCAGACTGCCATTGGTCATTAAGCTGTACTTCGGTTTTGTGGAACGAGCATTGAAAGCTGTGTATGGATGACCTTGTGGCTACGGCATAATCCTGAGGCCCTCAACGCCTGATTTCTATTCTTGACTCCTTGCACTGACTTGCTGTGTGGCTGCTTAGGTCAAGGTAGGGATGGATTTTGCATGTGACGTGAGATTTCTTTTCAGAGTTGCGGAATGCCCACAGCTAGGCGCTGGGTCTTTCTTCCAATCTGACCAAGTTTTAACAAAGACCTAAAAACTCTTTGTAGCGCCATTTCCCCATTTGGGCATAATATAATACTGACCTATTGTGCATGAATGCAGTGAGGATTAATTCATTAATGTTTGCAGAAGTCTCTGAAATCTTCCAAGGGACAATTCTATAGAAGCATAAAGCAGTGCTGTTATTTCACCAACCTGCTGCAATATCTTCTGCAGACAGTGACCTGTCTGCATATATGTAAATAGCTAGTTAATAGATAAGGAGTTAGTAGTGGTGCACAAGAATGCATAACATAGCTCCTGGACTAGAACCAATAAAACTTGGTGGTGATAAACACTGCAGATGGCTTCCTCTGTGCAGCTCTTTACAACAGATCCAGGGGACAATAGCTGAATTAAAGATCCAGTGGCAGAGCTAACTGCATTGCCCATCCTCTTTTCTTTAATATCAAAAATCTTAGCTCCCCTCCCTGGTATGTGCTAGTGCATTCTAGCCTCTGCTCTAGGTTAAAGAGTAACATGTTGGAGGTGGCGGAGTTCAGAGCTCTGAGTTATTTTGACATCATTTTGTCCAACCTAATGTTTCTTAAAAGTAGCTCAAGCAGGTTTACAGCATCCATCAAAACCTGGAAAACATTTCCATGACAAATGCTAATGTGGCTCCCATCTCAGAAAGTGGAGATTTCTTAAATCAAGTTATTTTTATGGTTTCTATAGCACTGTAGGTGTACACAGCACTGTAGAATAGGCAAACTGCCATAAAGCTTTAAAGCTGAAAAGCAGGAGCATGTTCTTATCCTACAATACAGAGCAGTGGGTGGTTTTTAGAGCTGGAATAAATTGTGGCTCTCTCCACTTTCTGCCTGCATTTTTTTGGCATACATGCTGTCTGTCTACTGTTCAGAACCATTGACTACGTCATGAATGGGATGGGGAAGAAGCTCAGTAATGTATAGTAAAAGAGGACCAGTAATGGAGATTCAGACTTCAAAAGGACCACATCTGGCACCTTTGTACTAGGCTGAAGCCAAGAAAAGAATGGCCAAAGCACTAAACTTAGGACCTCATGGTCAAGCCTTGATTGATTAACTCATGTGAATAATGCACCTTTATGCCTGTGTATCTGTTTTACTAGGTACACTTCCAGTCTTCCACAGCTTGCTAACATTTTCATTTGCAAATGAAATCCACTTTCTCTGCAAAGCCAAGTCCCAGTTTTCATGATAAACTTTCTTTATCCTGGCCACGAATCCTACCATGAACAATTGATTCCATTGGTTAAGTGTTCACATTCACAGGACTTGACTTTATCACATAGCTCTGGAACATACTGGTCCGTGGTCTCACCTGAGAGCTGGCTTTTTCAAAAATATTTCTTCTCCAAGTGTCATTTTTGTGGATCGCAGTATTCTTTGAATTTCTGAATGGCTTTGTCTACCAGTATCCCAGCCTTCCAAGCCCCTGCTGGGATGGATAGTATTGCAGATCTCTACACCCTCTGAACTACCACATGTTGCAGTGTGGAAGATTTCACCCTTTGCATTGTCTTTGCATTCTTCTGTATCAGGGCATCTGGAAACCACAAGATGTGGACTGGTTGGACAAATGGTGAGCTGAAATCTTTTCCCCCACTAAACTCAGTTTGTTTAGTTCCTTCTTTTCCCACTCACCTCCACCTCCTGGGTCTGTTTCTTGGATCTTGCTGGACACCTCACTCTCTGGGACAAAGGCCGTCTTTGCTGTTTGTTTGTGCAGCACAATCGAGCTCCTGATCCTTGACTGGAGTCCCTAATTGCTACCATTGCATAAATAACAAAAGAAGAATGAGACACAGCAGTGCCACGTAAAACTCATCAAAAGTCTGAAGTGTTTGGAGAACGTGACATAACACCACTTGTTCTGAAGCAAAATGAGCCAATGGAACAGGTGTCAATTCAGAGAAGCAACTTTAGGAAAGCTGTGTAAATTACAAAACCCGGATCACTGGTTTGAACGAGGTCAGCGTGTTCCTTTGGTTGCTCTGTGTGCGCGCGCGCGCACGAGCGTGCGAACTAAGTCACTATTCAGCAGCAGACCTCACACAGAGGAATGAATTTATGTATTCATGACCTCTGACAAGTACAGCGATTGTTTACTATATTCTGAGAGATCCAGAAGGAGCTATAATGTGATAATTATAAGGAAACCTTCCTAAATCTATATTTTTGATGCATCAGCAAAAAGTCAGTGGGTCCCTCCAGCTGGCACGGGAACACGAGTTAATCCAAAACTTCAAATCAAGCCAGGCAGCTGTGCAGACTCCAGCAAAGAACTACAGGGAGGATGACTTGCAGTTGTGAGGAGAAGGGGAAAAGGAAGCAGAGAAGCAGGAAGAAAACTGCTTCTACAGTGCCGTTTTTTAACATACTCTTTCCTGTGTGGTAAATACTTAGCAAGCCCATCTTTCAGATGGTTGAACTGAGGCACAGAGAAGGTAAGGTCAAAATTATGCCACCAACTCAGGGTGCATCAATTTTGGGGTCTCCAATTTGAGGCAGGTTGGCCCCAATTTGCAGAATTTTGCTGCACCCAAAGCTCTCATGGAGTGAAATTATGATTATTGTTCTAGTCATTTGCACTAAAGTAGCATCAGGAGGCCCTAGCAAGGCTCAGGACCCCATTGTGTTAGATGCGGAACAAACATTTACTGTGAGGCAGCTCCTACCTCAAAGAACTTACAAGTGCCATAGAACGGTGCCTCAGTTTCCCCATCTGTAAAAAGGCTTTGGCATCCTCCCACCTCACAGTCGGATGTTAATGTTTTGCAAAGCACTTTTAGATTCTTGAATGAAGGCCTCTATAGATGCACAAATGGTAATTTATTGCCTCAGTATGAAAAAAAAAGTGTGTGTTTGACAATCAGCAGCCTGTTTATACTCCTATGTCTCATAGACATCTCTGTAAAAGGAACTCCAGCACTGGTAGGCTGATGGATTTTGGCATAGCATGTCCAGTAAGCCAGGCTCACCAACCTCTTCTATTACACACAGTGTTTCTGTGTAACTTTGCAGGCTGTGTTTGACTTGCCTGAACTTGAACAGTCACCACTGATTGATTGGCTTCTAAAAATACCTACCAGCCATGTTTGACGTCCAGAAAGCTCTCGCTGATTCGGATGGGGACCTTTGAGTTGGTACGAGGCTGGAAAGATAGACATCTGCCATCTGGTCTCTTCCGTTCCTTATCTCCAATCTGCTTTCCGACTCTGCTGCAGGAGACGGGACTGGCAGAGACTATCACAGCTGAGGATAGCTTTGCACTCGAGCAAATTTTATGCTCCCTTCATGCTTGTCAGCACTAGTTACCATGGAGCTGGAAGTGAACAACATTACAATGGCTCATCAATGCAGCGCTACAGTTAACATTCCCTCTTGGAACACCCTTTACAAACACTTTGCCACGCAGCATTGTTCAACTTTATTGATCACCTGGATTAATCTCTAACGGCCTTACTCAGGCAAAACTCCTGACTTCAGTCAGCATTAAAGGCCTCAGGTGGAGCTCAAATGCTGAGCGTCCCTGATTCCTTGTAGGGGCCTGGCACAACTCAGCCCCTCATTGTGTAAGGTACAAACACAAAACAAAAGCCAGTCTCTGCCCCAAAGAGTTTACCTTTAGAAATGAAATGCTCATAGAATCAGATTACTCTTGTACTTGGTGACCTCTTCGTTGTCCATAAAATGGCTTCCAGTTATTGACCATTGCTGTTCTTTTTTCAATGTTCCCTTTTTTTCTCCACAGCTTATTTTTTTGGGATTCCTGTTTTAAGGATGGAGACTATGCTATCGGCTCCTCAATCCTCTCGTACCGCCACTTTCACAGAGAGTTGGCAAACACCATTGCCAGAGGCCGTTCTAGCTCCCGGACTGTGTTCTTCTGATTCCTAGGCAGTAATTCATCTGATGCCTGGTGACCTGTCAGCTTTAATTGTTTTAATTATCCAAATGTCAGCTTCGGTTAAAAACTTTTTAATATTCTACCCTCTCTCCCTTCACCCACACAGGAAAACGTGTTCTTTGAGTGCTTGCTCAGGTCCATTCCATTGTCGGTGTGTGCGCCTCTGTGCCTGGTTACCAGAACTTTTTCCCCTTTAGCAGTACCCATAGGGCTGGCTCCGGCAACCCCTGGAGCCTGCAGACATGTCGCGGTATAGGAGGCGCTGCCGGCCCTATGCCCTATCAGTTCCTTCTTTCCGCCTGTGACAGCTGCTGGAACTGCTTCAGACGTGCACCACAAGTGCTCAATCCCTTTTGTTCTCCCTGAATCATGTGTTGTTTGTCTTAGTTAGATAGATTAGTCCTTAGGTGTTGTTAGTAGTGGTAGTCACCTAGGATAGTCCCAGCTGTGACTTTGCCAAGAGCGGGGCATGCCCCAGTCACTGGGCTTCAAACCGTGTGCCTCCTCCTGTGCGAAGGCCTTTCTACTGAGCAACCCCCATGAAAGTTACCTAAAGTGCCTGGGGGAAGCACATGATAAGGATAAATGCAAAATTTGTAAGATTTTCAGACCTCAGACCCAAAAAGACAGAGAGATCTGCTTGAAAGCCTTACTGATGGAAACAGCACTGAGACCGGCCTCCGAACCAACCCGTTCTAGTTCGGTACCAAGCGTGGCATTGGTGCAGACTGCGCCATCAGCACTGGTCCCACCTCGACACTAGATTTCTTCCTCTCTGTGAAAGAAGCGCACCGAGTGGGAATGCTCCCCTGCGCCGTCCAAGAAAGCGGGGTTGAGTACGGGGCCGCACCGAAGCCAGGTAGTAGAGCCTATGTCTCCACCTAGAGAGTCACCCCTGACTCCTGGGAGTGGGATGGCGTCTCTGCACCTACCAGCACTGTTGACACTGGAGGCATTTCAGGAGGCACGGACCTTGTTGGCCTGGCCCATGCCACCCACGCCCCGGCCTCCACCCAGAGAGAAGGGGCTGGTGTCACAGGGGAAGCCCACATTAGGACCCCCTGGTTGGCTCAGGCAATCCCTGGAGTGGGAAGGAACATCCCCCAACAGCCCGGTCATCCCGGGTGGAGGGGCTGACATGGTGCCACTCTCCCAGAAGTCACTCCAGATCATGGTCGCCAGAGTACCCCGCATCAGTGGGGCATGGAGCGCCTGTTGGGGTTGCGTGCAGGAGGCCGCTCCCCAGAGGGCAGTCGGCACCACTCCCACTCGCCGGCACCAAAGAGTTGCCCCGTAGCGGTATGGCACAGAATCTGTTCACTAAAGCCTGATTCAGCATCGAGAGGGAAGTAGCGCCGTAAGTCATTGGTGCCCAGGCGCCGCTCTGGGCGTTCCAGTTTGCAGTCGGAGCATGGTTTCCCGTGTCAGCACTGGTCATGGCATCACTCTCAATGATGCTGAGGGGCCATTCCCCAGAGCACCCACAGATTGGGTCATTGCTCCCCTGCCACTCGGCACCATACAACGGGAGCCTCCGAGGCAGCCCCACCATGGTTGTCTGACAGAGAGTCGGTGTCCTCTCAAGACGAGGGCCATGGTGTGAGTCATCAATCAGCATAAAATGCCAGAGCACCCTTCGGCTCAGGCAGCCCCAGGATGGCCTCAAGGGCAGTGGCCACCCCAATGGCTGTATTGGGGACCCTGGGGGGTTTCCGGTAGAGCCAGGTTCACAGTCGTTCAGGTTGTCTGGGGTGCAGTCCACGCCGCAGGCACTGGATAAGGGCCTATCGTTCGGCCTAGGATGACAAGTCAGACCCCCAGGAAGGGACACATCAGCGTGAAGGGACGCTACCATCCACCATGCCCTTCCAGTCCTCCTCCTCTTCCCCAGATGAGGCGGTCACCCAGGGACACTTTGTGCCCCTGGATGATTTCAGGGCACGTCAGGAGCTTCTAAAGAGGGTGGCTCCAACTTGGGGTTGGAGGTGAAGGAGGCATCAGATAGCCTCTTTAATGTCCTGGCAGTGGCCGCCCCAGCCCGGGTTCCCCTCTCTGTGCATGAAGGGGTATTGAAAATAGTGAAGACCCTGTGGCAGATCCCTTCATCAGTAGCTCCAATCTCTAAAGGGACTGAGAAAAAATACTATGTCCCGGCCCAAGGTTTCGAGTACCATTTAACTCACCCCTGTCCCGGTACCCTGGTGGTGGATGCGGGCAATCAGCAGGACAGGCAGGGACAGCCCAGCTCTGTGCCAAGAAACAGAGACAGCAAGAAATTGGACCTGTTCGGGAGAAAAAGTTATTCGACAGCAAGCCTGCACTTTCAAATTGCCAATCAGCAGGCTCTCCTGGGCAGGTACAATTTCAACCTCTGGTACTCGTTAAAGTGCTTTGCGGATGCTCTGCCCCAGGACCAGGTGATGGACTTTAGCATCATCCTGGAGGAGGGTGTCACAGACGCAGCAGACTCAATGGGCAGAGCCATGGCCTCTGCTATCTGCATGTGCAGTTGCTCATGGCTGCAATCCTCAGGGCTGTCCCAGGAGGTCCAACAGTCCATCCAGGACCTCCCCTTCAATTGGGTTGGCCTTGTTCTTGGACCAGACAGATGCCAAGTTGCATGGTCTGAAAGACTCAAGGGCCACACTCCGCTCCTTGGAAGGTGGCCTTCCTGGTGGCCATTATGTCAGCAAAAAGGATCTCTGAGATTAGGGTACTGACCTCGGAGCCTCCTTATAGTGTGTTCTATAAAGACAAGGTTCAGTTGCAGCCGCACCCGGCCTTCCTGCCTAAGGTGGTTTCCCAGTTTCATTATAACCAAGACATTTTTCTCCGTGTGTTTTTCCCCAAACCGCATGGTACAGAGGAGGAGAGGGGATGGCACACGCTAGATGTTAGTCAGGCGTTGGCATTCTACATTGAGTGTACTAGACCATTCCAGAGAGCTATACAATTCTTCATCGCAGTGGCTGATCGGATGAAGGGCTTACCTGTTTCTGTCCAGTGCATCTCATCATGGATAATTTCCTGCATCAAGTTCTGCTATGAGCTAGCCAAAGTGTCGCTTCTGGGGATAATTACAGCCCACTCAACCACAGCTCAGCCTTCCTAGCAAGGGTGCCTCTGCAAGACATCTGCAGGGCTGCCACCTGATCATCGGAACACACCTTCACGTCCCACTACGCCACTGTCCAGCAGGCGCGGGATGACATGGACTTCGGCAGAGCGGTGCTGCAGGCAGCTCATCCGTAACTCCAGCCCACCTCCAAGGTATTGCTCGTGAGTCACCTACAATGGAATGGACATGAGCACCACATCTCAAAGAACGACAGTTACAAGGTAAGTAACCATTTTTTTCCCAGTCTCCCATGCAGCATGCAATCTTCAGTTTCTTTTCCTTAATTATCCAGTCAAGGAATTCTTTCACATTTTCAGCAGTTTCTTCCAATTCACAAGGCCCCAATAACTCGTTGCCTGACTGTCAGACTTTAAAAAGATTTACTATGTATATTCTGCTTTACATCCTTCCTCTGTTTTTGATTTACCATTTTGGCATCCTTATCACTCTGTAACACTTCCTATGTGAATGTCTTTATAGCTGTTCGTTTTCCCTCATTGAGACTGCCAAGAGGCATTTCCTTAGTTGCGGAGGGTGATATTTACCCCAGCGCATGGCTCCTGCAGAAGGCCTATGTCCAACACAGCTTCAGTGAGACATAAGTGGCTCTGTCCGCTGGCCCTGAGCACAGAGGTGACTTTAATCCCCCTGGGAACTTCCTTATATAGTCCCATACCTTTCCGGGCTCTTTACATTCCTGTCAAGATGTACTGTAGAACACCTTGGTGCTGACAAATGGCTTTACCTCCCTCTGCCAAGTAACTGCCCCAACACTCAGTCCATCGCAGTGAAGATGGGAGCAAAGCTACAAAATTGGCATCTAGATTTCAACCCTTTGCCCCGGTGTCGGTGAGCATTCTCTTCCTCGGTTTGGGGCCAGCCTCTTAGACATATTGAGCTAACTAAGAAATTCAATATCATGCTCTGGGGAAGGGGCATGCATGGGGAAAAGAGGATATGGTGGCGATATCCCTACATGCTGATGTTCCTATCATAAATGCCGCAGCTAGGCAGGACTGGAAAAACTCAAAGCTATCACTGAATCCCCTCCCCATATCTGTACCAAATGATCTTCCACCATAGCTAAGGATCTCGGCTGTGATCTTTCAGGCCAGACTTGGAAGTTCTTTTCAGACTTGTTCTCCTAGCCCTAAGTGTTCCCCTCGGTACGAATTAAACTTGGTAGTAAATTATCATCTGAATGTTTATCATCACAATTACACCTCTTCCTAGAGGGATTTCACAGTCAATTGAGTCACATTATTCTTTTCAGCCTGGCCTTGCACTGCACTGAAACCCAAGCCTCCTGGTAATTGAAAGCCCATGGGTTATGATTTCAGGTTATTAAAAAAAAAAAAAGTATAAAATGCAGATCATCCCTCGTTGTACACCAGCACTATCACAGTGAGCCAGGCAGGGAACTAAATGAATCCCTTGGCTATAAAGAAATGTTCTTCAAGATCTTATCCCTTCAGAAGAGGATCATAATGAAAGATGATCATGTATGTGGCCAGGACCCTAGGCCAACTGCTGTAAAATGCTACAGGGCTCTGGATTAAATCAATTCTATCCAAATTAGGCACTGACATTTCCCAGTGTATAACCTTGCTCCTGGAGAGGAAATCTCTGTTATCAGGGTAAATTAATAGTGCTCTGGATACTACCATTATTTGAGCATGAAAGATACTAGGCAAAAAAGCCGGGAAAGTTTTACGCTTTCTATGGTGTGTATCCATTCCATGCCATTTTCCCAATAGAAAATCACTTGTGGGTGAATTTCACTCCTGGGTACAGGATCTGCTTGGGACCCATCCATCAAATAGGCCTTAAGTGGGAGATAAGTGCCATGTAGTTAATCTGTTTGGTGGGAGGCTCTGAAATCTAACTAGAACCAGGAACGGGAAATAGAGCCATTCTGTGGTACAGGCCTGTAGGCTGCAGCCAGTTAGATGCTGTGTGCCCCCAACTCCCGTCAAAATCTCTTGGAAAATCAGGTGATCTAGATGGAGGAAATGTAGATTTGAAAATGATACTGGGCAAAGTTTTAACTTCACAGGAGAGCCAGGCCTGGAAGGAGTCAGCTCCTTAGGTTTCATCAGCTGCTTCAGCTGTTATCACCAATAATCAATGTATAATCCAAATCCCCTTTAAAAGCCTTTTTGGTGGGGCGAGTGACTTCACACCCT
Source organism: Mesoclemmys tuberculata (assembly GCA_007922155.1). Taxonomy (NCBI): domain Eukaryota; kingdom Metazoa; phylum Chordata; order Testudines; family Chelidae; genus Mesoclemmys; species Mesoclemmys tuberculata. The sequence continues at coordinate 15,496,568 of ML675637.1, forward strand.
GCAGCCGGTTAGATGTGGTGGGGAAAATTCTTTCCGATCTCCACTGAGGTGCAACACAATTTATAAAGTGACCTTTCCGATAGGTCAAGTTAATGCCTATTAATTACGGTAGGCATTAACCGTAATGAGTTATTAGGGATGTTCAGGAACATATCAGACTCCTTTGAAGTCCTATGTAGCACATATGGCTAATGGACTTACAGTCTTGTTACATGAACGAATTAGTGTATAATGGGAGCCATTAAAAAGCCAACAGTCACCAACAGTTTTGCCATTCCAGTATCTGACATTCAACAGTCATTTCCTATTCTAATGATAAGAAAAATGTTGGGCTATTCCATATGCTAAGATATGGTGACTTCTAGCAAATGCTGTAGGTTTTTTAATTACTTTAATTTACTGTAGTTACAACTGTGTCCTAAGCATTTAGTTGGTCGGTGGGGAAAGAGATGTGATTCTAAAATTTGCAAATAATCTACTGTAATAGCATATAAAATGGCAAAACAAATACAACATAAGGCCCCCCCAGTCCTGCAAAAGCACACACACTTAGCTTTATTACACATTTTAGGGAGCCCCACTGACATCAATGCGACTACGTGCACTGTGTACAGCATGTGCCTCAGCCTTTGCAGAATCAGGACCTAAATTACCTTCTCTACTGGCGAGGAATAAATTCCACTTAATCCCATAGAACCTGTTTAAAATAATACTGAAGCACTTAGAGGTTGCTAAAAATAGACCAGCAAATAAATTACTTTGCAGAGGGGCTGATAAAATGTAACTGTTTACATATGATTTAGTCCTAGAACTGAGATTAAAGACTACTTCAAACACAGCCTTTGGCCAATATGTCATATAAAATTCTGTTTGGTTTAAACAGAGCAGAGAATGATTTTAACAACCTTGTTAACCAGAGATTCAGAATGGAAAAGATTCTGTTTGGCACCGCATCTGGTGTTAACAACAACTGTGGGTGCAGGAGGGCTGTGAAAATTCACTAGACTAAACGCCAGCATTCCAATAACCAGGGAAGGAGCGTCAAGTATGGGCGCAGTATCACATCCAACAAACACTGGCTCAGAAGCAATGGACTGGATCATTACTTATGGTCTGAAAGGACACAGCACATGCACCTGGGCTTAAGCTTCCATGCGGCGGCACGAAGAGCTTTCATTGCTGGTTCAGTTCATCTCCTCTCGTAACGCACGTCACAGCTGTGGTGAGCTCATCTGAAAAGCAAACCACTGTCTATGGAAAACAATTTGCAGCATGTGCCTGCTGAGGTGCTCTCCATCCCTTCCAAAGTCTTCTCCACTGTCAATAAGCTTCTCTTCTTGCAAAGACAAGGCCGAGTGATGCTGCACTGGGGACATTTCCACTTAACTTGGAAAGAGCGTGTACTTTTTTAAATACAGGGCTCAGTTCTCCCCAGCCTGCGAGCTACACTGGATGAAAGAGAGTGGGGTTGGCTGCCATGGAGCATAGCTTCAGAGCTGGCCAGGTATCCGTGAGAGCAGAACGTAGGAACTTATACCTTTTGGAGGATTGGTGACACTATCTCCCTGCCATTCATTCAGCATGCCCCTTCCTTCCACCCATACCCCCTATGCCACCTGAAAGAGAGGCTGCCGGGCTGCTCTGCCACCTGTTACTCCACCAGCAAGTCTGTCAGCTTCTCCGGCCAATAGCACTGTGCCTTATTCCACACAGCCTCCTTCTCGGCTCATCTGGTGGGCCACTCCGCCACTCTCTGCATTCAAGTCCCTCCTGAAAGTCCTCTTCTGCCATGCTCCATATGGGAAACAAGCAGATAGAGAATTACCAGTTAGAGGAGTACATGGGATGCTCAGTAACTTTGTGTTACCATAACTTTATATCACCAAGATGGGCCCAATCACCTCCCTGAACTACTTCTAGGGTAGGTCATGTTCCCTACCTTCTGTCAGCTTTGTGAACCTCTTGGGGCTGGACTCATGCCTTTTTCTATTTGGATGGCATGTAGCATGGGGTGGGCACCACCAGAAATAAGTAAGAAAACATCAGCCAAAGAAGGTGAGCTCATGACACATGTTCCCATTTTCGAAAATTGACAGAGAAAGCAACATTCGGCTCTGATGGCTGCCAACGAGGACATTTTGTCTGCAGGGAGAGGGGAACATTGGTACCCAGAGTTGCTCTTTACAGGAGAGAGTTGCTCCAACACTGAAGCTGGCTCAGTGTTTTCACAGTTAGGTGTGACCCCTGATCTTCAACCATTGGGGTCAATGGGATCTTTGTCATTCACGTCACCGGGTATGGGATCAGGCCCCAAATGATTGGAATCTCTTAGACTCTGGACATACCTGCTTTTATTCCAGTCCCATCATGTAGAGTTAGAATCCATCTGAGGGTTAATCAGAGTCCTGCTGTTTAAATTCTGTTCCACTTGCACATGCGAAGCCCAAGTTAGCGAATAGCACCTTTGAAAGCCCTCTGCGTCGGTAATAGCGCATAAAGCGCCTACATCAATGCAGTTAGTGAAGTCAGCCTTGATGTCAGACCTTCAGACTTGATGTCAGACCATTGATGTCAGATCATTGGATCCTGGTCCATGACTGGGGCTCTTCGGTGCCACCAGAACAACAAATCCTACATAGGGATACATTAGAAATATTTCCTGATTTGGAGAATTTATGAAACCGGTCCATTTCTTCAGAGCTCTATGAGCTTAACTCTGTGTAAAGTCGAGCACATTTAACTTCCTATTCAGCCTCATGACTGACTTCCCCTCAAAAGGAAGGAGAGGTGCTCAGCACATTGGTCAGCACGCAGCAGTATCAGACCTGAAAGGTAGTTTGAAGATACGTGACAGCCAAGATCAGCAAGTCGTTCAGAATTGCTTGACCTCAAGGTCTCAGGCCTGACTGTGCAAAAGCAGGCTACGCTCAGATCTACTTTGGGGTAGCGTGTGCTGCCACTGGGCTCGTCAAACCACCTTCCGTTGCCAAAGTGTACACGCTTTAGAAGCCAATGCAGCTAATCTAACCAAAAAACCCACTTCGAAGGGAATTACCTCCAGCTCATTTGTTGCAGAAAAAGCGAGACTGACGCGCTACATGGACGTTTCTGTCCTAGTGCTTTTCTTGAGATTTTTTTCACTAGGAGGCTGGTGAAGTGCTGGAATGGGTTACTGAAGGAGGTAGTGGAATCTCCGTCCTTAGAGGTTTTTAAGGTGCAGCTTGACAAAGCCCTGGCTGGGATGATTTAGTTGGGGTTGGTCCTTCTTTGAGCAGAGGGTTGTACTAGATGACCACCTGAAGTCCCTACCAACCCTAATCTTCTATGATTCTCTGATGTCAAAGATTTAAAAAAAAAAAAATTCTGAGTCTTCACTTCTGTTTTGCAGGAAACAAGCTGTGATTCAATAGGAAAGAATTTTTTAATGTACCATTCCTAAGAGTATTTTTGTTTGTTTATAGCACGGCAGAGCCCAAAACCCCCACTCAGGATTGGAGCCCCTATATGCTACTTGCTGTAAAAAGACAGATGAAAAAAAATGTATCAAGAGTTGCAGAAATGACTAGTGATTTTGGGTGTCCAACTTGCAATACCTTAAAGGCATGAGCTTTTCTGAAAATGCTGAGCCCCCAACCTTTGAAAGTCATGCCTCTTTGAGGTGTGTCAAGTTGGGCACCCAAAAATTGCGGCTTCCAAAATTGCAAGCCATTTTTTATAATCTTGGTTTGGTCCCTGCCCTGAAGATTTTACGATCTAAGTTTACAGTCTGTATGCTTAACCATTAGTTGTTGCAATATGATGTGCACCTCAGACCTGTCCCATTGCACAGAACTAGTACCATATTCTCTTCTGATTTATAGTGCATGTGTTTTATGTGCAGTTTGGCTTTTTATTACACAGTGCCTGTTGTTAATGATTCATGTGTACTTTGATTTTCAGAAAGGCTTTGACAAGGTCCCTCTCCAAAGGCTATTAAGGAAACTAAGTAGACAAGAAGTAAGAGGAGGTCCTCTCATGGATGAGTAACTGGTTGAAAGACAGGAAACAAAGGGTAGAAATAAATGGTCAGTTTTCAGAATGGAGAGAGGTAAATAGTGGTGTCCCCCATGGCGCTGTACTGGGACTGTGCTGTTCAACATATTCATAAATGATCTGGAAGATTTGAACAGTGAAGTGGCAAAGTGGGCAGATGATACAAAATTATTTAAGATTGTTAAAGCTAAAACAGACTATGAGAAGTTACAGAGGGATCTCACATAACAAGGTGTCTGGCCAATACAATGGCAGATGAAATTCAGTGTTGATAAGTGTAAAGTAATGCACACTGGAAAAAAATAATCCCAACTGTACACATACAGTATCTGATTCTAAAGTAGCTGTTACCACTCAAGAAAGAGATCTTGGAGTCGCTGTGGATTGTTCTCCAAAAACTGCTCAATGCATAGCAGCAGTCAAAAAGGCTAACAGCATGTTAGGACCGATTAAGAGAGAGAAAATACAATGCCACTATATAAAACTGTGGTGACCCCCACACCTTGAATCCTGTGGTTGCCCTATCTCAAAAAGATTATAGTGGAAAAGTTCAGAGAAGGGCAACAAAGCTGCTCAAGCATATGGAATGGCATCGATTTGAGGAGAGACTAAAAAGATTAGGGCTAAAGGGGGATATGATAGAGGTCTATAAACTCATGAATGGTGTGGAAAAAGCGACTGGAGAAGTGTTATTTACCCTTTCAAATAATACAAAATGCAGGGAGCATCTGAAGAAATGAATAGCCAGCAGATTTAATACAAACAAGAGGAAGTATTTTTTCTCACAAGGCACAACTAACCTGTGAAACGCATTCCCATGGAATAGTGTGATGGTCAAAAGTATAACTGGGTTCAATAAAGAACTGGCTAAGTTCCAGGAGAATAAATCCATCAATGGCTATTACCAAGATGGTCAGGAACATAACCCCCTGCTGGGTGTGACCATAAACCTCTGACTGCCAGAAGCCGGGCATGGAAGCTAGGGATAACTCACCCCATAATTGCCCTGTTTGTACACTGTCTCAGCCACTGTCAGAGACATGATACTGGGCAAGATGGACCACGATCTGATCCAGCATGGCAGCTCTTATGTTCCTATAGCCTCTTCTCCCTGAGGGAAGGTCTACACTAGAAATTTACCCGGGCACAGCTCTGGCAAAGATGCTCTAAGCTGACAGGAGAGAGCTCCCCCGTTGGCTTAATAAGTCCACCTCCACGGGCAGCAGTAGCTATGTTGGTGGGAGATACTCAGCGCTGATAGCGCTGTGCACACCAACACTTAGCTCGATATAATGACGTCACTTGGGGTGTGGATTATTCACCCCCCGAGCGACATAGTTCTCCTGAAGTAATTTCATAGTGTAGACCAGGATTGAGGTGTTCAATGTGCATCACAAACGTAAAGGAAGCCTCACATCACCTAGGAGGTTGGTGTTATCCTCTCTTAATGCAAAAGGAAGCGGGGGTTAAATGACTTACCCGAAGGGACACAGGTTTATGTTCCCAGCGTACACACAGACATGTTCACGTTTACCCTAAATACCTTTGGTGGGAGGATGCAGCAGACGCCTACGTTAGTTGTTAGAATGCAGAATGATCATGCACACATGCACCCAAAAACTTAGAGGCAGGAAACAGGTTGATCCTTCAAGCAAAGACACATCAGTAACCCCCTCACCTTGCTGTTAGCTTGTTCTGTTCAGCCGGCTGCTCCCCAAACACTTCACTCCAGAGCCTCCTAGCCTGCAAGTAGGACCAGAAATGCCCCCCCACCCCCACTCACACACTCTTAAAATGATCATTTGCAATTCCAGCAGATCTCAAGACACCACACATCAGACAAACGTGGCAGAGCTAAGAATAAGGCACAGCTCTCCTGAGCCCTAGTTCTGTGCACTAACCACTAAAGGTAAATTTATACAGAGGGGAAAAAAACAAAACCCACGGCAGTGAATCCCAGAGCATGGGTCTGCAGACTCGGATGCATGCAATCATGCTAAAAATAGCCAGTCCGGCTCAGACTGGAGCTTGGGCGCCGAAGCCTGGGGGCGGGGAGGCATTTCAGAGCCCAATCTCCAGCCTGAGCCAAAATGGCTACGCAGCTATAGTTAGCACCATAGAGTGAGCCTGAGTCTGTATTCCTCGGAGGTGCCCTGTTGCTGTTTTGTTTGGTTGCTTTGCTGTGTAGCCTTAAGTCATTCCTCTACAAGCGCTCTGGTTCTGCACGAAACACTAGTGATAAGGTGACCAGATGGCCCGATACTGTCAGGAACACCTCAATATTGAGGGCTTTGTCTTATACAGGCTACCTTTTATGCCCCTCAATGCCCCCCCATTTCCATGTCCAGATTTTTCACACTTGCTAGCTGGTCAACCTACCCAGTAATAGCAATGAAAGGCCCAAACATGAAGCCAGCGCAGACTAGGCAGTAGGAAGTGAAGTCTGCTCCCACGCCTTCTGCAGGGCCTCTGAGCAAGGCTAGAGGCAGGATCTGGAAACGCCACGCCATAGTTTACACACCTTCAATAGTGCAGCACAAGGGTTGCCATGTGCTTCTTTGCTTGGAGGGGTTGAAACAGGACTGAAGGTGTCTCTGCTCCAGTCTGAGCAGACAGCACTGCTCCAGCCCTTCCGCCTCTGAAATCAAGTGAGTTAGGGGCACAGAGCCCCTCCAGCCTCCCCTGGGCCTGGACATGGGTATTTTATTAGAGCGATGACATCACTGGTAGCCAAGTAGAAGAGCTACTGAAAGTCATGTGGGACAAGTGCAAGAATAGACGTTTAGGAGCCAGGACACCTGAATGCCAGGCCTGGGCCAGCTATTGACATGCTTCACAGCTTTTTGCAAGTCACATAGCTGCTTGATGCCTCAGTTTACCAACCGCAGCAGGTATTGTGTGGCTTCGTTGTGCACATACCGAGTTCTGTGAGAGCCTGAAATGAAAGGTACTATGGCAGTGCCTAAAAGCTCTACCCACAAAAGCTGTTGCAAGCTCTGGCAGGCACATCACACTCAAACAACCAATTTAATTTGTCTCCTTAGCCACTAGTTATATTACTGATCCTGCCGGCGTTATTGCTATTGATGTACAGTGTTGGTTAAAACTGATTGGTTTGTTAATCATCTCATTTACACTCAGTTGTGTTTGATTTAATTTCTCCTACTTCCCCCGTACCCAACTATTTATCTAGAGTAGATGCGCAGTGAATGGCTTTCAGAATTATCGCGTTTCAGATTTTCCTATCACCTGTGTTTTTCCACGTGGTTTCAGCAATAGGCATCATAGCACACTTTAAACATCTTGACGCACCCTTTGTGCAAATAATTTCTCCGACAAGTGCTAGGCAATGGCTTTTAACAGCATTGCCAATGTAGGCATGAGGGTTGCTGGCTGTGTAATTTAGTGCCTTTTAATTTATCTTGTCTCCGTTCACAGGAGCACACTGTAAGTGCTTCCTTTGCTCCACTCATTGTTTGCTTCACAACTCTGTAACACTGGTGGAATGTGTTAGTGAAAGATGCCTTCATGTCTGTTTTCAGTGCTGAGATAGAACTGTCATCTAGTGTCAGTCCCGCGCTCAGGGAGCCTGCTCTGTTGACTTATATCTGTTTACTGTGAAAGGAAAACTGGGCTGTGTGCCGTGAAGGTTGTATTGCAAAAGATACAAACCAATCTTCAGCAGAGACAAAACAACCCGTCTTTGGGATTAGCTGTAAAAACAAGGTATTGACCAGTCATGGCCCTTTAAATATCCTACGGCACGTCTTAGGAGAGAGAGAGAGAGCTGAAGTGGCTATGGTGGTGAATTTCTTTCTTCGAACTCAAACTTGCTTGTTGGTCTCTTTAGAGGAGTCGCTTTCTGCAGGTGGGAATTTACATACCCTGAAGTCATGGTTTAGTTTTCATGGGCTGACAGGAGGTTTTATGGCTGAGGCACTGGATGGGGGCCCAGAATGTCTGGGTTCATCTCTGCCACAGGTGTTGTGTGGGACCCCTTGGGCAAGCCCCTTTGTGTAAAATGCATTTAGGTGTCTATCTTTAAGGATCTAAGACTTACTGCTTAGTCTTAGTGGGATCTAAGACTCACTTAGTCTCCCAAGTACCTACGAGACATCACTGGGACTTGGTTGAGCAGTTACACATGTGAGTAAAAAAGTGACCAATCATGCCTGTAACAAATGTGTTAAAATAGAACTTGATCCTATCCCACCAAGAAAAAGGCTCTCTATTTCAGCTGATCTGGGATTCCCATTCATGATTTGTGTAGCAATCATATTTCTTTTGAACATGCAGCAGGAGGTAGGCAATGGAACTCTTAGATGGCTATAGTTTGTAACGATCGTTCACGCTTTCCTCCGCTTTAATTGTGTGCCACTGTGGTTTTTCAAATAATGAAGGGAAAAAAGTAAAACTATTTTTTCAAGTTTTTATTAATGTAAAAAATGTTGCTTTAAGTACATTCTCCAAAATGCCTCAGAGAGACGACCCCCCCCAACATCCCATAGCTCGGAAATCCTGAATGCTCCTATGAAACAGAGATGTGAAGGGACTGGCGTTTGTCAGCGTTCAGATTAGGCAGCTTCTGATTTTGCACCTTCCTGAATTACATGCTTGCTGTCTGCAAATGACTGGTTTTAAAAAGTAAAGCCAATCCTTGTTTCAAAGGCTGAGAAATAAATCTATAATAAATCAGCATATGTGGATTTTATTTATAAAGCTTTAATTCCATTTGGTTCTGTAATTGCAATATACAGTGTTTCTATACACACACACACACTCTCTCTGTATATTTTCTTTCGGGCCATAAACACAAGCAATATACCATGTAATTCTCCTCTTTGGTAATGTACTTTTTTCTGCCTGTACTGCTGAAGTGATATCTTACTCCTTTGTATTAAATTCAAATGCACTATAGAATTTTTAGTGTATGTTACAGTTTGGTTTGGCGCTAGTCCAACAAAGTTATCTGTTTTTTTCATAATGCACACAAAGCCATACAAATAACCAAAACAGAAAATAAATACAGAATTACCAACCCCAAGCATTCAACAGTTCTGAGTTGGGTCCTCAAAAATTCTGTTTTTCCCCCCTAAAATCTCATTATTTTTAAAGGCAACTTTTGTTATTTGTCTTCTGGCCTTTGAGCCGTTAGGGTTACAGTTGAGTCATGTTTTTAAGCTATTCTCTAAAACCACAAGAGCTAGAATTTTTTTTTTAATGAATGCTGAGATTCTGGCTGGGGGCTTTAAAATATCACAAGACTTGTGATAAAATCAGGAGAGCTGACAACATTGTATGGAGAAATTCACATGGCTAATTTTCCTAACTCAACGACCTTCCCCTTTTTCCAGCCTGGGACCCCACCCCAGCAGATGGGTTTATCTACTCTAGCCAGGAACTAGCTGGGACCTCTCTCCCATTTAGCAGTAGTATCAGAAGGGCAGGGAGGTTGCTACCCCCTGACACCTCTTTGCAACCCCCATGCTGAGAACCCACTTCCTTATTCATTTATTATGTGAAAAGATCCTGCACGATCACTAGAGAGAGAGACCATCTCCATCTTGTTACCACATACAAGTGAAGCTGATGCAGTCCTCAGTTAAGAAGTAAGATGCTAAGCACCCACAGCTCTGGCTGAAATCAATGGGAACCATGGCTGCTCAGCACCTCTGCTAACCAGACCTTGAGCCTGCTGTTCCAATTCTGCCCAGCCTGCCACAGAGGTAGTAAGGTCTCACACAGTCGTATTTTCCCGATTTTGAAGATCCTCCTGCATGCAACGAACCCTGTTCCTTAGCTTGTCGTTTCACACCACCATCCCCCACACGTGCAGCGGGCCTTAACTGATTCAGCATGCCGAGGTGACGCTGAGATATCTAACCCAAAAGCATAGTCTTGGTCCACGTCACACCCACTAAATTGCAAGGCAGGGACCCTCTGCAGCATAGGGCTGTCCTTGATGGGTCAGCCACCTTGCTGCCTGTACAAAATGCTACAGCTACCCTGGAGAAATGGGAGAGGATGAGAAGCAGTTTGTACAATAGCCAACTAGGTTAGATAAAGAAGCTGCTAGGGGCTAGATCCGCTGGACACTCCAGCCCAACATGCCACAGGACACAAACGTGAGGTACTAACAAATCAAGGTGCCAGATCTATTTCCGTGGCTGCACCTGAGGTGCACAGAGCCACTGGAGGAGAAGGAGCCATCAAATCCTGTACTAAGTGCTGTACATTCTTCAGCCGCTCGGGCAAGACGCTTCTCCATTTTTGACGATGCTCATGAGTTCACTTGAACCTCAAGGTTCGTTTTTCCCTTCTCCATTTCATGATTAATGTAGGATGGGGCAAGAATTTGGGGCTTCTCCCCTCACTGCCATGCCCATCACTGAGAATTTGCAGAATGAGGGTCTGGTTCTGCCTTTCTTTGCACTCCCAACGCTCATACTGAAACCAGCTGTGGCTATGATGGGGTGCAAGGATTGCAGTCAGGCCATTGATCTCTCTACTTTATTTAATCTTTGCCAGGCATGCTTGTTTTTTCATACTCAGAACATAGTAAAGATTTAGGCTGAGAGCTCAAAGTTCCACCTTTGGCACCCAACTCCCATGGACAGTCAATAGGAGTTAGGCACCTAACTCCCATCAGCCCCGTTTGAGCATCGACACTTTAGGGGTTGGCTGCAGGTAGGATTCCACTCTTTTAACCTGAGGTGTGATTTTAAACCACATTCAGCGTGAACTATGCTGGTTGCAATTCAGCTTCAGTTGAGCAGGAATCAGTTTACACTACACAGAAACAAATTGAAAGAAGAGGGTCCACACCACTTCATGAACTAGTTTAACTAAACCAGCTTAATTAAATCAGTGCGAGCTTGAGTGTAAACAAGTGTTTATACCACCGTCCCCTCCCCCTCACTCCTGGTCAAATCCTTCATCTTGGAACTCTCTCTTTGGATGGAGAGGGTGGAGAGCACTTTAGTTTTGGTTGTTCTAGCTACCCTGGTGAAGTTCCTGTCTTTTCCTATCAAGTCTCAATTCACTTTAAGGCCCTGTCTACCCACAACTGTTGCACTGCTTGTGATTAAAATCCATTTTTAAACACTTATTTTCAATTGGTGGACGCTCTCATTTTGCATTCAGGGGGATTTAGTTCAAGTTCACTTAATCTGAGTCCTGAAGGCTTTAAGCAAAACTGAAATAAGCCTGGTTAAAAAAAAATAAGCAAAAAAACCTGTGTATGGGATATGCACCCCCTACGTAAGTGTACTCAGCCACCTTTCTCGCAAATGAACGGTGTTAAGATTTGTTCCATTTCAATGTAGCTACTGGAAAAGTGCCAGTATCTGAGAGGAAATAATACACACACACACTCTCTCTCTTTTGGACTGTAATTATCTATTTTAGGATCTATCCCTTGAGACAATATCTTGTAGGCTGACAAGTTTGATGATTTAGGCTCTGATCCTAACAAGTGTGTGCTTGGCGGCAATAATCTGTCTGTGTGCTTCATAATGCAGGATCAGGTCTCTGGAAGGGAGAGCACTGCAGCCTTTGTGCGGTGGGTAAAAAGAAACATTTTAAGTATCAGTCTTAAGTTTTGTTCTGTTGCCCATCATTGTTTTATCTGGGCACTTCCCACCATAATTAGATAGGCAACAGTGAAGTCCCGAGAGGACTTCAGGGGAGTAGCAAAGAACAAGAGAGCTGATCTGTACCTGAAAGCACTTGAGACATCCTCTTCTAGCACTCATTGAATACATTCTCCCTGTCATACTTCAGCTTTGTGAAGGAGGGGCTCCACGATGGGACAGAAACTTGGGTTTGATTGAATTGTTGCAGCAAGCGCTGTGCAACAAAGCTAACCACTAGCTAAATAAAATAACATGCTCCTGTGGTCATTAATAAGACAGCTGCTCAGAAATTGTCCCTCCTACTCCATGGAAAATGTCAATGAAAATGGAAAACAATGTGTTTGTGGACATTTTCAGTGGGAAACTTGGACTTTTTTTTATAAAAAAAAACTGAAAACACAAAAAAATGGCCAAAACCCAGAAAGTTTGTAGCTGAAAATATTCAGAGGTGGGTTTCCAACAAAAAGCAGCGACCATCTGTGTAAATATTTCTTTTGTCATAAACCAAATTTGCAGTGATGGGAAAAAAAGTTGATAGAAAATTTCAGACTCACAAATAATACTTTGCTTTACTGTTCTAGAACAATTTTTTCTTGGAAATATTGAAGCATTTTACAAAGAAAGAGTATACAAATATTATTATAGTCACACACCACCCAGAGGAGCATGGTGACAGAACCTGAAAAGAATATCCCGTTAATAGATAAGGAAACTGAGGTACAGAGAAGCAAAATGACTGAGTCAGCATTACACAGCAGAAGTGACATTAGAACCCAGGTCTTCTGAGAACAAATCCTGTTCTCTGTACAAACTTCTCTCAGAGTACAGTACAGATGGGCTCCTGGCACAGTCTAACACACCCAAACGTCACCCCTGGCAGCCTATGCCTGTAACGGGTGGAAAAATACCTCTGGATCAGAACATCCCGGACTTTTGAGGTGATTTGGCTCAGCGTCTATTTTGGCCTTTTATAGCTCTAGCCCATAGCTGCATTTGGGTGATAGGAAATGGTTTCTCCACCAATATATTTGATATGTGCTCTGAGGCTGGGTGTCCCAGAGCAAACTGAGCTCACTGAATTTTCTCCAGCCATCCGGCACTGCTGCTGCATAGATCACACATTACAATCAGGGAAACAGTCACTGGAATGCTGTAAAAGCTCCCCAAGGAAGACTCCAGAAATGTGTCTCCAAATCCCTCTGAGACTTCTATGGAAAATATTTCCCTCCCTCTCCACCCATTGAGGTTAATTTTATAATTACATTTGGAAAAGTTTAATTCCTCTGAGAAGAGTAAAGAGAAGTTTATTCATTTAGGACTCTCCAGTTTTCACTGCTGGCTATTCAGGTTTTAAAACCATTTTGCGTTTCAAGCACCATGAGGCCCAATCCTGCAAAGTTTTAAGCACACCTGAAGCCCTTACTTACGTGAGGAGTCCTAGGGTAAAGCTGCAATGTCTTTCCCTTACCCCTAGCCCATCACACTAGGGCTACCGATTTGTTAAAGGACATACGTTAATAAAAGGATGTAGTTTTATCATGGAACTCATTTGCCAGGATGCCGAATTCTATGCTACAGAGATAAACTTCAAGTGCACGTGTATGGATGTGTGTGGCTGAGCACATGTGCACAAAGATAGGATCACTTCAGCCAGCATTCCTCCGTAGTCACTTGTGTCACTACAGGATGGTGTCCGCATTATAAAAAATCCACCCTCAGGCTCCACATCTATTCCATTTTGTGTGTTCAGGCCAGCAGCTGCTCCCCCCACAAAGCCTACCATTACTTGCTCACCACAGCTGATATTATGCTAGGACCTAGAAACCCACCAGGGAAAACTACTGCCTCATTGTATAAGGTGCTGTACATACACACAGCAAAAGACAATCCCTGCCCCAAAGAGTTTACCATTTAAATAGACAAAGAGCAGATGGGGAAACTGAGGCACAGAGCTGGGCACAAAGTCACACAATAGATCAGTTGCAAAGCTGAGTCAGGAACCCAGGCCTCATGACTTCCACTCCCATGCCCTGTTCAGTGAATGATGCTGGCATGCAACAAAACAGGCGGGCCACAGACAGGATTGAGACAAGGGGTGCTGCACAGCACTTTACCATGCTGCTGTTCTGTCCTGTGTGGCTAAAGCCGTCCATTTCCAACACAGTTAATCTAGGTATTTTAGGGTACTTATGGGGATAAATACTTCAGGATTATTGTAGCACTGTGTACCAGTTGGCCCACCCAACAAGGGACATTACTCTAGGAAAAAAGTGTAGTTCACTGTACATTTCAGATGTCCCATAAATTACATTAGGTCACATTGTAAGTCAGTATGACACTTAAATGGGACACTTCACAATGCAGCGTTATGTGCCATAAAGGGAGGTGATTGATCACACAGAAAACAAATAACCAGCTGCAGCAACTACCCCTTTCATGCAGGGCAAAAGTCACCCCTGTGCAGAGAACCAGCACAAGAGCTAGACACCCCTTAAGTCCTAGCACTGGCATTTTCAAAGGAGAGCTCACGGGGGACTTACGTGTGTGAATTTCACCCTATGTTCACCTCCACAAACCAGTGAGTGTTCCCAGATCAGATCCATGCATACAAATACAGTCTCCATCATGCCAAACCAGAGTAAGTTCTGTTAGACGCTTTAATACCAAAGCAGGTCAATCAGGTTGTGTGTGTCGCCCCAGACACAATCACGTTATTTACCTGTAGTCACATGCCACTCATAAAGGCAAAACACTCATTTGTGACTATGGTTATGGTGCAGGGCTGACTTTAGTGATTTGGAGCTGTTGGCCAACTCTGAGCTCTGCGCTGCCTTATCTGGCAGGGTGGCTAAGACAATAGTCTGGCTTTAATCTAGATGGAAGAACTGTTCAGGAATTTCTTGCTGAAATAGCCGCTGAACTGTACAAAGATTTTTGTAAGCCTTGTTGGAAACAATTCCCCTACTGGGCTATCACCCCAGGCTCCTCATTAAAAACCCACCATTTAAACAGATTGTAAAACCAGGAAAAATGGCAACACAAAATGCTACAATCGCCCTCAAAGCAGCAATTCAGTGTCCTGGCGAAGAGTGAGCACAGCTATAAATGCAGGGGTCTGCTGTGTCCTGCCTGTGCATGGTTTCCTCAACAGGGCCCTTTTAGAGAAACAAGAATCATGAGCCTCTTGAAGCATACGGTTAATCCCTTTGACTCCACGTGATTGAAGCGAAGCACTTTGCTAGATCGGAGCAGAGATGGGGACGTTCACAGGAATGTTGGTGACGGAAGCTCTTTATTTGCCCACTCACTGAAGCCTTCAGGAGGAGGGGCAGGGAAGCAAATTAGGGATCTCTGCTCGTGGACTCTTCGCTCTCCGCACCAGAAAGAAGCTGAACAGGCCAAGTTCCCTCTGAACTAGGAATTGAGACTGAGGGGTAAATCAGGACTAGGCTCAGATATGGCTGCGCTCGCTGGAATGTAATCTGCGGGGTGGCATTTCCAAGATTTACAACCTACAGCTCCTGTGCCCCCAACCCAGACAGGGCAAAAGATGTAACTTGCACACTTGCAACCACTGCTGTCCAGGCAGAAGAGGCAGGACCTATAGAACATGGAACAAGACACAGTAAAACATGAGCATTGCTGAGGGAAGCAGCTGCTCCCTCGGAGCATGTATAGGGCAGAGAAATGCAAGTGTGCTACAGAACCTGGGGGGCAATAAAGAAGAGTTCGTACAGGAAGAAGGATGGTTTTATGGTTAAAACATTAAATTGGTATTCCAGGAATCTGGTTCTGTTTCCAGAGTCACCTGCGATCTTGGGCAAGTCACTTAATCTCTTGGTGACTCAATTCTCCATCTGTCAGAAGAGGGATAAGAAGATTTTCCTGCCTCCTGTGAGGGGTTGTGAGGATAAATACATAGGCACCACAATAATGGGGCTGGAGAGAGATGTCTGCATATAGCTCTCTTGAGTATTCCTAACAGAGCAAGCTAAGAACTTTTGGAGGAGCCAACAAACATACTTCTGGGACAAACTAAGGCAGTAAAAGGAGCATTTAAAAGGCCAAACAAAGCAATTGGAAAATCAACAATATGTTAACATTTGAAAAGCACTTTTTGCAACTGCCTAGCTGGAAAAGCTGGAACAGCGAGGGAGCACTTATTGGCTGGGTCATTTTTGCCCATTAATACACTTTACCTGACAGGACAATGGAAAGATGAGAATCAACAAGAAACTACAGAAGTCACAGGGAAGTTTCAAATTGCAATAGATTATCAACCATCAAAGCTGAAATGTATGTGCGCAGGGGGGTGTTTATACTAAAAACTCTGCTCGGGGAGGAGTCAGATAACAGATGAAATCGACTGTCAGGGTTCTTAGGAACGTGCTGAGGGAAAGCAGACTGTATACTGGAACAGGAGAGATCGCTAAGCAATAAGGACCTAAGGCAACTGGTAATTTGGCGGAGAGCAAGATTCCATCTAAGTGCCTTTCCCTACCTTTGGGAATGGAAAATACGATGCTGATCCAATATAGTCTCCTTGCCAAGTATGAAGGCATCGAGCTGGATTCTCCTGTAATGTATAACTGTCTTAGGCGGAACTGTCTCAAGCCCATGGAGTTATAGAACCCGGGCATAAAACCAGTGGAGATCAGCATCAGGCTCCAGAATTCTGCTCAAGATGCTCTTGTATTTGTTAGATCATGACAGAGAGGAGGTGACTTGGCACTGAATAGCGAAATGCCATGATTCTGAAGGAAAAGTCCCTTCGACCCATGATCCAAACATCACAATATATAAATAAGACACAGAGATTAGAACGGGGCAAATCAACTCTTTTAATTGGAGAACGAGCTAGACCTTGATACTTTTCTCCAGTACAAACCACAATAATACCAAGCTCTTCTATAGAGCTTTTCATCAGGAGATCACAATGGAGGTCACTATCTGTATTCCCACTTTACAGAGAGGGGCAGTGACTTTGCCAAGCCTTTGCCAGATTTATTTCAAAGATCTATCAGGGTCCACAATAAAACCATCAGATTCAAGAAAATGATTTGCGTAGAGGTCTCTAGAGATGCTTAGGTAGCATGTGAGCCCACTTAGATCTGGGTCCAACTGCTAACTTAGATGTTAATTATTCCACTATCGTCCTATTCCTCCCGATACCGGAGGGTGAAATGCTACCTACTGCATCACTGAGATGTTGCTGAAGATAC
This sequence comes from Mesoclemmys tuberculata, assembly GCA_007922155.1. NCBI lineage: Eukaryota > Metazoa > Chordata > Testudines > Chelidae > Mesoclemmys > Mesoclemmys tuberculata. The sequence goes on from ML675637.1 coordinate 15,513,456, forward strand.
TTCTACAAACAAAGGGAATGGTTTGCTTTATTTAAATCAGAAATTCTTTCTTTTCACAGTCGGCCAAATTATCCTCAAATTACTGGTGTAAATCCAGAGTAACTCAATCAGTTAGACCAGGAGTCGGCAACCCGCGGCTCCGGAGCCGCATGCGGCTCTTCAGCCGCGGTAAGCTATGTTTTGTGGCTCCAGAAAATGGCTCTTTTCATAGTAAAGGTTGCCGACCCCTGAGTTAGACCATGTAGCAGAACCCTGTTGGTTTATTTCAGTGAGGTAACTCTGGATTTACACCGATGTAACTGAGAAGCGAATTTGTTTGAAGTGCCTTCTCCCAGCTATTTTAAAAAACACAGCATGTGAATTTTCAGTACAAGTATAGGAAAGAGAACTTAGCAAGACAGCCATTTTGCACCCTGCCCTATGGGCATCAGAGCAATCAACCTTTTTTTTTTTTTTTCACTCATACTACTCTCCTGAAAAGGCCTTCTGTTCGTGCGTGCGGCATGAAATTCTGCAGAGCTCACCTGCATCGTTTCCTTTCAGAGTTAGCTTTTATTACGGAACACTTATTTAAAATGCGAGGTGGGGCTGGGGGGAATAAAACTATATGTAGAAAAGAAAAACAAGCCTTTGTAAAAGCATGGCATGGTTTTCCCATACATGCTTCATCCGTGAGTCAGGGGCCACATTGTGCACTGACAGATCTTGCAAACCTGCACTGACATGTGGGCAAAAGTTCTAGGTGAGCACAGCCCAGTCAGATGAAAAATGCAGACAGAGACCAAAGGGAAAACAATTCCACCCCACATACATGAGGATAGGAACGTTGTTCCATGCAACTTTCTTCCATAACGTCAGAGAGTTGCTTTTTTGCTCCACACCCTGAAGACCGCACATTTGCTGGCAGGCGGATTCTAGCATGGGCCATCCGACATTCTAGAATCTACACCCTGATGGCAAGATCCTATAGGTGCAATTACAAAAATAAATCAACATTGCCCATGCTTCAGTACTTGCCTTTACTGCCACCTTTCCCCTACTGAAAATAGGAAACAAGACTAATTTCATGAGAAACTTATTTTAATTGACTTTTTTTTTGCATCACCCGTTAGAATATAAAGATCATCCATTATATCATTAAATGGTCCCACATCTTGCTCTACTAGGACAGGACAATTTGGCTAAATTTCCACGCAAAAAGCATCTTTTAAAAGCCAGGCAGTTATTTTTCAGCGGCTTGAACTGTGATTTATAGATTGATTTATTAGGCTGAACTTCCGGAAAGCTCTTAATGAAACTTTAAGGGTGAAAAATTAATCAACAGTTATTTTATTATGCATGTCCAATAAATATAAAAGTGTTTGAAATGTACATAATGTCTATCTGAAAACTATTGAGTGGTCATAATTAAACACTGATTATTTAACTTGCTTTTTCTAAAGGGGACGACCATTCAGCATTTCCTCACCAGAATTACTGTCTCAATTGCAGCAGATAATTGGGATGTGCTTCTCTTGAAAATAAATATTTCACTTCCTTTTTTTTTAAACTGTATACACAGTGAAACCCGTTATTACTCAGCTTAAAAATTACTGCTTTACATAGCACGTCCAAAGTACACCGGAACTGTATGCTGGTCTTTTCCTCTCTCTCAAAATACTCCTACTTAACTCTCTTTGGAGTCAAAGCTCTTTGGAAGCATCAGTCACTCAATCCACACACCAGCTCTGGGAGGAAAGTATTTTCCACACTGAGCTAGGTTGTACTTGGATTTTTTAGCCATGCAAGGAAATGAGAAGGGTAAAAATCCCCCTTGCAATGCTGTGCTGATGAGCTGGACAATGGGGCCACGTGCCTACATACCACCAAGAGCAGATGAGTGTGGAGTGGGCAGGGAGGAGCAAGGAATGGGCAGAGTCCCGAGTCTGCCAATGCACTCCACTCAGCACAGAGTGTATGCACTGGTATACGGCTGCTGCTAATTGCTGTAGCTCTCCCTGGACAAGGAGGGTGCAGAGAGAAACTGTGACTCAGAGACTCTAAGGGAAACAGTGGGGGCAAAAAACCTAGCTGGCTTGATAAATTTATGGAGAGGTTGGTATGATGGGACAGCCTAGCTTGGCAATTGACTGATCTTTGACTGCTGGTGGTAGATATGTCAATGGCTTGTGATGGGACGTTTGGTGGAGCGGGTTCTGAGTTATTACAGATAATTCTTTCTTGGGGGTCTGGCTGATGAGTCTTGCCCACATGCCCAGGGTTTAACTGATTGCCATATTCGGGATCGGGAAGGAATTTTTCCCCTCGGCAGATTAGCAAAGGCTGTGGGGGGTTTTCGTCTTCCTCTGTAGCATGGGGCACGGCTCACTTGCTGGTGGATTCTCTGTACCTTAAAGTCTTTAAACCATGATTTGAGGACTTTAATAACTCAGTCTTAGGGTAGAGGTTTATGGGTGAGGTTCCGTGGCCTGCCTTGTGCAGGAGGTCAGACTAGATGATCATTTTGGTCCCTTCTAACCTTAGAGTCTGAGTCTAAGGACTTGCCCGAGGCGACAGAGGCTGGCAGCGTCAGAGTTGAAATAAGAACTAGGGTGTTCCCGGACTGAGTGCAGTGCTCAAAGCACCAGCCCTTGCCTCACCCATAGACATATTTATACTTCAATACAGATTGGTTCTGGTTTTCTGAGTTGCTTGCATAATAAATTCTCAACAAAAATATGCTACCAACTGCCAGCTTACCCATGTGCTCGCTGGGTCTCTGCCCCCCCATCTTGTGGGCTGCTGTAACTTACACTCCACTTCCCAGAGCAAAAACTAGCAGTAGTGCTGTGCGCCCTAGTTTGGAAAAATTGAGCTTGTTCAAAAATTAGGCCGGATCTGTCACACCTTCCCATGCACATACAGAATTAGTATAGGTGCCAATTAAAAGGCTATGTTCTGTTTTATAAGATTTATGATACATTATCAAGTCACCTGCATTTACTAGCATCTAAGCAGAGCTGAATGAATCTTTGATTTTCCCATTCAGCTTCCAAATGGAAAAATTTGGAAAAAATTTGTTTCATTTCCAAACAAAACTGGATTTTTTTTGGTCTTTCTCAACAAAACAAAAAACCAAAAAAAGTTTGTTCAGGTTGATGAAAGCATTCTGACATTTCCTTTTGAAAATACTGATTTGAAATGAAATACCAAAATGGTTCATTTAGATCATTTTGAGGTGAACCATTTAGACATTGCCAAAATTTTTGTTTCCAGGAGTTTTTTTTCAACTGAAACCACTGGCCAAATTTGACCCAAATTTGCAAATAGTTTTGGTGCCCTATGTCAATAGCATTTTTTTCAATAAAAATTCCAAAAAAGTGTGAACTTTTTAAAAACTAAAAAACAACCAAACAAAAATGGATCCATGTCACATTTTTCAAACTGTAAACAACTTTGACTGGAGTTGGATTTTAGCCAGGATAGTGAGGTCAGCACCCTTAGTCTTAGGAAAACAACAGTAATACTTAATACTTATCTTAGAGGTTTTCTCAATAGATCTTAGAGGACTTTGAAAAGATGGGGTTAGCCCCATTTTACAGATGGGGAAATTGAGGCACAGAGAGGTTGGGGTTTTTTTTTCTGACATGCCCAGGGTCATACAGTGAGTCAGTGGCAGGGCTAGGAATGGATCCCAGATCTTTTGACTTACAGCCTGGTATTCTATCTATTGGATCACACTCTCATAGGATCTTGATTTTTATTCTACAGCTCATCCCAACAGCAGCATCTTCATCAGCCCAGTCTCCCAACACCATGCTGGGAAAGAAGAGCACCACCTACTGAATAAGCAACACCTCTCCCTGCAGCAGCTGGATAGCTTCTGAGATGTTCTCTATGTCAAACAGGAAGTGTGGTGCTTAGTTTGCGGGCGCTGAGAACTGCAGGAACTGCCAGGGCTGCAGTTAAATCAGAACATTTTATACCCTTGCAAGTTATCATCAGCCATAACTCTTAAACAACACTGTGTGCCTAGGTCAATGCTTCCTTCTCATCCAGCCTGTACCAGTTAGTAACAGAGAATGGCTCAAGCTGCAAAATAAAGTTCTGGAGCTTAATCCTTCAACTCTCTCCCCTATTCGACTCTGATGGTTTTAGAGTCAGGACCATCTCTCATTAGTCCAGCATGTATTTATATATCAGTCTTTGGAGAACAGCAGTGCTCAGTTGTCCTCAGATGTTCATGTGCCAGGGGAGAAGTTTCCAGTTACACAAATTTATTGCAGTGTGACACTTACAGATCTAATTTCTTGAGAGAGATAACTAGGTCCAGTACTTTCTGGCAAGGAGCTAAAATGTCAATGTGACAAGCTGATCGCTTACCACACCATAACTTAATACATCCTGTGCATGTTTGGGAGGATGTTTTTGATGAACTAGCAACTTAAATTAGCAAGGAATTCTCAGCATGTGGATGGTCTTCTCAGACATCAGGTATCAGGATTCACCTGGATACAGTAATGATCAATTACAGAAGGTTCAAACAGAAGGGTTGACGGGGGTCATCCACATTTGGCAACCACAGAGGAGGAGTAGATTTGGACCCAATGATTTGTCAATCCTGGCCTTATCCGATTGTAGTCTGTTGCTGTTTACAAAGTTGCTGCCAGGTTCACTCTACCTCTGGAGATGTGAAACTGTTTATCAGTAGCAAACTGCTGATGTTCACAGCTTTTGGCCCATGTGCTTCTCCGTAATCCAAATATAGTCTTCTGTGATAGCCAAAAATGTGCCAAGACCTAGAAGTATTTTAAACAGGAATCTCCTCCCAAAGGGCAGTACGCAATACATCTTGAAGTTGTTTCTTTTCGTGTTGCTGGCATTCAGGGCTCTGAAAGAAACAGTCCTTCTGGAGATGTGAGAAGAATACACAAACTCACAATCTAGAAGGTTATTTGCTAGTATTACTATTACCAAATCTGCACACAATGGTGAGAATCTACCCAGCACGTCACAAACTTAGATAAAGTTGCATTCCCCACACTAATGAGTTTACAATCTCAAGAAGATCTACTCTGACCAGAATACCCAAGATTTCATACAAAATTTTAGAAACTCTTATCTCACTATTAAACACACACACACGCTCTCTTTCCAGAGGCATTCAGCTTCTATGTACTATAGTGATAGGGTCACAAGTACCTCGATAGTTATTTAGATGAGAAAGATTTATCCATTTCTTATGCATGCATATGGGTTTTATGATCATAGTAAATTCTCACTGAACATGTGGTATAGAAAGAGGCATGATCATGTGTTCTTTTCATATCATTGAGCAACTCCGGAGTTCTAATCCAGGTTCTGATACTGTTCGCTCCATCACCTTGAGAAAGTCACTTCAGAACGGCCATACTGGGTCAGACCAATAGTCCATCTAGTCCAGTATCCTTTCCAACAGTGGCCAAAGCCAGGTGCTTCAGAGGGAATGACTAGAATAGGTAATCATCAAGTGATCCACTACAGTGACAAAGACCACAGAAGCCAATAGAAAGATCAACATCCTTTACATTACTATTTATTGTGAATGTTGTTCTTTCAATAGCACTGTGCTCAAAGAACCTGCTTCTGCTCTCATCAAAGACAAGGGCAAAATCCCCGCTGGCTGCCCTGAGAATCAAGCTCATCATGTTAAAAAGGGAAAAAAAAAAAAAAAAAGGAGAGATCAGAAGCTTTAAAAGATGCTGGAAGGGTTTTAAGATGGTCTCTTATTAATTCAGCAGCAAATAGATTATTTCTCTGGAGGCGCAAAGAGAGAGTTCTTTAGAAGCTGCCTTTAGGCAACTACCAGAGAATAAGAAAAATGCAACTACCTGTTATGTCAGGTTTCATCTTTCAGATTAAAATTCATTGTGTCAGCTTGTTTTCTTGGTTGTGATTTTTTTTAAAGCCATAATGAGAACTTTGCATGGGCAGGGAAGGAAGGTACAGTTTCTCTGAACTTCACAGCACCAGCAATCTGCACTTGACATTTTGGAGAGTGTTTTTTTATTTATGTAAATAAAATTATTCTATCTGGGAGCAGCTGAGACAAGAGATTGGATGGGTCTAAAAATCTAAGACAGATTCTCCACACCTCCATCCCGCAGCCCCAAGCTTCTTTTGGATGGGGATAGGAAGGGAGCTACTATAAGCTGAACGCAGCTATGAAGGTGACATTTAGGGCTGGTTATCTAATGTTTTATTGCGTTAGCATCTAGTGGCCCCAATCAAGGACAGGATCGCCCTTTGTTCCAGCCATTGTGTAAACACATAATAAGAGACTGGCTCCTGCCCCAAAGAATTTACAGTCTAAGCAGATGAGGAGTAGGAGGGAAACAGAGGCATAGAGGGGAAATTACTTATCCAGGATCATACATCAGGTCAGTGGCCAAACCTGGACTTAACCTGAGGTCTCATGACTCCCAATGTTGCCTCCCGAGTCTCAGCTATTATCATTTCCACTGCCCTGCCCCAAGGAGTGCTGTACCAAGTCCAAAGTCCGGCCCTCAGAGAACAATTTCAGCCAAACAAACATCCCTGGCCACAAAACTTTGTTTATTTCCCTTGACTTAAAAGGCAATGTTATTTCTGACCTAAATTGCTGCAGATGCTCTTGAAAACCGACTCTCTTTGCTTCTCCTGAGGAACACAGCTGTTTAATGCATAGGGAACAAAATCCACTCCCGTGCAAAGGACCAGCTCAAGGTCTATGCACCACTCAAGTCCCACTAAGATAGCAAGGATGCAGAAGCCTTGTTCATACTCTGCGCATGGTATGTATTTCACCCATCAGTAGCAAAAGGCCTGGCTTCTGGAAACTACCAGGCTGGAATAATACAATGCCTCTGTCGTGGCTTTCAGCTCCCAGCATAGCACAGTTTCTGGCTGCCCACTATCCTCCTAACAGCTTTTTTTTTTTTTTTTTTTTGGTTGTTCAGTGGAAGTTGTGAGAACTCTTCAATATTCAAACTCAGGCACAGCCCGCCAGAGTTCAAAAAAAGCTTGAAAAACACCAGCTTTTCACAGGGTTGGCTCAACCCCATGTTTTCCTGGGCTGGGCTCCAGGTACCTGAGGACTGAAAAGCAGAGCTAAAAAGGAGAGAGAGTCGACAATTCACATTTTTCCAGGGCAAAGCTCAGATAAGCCCAAGCAAATCAAGACAGCAATGCACTCTGCTGGGGCTTATTCGTTTTGGCTCTTAAATATTCTTAGCTGATGGTATCCTTTGAGTAAGAAGGGAAAATTAAGAGACTCTTGTTTTAAGAAGGCCTGCAAATCTCTTTCCTTTGATCTCTCCATATACTATGCATGGGTGTATTCTCATTACAACTATGAAAGACCTGATGATCCTGTTTCCAAGGTCCCAAATATGGGGCAAGTTTGAATTCCAGTCAGCGGGAAGTGGAAACAGAAGAGGTCCAGATGGTGAATGCTTTTGTCCTACTACTTGATCCTGTACTGAAGGATGTAATCACAGCTGGGTGAACCTGACTCTGGAGCCAAGGGCCTGTGCCATATAAGTCCCCCTTAAGCCCCTGGATCATGTTATCATCCCAGCTTATTAGCTGGTCAAATAATTTAAAACCACATGTGTTGGATAATTATTTAAAAAAACCCAAAAAGACCTGGTCTCCAGCTCCAGCAAATCACTTATTTGCTGAGTATTACTCAACCTGCTCATAGGATATTAAAAAGCTCTTGTGGGCCTTAAATGGTACACAGGCTTTGTGGTGGTGCTTTGTACAGATCTGAATTCCAGCTTTCCTGAGCAAAAAGTCAGAACTCTCCTAAGAGCAGCAAAAGTGCAAGGATCGTTACTGCAGGTCATAAAGATCATTCATGGAATATGCAAGAAGGTCTTCAATTAGGCATGCTCAGGCATATCCCTTGCGTTAAATCTAGAATAACCTAGCCTTGCCTGCCAGGGTATCATCCACGGACTGTCTGCGTGCGTTCGTTGGTATAGATGAGCAGTTTTCATGGAGTCTGAAAGGGACCACACTGATCATGCAGTCTGAACTTCTGCATAAAACAGGCTAGAGAATTTCATCCAGTAATTCCTGTAACAGATGGGATTGGTCTTTCCTACTAAGTAATCAAACATGATCAAGTTGGGTAACGTGCGCCTGAAATAGAGCATATCTTTTAGAAAGACATCAGCACTTAACACAGCAGGTTCCTGACGCATGCTTGCGGTTCCTTGGTGCTACACAAATGATTTCGTGAACATTCCAGGTGATAATGATTTTGTTTTTCCCTTTGGCAAGCTTTTTGGTGAGCAGTTCTGCTTAATTATCCCTATTATTAAAGAGTTGTATCTTATTTCCAATTTCAATCTTTCCTAATCGCAATTTCCAGCCTTTGGATCTTGTTAGGCCTTGGTCTACTGGACTAAAAACGCAAACAACAGATACAGTCTCCCTTCTAGACCATAATCAAGCAACTTTAGGGACAAGAAATTAATCTATTTTTTTAGATTATTCCTGTGGAGAATTCTAATTTCAACGCCTGATCAAAAAACGCAAAAGAATTTAGGGAAATACAGGACAGCCAACAATGACATATTTCTCTTCAAAGGTAACCTTTACTAGACGTAACACTCAAAATGGTTAATTAATTAAAACTCCACTTAGCCCAATAAGATAATAGTAAAGATATGTTTAAACTTAAACTGGCATGAAAATCCTGAGCAGCTGAGAACTTCAGTGGTTCTCGCACTTCATTAGATCACGTTATGAATAGGTTTGCACCAGCCATAGGGTCAATTTGGCAATCCATAATCACTCAAAACTCCTATTGAAGTCAGTGTTGCTAGAGCACAGAATTTGTCCAGAGAGTATAAATAAAAGCTTTCAATGACGCGTGTAAGAAACAACAGACGCTTAGTAGGGCTAGATTAACTCAGTGGTCAGTGTGTATTACTTGTCCTCCCATCTAGGCCCAATCCACTGGGGATGTGAGCTCAAGCTAGAGCGATTCATGGTTTTACCCCGTTTGATCCCTGACATTGGCTAAGATAGCCGTCATCATACTAGCATGTGAGGGATTGCTATCACTGATCAGTCTGCGTGAAAAAAGGCATGCGATGTATTAGTAAAGGAATAACCCCTCCCAAGCCATTCAACAGTGAAGGAAAACAGTGCTAGTGTGGGAAACAAATTCAAGCCCCAGTCCAACACAAAAATCCCAGTCAGAAAAAAGTAACCAATAAAAGTCTAATTGTAGGACTGGATTTTTACTCTAATAACAGAGAATTACCTACCAGGCTCTTTGATCTCACCATTGGACAGGCACTTTGTTTAATTAAAGAAGAGCAGGCTAGCATCTCCAGTGAGGATGTGACATGGCATGAAATAGGTAGCCACAGCGCAAGTCTACACTTACAATACTACAGCTGCACCACTTTAGAACTTCAGTGTAGACACTCACTACAGCAAAGGGAAAACCCCTCCCTGAAAGGCAGGCAAATTCTTCTGTCGCCCTAGCACTGTATGCAGCAGGGTTAGGTGAGCAAAGCTACGTGGATTCTTCATGCCCCTGAGAGATGTAGCTAGCCAATGTACGTTTTTGGTGTAGACCGGCCCTATAGCTACAATGGCGATACAATTGTAGCTCACAGAAATGTCAGCATGAAGGTTACAGATGCAGCTGTTTATATGGAGAAAGATAAACACTTGTATTTTTCTATCCCTTTGCCAGCTTTTCCAAACCTGAATATTTATCACTGTGTAACTATCATGTGAACCAGTAAATACAAATTTCTAGAAGACAGACTATATGGTGTAGATACTGATGATATGTCCATCAATCATTGCAGAATGTTGCTCTATAAAGGAAGACTATGGTAAAATGTCACTAGAGTTACTTTATTACACAGTAAATGATGCAAGGCCACACTTTAATGACCAAATCTACTAGAAGTGAATTTTTGGTTTCTGTACAGCTTTCTTCCAGGATTGTTAATTGAAATAACATGTTGCTGAGGAGCTAATGCTGTTGAACACTGAAGATGACTTGGAACTCAGCTGACTTCTCTTCACCTAGTTTGAGTCAAAGGAATGTCTGGGTGCATGAAGAAGATAAGACCAGGGATTCTTATATTAAAAATGAACTTCAGATTTGAACTCCAATGGCCAGTTGCTGGCTCCTGTCCTATGCAATTCTCAGCTGAGTCTTCATAAATAGTAATGTTACTCCTGGTGCTCAATCTGGGTGTTAGGCTTTGGGGGTAATTCATGCCAATTTCAAGATTGGGGTTGGGTGATTTTACCCATTTTTATTTCATGTTTTAGTGACAGTGCCCTAAGTTTAGTTGATGTGAACATACTGAAGTGAAAGAGGACTGCCTTGATATTTCACTGTGGGTATTCTGAATATATCTTCAATGTAGACTTTAGGTGGCTTTGGCAAAAACAAAGGGGTGATCCAAAGACCACTGGAGTCAGCAGGAATTTTCAATGACCTGGACTTTGGATCGGGCCCTTACACGCTAGATTTACCAGTTTAGGATTTTTGCAGTTCTCAGAGTCAACAGGTCTGATGTGACTTTCAGTGGCTTTCAAAGTCTTGCCCCATGGACCAGGTGATTTCAAATGCTACTCTGTAAAACTTAAAAAGGACAAATTAAATTGTCCTAAATTAAATTAACTAAATTAGACCTTATGCTGGAAGCCTTGGAGTGGTCAAAAGGAGATTCTGATGCTCAGCTGAAACCATCTACTTTCACGTGATTATTTTACAGCGCTCATAATGTTCACAGATGACTAATGCATGCAAGGACTCATTTCTTTTACATTCAAGAAACTGTTTACGTTGGCAGAAAATGTCTCTCTTCAAAGCCGACTAATGCTGAATTACAAAATAAGACAAACCAGTAAATTACTTAACCTGGTAATCAAACCTGTTTACTTTGATGAAAGGAATGGTTAAGGGCACTGAAGAGTGTAGCAACACATGAGAGAATGATATATTGAGCACACTCCTTCAAACTCTGATGAACAGAAAATGCAGGATCATTTAGATGGGTATGAATACGCATGGGAGACAACCCCCCCCCCCTTTTTAACCAATTGTACTTCGTAATGTTCAAATTGATCACGTTGTCTGATAAGATAAATCTGTGCCAAGCAAAATGGCAAAGGCAAAGATTCTGTGAAAATAAGTAACATGTTGGTTAGCTTTGCTACTATCAGTTTCTGAATAGGGTTTCTCGGGAATTGTAAAATAGCAGGGTTATTTCGTGCACATGGATCAGTATTTTGTTAATTGTTTGCAATAAATTTAAATCGATATTAAAGAATTGTGATGAATTATAGTCCCATTTGAAGTTTCATAGATTAAGGCCGGTTGGACTCCTGTGAGCACTTATTCTGATCTGTTGCATAACACAGACCCTAGGATTTCACCCACTCATTCCCACAGACCCCTGTTATGAAATGCACAGCTCAGCACATCACTGACTTTAAAAGCCCATCAGCCAATGCAATGTTGTGCAATTGCTGCTGTTCGTTACCCACACTGTGACCTCAGAAGCTTAGTTATTCGGGGTCATTTTTGGCCTGGTAGCTGAATTTTCTTTTTATATGATCACTACATCAAATCCTGAGAGGGCACCATGCAGCAAAAATCACAAAGACTGTTCACTTCCCAGGCTGAGAACGCCAACCCAGTGAAATCACAGTTGCTCTTTGATGTATTTGTAAGGGTGGAAATTCCAGTTCATGTGCGCAATGAAATAGGATTGCTCCCACCCTTCTGTTCCCAAGGATTAAAAGCAATGTCTTCATGTTCTCAGCATGAGTATTATACCTGTTCAGGGAAGAAGCCCTAAGACTTAGACAAGTCATATGCCACTGTCACTTTAAAATGTCTATGGTGTCTGGTTATCCTCCAAGATAGAAGATATCAGAAAAGGATCAAACAAATGAAAACTAAATAGCTGCAAAGGCTAGAGGTTTGGGGTTAGGGCTATGGATGAGTGCTGATCCTCCCTCCTTACTCAGGCAAAACTCCCACAGAGCGCTCATCTCTTCTAATCGTGTGGGAAAACTACAACAGCAACAGGACTTCTTGTTAATATTCCTGTGTCATTACTTTCCTACCTGTGACATCTTGCCCTAGCTTGAACAGCCTCCGGCAGGCTAATTACATTCATCCAATGGAGACAGTTGCTAATTGCCTGTACAGAGTGAAAAGATCCAGAGAAAGAACACCATTTAAAGAGAGTTTGGGGTTTTATTTCCTCCCCACAAGACTCCCAAATTTGCCTGGTCAGTACTAACCTGGGAACTCAAGTGATGACCCCTGAAAGTAAACCCTTGGGTCCAATTCCTGTTTACTCTGAGATCACGTTACACCACTTTGACAACACAATGGGGTTTCCTTATATCATCAGAATTTGCTCCCACTTTGTGTAAGGTTCCTTTGCACAAGTAGAGCAGAATAAAATGGCCTTAGTGTAAATGAGACTCAGGCCCAATATATCTGTTAACGTTGGTAGGGGATTTTTTTACTATTGTTTTATGCCAGGGGACAAGCATGGGCTCAGCAGCATCTCAGCACATTGTTACTATGATTTATTATTTGTATGGCAGTAGTGTTAGGCGCGCCAGTCACAAACCAGGACCTATTGTGCTAGACACGGTAACATCAAGCCCCAGCACTAAGACACTGAAATCCTGCTGAGCCAGTCAGCTTTGGGGAAGTTGGATGACTGTCACCATGGGTGCCACACATACAGAAACCCTCATTATCTGTGACATTGCCATGTACCCAGTACTCAAAGATGGAAGGGTCCTAGACTATCTAGTAGGAGGCTTGGATCATCTGCTAATGGAGGCTATAGTTCATTCCAGCACTGAAGGAGCATATATTTGGGTGCAGCCCATTGTAAAATGGACAAATTCTCCAGCCTTGTCCTGGACCTTATTATCCAGGGCCTTCAGTTCCTTTGTTTTCTGACCACTCCTGGGGAGGCCTCTCTCTATCAGACAGAAAACCCTGTGCGATCCAGAAAACATTTTGGATTATTATTATTTGTATGGCAGTAGCTCCGAGATACCAGGGCCCCATTGTACCAGGTGCTGTACAAACACACAACAAAGACTGCTCCTGGCCCAAAGAGAATACAATCCAAACAGTGTTGGCAACTCTTGTGGTGCTAAGTTTTGCAATACTTGGTTTCCTAAATCCCCAGTTCCTGGAGTCAAGACAAGTGGTGAGAACCTCAACTGTTGTTAAAAAAGAAAACATTTCCAGCCCCTGAGGTTGCAGAGAAAAGCATGGACACCTGACCTGAGTGAATCCAAAAGGCTCAGAAACAGGACTGCAAAGGAAATTAATCCCAAATATATGTTTTTTTTTTTAAATATCCCAGTTTTTTAAAGCCAGTCTAATGTTTTGGACACTTGGCGATACCACGTATGTAAGTAAAGAGACAACAGATGGGCCCAGCAAACAGACAGGGGAGCACAGAGTAACAGCACAGCAAACAGAACAGGGCAATAAGCAATGGTCACGACTCATCAGCTACCTAGCCTCTGTCAGGCATCACTAATACGAGCATCACATAATGGGGAGCATGCTCCATTTGCACACTGGATAACCACATGTGGATTCACCAAGGAATACCTGCCATCAGAACAGATCATGGACCCCACCAGCCCAGGAAAAATCCTTTATTCAGGACTCCAGGGAAGAACATCTTTCACATCCTAAAGAGGGGATGACTCATCCTGACTTTACATCGGTGGGCAGTCATGACAGAAGCCCTGGTCCTGCACTGCAAAGCACTCATGCACGTGCTTAACGGTGAGCCTGTAACAATCATCTCGGGGAAGCACAGAGTGTGATTACGTTCTTTGCTGGAATGGGACCCTGCTCTGTAATCGTTCCGCCTCTGCGGTTTCTTGCATGTGCATCAATTCAAATGTTACATTAAATTTAAACAATTGGATGCACTGTCAGCTGGGTGTTACACAAAGAGTAAATCCAGGGCGAAACTTGCTGGCTATGAGAAAGACTTGGGGGCTGCAGAAAGACTTTTTGGCTCCTAAGATGAGTAACAATTCCAAAACTTTCATGACTCCCACAAAGGAAAACTCAGGTCGGTTGTGCTAAGTAGCTGTGACTTTAGTGTTCGCAGAGGTCATGTGGCCACAGGACTGCGGGGTGGGGCTCCATCAGAGACTTGCTATATGTTTAGCTCTTTACAGCAAATAAAACAAGCATGAATGGTGAGCACATTGTGCTATGAGAAATCTTCCCTACTGCAAAGCATGGAGGGAGTTGCTTGTGTTCTAACCACACTTGCAGCTCAAGAGGAAAAGCCTCTGGGAGGGGCCAGGCTGTCATTTGATCAGTCCCCCCCAGTCAGATCACTACCATATAAAACAAAGACCCTAACATGGGTCCAGAGACAGCTTTGGAGGTAGTAGTGTAACTGCATCAACTTTAATGGACAGCAGCCCATGTATAATAAGAGCTGGGCTGCTTAGAGTAGGGGAAGGATGCAATTAGAAGATGCTGTCCATCATATTCACACAAAGGGGATAAGAGGAAGTACCTGAGGGATAAAATTTCTCCTTAATATAACTTCCTTTGAAAGGGAGGATGGTCTTGTGGCAAAGGCACTGGACCAAGTCTTAGGAGACTTGGATTCAATTCCTAGCTCTCTGCCATGCCTCCTGCATGACCTCAAGCAAATCACTGGATTTCGCCTTGCATAAAATTGGGGTGGAAATGCTTTCTTTGGCCCCCTTGTCTATTTTGTTGTAAGTTCTTTGGTGCAGGACTGCCTCTTGCTATATGCATGTAGAGCACTCAGCGTAATAGCGCTTCGATGTTTAGGCTGTAATAGAAATAGTCGATTAAATTAATAAATAATTTTTATTAATTATAAAAAGGGCAGGACTGGGGAGGCACAGGACTGATCCCCATTTACTGAACATAAATCCACAGACAGAGCATCCCTAAGCACTCCCTGTGGGAAACAGAAGCTTTTAATCCCGTCTGTTTGGACGAGTGGGATGAATCAGGAGGCACAGGATTTATGCACATGGGGTGGAATTTGAGGTTCCTAAAAAGAGTGACTCAGAGCTCCTGAGTCACTCCAGATTATACACATGTCTCAGAGCAGAATCTGACCCCGCCATTCAGTGCAAGTTTCCAGATGTGTTCCACTCAGCAGGCTGGATCCAGAACTGTGTTGAGCATCCCTTCTCTCGCTGAGGACAGGAATAGCTGCAGGGGCCCTGCACCTCTGAGGATCAGGAGCAGCATGGGTGGTTGGAATGACTTCTACCTCCTGGGTATTATTTTAAACATGTTTCTGAAAGTTATTTTATCCACATTAGCAGCTGTGACCCTTCGTTTCTTTCATCCCTGCCTCTTACTTTATAAGTCCCAGGGGCCAGGCCCTGGAAGTCCAGAAAGTTGGACTTAACCTTTTTCCTCTGGAAGACAGAATGACAAGAGTGTTGAAAGCTAGGCTGAAAAAGCAAGGAAGAATGCTCCGCTCAGAGAGAAACCCTGCAATGGCAATTAGGCGAGGAACCCTCCTGCCCCCTGTAATTTGCTGATACATTTTTCTATTATTGAAAGCTCCGTTCTCAGAAACACACATGGCCAAATCAATCAAACGCTAGGGTTTAAAGTTAGGGATCCAAATCTATATGGAAGCACCTAAAGTGCTCAAGGAAGACAGACTCAGGGAGGTGAAGTGACTTGCCAAGGTCATCTAGCAGGCCAGCAGAAGACATGGGAACAACAGTCAGTTTGCCTGATGTCAGGAAGGATTTTCAGCAGCACTCAGTGCTGGCTTAACAGGTCCCACTGAAGTCAATGACAGATCTCCCAGAGACTTCATCAGGAGCAGAGTTAAGCCAGTGCCGAGTGCATTTGAAAATCCTATCCCTCAATCTGGTGTCCCATCCGTTGGGCCATGTGGCCTTCCCTGCGCCTTTCAGTGTAGACCCCTTCAGCAAATGCTTCACCAAAACGATGAACCCTACTCTATGCTCTAAAACGGAACAAACTCAGGCTCTATTTGACCACTAGAGGGAGAAAACTTCACAGCTGGGTGCCCTCCACCAAAAATGCTTAGTTGTCGTCCTCAAGACGGTATGTTTTCTTGATCTAGCCCGAACCTCAACCATAATCTACCTGGCAGAAAGTTCCCCGCTAGCTCCACAGAATGGATCACAACTATTTCTCCTTCCTCACCACACACTTAATAGAAAGGCCGCTCTTTAACAACGTATAATCATTCTATCAGACAATACAAGCCAATTCACACCATGAGAAAGGCATCTAACAAACGTGACCTTTTAAAATAGAAAAGATGTAGCCACGGACATAAGACATACAGCACATTTATGCAATGAAAGCAACAGATCAGTATTAACAGAAGATTTCACAAGGAAATTTATATATGATTTTCATTTATCTATTCATTTATGTATTTATTTTTGGATCTCCCATTATTCTTCAAGGCATTTTACTGTCTCATTTCAGTAGAACCTCAGCATTACGAACCCCTTGGGAATGTTGTTCATAACTCTGAAATGTTTGTAACGCTGAACAAAATGTTATGGTGGTTCTTTCAGAAGTTTACAACTGAACATTGACTTAATACAGCTCTGAAACTTTACTACACAGAAGAAAAGTGCTGCTTTTAACCATCTAGTTTAAACGAAACTTCCTTACCTCCCCCCCTTTTTTTTAAACTTTCCCTTTTTTTAGTAGTTTACATTTAACACAACACTGTATTTGGTTTTTTTTTTGTTTTGTTTTGTCTCTGCTGCTGCCAGGTTGCATACTTCCGGTTCCAAATGAGGTGCATGGTTGACCGATCAGTTCATAACTCTGAAGTTCTGTTGTAATTCCAAGGGTATAACCTGTTTTGCATTAGGTGGGTTGTTAAGCATCTATCTGTCAAGTGCTGATAAGCTGTGGGAAATGCTAAAGCCAGGTAGACATCAGTGGAATGCAGGTAAAGCCAGGTGTTAAGGTGGGATCAATGGCTGCCATCTTAGATGATACAGTGGAAAGTCTGTCTACAGTAGATTCCACTGTTGCCACCATGAGTGGACCTGGGGTTATTTACAGTTAAAAGTAATACTGTTACCACTGGATATGGGCCTTAATCTCCTAATGGCTGAACTGCCTCAGTCTTGGAGGGCTTTTGCAATTTGCCTCTGGATTGCGAGCTGACTTTTGCAAAGAGCCCCCATCTTTATAATAAAGCCAAAGCAAACCCCTGCATTTGGTGATACTGGAAATCCAGATTCAAAACAGGCATTTTGGACTCACTCATAAGTACCAGAGCAGAAGAACTTGGGCACGGTTTTTAACCCCAGATGTGCCTTTCAGCTGACACACAAGTGGAGGGGTTTGCTCGCCATTCTGACATTTAACAGCTCAGAAGTTACCCATTATTGTCTGAGTCCAATATTGACATGTAGCTCATGCCCTTGTCAATTCAAGATTAGATAATGGTTGCAGGAATCAAGCCATGCTCATTGTTAGCCCATGTCGCCCTTTGATCTGACTATGGCTAACCTCACCCGTCTTCCTTCCTATCTTTTGCATGTATCTTGCATCATGTCTTAAATTAGTCCGAGCAGGGGCTGTCTTGTCTCTATGTTTTTGTACTGCCTAGCACAATGGAGCCCCAATCCTGACTAAGCCTTCGGGTGCTACTGCAATATAAGTATTTAATAGTAATGCCCAATATCATGGTGCCAAGGGTTGCTCCTGGCGCAGAACCAGTGGTGTCACTTTCTTTCTGAAGGAATTTTCAGCACGCTGTATCCTAACACCAGCTGGAGTTGCATGCATTTAAATGTAGGGGAAACTTGGCCCCTTTCTCATCTCCACCAGTTTGCACTGACTCTGATGTTAGCCTCAGCTAATTACTCCTCTACCAAGCACAGCATTGCATCTGCTGTGTCCCACTGATCTCTGCAACCTTTTGACACTCGCTGTTCTGTGTCATGATTTTGGAACTCCCCAAGCAGATTCAGAGGTCTGGCTTTGTGAGACTAACACAATTTGTGCTTTTTTATGTTTTAACCTCAAGCGTTATTTGTTTCCCTTGGGCACTTCCTTCACAACTGAGCTGAAATGGGCCCTGCTCTGGGGAACGTACCGGTGGCTAGCTGCTCCTTGCCAGAGGCTCCAACTGCTGTTGGGCACGTCTTGACAAACTCACAATGCTGTGAGACCACGGACACCTCCTGGTGGGGCGTCACAGGAAAAGAGTCGAGCCTAAAAAAAATCCACTTGTCCATTAAGTTTGTTATTCACTGAAAACTGAATAAAAGGTCTATGCTTCTGCTGCTAAATATGAACGTACACGTCCTGGCATCTTTGAAAACATGAACCACCACAGGAGCATCACAGAGATTAACAGCCAGCGAATACGCCAGGCGTATGCAGGAAGGTCACACTGATCATGATGTTGATGGCTGCCAAGCAGATTCCCACAGCCCCCTCATGACTGGGCCCTAAGGGAGTAGAGGAGGGGATGGACAAAGACCAAGCGTGCAAAAGATCCTTTAGCTTTATCATGTTTCATTGGTTCTATAGCACCTTTCCTCCCAAAGCATTTCATAACTATAGCCATACAGCACTGCCAAAAAAGAGCACGGCACAGTGTTCTGCACTATGGGAGGGGGTGGGAAAGGTGAGCCAAAAAGACTGGAGCTTTAATGCTCACCAGACAAACGAGGCCTCAAGCCTGACTCTCCTCTGCCTTGCACGCTATGCCGTAAGTCACACCCGCTCAAAACCTTTCCGATCCGGTGGGGTTTTGCATCCATTCTTCAGGTCCAGAAGCGACGGTACAGATCTGGGCCCTTTGCTTTGTCGCCACAACAAACTGCCTGCTGTTCACTCACCTCAATGACTGGAGTTGGCCCTGCTGGGCTGGGAACCTGAGCTGCAAGGGAGGTTTAGAGCACCTGACCATCCCTTTTCTAATCCAAGGGCGAGCCTCATTCCTGTGAAGAGCGTGACTCCATGCCACACAATCTATTGTGCTCTTGCGTCAAAGGCTCTTCTCCTCTGCAGCTCTTGCTATCTAGAGCAGCCTTCTTGCATCTCTCTTCTTCGTTCAATTCTCCATTTAACTTACAAGATGGGCTGAAACTGTATCTTTTCTTCCCTGGATATCCCTTAATGTCTCTAATGTCTCAGAGCAGGTGGAAAGTTTTCCACTCAAATATTATTTTGGGGACAAAAATATAGCCTTTAAAAAAATAAAAAGCCTAAAGCTGATATTTGCCAGGTGCCCCCTTCCCTCCTCTCTTTCCTTTTTCCATTTCATCGCTGAAAAAAGAGAGGAAATGAGGGTGCGAAGGGGGAGGGACCAGGAACCATTTGGATTTTTGGTTTTGATAGGAAAAAGTCTGAAAAATCTCTTAATTTTTCACAAAACGTGCTGTCAATTTGTCAAGTGCGCTCTCTCTCGCATTTCATATAGCAGCTCTAGAAAGCTCACAAACACACTACAGGCAAGCCACTAAAGAAAATAAATTGTATTTAGAAATGGGCCACAACCAGAAAATGCTAAACTGAATCAGAAATTCCCTCAAGTTAAGGAATTGGGTGGGCTGATCTGAGCACTTCTCTGGTAGTCTGAGCCAGCTCCCACTGAAGTCAATGGAAAATCTTCAATTATCTTCAGTAAGAATTGGATCAGGCCCTAATTACATGGTAGTATGGTCAGTGGGACATATTTCTGACAACTTTGCTTTGTAGTTTTTAAATCAGTTTTTGGCTCAGTTCCAAACTAGCCTTTACTGTCTCTCTTTGTCAAAGACGACATTTCCCCACTGGCTTTTTGACCTGAAACGGATTTAATTTCAGCATTCCAAACTATTTGAACTCAGATCTTGTATGTGTTGCTTGCAATTGTGGTAAGGATCTTGGGGACTTTTGATGTGAAATCCTCTGGCTCTAAATCAGTGTTTGCATGCTGTCTCATTTGTTTGGTTTTTGTTGGGTTTGTTTTTTGGGGTTTGTTTGTTTTTTTTTGCTCAAGGTAGACTGTACTTTCTTTGGATCAGAATAAGCAGTCTGCTACCATTAGAACTTCAAATATATTGTTATTAAATCATTTAAGATAAGATAAAATGCTGCCAGAGCAAATGTAGGTGACATGTTTACTGATTTAAAACAGATACTGTGTAAATTGATGGATTAATCCCTGTGCTGTACTCAGATTATACATCCCCACTCACCATCTATGCACAAGTCCCTCTTGTTATCCTAGGTGAAGGTTTACACTGCAAAAAAAATTATAAAAAGGTCTAAATGCCTGCCAAGATCTAGAATATGTAGCTATTGAAACACCGGGTGCAGCTCTGGCTAGTGGACTAGAAACACTTCATACTTTTGGTGACACGGTGATTTCCTACAGTTATTAAGAAGCCTCTTTTATTGTAAATATTTCCATACTTTGTAGCTGTTTACCTGAGCTTAGAGGTTCTCTGAATTTCAGACTCTGTTTGCCACTTCCTCCGAAATGCAACTCACATAACCCAGGAAAAAATTAGTTTGCTTAAAATGTTGCGGGGTGGGATCAAGGGAGGAAAACTTCAGCAGTTTTGTAACTAATTTTGCTCTATTTTATTGTTCCTGGTTTTTATGGCTGCCTGACTTCGCAGCCCAATTCTTTATCTTTTCCTCATGTACTGCCTCTGGAAAACTCTGACAGGAAATGTCTGATTGCTGAGTTACCAGCGAGCCAGTTATTTTCTCTTCGATGTTAAAGGGACAATGTTCTTCTGCAATGGCAGACATTTTAAAGTCACTCCAGGGTTCTGAAGCCACATGGAAGAAATAATGTCTTCCTGGATTTATTTAGTGTCTCTAGCTTTTTGGTTAAGCCAGAGGGGACAGTTTAGTGCTGTAGGTATCAGCTTTAGAACACTTTAATGGTATATATGAGCAATGAAGCCAGAGTATCACTTTCCTTTGTGTGCTGCCATTTCACATTTCCAAGAATTCACTCTGCACACAAAGTTCAGGAGCCACTTTGTCATCAGAGTTGTGCAGCCTGTCAGAGAGGAGATGCACACACTGTGCTCTCACTCATGAAGAATTTACTTTTGTTCCAAAAAAAAGTCATTCAGAAGAAAAGTATATGCTTACTCTTTGTGCATTGGAACAAGATCATATACCTAAACTCCCTGGAGCCACAGGATCTAGTCTCAGCAGCGTCAACTCAGCTCCTTTATCTTTCCAGACTAGATACACTGAATCCAATTAAACTGTGTGTGTACCTGGGGGTGGATCTTTCTGGCCTTAAAGAGCAGATAAGGCCAAAAAATGATTGTCATCCTTAAACAGCACCTTCTTACCCACCAGATCTGCTTCCTGTGTGTATTCAGAGTCATAGCTACTTATTTTAGTAACAAAGAGGATATTTTTACTATTTTCTACTCCTATTAGTTCAACAGGGCCAACATAGCTATCAGAGAACAAGTTATTTCTATTTTTGCTTGTAAGCCAAAAGACTTCGTTACTGGACTCTATGGCAGAATCTTTGCCTTGCTGCATAGAAGTGGACACGTTAGTTGCACCTATAACACTGAATTACATTGGGGTTACTGGTCTCGTGGGCTTGATCCATCCAGGTGCTGAGTGGTCACTGCATGTTGTGGATGCTCAGCACCTTGCAGGATCGAGTCTTTAGATTATCAACTCCTTGGGGTGGTGACTGTCTTCCTTTATGTTTATAAAGACTGAGCATTATAACAGCACTTGGTGGACAAGGGCACGTCTAACAGAAAATGACAAGGTTTTGGGTCAATATGGGTCTTTCCATTAAAATTGACTACCTAAGGTGCCACTCTTCAGAAGAGGAATTATGACCCTGGGAAAGAAAAGAAGCTGTTGCTCAAGCTCCAGGAGCCCATCCCTGAAGTGTGGAGGAGGAAACAAGTTGGCAAGGAGACAAGTTCCCCATCATAGTGAGAATTTTGGGAAAGATCAGATGAGATGCCACATGGATAGGGTTGGGAACAGTGAACCTGCTTGTTGACTCATAGGAAGGAATGGGGACAAGATAAAGCTCTTGCCAAGGGCTCCATTACACCTAGCACCACCCCACTAGGACTCACATGGAAAGAATTTTACCAGCAGGCAGCAAAGCAAGCCAGATACAATATCTCAGCACTGCGCCCACCCTTCTGTAGCCAACAAGCTTGTCCTTGTTTTTTATACTCTGGTTGTTTGGAATGCATTCAATAAATGCCAGATCTGTGCCTGGATTGTCAACCTTTCTTCCACAAAGAAAATAAGCATAATTGATTAAAAACGCCAGTCTTCCTCTGATTCATGGTCTCTGAGTCCCCCAGCACCAGCATCACTGGCTCTTTATATTATGATGCATATACACATACGCAGGGTGTGCTACACTAGATCCTTACCAACCTCAGGCAGTCAACAAGAGTCTTTAAGAGACACTTTCAAACATACAACAAGAGACTCTAGCTCATTCTTCAAGGTAGCCTTATGTCAGTTACGAGCTGTATGTGGGTCCCAATCTATTGGGATCACAGGGCGCCATGAATTTGCTTCTATGTTTCTTAACAATGGTCCACAATTTTTTCTTTTTGCTGGCATCCACTAACTCTGTTTCGTTACACCAGGGATCCATAGGAGTCAAGATTTACAATAAAAATTAAAAACCCTCTTCATTTTGGATATAGCCACTGCAAAAAATAAAAATGTATTTGTTCTGGCTTCAAATTTCTCATGGGCAACAACTGCAGAACAGGCTTCATTGATCATGTGCACGTGTCATGTGTCCCCATTAATGTGCTCTGAAGGAAGGGAAGGAAAATAATATATTGCCACTTCAAGGGCACGGAGCATCCCTCATATGCTCACCTTAGAAGATGGCACCAGGGGGAAGTTACCTCTTATAACCAACATCAGAGTCTTTTCTCATGGTCAGTGCATGCCCCAAAATTCTCACTGGCTTCAAAGAGTGTGCGAAAGGGCTGCAAGGTGGGCCCTGTTTCAGAAACCAGGTTGAAGCCTCCCTACCCGTTATTTTAAAAGGAGCTGTGTTGGTTATACAGCAGCCTTGAATCATTTTGGGTTCCATTCCTAGCTGCAGGTTTGCGGTGCTTCCACTGATTAGCTCCCCCTCTCAGCACAACACCTCCTTTTAAGTATATTAGAAGAGAACACACAAAGTGCTGGAATCACATATTGGCCACAGATTCCTTTTCCACAACACACCGGCAGTGGTGAAAATAAATGTATTTGTCAGTGAAATCCTGTTACAGGGTTGGATCCAAACCGCAGTGAAGTCCATGGAAAGAATCCCATTGGCTTTATTGAACTTTAGATTGGGCCCATTCTGTCCTTTCACAAAACAGCCTTATTGTGGACCTCTTCCTGCTTCCACATAAGTCAGTGGTAAAACCCACAGGGACTTCAATGGGAGAGGGATTGATCCAGATAAGATCTAGATTTGTACAATTCACAGGACTGAAACAAGATGGAATTTTCATAATATTCTGCATCAATCCTGCAGCCCTTTCTCATGTCACACATCTGTTACTTTGCATGGGAGTTTTGCCTGAATAAAGACTTCAAGTTTGGGCTCAGGAGTGGAGCTGCACTGAATCCAATTGCATTATAAGCAAGTTCCACTCCACAGGAGTGAGATCATTGGTGTATATTATCTGCCAGTAACATGAGTCATCGTCAATGACCACTACTATTGAACAGGCAGCTATATATAGTGATGTACGTACATAAACAAACACAGTGGGTCAGATGCTGCTCTGATTAACATCCATCATTTTCAGTGATGGTGGCAAGGATGTAACGGAGAAGAGAGAGCAGCTCAGTGAGTATACAAATAAGGCCAACGTTCTTCAGCACTAGGAGATTTACCTGTTGCAAAACACACCGGAAACTTAACAATCATCCAAATTGCCAAGTCATGACTATGTTTAATAAGAAGTAGCCATCTCCTTTTTTAGTAAAGCAATGTAGTTTACAGTTAGGGTTGTGTTAGCAGTTAGCACTTCTGTGATAGCTCCATTTTCCAGGGGATTATAACTTGGCTGTAAAATTTTACGCTGGAGTGAAATTTAGCAGAGACGTAGTCTTGGCTCAGTTGCAAACTTTTTTTGGTAACAAATTTAAATAATATCAGTTTGAGCAGTTAAGGGACACAAGTATGATATAAGCATAGCCATTTATGGCGGGGGTTATTTTTTTTCTGCACTCAAATATCTTGGAACCATATTTCATTACAAAAAGGGACAAATTCAGTTCTAAGACCATACATGCCCTGTAAAAAAACTTTTCTCACTCACTCTGCCTATGTGGGACCATCACCTGATGGGTCCATTCTACAACTGGTCTGACCAACTCTTGCAATTTTAATGCAAATCTTGTGATATTTGTTTTTTTTCTCAAAGCCCAGCTCCTGGAAATAAGATTCTAGCCCTTGTGGCTGTGGAATAAAGCTTAAAACCACGTGCCCTAAAGGCTCCAAAACCAGAAAGCAAATAAAAAGAACCCCAAATGTATTTTTTTTGGAGAGCAGACTCGTGATTTAAAGAAAGAAAGCAAGCTGAGATTCTCACATGTTCACATAACTCCTGACGTTAGGGCTTTAAGAAAGAATACCACATGTTGCAACACTCACGATAAAATTAGAATATTTGTCAACACTGGCGCGCAGATTAGGGCCATTCCTTGCATGCAACGTGACTTGGTAAATACCTGGAAAAGTTCCCTGCATCTCCTTCCATATGTTAAAGTCTGGTAGGGAAAAGTTAAGGAAGATATCAGAAGCCACAGACAATGTGATTTCCAGCATGGGTGGACATACATGTGCTAGCTCTGCTCCAAGTTAGCGCGCTAAAAATAGCCATGTGGCTGCAGTGAGGACAGGTGACGGCCTGAGTTAGCCACCTGAATAAGAACTCAGAGGTAGGTAGGCCATTCATCCTGTTTTAAGCCAGACAGTCCTGTTTTTGTCTGGTTTGTCCCCGGCTGGTACTGAAATAAAACTGGATATGGTTTTCTCTGGTATAATGCACAGAGAGCACCTTTTGCGGCACACACTACTTCACCTCCATTGGTGTGACCTTGCACACACCGTGCATGCCAGGTCACGGCCATGGGGGGGCAGCACGCTCTGCAAAATGATGTCCTCCATGTGGCCTGATCTTGCATGCACCATGCATCTAAAGTCATACCGGCAGGGACAGGATTGGAGAGATCTTGTATTCCAGGGATGAGTCAGTGGCCACTCTACCCAGGGAGTCAGCTAGCGCAAACTGCTATCCATGTCACCACAGCCACACTGCTATTTGTAGGTGTCAGCCTGAGCAGAGCTAGCGTAGGTATGTCTCCCCATGCTGAGAATTACAGCTCCCAAGTGCTGCAGCGACATACCTATGTGGATGATCATGCTTTTGTATAGGAAACAAACTGGTTCCTCCACCCCCAGCTGGTAATAAAAAAGACAAAGAACAGTACATGTACAGTTAGGATCTGATCCAAAGCCCACTGAAATCAAGGGGACTTTTCCCATCAACTTCAATGGACAGGTATCAGGGCCTTAAAACATAACCCACCACTCAGTTCCCACTCTCGCTATTTTGTTATGAAAGGTTCTTCCTAATTCAGGTCCAGATTCAGCAGGCCATCCCTGTTCTGCAAAGCATTTAAACATGTGTTTAGCTCTAGTCCCAGGACTGTTTTGCTAAAGTGAGGTCTAGAACATCCATCTTGTTCTTCTGATGACCAAAGGGATAAAACCCACATCAAGGGAGCGAAAAGACATCTCCTCTCTACTGTTTTTGAAGTGCTGAATTCCAGCTTATGTGGCAAGAGCCCTTGTTTGATAATGTCTGCCACAGTGCTGGCACTGAGGACTTCCTGAGGTCCCTTCCAACCCTACATTTCTATATTTCTACAGAAACACGGTCACTTGCTGGGGAGTCTTGATACAGCAGGCATCCTTTCAGTTTTCAGACTTTTATTACTGAGAAAGAAGAGCCCATAAAAGGTTTCCCTGGAGCTATCTACTGCTCAAAAAAATCCCATCACTTTAGTTCACTTCAGATCCCATCTGAAGAGCAAAGGTCAGAGACTAACCTCAGTCAAACCAGTGCAAAGCCAGAGCATCCCTATTAAAGCAAATGGAATTACTCCAAATTTACCCAAGAAGTAACTGAAATCAGACTGTCTGGAGAGGAACATATGCTGAACCAAATTCTTCACCCTCAGCCTTGGGAATGTTTTCATAATAGAACACGATGTTTGCAAAAACTAGTCCAAAGGTGGCTTTCTCCGTCTGTAAACATGTCAAGAGCAAATTGGCAAGCACACGACTACGTCATTGGAATGTGCAGGAAATAGATGTAACTATACTTATCCGTAAAACAAATAGTTTAATTCCCACCACCAAAATGGTTTCTAACATGATGTGCTCACAGTAGCTTCGATAAAAGGTCATAATACACCGTATGCCCCTTAAATGGCTTTTAAATCCCAGCCCAAGCATTTCATTATGGGCTCATTAAAAAATGACTGTTCCCTCCGACTTGCTGCGGTCACACTGCAGAACACTAGGTAATTGGAACCACTTCCCTGCCCTAGTATAAATGTGTAATATAGCAGTCAATGTAAATGTTAGTTTAAGTTGCCAATGTTGCCATACAAATCAGCACACTAGACTTGGCAGGAAATCCACCTCTATTATAATCAAATTTGGCACACACTGTAAATTAGTCAGTTGCAGTTGTTAAGAAAAACAAATCTATAGCATTATCAGGCTTCACAGTGCTAGTATTTCTTTTATGTTCTTGTAAAAGCTGAGGGCCAAATTCTGATCTCACTTACACTGGCATAAATCCAGAGTAACTCCATTGCCCGCTGTTTCTCTGGTGTAAATATGATCAGAATCTGGCCTACAGTTTGAACAAATGGCTGTGTAAATTAGGTGAGACTAATTCTTCTTACAACTTCGCCAGCACCAATATCTTCTTAGTATAAAGAGTATTTCAGCAGTGCCATTCATGTTGCTATAATTAATTCTGTGTCAGAATTTTCATCATAAAACTCCTAGAAAGAAAAGTTCATATATCCCTGGCAAAAATCCTCTTTGGACTGAAGTCTGGCAAACAAGCAAGAGGACATTTTTATTTTTTAAGCTTTAAAAAAAATGTTACTTTAGCTATTTATCATTTACACTTGTGTAAGAGCTCCAAGCTTGGTGCTGATTTTTGTCTTGTGGATTTTTTTTAAGACTTATTTTAAGGCAGTTTGATAGCTTTTTAGGTTTGATCAATTCTGAAATTTAAGAAAGAAAGAAAGAAAACCACTGAGATTTCACAGGTTAAAGTTTGGCAATTTTATGTGAGAATAATTGTGCCACATACATTGCAATAAAGGAACATGTTACTGTGGATGGTATTTTCCCATCAAATGAATCACCACTGCTAACTTGCTACCTTCGGTACTATAGCATATTTATAAAACAGACCTCATTATCTTGCTATTAAACCCAGTGGCAACACTCTGATTGATTTCAATGGTGCAGGACTGGACCCTATTTTAATAATATTCATTGCACTTAAATATTGGTTTAAGGATATTATTACAATTCCTTGTACACTTGAATTTCTCAATGATGGTCATGGGAATGCTGAATTGAGCCCATATGTAACAGACCAGAATGACACCAGAAAATGCTATTTGAGTTCTGTCTGAGTAAACAGAGCAGAATCAGACCCTAAGTAAATATTGGTTCCAGGCTACAGTGATAGGTATTTTTTTAGAACTATCCAATTATGCACTTTCCGTTCATCTCTTTAAAATGTGTAAAGTCAATTTCCTTAGTTTTAAACATTCACTGAAGTTAGGAATCTAACTGGGGAAAAAAGTTAGTGATTCTCTAAGCTCAGTGCTTACAGAATAAGCTCTGCCCACCTTAGGCGCTAAAT
>ML675637.1:15546466-15622193 GCA_007922155.1 Mesoclemmys tuberculata
GGAAGCTCAAAAGAAAGCTAATGGTCATTAAAAAAGATATCCGAACCATATGTTCAGTTACAAAGAGTAATATGACTGAAAATCATGCCTTAGATATAATAAAAAATAGATCAAACAAGAAGTTGCCATCTTACAATAAACAATATTTTATATCTATATAGGAAATGAGTGCCTTTTGTTGCAAAAATTCCAAGGGCCTTCACAAATTATACATGAACAACACTCTTGAAATGCAGCCACCTCTAGAGCATAGTGTAGCAGCCAACTGGAATACAGCATGCCGCACAGAAGTGGTGGAAGAGGGACATTTTCACATAAGGACACTGTTCTGCTTTCTGGCCTAATCCTAACCAACTGAAGTCAGAGAGAGTTTTCCCATTGACTCCAGTGGGATTTGGATCAGGGCCTGTGTAAGCACGAAAGAACTCAGGGCACTTTTCAAAAGAGGAGAGTTTTACCCTGTTGACCTTGGCCAAAATCCCCTCTTCTTTAGCATGCTGTGTACTGGCTGCCACCCTTCACCCATTTGAATGCTGCTGTACGTACTGCAAAGGCCAATCCTGCTGGTCGCATGCAGAACTCAAATTGATGGCGATGAAAGCTTTGACTACTGCATGCTTTAAAAGTAACGATTAAATACTGGGACCCATAGGCCTAACCCTGCATACTGACCAATGTGAGTGCAGAGGCCTCCCTACAAAGATCGGCTTGATGGGTCAGGGCCATGGGGTATGTCTACATGGCTGACAGCGTTGCCGGCAGTGCAAGATCGATTGTGTGGGAGTGGAGACTCACTCAATTGAACCCAGAAGTCAAGGCCATTAATCCAGCCCTGCAAAAAGAGTAACGCTGTGTCGACCAGAGGGCATTTCCTGTTGGTGCAGCAGAGTGGGGACACTGCGGTAAGTAGAAGTCAGGAAGTCTCCCATCGACTGCCGCCGATATCCACGGCCAGTGTAGCCTTAGTTTTAAAGAATCGGGGATTTTTAAGGCCAAAAAGGACTGTTATAATCATAACAGCATCGGACCTTCTGATTTGACAGACCACCTGTCTCTTCCTGCTGTACTGATGCAGTTGTGATCAGAAGAGGCACTTGAGCTGGTTTCCCAGACTGAGTTAGAAGAAAGAGCGGCCAGCAGTAAAACGTTCTCCCTGAAGGAGCCTTTGCTCTGGAATGGATCACAATAGCCCTGATTTGTTGCCCTTTAAAGCATGCTGTAACATTCATCTGTGTGAGAGGAGGGTAGGGTTCCAGGGGCTTGGATCTGAGTCTTAGGGTGAGGAAAACTGGCACAAGGACATGGAGCCTTGGACGTTGCCTCCAAAGAAATAACAAAGATGTTGTCTGGGATACGTACAGTGGTCAAAATGTAATTGATACATGGCCCATTTAGTCTCACACTGTAAAATCCTGTTCTGGACCCACAAAGGGATCTTCCTTGGACTATCTCCCCTGCCCCTTATTTTTAATGAAACCACATTAGCACTCGTCAGTGCAGATCTGAGTTAAAAGCAGTAGTGTCCACTTGCATTTGTTTTGCTCCTTGCAGATGAACGTTCAACCCTGTCGTTGGAAAATAAACTGCCTTGCTGCAGAAATAGAAAAATCTCAGCTGGTCACAAAAGAGCAAGCTATGGGCTCTTCAGTTAGACCACAGACATTTTACGAGAGAGGCGAGTCAGGGTGTGTTTTATTCCCTGAGCCTGAAATGTATGAGGTATTTGCACAGTGTTATATAGGATGAGTTTATATCTAGTTTCTAGCCATGCAGATGCCTGCAAAAATAAACAAGGACCTAAACGAGAATGACATCAGCCCTAACTACTTATCCTACCGAGGATTTGGCAGGTACAAGTCAGCAAGAAACCAACTGCATTGTGCTGACTGGGATCAGAGCCTATTTCCCATCATGCAGGGCATTGTGCCAAATCCCTGACACAATAACAATTTTTGCCCCATGCCAACTATTCCCACTCTGGCAGTTCAGATACACAGCCTTCTCTTGAGGTCATGGGACTGCAATGGCATCCAAGCTATAGCGCACATCACTACTTTAGGAGGTGAAATGGGTGTTATACGTGGGATTGTTTCCACCAAACCAACTCTCTTCCTGCATAGTGAGACACCGGATACAAACAGCAATGTACCACCATTGCCATTGGGAGACAGACTGCAGGGACAACGACTGTACCATTATCAAGGGGGGCACGGCTCTCTCCCAGGCACCACATGACAAATGGATTAAGAAACATTCCTATGGTTGATTCGGACTCCAGAGGAGCCAAAGAACATCCAGTGGTGGAGTAGGAGGAACTGGCAACACCCTTGATATTGGATGCTTGTGCCCTGTTTCACCTTGTCTCTCTCATGCTGGATGACGAGTGAATTCTGCTAAGAAATTTCCATCGATGCAGCAATGAGAAAAGTACTTGATGGCATTACATTCATCCCCATCCATAGGGATACTTGCTAGCAGCATAGGAATGAGCTTTTGATGCTGGATCCCAACTTATCATAGCCACAGGAAATATTTCTTCCTCTTGGTGTCCTAGTTAATGAGAAAAAAACAACAAGAGCCCTGTAGCACCTAAAAGACAAACAAATTTCTGCGGGCATAAGCTTTCGTGGGCTGCAACCCACTTCATCAGATGCAGCCTGCAGAAATTTGTTAGTCTTTAAGGTACTACAGGACTCTCGTTGTTTTTGCTGTATACAGACTAACACGGCTACCCCTCTGGAACTAGCTAATGAGCATGTCTAATACTGAACAGAGTAATCATGGTGATTTTAACAATACACATGATGCCACGATGACAATGCTAAGTAAATACAACTGCACATCTATCAGCTGCTAATTAGCATTCAGAGTGTGAATTCTTTCTGTAAAGGAGGCCCCTCCGTCCTTGGATGCTAGAGAGAGGCTGGGCCTATTTATTTGGTGAGACACCAAACCCCTTCATGTAGTTCTAAAAAGTCAGCATGCCCTTACTAGGACCTGTGGTGTGAGTTATGTTTTGCTGTCACAGGAGGTATATGAATGAGCTGAAGGTTAAGTGTGGTAAAAGTTTAAAGACAATGGGGCACAAAGAGCCCTCAAGGCAACCAAGTACTTCAGCATATGCTTAACTTTAAGCACATGAGTAATCTGTTGGAGCTATCGGGACTAGTCATG
This sequence comes from Mesoclemmys tuberculata, assembly GCA_007922155.1. Classification (NCBI taxonomy): domain Eukaryota; kingdom Metazoa; phylum Chordata; order Testudines; family Chelidae; genus Mesoclemmys; species Mesoclemmys tuberculata. Next base: position 15,549,641 of record ML675637.1, read on the forward strand.
TATTTAAAGTTAGGCACGTGCTTAAGTGCTTTCCAGTGGCTTTTTTGGTGGCCACAGAGCCTAGAACTCTTGTTTTCACTCAGGCAATTCTCTCTGTGAAGCCAATAGGATGTTTACTCAAGTAAGAACAGCAGGATCTGCCCCCCAGCAAGAAAGACTGCGACTTGTAGGAGAGATACACTGAGATACCAGAAAATATTTCATCTGCAGTGTCTTCTGATATCTTCAGCTGCTCCTTTACTGTGTATCTTTTATCCTCTGTGGATGGGAAACAGCCCACCTCCCCCATCTTGGCTGCTGCGCACCCATTCCAGTCCTTCCCCCCATCTGGCACCCATCCCTAAAGCTGATTTGAGCAGGTTGCTGTTACTGGCCCTGCCCCAGTAGCAACTGCCCTGCTATTTCCAGCTACCCCCATGAGTCAGATCTCCTTATTCGTCTGTCCAGCCAGTGCTTTGTGGCAGGGCATCATTCCAGAAAGATTCGGGAGAGGGAATGGAGGGGTGCATACGTTGTGTCTGCCTATAGAACATTCTCTGTCTGAAACAGCATCACGCATGAGAAAAACTTGACAATTACTGTTTTCCTAATGACTGCATTCGACATCTGGTGTGGGCAGAAGATACAATGGGCATATAGACCTATGACACGTTTGGGAAGGCAAACCAAGGCCAGGGAAGGCAGGCACCTGGCCCTCTTGTTCCATAGCAAATGACACTCCAATCTGTAGTGTAACTGCAACAGTGTGATGTTAAAACAGTGCCTCAGGTCTCAACTAGACATGACAAACCAGCAACATAAAAGACAGTCCAAGCAGCCGAGAAGTTCTCTGTCTGGCAGACTCAGATGTGTTTGAATGGTGGCATTTGCACAGGTGTAAAATGACTACCCAGGGCTTAACGCCACCATTGTCCGAAGATTTTTACATGAAAACATGAACAAAACCTACAGAGCAACGGTTTTGCCTTGGCCTGGGGATGGGCTAGATGAGGTCAGTCTGCAGCTCTCTGGTTTCTGTGGGCTGAATCCCACAAGTGGCAAGTGCTGTGAACACCCACTGTGGTGTTTGCACTTTGGACAGCCGGCCTCATTTCCTCAAAAGATTCTGCTCTTGGCCAAGTGTGTGTTCCAGTATAGTGGATTAACCCCTGAGTGCACCCCTGCCTTCGTTATCTTTAAAAAAAAAAACACAGTTAGGCCCCAATGATCTGAGAATTTCATTGCCCTGAAATGAAGATGTCCTTCAATATGTAATAACGGTGATGGAAATACCCTGGATGAGCTGAGACAGTGAACCAACTAATTCAATGCACCCTAATTCATCTGGATAATAGAGGCCTGATTGCAGTCATTTCGGGAAGCTAGCTAGAGGGGGAACATTAGCTGACTCTTTACAATACACCTACACATTCTAGTCCTGTTATCACTAGCTTTGAAAAAAAAAAAGTCATTTGCCTTACTCTTGCTGGATTTGACATAGAATGTCTCTGCCGTGATTCAGCTGTTGTTAATTAAAGCCCAGGCACTACCAGCAATGAGTTACTTTGCCACTCTTTTCTCCTCAGTGTGGAAGAGCTCAGCTATTTGTCTCCACTCGGTGCTCTTTAAAGGGGCAGGCTGTCCACTTCCTTTGAAAAATTAAACAAGTGCACCAAGCTGGAAGTTGAAGATCATTTCACACAGTGGAAAAGTCGTACAACAAACTACGGAAGATAGACTCAACTGACAGCAAGTAATGGCTGTGCAAGCCTGGGTCATGACAAAAAGCACCCATGCTGCATGTGCTGGAAGAAAGAAGCAAGATGGAGAGCAAATTGGGTTCAGCCCAGCCAACCAATTCTAACATGTGGAATCCTAGCATTCTCCTGAGGATGCTGTTTTTTCACCGCAGTTAGGGAACACACTTCCTTCACTTTTTCCTACCTCTTGGAGCTGGAATGGAAAAGATTTCTTGTATCAAATAAGTTTTGAGCCTAGAGCCAAATTTCCAAGCCCCTTGATAAAGGGAGGCCCATCCTTTCTCTGCACTAAATGCTTCACAATGTGCTTGCAAGATTCTAACAGCTGCTTCTTTCCTGCCATGCACAAGTAGTTCAATTAGGCGAAAAAGGTCGAAAAAGGGATGGATGGGCAAAACCTTTCACATTTCTATGGGGTGAAATCCTAGAAACATGTAAGAAAAGCAAGTTATTGAGTGCCAGGGCAATATTGTTCTGCCTACCAACCTCCCCAGCTAGGCTTTGTGCGGCTATGCAGGTTTGCAGCAAATGACCTGCTCACCTAGAAGCAAAGCTACACAATTACAAACCCTGACTGCTGGCTAAAGACAGATCTGCTGCCACACAACATTCTGAACTTCCAAAGGGTTTAAAATAGACCCATTTTTCAACTGTATGATTTTTCTCTATTTTTACTGAAAATTTTACATAAAATTTTCTTTAACCGTTTTGAAAAAATAAAAAGGCAAGACTCGTTTTTGCAACACAAAGAGTGTCAGCAATTTTTCACACACACAAAAAACTTTGCAGATTTTTGGAGAGAAAAATCTTTCCGTTTGAAAAATTCCAACCAGCTTTACAAACGGCGTCAGGATGAGCTAGCCTAAAGGGAGGGTGACTGACCCTGTGATTAAGAGATGCCTGAGAGTAAGGAGAACAGAGTTCTGGTCCTAGCACTGCTCTGATGCCCTGTGTGACCCTAGGAAAAATCACTTCTTTGTCTCAGTTCCCTCCCTGTAAAGTGGCCATAATGCTAGACAGGAGGCCCAGGCTGTTCATGTTTGTTAAATGTCCCAATGCTAGAATGACTATCCTCATAAAAATTCAGATACAGAAAAAGACTTGCAGGAGGAAAGAAGTTCGGGGGGATGAGAGGGTTGGGGGGGGGGGGAGAGAACAGGTTATGAAGTCTCTCTCTCCTCCCCCCTGTAGCATCCTGGAGAAACATTGCTCCTTTTAATATATTTGTTTAGCAGTCTCTGAGTTTACCAATGTAGGTTACACAAGCATTTGCATGCAGGAAAACCTGCAAGTTTGTGGGCTTTCCTGTACACACAAACAGGCAGGACTGCAAACATTGTGGTTGCAGTTAGAAGGCTGCCTTGAAAACCTGGCCCTTAGCGTCACCTTAGGTTGCTAAATAAACCTGTCTGGAGATTAACCACAGCCCACACAAAAACAGTTACCATCTTTTTATCACTGTTAGTGGAAAGGGGTATTGGTAAGAAAGCCTGATTGATTTTTTAGAAATCTGATTAATTAAGCCTGATATTTTTAAAAAATAATATGACCTCTGTAAGCAGATTCTTCCTGGTAAATAAATATGCAAAGACATGGAATGCCAAGTGCTCGTTTTTAGAAGGTTTATATTTGGCAGGGTAAATACTTTCAGACCTGGAGCAACATTTGTGTGTGTACAAAATTTCCAACTGTGAAAAGAAAACAAATAACAGGATTTCAATTCTTGTAATCAGCATTTTTCTTCATGACTTGGTGTTTAGGATAAAGCCAGATTATTTGGAGCAGTTTACAAATTCATTGTTTAGGCTGCAGTTTCCAGTGGTAAACATCCTACAATATGTATATAATACAAGCAACTATTTTTATACTTCAAAGTTTGCACTCTTGGTTTAGGAAGGGGCAGGACACAAATTCTTTTCCCTCCTTTATACAGTACAGTAGCTTTATTGCTTTGCTGTAAAGAGAAGAGATGGTTCATGGTATCATGATGGACTCTGTCCACACACTTGCATTTTTTGGATGGATTAACAGCAAAAAAAATAAATACATAAAGCAGGCAACAAATCCCAGCTCAGTGAAATAGCTACTCCTCTGGGAAGATAGTGTCTTTTCATCCAAAAATTCAGTGTAACTGACATTGCAGGAGAGAATCTCCTGGCCCCACACCTCTGGTGTTACATTAAATAAGCAGAAGGTAATATCTGAAGTCCATATTATGGCACTTTACGTCTACGGAGCCTTCCCTCTTAGGAACCCAAAGCACTTTACAAATAATCAAGGGAGACTCACAACACCCCCCTCTAAGTAGATATTATTTCTGTTTTATACATGGGAAAACAGGCACAGAAAGTTAAGGGCCAGCTTTTCAAGAGTATCTTCTAATTTTGAGTGCCTTCTTCAGACTTCAGTTGAACTTCTGGATGCTCAGCACCGCTAGGAATTCACACCCTTGATGGCTCAAGTTGAGAATCTGAATGACAAGATTCCCAAAACTACTTCGGAAAATGTCAGCTTGCCAAGGTCATGTAAGTTTGTGGCAGGGGTAGGAACAGAACCCAAATCTTCCGGCTCCTCTCCTGTTCCTTAGCCACAAAACTATCCTTCCTCCCCCAACTATTAGATATTTGGGTTTCTTCAACAATTTCTTTTTACATTCCTGTGTAAACTGCACAAGGAAATGGAAGAGGAGACTTGACATGGAAAATTAATTTGGGAATTGTTAAGCCGTGTCGGTTTGCTAGCTTTTATTTTTCTGGCCAGTTCATTTAGGCACTCACAGCCCTGACTGAAATGCTGGTTTTTAAACTGGCTGTCAAATTTTACAAGTGAGCCTGATAGCCCCTTTTCTGAAAGCTTTGCTTTGAGAAGCAAGACGGGAAGCATGTTAAAACAGGGATTCTAATTCTCAGGGTGGCTGTTTTTTTAATATTCACATGGATGCCTGAAAGCAACCAAAAGCCAAATTTCCAGAGGAAGAACATCAATACCACAATGATAGTGCCTCTAGAGTACAATTAGATTAGCTTGGGGGTGCATGTACTGTTTCTTTAAAGCTATAGCAAGAAACTAGGCAGGAGGGGCTTGGGAAGTGTTTTAGACAGAAGTTTTGCAGTCAAGCAGAAAGAGCCATGGGCACAGAGTAGCTTTAGGGATTAATACAGGTTTCTAACAGAGTTCCTCAGCTGCTAGTAGAACCTCAAGGCTGCTGGCCCAGTGGATCTGCACAGTCATGAATCCATCAGTGCTGCTTCTGGCCCGACACCCTCACACATCAAATTACAGGGAGTCCCTGAAGATCAGTGCTCAGCAGCACAGTGGGGCACCCCAAACTGACCATCCAGGCTCTTCACAACTTGATCACCACTTCTGCTGTGTTTGTGACCTTTGGCCTTCACCGGGGCTGTCACAATTGGTTCTTTAAATGAGGAAAATCAAAGAAAGCCACGCATGCCCACAAACCCCGCCTTTTGCTGCCACAAAATGCCACCAAAGCGTCCAATAGTAAAAAGTAGTCTCAACTGTGCTATTTATTCGCTACTCAACATGCTGCAGGACACGCATATTAGAGAGATTTTAGTTCCTCCATGGCTATTTCCTGAAGCTAACAGGTGTCTCTGGGCAGCTTCAAAACTTCATTTTGCCAGCCAGATAAAAGGAAACTGAAGCAGGTTTAGCTTGTCCCAGATACAGTTTGCTACTAAGAAATCTGCTTAGCATTATCCTGGTCAGGCCACATAAGCCTAGTGTTAATAACCCTGTTGACAGAACGTTGCATCAGGACAGCAGACATTTTGCACATAAGGAAATAAATGTCTGAGAAATAAAATGCTCGCAACCTACTGCACACTGTTCCCCAGCTATTGCTGTGTCCCTGAACACTCTCGCCCAACATCTGCCTGAACATCTGAAAAGAACTGCAGAGGACACAATGAATGCTTAGAGTAGTAGTCCAGAGACATGGATGCCTAAGAGGGATCGGGCAAGTAGCTTAGTTAGATTCCAGCTTGCAGGTCAACAGGCTGTGGAATAAAGCTTGGAATTTACAGTTACATCCGCGTTCCTCTGGAGTCACCTCACTGACTACAGAGGAGCAACTCTGGAGTCGCACAGGTGTAACTGAAAGCAGAATTTGGCCAGCAGACTTCAGGGGGCTTCCTGGAAACTGACAAGATTAATTTAGCAACTTGAATATCAGTTGCCAAGATCAAGGTCCAAAAAAGAATGTGCAGCAATAAGGAGATTAAAACCAGATGGATGGGCAACCAAGGTTTTGTAGTTTTATTTAACAGCCTCAGAATTCTTGGGCATATCAGTGTCTTCATTCCTTGGTATGATTCAGTGTGTGTTATTACTTCTGGGCACCTTCACAGGAAGTAAAGCCAAATGCTTCCCACTATTGATACAACATAAGAGAATATACACATTTACGACAGGCTTAAGAAAAAAAGAGGGTCAGAATGTTGACTCTGACCCAACTAAAGCGCTATATAATGAGGACATCCACACACAGCACATTAATATCCACAGAAGGACGCTGGAATTTAAAATATGAAGAGAGAAAACAGTTTGGGAAGGGGTTTCGGTAGCTGAGCAAGTTGAACGGGATTGGCAGCGTTCTGGATGGCTAGGAGCCTGTTCCATTAAGGTGGACTGAGGGATTTGAATGAGATTCAATGTCAGAGCCTTAAGAATCCATTCCAGTCCAGCAAGGTCTACCCACTTCATCCTCGCTCTCTTTCTCCATCACTCCAAGTGCCCAGCAGTGGCCCCACTTCTGTGATCTGCTGCCGTCACTTTATGTTAGCTCAGCAGCAAGGAAAAGGGTCACAAAACCAGCTTAACCAGCATCTGTGGAATACCTCCACACAGGGGTGCTCTTGGATGGTGGAGGGCTGATATAAGGCAGATTACACTGCCCCTGGCCCATGTCGCTGCTAGCAGAGGGGAGGGGCCAGAGATTGAAGCAGTCCTGGTCTGAGCACACTGCACTATGGCTGTTCTGGGCCAGTAAGCCTCGGTCAGGCCCAGCATTTTAGAGGCACAGCAGTGTTGCACAGCTCCCTTTACCCTGCCACAAGCACAGCTCAGAATGTGGCCCCACAGTCCTGGAGATATTTCACTTGCAATATCTCTTCAGAATTTAAAACTAAGGGTTTATAGAAGAACCGAACCAGGCCACACTATGGGGGCAGAGGCTTGCTGAAATCTAAACCCTGAGCTGGATTTCACAGATTTCCCTGCCCTATAAGGAGATAGGCCAAAACCCTGGATCCAAGCACCCCTGAACTAAAGAGTGTTTATAATCTGGATCCAGAAACTAGAGAGTCATTCGCATGCAGTGGACTCCTCCCATTCTGGCTGAACCCCCAATGAAGCTCTCCTGAAATTCTCTTACTGTTGGTTGGACATCAATACAGCATTAGTGGTGTGCTTCCCCTGTGCCAAGGCACATCCTATAGATATTTGCAAGCCTTCCAGAAAGGCCCACTAAGCAAGGGCAGCCTGGCAGGAAGGTGACCAACCTCTTAAAAGCCTCTGGTTGTAGATAAAGCTCATGCGTTTTTAAAAATGAGCCTACCTGTCCCTGTCTACATGAGGGATTGTGTCATGTTTAACATCATGTTAATTAAAATGTGTTAGAAAACCCATTTTCTAATAGAATGCTTTTTCTTAGTGAAGACCTGGCCTAGATGTATAAGTTACATGCCAGCAATGGGCAGTCATTCTGGCTCGGTCAACAACATTTAGCTCCTACTCTGCTAAGCTTTTTAGGAGTCACTGGAACATGAGCCATTTGTGCGAACAACTGCGTGTGTCTGTTGTACTTGAAAACTGCAGTTCCTTCTTCCTCAAAAAACAGCACTGTTAGAAATCTAGTAGTCCGGACTGTGATTTATAACCAAGAATACACAGAAAATGCATTAAGTGGATATAGACCTGATCCAAAACCCATTACTGAAATCAATGGAAAGAATTATTTGCATCTGGTTTTGGTAAATGAACTTGATTTACATGTTACAAGGTCACCGTCATAGAGTTTTAAAATTTCCTAGTCAGTAATATTTCAGGAGTTTGACACTCAGAGACAGAAATCAAAGAGCAGGAGCTAAGCTAGTAATGCCTGGATTTCTACACTAGCTGGAATCTTTATACCAAAATAGCCCACTGATCCATCTGGTCTGGTTTCCTGCTTCTGACAGAGACATGATCCAAAGTATTTGACTTTGACTTCAATGGGCTTTGGATCAGGCCCGTCACGGATCTCTTATTTGGTCCGATAGACAACGTCTCAGTTTCCCTTTCCGGTAAATGTGAGTCAGCCACACAGCCATTCCAGGTCAATGGAGGTCCAGAATGAAATAGCCAGAAATTAATACCATGTCCTCATCAGGTTCCTTCTCTCAAATGTTCCTCCTGAGGCCCAACTCATTCCAGCGGTTACTGTACAGAGATCAAACATACACATCTAGAGGGTCCAAACTAAATAGCAGCTGACTGGATCCTGGATTACCTCGTCCAAAGCCCTTGACCAGGTCATAACATGCTCTCACCCAACAGCCATGGGAAATGGGTAAAGGGAAGGAAAGTTTCCTCCTCCTTCTGCTAGAAATCCTGACCCTGGACCCCAAAAAGAAGCAGAGGTTACTTTCTTCACACCAAGATGCATGTGTGTGAGAGGAGGGTGAGGTGGATGGGGCTTGCAGCTTGGATCTGAGTCTTAGGATGAGGAAAACTGTGTTAAATAAAAACTCCCAGTTTGGGTTTCTCCTTCTTAAATCTCTCAGCAATTCCACATTCTCTAATACAGCATTAGCCGCTTCCCTGGCTCTCACAAACCCACCCTGAGGAGCCCAACCAGCAGCTGCTTCCCTCTCCAACATGAGACACAGAGCAGCTTACATAGCAGCAGATTCTCTTTACCAGAATACCTTGTCACAGCCTATATCACCCAAGAATCCTTTCAAACTACAAGTCCCAGAGTGCCTTGTGTTAAGCTCAGGGCACTGCAGGACTGGAGGCTTGTTTAAAAGGTGAAGTAGGTCTTGTCATAGCATCCTTAATGCTTCAGAATAATACACTCAAAAATACATGATGCACCTGAAAATACAACCCCATCACATTCAGAACACAATGGGCCTGATTCTCCACTCCATTACAACAGACTTACTCCAGTATTTACCATGAACTCCGCTGACTTCAACAGATAACACCTTCACCCTGGCCCATAGAAGGAAAGGCCCGATTTTCAAACCAGTCTGTTTTTGTGTGCATAATTTTACTCATAATTCTCTGCTCCCCCCAGTGCATTCATGCTTTTTCCTTATTCCAGGTGGAAATCTGTAGGAAAGTTCATTGCGGGTACAAAACTGCACGGGCCAGAGGCCTGCTTTGAACAATCAGGCCCAAACAGCATATGAACAGATGAGTGTAGGAGTCAAACCTCAACCTAAACCTTCCATATGGTGCATACGGGATCAAATGAGCTTCCAGAAAAGGACTTCTCTGAAATAAATTAGCACATAATATTTTTGTTCAGATTAAATTAAAAGAACTGTAAATCATATGGCCTGGGAGCTTTCTTCTGTAAAACACTCAAGTATCACTTTAAGCATTGAGATCTTTATGTCAGGTTCAATCTAAATATATGCTTTGGGAAAGAGAACCAGTTGCCTTTTCTGGGGTTGGGGGGTGACTCTGTAGAGACTGCAAAACTGGGATAAAGTAAAATAAGTTTTTAAGTGTTCTCTGGAACCTTGTGGAAAAGTATCATTACAGGCTGATCTCTTTCCAGCAACGTTAATCCTTTGCTGTACATGAATTAGAAGCTGGTGCCAAGTTGTTTATCTCACACACAAACACAGCTTATCTAACGATCCATTCATAATGACTTCCAAGTTATGGCTACCTGGGTGCCCTAGACGGTTAACGGCACAATAAGGTACCCTGCCTTGAAGGTTCATCACACACAAAGAATTAGATCACGTGGTGGGCTGTGAATGGACTCTGACGGGAGTGAGAAATACCGGACGTCAGCAGCCGGATCTTGTCGGATCCTGACAAACAAGGGAGGTAATGGAAATGAAAATCCGCTCAGCTCAGTCCCATTGGTCAAGGCTTTCAACCAATGCCCTACAGCGACAGTTGTTATTAGAATAGAATGCTCACGTCAAATGTGATTTATTTTTCCTCAGCAGCGCATTTATTGGCATTTGTAAAAGAAACCCATGCTAATATCTGCCTCCCCTTCCCCTTGCCTGGCTTTGGGTTATCTCACACCTATTACTCCAGCTCCCAACCCTATTCCCTAAGGGTGAGAACCTTCTATAGAGCACAAAGCTGGAGTATAGGGCTCCGCACTCCACCATGAAAACGGGGGAAGAGGAACAGTGTCCCCAGCCCCTGCCTACAGTAACTGGGATGCATCCAGTATGCAGGGTATTCTCTCCCCACACACACTGGTATGAGAGGCCAGTTGAGCAACACAGGCACTGACCCACTTCCACCTCTACACTACTGCAGAGAGCAGCCACAAAGCTTAGCTCCCTTGTGCGTGGAGTAATATGGAAAAGCTATTGTGGGCTTGCCACAGCATTACAACCCCAGCCCCATGCAGCAGTCAGGGCCCTTCACTGCTATGGCTGGCTTGAGGTAGTGGGGGGAGGCAGGATTGAGCTAGCCTGTGAATGGGAACACTCATGTTATTCCCTGCTTCATCCTTGGACATTTCCCCCTACAGTCCTCAAGTCTTTCATTTTCGCCTGCCTCAATTGTTGTATTTTACGGGAGCTGGGTGTTGGCCAATGGATGTCACCCTACCATAACAAGAAAACTGCTGCATGGGAGGCAGAGGCGTAAGAACACCAAGGCTATAACATTTTCCACTGGGAGACACTCCCACTGGGAGACACTCATATAGATAGAGAGGAATATTTCTGTATAGTGGTTAGAGTAGGGAAATGGGAGGACTCCTGGTTTCTTTTGATCCTGATGCTCCAACTGATCCAATAAGACACCTGGAACTAGCCACTTAACTTCTCTGGGCCTCATTTCCCACATCTCTAAAGTGAGTATTAAGATTCCATCTTGCACCAAGTAATATTCCTAAGTGCTTTGAGATCCTTGGATGAGAGGTGGCCTAGAAGGGCAAAGGATAATTATTGACACTGGGAGAAATCTGCTCATTGGTCCTTGTCGCTGCTCGGTTCAGAATGAGTTAAAGTCCACCACATGCATTCTTTTCCAGAGCCCTTTCTAAATTTGCTCCTGCTTCTTGGTGCCAATAAATCCTTACATTCCATCCATGCTTCTCTGAAAGATACAGACATAATTTCTCATTTCTACTTGGCCCAATTCATGACTGAAACAAAAGGAGAAGGGGGTAAGGGGGAAGCAACAGTACAACTGCACATTTAGCCCATCATAAATCTTCTCTTGAAACACTCCACAGCTTCCACATTTAAGAAGAGCCGAGAGCTCAACAGGCAGTAGTTTGAATGCATGCTTATTCAGAAGAACGCAACTTCAGCATCCAGCGAGGATCCTAGCTGCAAATAACAATGATTGTACATTTCCTGGATATCGCTAGTAACAATAACAAAAATCATACTTTGCACTTCTATAGCACCCAGGATCTCAAAGTACTTTACAAACTTCAACAATTTAATGCTAATCACATCCCGGTGAAGAAGGCAAGTCTCGTTAGCCTCACTTTGCATATGAGGAAACTGAGGCAAGGAAAGGTTAAGTGACTTGTTTAAGGGCACAGAACGTACCTGAGGCAGAGTCAGGAATACAATAGTGACTCCCAACTCCAATTCTTATGCCTCAAACAATAAACCATCACACCACGGCTAGTATATTTTGCCATCGTTTTCTCCTTTACCATAACCATTGCCATGAATTTCTCAGGTTTTGCTTTACATAGTTCACCTTCCTGTACAGTTTAGGATTATTGTCCCATTCCCGTGAACCAAAGGTTTCTTCTGCTTATATATCCTGAACACCCTCTTCTTATATATAGAGAGTCCCCAGTACAGGTAATAATCACACAGTCCATATTGCACTCTCAGCCCATGCAGACCCCAGAAACAAAGGAAATCCAATATATTCTCCTCATTCAGACACTGTCTGTTGATAGGAGAAGCTAGAATTTTAAAAAATATTTTCCACTCTGATACATTTTATTAATGAGCTGTGAAATGTAACCTACCTTCCTGCGTTGGAGTGTACAGTTCCTGGAACTGCATAGGTTATCAGCGGTAGCTATACCCATGCAGGTGATCATTCTTTAGGAGGAATTTGTGGAATCCCTCTCATTAACAGGGTTCTGGGGTGGTGTTTTGGGTTTGGGGTTTTTTGGTTTTTTCCCCAAAGAACCCTCAAACGTTTCAGCCACCTGTCTGAAAGTTGAAAGTGACACCCCATGGCAGTCTGCTGACAGCTTCTCTCTCCTGCTGAGTCAAAGGCATTAGAAAAGCACAGGTATGCCCACTATTGAGTGCAGGGGAACGTATTCCACCAACAGTGGTCTGACCTATGTTACAACTGGTCTGTCCCAAAAGTCGCATGTGTGGTTGCAGCTTCACAAAGCAGCCCTGGTATTGTTAAAGACTGCGGTGCAGCCCTTGCCATTTGGGAAGATGCAGCAGTTGCCCTTGTGAGTAATTTTTAGAATCAGACACTACTGAGGGTCAGAGGAAAGAGAAGCACTGAGAATGTGATTGACCTCATTCCAGGAAAACTGACTATCAAAACTACTTACGTAGGACTAGATGATGCCCCGAGATACAGCCCTGCAGAAGAGGTGGGATGTAAGCTACACCACCCGAGGTGTCCCCTCTTGCTCTGAGAAGAGGAGGAGCTCACCTCCCGCTTTGCATCCGGCCAGCAGATATGGGAGGGCAGAGCCAAGTTTCTGCCTGTTCAACTTGTTCACAGTGGGAGTATCTGGTGGGGATGGCTTGCCCTCAACAGATGTGGACCCAAAATCCAGGGTTAAGCCAGGGGCATTAGGTGGGGTGTTACTCCCCTGCTACGTTGAGTAAAACAAGAGCCTAGTTTAGCTTAAAATGTGTCAGCTGAGACTACAGTGTGCCTTGATCATTCCCCTTGAGATCGATCAGTAGTCAATACCACAGAGAAATCACTTAGTTCCTGAATGAATATTCATGCTCTGGCGTTTGAGAGCAGGGAAATATTAAAAGTCAGAACTTTCCCATCAGAAGACAATAAAGCTTCTGCCTCAAGGTTGTACGTGCAAGTTGCTGAGGAGATATTTGCTTGTATTTGCAAGTTGCTGCAGAGCTCAGATTCAACTGCAATACCTATGGCACAACTCGACAGACGTACAGAAAAGCAGAGGCATGATCGTCAATACAGGATATCGCTAAGTGATTCTGCAGCAGGGTCAAGAGGAGGCCAAGGATGAGCAATATTATGGAGATGAAATTGTGATAATTTACAGACTGAGATTGGGTTGTATTTCAAGGGAGCAGGATACAAAGCATAACTTTGAACTTAGCAGCATTTAGCTGAATTAATTAGCTTTCCAACAGGATGTGAGACTAGACAGAGTATATGATAGCGAGCAGACAAACAGTCAAGATAATGCATTACCTAACGACAAGGGATTAGGTTTAATTGGTGTAGCAGTCAAAGCTGGAGTTGTGCTAAAGTAGTATTTAGCATGCCTGAAGTTTTTTGGGACCTTCTTTCTGTTCTGTTTGTACAGTGCCTAGCACAATGGGATTCTGGGTTCTACATTAATGTAAATAATAATTGAAGATTGGTTGAAATAATGAGTTTGTGGGTAAGAAAGGTAATTACTGTGAGTAGCAGTAATTCCCAGTAGAAGTAGTGAGAAGAATAGAGCAGAGTCTGCGAAGATATAGGTGGGGAGCTAAGGTACAGCTGAATGGCAATCCTTCAGAAAAGAAGATGGCAGTTTAGAAATACAGTCAGCCAGACCTACCACTAGTGAGATGATGACATACCATGAAAGTATAGCAGTGCTGAGGGCAAGTATTAGGGAGTAAGGTGAGGTTCAGAGAAAGTATTAAACCATGGTTAAAAAAAAAAAAAAGTCTGTGAAGTGTTAGAATCCAAATTCAGTTCTACCATAATAAATGAGTGCAGTTTTCATTTGGGGGGAACGTTCGACACTCCTTTTAGGGCCACCCTTCCATACGCAGAGGAAGAAAGCCCTGCCTTGAGATCACTTTAGGCACTGGGAAATCTAGAGCTAAAAAAAGATATTTAAAAGAGGATCCAAGTAGAAATCCCCTGGCTATGAATAAAGCTTACGTGTTTAATAAATGGCTCTTCAAATGAACGAACAAACAAAGAAAGCATGGGGAGTGTCACTGTGAACTCATAACAGCCCCGCCATGTAACTGATGACTCATATTTCAACAAGATGAAGAAAAACATGTTTTTGAAATTGTCGAGTCTGGCATTTCCAGCCAACAGGCAGGTTTTATCGGCCTGCGAGTGACCCTTTCAACTTGGGCTTCTCTCTGGCTTGCGGGTCAGTAGCATGGATCAGTCTCTGCTCCTGGCCAACTGTGTCCATATGATCTTAGCCAACTGGGTGTTATAAATGCAATTGCTTGTTTTCAAAGAACTTTATCAGAATGGTCTTTCCAGGTCAAGGGTAAATCCTATTACAAAGCTCTCTCTCCTAATAGATACAAATCTCTTTTTTCTGAATATGTATTAGAACAACTTGAATATACTGCAATATACCTTATATGCTCTGCACTCAATGAGCCAAATTCTTATCTCACTTACACCCCAATATAAATGCAGAGTGCTGACTTCAGTTGAAATCAAGGATCTCTCCAACTGCTCCTAAGGAATTTGCAGTGAGCAACTTCCATCATCAGTGCATACCATTTCTGTCATATAGCAGCCCTTTAACTCATGGGGTATTACTGCAAAGAACATTCCCATCTATGTCCACTTAGAGGTATTTTAACATTGCAAAATATCATTTGGCATTTGAAACTTCAGATTTCTACAGACATTTCAAACATTTATAACTAGGCCTTAACTCAGCACGGCAATGGAGTCAATTAGCAGCCCCGTTCACTTGCTTACAGGTATAAATGTGGTTTGGTGCATGGCTGGATCAGAGCCAGAGTGCTCAGCACCTCGCAGGATCACATCCATTAGCATTCGAAAGAAGGGTCCAAGAAGGGTTAGGGCTTTAAGGTCCAGGATGAAGAGTTTGATCTTTATGCCGGAAAAGACAGAGAACCAGAAGAATTTGAGCAGATGGGGCTGACGTGGCCAGAGTACAGATGGAGGTTATTTTAGGGGATGTAGGCTCAATAAGTTGTAGAGAAGAAAGGAGAATCAGGAAGGCCAGAGAAAAAAGGAGGTGATGGCTGTCCAGGTGAAAGGGACAGAATCATGGGGTGGTGAAACAGTAGTTAGGCAGCAGGGATCGGGATGGAGGGGAGCATACAGAGAGAGGGAAGCATTAGGATTTGGCAAGAGGCTGGAGAAGGGTGCGAGTCTTAGAGATGGGGGAAATTGTGAGATCACAGCCATGATGGGGGAAGGCAGAGAGGAAAAATGGGCAGCTCAAGTTTCATCATGTTCAGTTCAAGAAAACACCAGGACATCCATGATGAGACATGAGAGGCAGGAGGAGATGTGAGACTGGACAGAGGCAAGGGGAGAGGTAATGAGCATAAAAGTACTAAGGAAGACCATGGAGGAGATCAGGTTTCCCAGGGGGTAAGTGAAACACCACGGATTCAAGGGCAGATCCCAGAGGAGTAACATCAAAGAGAGGAAGAGAATCCACTGAAGCAATGTAGGAGGAGAACCCGGAGAGAAAAGCCAAGGAACAGAGGGTTTTGAGACGATGAGGGTTCTTGACAACGTCAAAGGCAAGTAAAGAAAGGAGAATAAATATGTGGAAGAGACTTGGAAGAGAAAACATCTCTGGAGACTATTGTAAGGGCCAGTTCAGTGGAACAAATAGGGGCTATTTCCTTATTAATGAAACATATATATTAGGATACAAATGTGAGCTCGTACTACTGCTAGGAGCTAACTGAACTTCCTTCACTTGAAAAAGGATGTTTAAGATGGAAATGGTGTTTACCCTCATCACCTACTGCATCAGACCAACCATCATTCTCTTTGCGCCCCATTACACAGCAGTGTAATCCTGTTCCTAACAACAACCAAGGCTGAAGACTAATCCATTAATATTACAAAATGTGGATGATGTGCAATTAATTCCACATTGCAGCTGTGTCATGTGCCAGAACTGTTTGGCTTGTTTATCAAGAATAAGAGCACTGACATATAAATCTATTCTCCCTCTTGCACAACAGAACGTCTAACTTCTCCCCCCAGCTCCTTGTATTTTACAATGCAATAGGTTGTTTTACTTCTTTTTATTTGCCCCTTCTCCTAACTTGTACTTGCTGCCATATGGATTCAGACTGTACTCACATTCCCATAAATCATCCCTCAACCTTTACTCCCATCAATTTAAGGCTTACACGCCACAGCCACAGAAAAAAGTCATAGAAGTCAATGGGCATCCAAAGCCACAGAAGTCAATGGGCGTCTTTCCATTGACTTCAGATCAGGCCATGTATTCTTTGACTGTTCTCCTCTTTCACATGAGCCACTCCCATTGACTTCAGTGGCATACTCTCATGGAAGCACAGAGCAGGAACTTTAGTAGACGCCAAGTATGATGGCAGGGCTTCAGTAGCTCCTAACAGTGTATGACTTTTTATTTTAGCAAGTCCCACCAGTCTTCCCCATCATATTGATAGGAAACAGCTCTCCAAATCATGCATGAAATGTAACTGTGACCACTGTATTATGAAGAGTGTGTAAGGAGTGACCACTGTATTAGGAATGGTCAATCAATCTGGACATATTCTATCACTACCTTCTTCCAGTTTTATTCCGTTTGTTTTACTCCATTGATTTCACATATTGCAATCAGTGCAGTCACACTAGCACATGTAAAGCAATGTGGAAGCAAGCCAACCATTCTGAAGCTTTACAGATGTCTGCTAGCATTACGTGGGAGAAGTATTATTCTATCAATCAAAATCTATTTTTTTGGTTTATTTTAATGTGGAAAATCTCAGTGGCACTTCACTCTATTTGTCTTTTTTCTTCTCTAGTCATATGATAGCGTACACTTAAACCAGTGAATCATCACAAAAAAAAAGTCATAAAGAGAAAAATAGCTCATATGTATGCTGCTGTGGTCAATGAAATCACTGACAACAGGTATAATGGGAATAATTATATATTGCTGAGAAACTTTACCCTAAGCCCAGCTCTGAAGGCCAGTTTCAGAATTGTTCAGCAGTTGGTTCCAAGTCTGTAAGTGCCAGGTTAGGACACAGCCAGGAGGATTTCAGATTTGTGTTAGTGCAGGGAAGTATCCTTCCCTAGTGCCGGTTATGTGCTGACACATTGTTTATACTTAACCAAGCAATAATAACTAATTATCTAAACACACAATGATTTCCATGGATTTTTTAATTGACTTTTCAGTTGGGAAATATCTTGTCAATAGAAACTTGAATATCCAGCTTTTGGAGAATCTGCCACTATTGTGTAACTGATTTCTTTAAGTATTAATATTTATTATTTGATTTATATTTTTATAATATTTCGAGTCTGATCTTGAAAGCCTTTACTCATATGAGTAGCTCTTTACCCACTTCACTAATAACGCCAAAGTTTCTCGGGTTACTGTCTGGGAGAGAAAGGATTGTCTGTCTAGTGGTTATAGCACTAGCATTGGACTTGGGAGACCTGGATCCCCTGCTCTGCCACAATCTTCCTGTGAGATTATGGGCAAGTCACTTAGCCTGTCTGTTTTTCATCTGTAAAATGGGCATAAGAGAAAATCCTAACTAACAGGGGTGTTGTGAGGAAAAATACATTGAAGATTATGAGGCTCAGATGCTACAGTAACGAGATGCATGTAAATATATTAGATAGGCAGTGAAAGGTTGCAGGATTAGACCCGGTAACTTTTTGATTCTCAGACCTATTTCTCCTTCACATGTCAACTTTTAATTCACACACTCATAGTAACACAAGTCAGTTGCTTCCCCAATTTAAAATGATCATAAACTGGCATGTTACGGATTCAATGATTTATGACCCAGAAGACCAGAAGTCAGACCCTTTATTACCTATGTGAAATAAGTTGGTGTCAATCCAGTTTAGTGGTGAGGAATCTGTGTAAAAAACCCCATCTTTGCAGCTGGCACTCTTGCTGGCAGTCTCCATGGCGAGGCTAAAGGCTTAATGGGCATTCATTAACTTCTCAGTCTGATGCCTTCCGAACAAGGTTGAGGCAGATAAGTGCAGCCCTGCCTGTTATCCAGACAATGAGAGGATTCCACTGTCCAGTGCTGTCAGTCTAAGTCCTTCCGGGAATATTCAGTCAAAACAAAGACTAAAAATAAAATGAATGTACAAAGGCCTCCAGAGTGTGAATCTAAACCTCCAAACTAATGCAGCTCTGAGAAATTAAAAACCAGACATATCTGCTGTGGTGAGTACCTGAGGCTTTGCTGTCATTGTACTGTACCGTGACGGGGCACCGTTAGCCATCCCACTGTGGCCACTGATGCTGCTGCAGCACTGGGAAGAGTTCAAGTCTAACTGAAAGCAATTAATCAGTGGGGTTGGGGGGCTACTGACACATGGGAAGAGGGGAGCTCAGAGGGGTGAGGCTGGGTTGAGGAGAGAAGGTAGCGTGGATGTCTCCGCTTGTTTTCACCCTGCAATACATTTTGTTATACTAGGTAAGTGAAGAATAAATACACATGTGGTGAAAGGGTAACAAGCTGGTGTGTGTTTGTGGTTAAGAAATCCAGCAACAGGGCAAGCAGTACACTACGCCGGGTAGTGACGAAGCCACCCTTTGATCCTTACTTTTATATTTCTAAGGACTCTCCCTGGGACCAGAGTCAGCAGCTATTGTGTTCTAAGAGTTGCTGCAGCCTGTTTAAAAGGAGAGACACACACTGTGCTCTCTCGGGAAATATACTTGCATGCTTTCCCTTAATTTAAAATAAAAGTCCTTTAGATGCATAGATGCTCTATATGTATCAAAAACACAAAACACAATTCAGATGAAGCACACTGACAATGTGCCCCCCATCCGCAACCCCTCCCTCCACTCCATCAGCACAGCAACACAAATTCACCAAAACTGATCTTGATCCAGTGAGATGCTAAATGCCCTCAACCCCCATTGACCTGAGCTGAGATAGCTCATCATGATGCAGTTCTAGGCAATGAGCTATGTTTCTGATAAGATCATTTATGTCCGGAACAATTAAAGCAATGAGGTGAGCACCTCCCAATGCTAGGAACAACCAAAATGTCCAACCTACAGTGAAGAAGATCTGGGGAAGTCTCAATTGGAGTACTGTGCCCAGATTAGGGCATCACACTTTAAGAAAGTAGGAACAAATTAGAGAGAGTCCAGATGAGAGCAACAAAAAGTGATAGGTTTAGAAAACCTGACTTCTGAGGAAAGGCTGAAAGAACAAGACATGTTCAGTCTAGAGAAGAGAAGGCTGATAGCAGTTTTCAAATATGTAAACGGTTGTTATAAAAAGGATGGGAATCAATTGTTCTCCAGGTCCATTGAGGGCAGGACAAGAAGTAATCAGCTTCGTTCGCAGCAAAGGAGATTCATATTAGATATTAGGAAAATCTTTCCAACTATAAGGCTAGTTAAGCTCTGCAACAGGTTAGCTAAGGAGACTGTGGAATCCCCATCATTGGAGGTTTTTAAGAACAGGTTAGGCAAACACCAACAAGGAATGGTCTAGGCACACTGAATCCTACTTCAGCACAGGAGGATAGACTTGATGACCACCCGAGGTCCCTTCCAGCCCAACACTTCCATGATTCACTTGAGAAAGCAGTTGAAAATGTCCCTTTAAGGGGAGGAGTAGTAGTACTGCTGTGGTGTTTCTGGGAAATGTGAGATATTCTATGATCCGTTAATTTGTTCCAGAGTTTCCCTTTACTCTTTAACAATACGGTTTAGTCTTCAGCTCAAGCCATAATGCCTAATGGCTTGTGGTCAGCTGAGCTTATCCAATATTTCTGTGCCAGCTTAAAAAATAAACAAAGCTGCGTCTATTGAATGGTACAGTCAGAGGGGCTTGTTCTACTCCCTTCTCAAAACCTGCACCATAAATTACAAGTGCAGCTTCAACGGAGTTTGCATAAGAGTGGCAAATCTGTAAAGCCCTCTAGTAAAGGGCAGTATGACTCAGATGTGAACAGTGCATATTAAGGGACACAAATAACTGGGGAAATTTCAGGTTAAAATACTTATTACAATAATGAATAGAGGGCATATCTAGGACATGCTTTAAGGATGTCATCAACACAACTTTCACAGCACCATCTAAGAAGGGGAAAAGAGGACAACATAGGGAAACGTTATACAGAGGAGGAAGCCAGATCCATCATTGAAAGATTGTCTCTCTCACCAACACAAGTTGGGCCAATAAAAGATATTCCCTCGTCTACCTTGTCTCTTTGAAATGTAAAGCACTGGTTGAGATCACTGCAGTCACGTACATGGAAATATAATCAGTTATTCCATACATGGAAGCACAGCTCTGAGGGTCAGTATATTACAGCCAAACTCCATGGAAATCTGGAGGCGTGAATCAAGATTAGCCATGACAACAGGTGCCAGCATGCAGAATGGAGCCCAGGAGGCAGGCACAGTGCAGCCAGAATGGAAACCCTTATTCCAAGTAGGGCCAGATGTAGGACAGCCAGCTCAAAATGTCAGATGCTAATGCGCCATGCCAAGCCGTTTTTGATGCATACATTAGTAAATCTTCTCATTTGGCATGAGCACCTCTCTACTGAATGCTCATTCTCGCTTTAATACCAATGTGCATTAATCTGTATTTCTCATGATTCTTCACAAAAGATAGTTATTGCTCAGCCCAAAACAGGCACTTTATGGATACAGATTCTACTGAATATGCCTGCACTAACCCTCTTCCTTTGCCGTTTCCTGTGTTCAATACCATCCGCCAGCTAAAATATTTGGTTCTCCAAAACCATCTTCTAATTTAATTTCGGCAAATCTGATGGTAACCATTTAAAGCTGGCTTGTGGATTGCGTATTTTCAAGGAGAAACCACTGAGAGAGACCTTGAAAAGTTTCCATGCGTCACTGTATTGCTTCTCAGGCCTTTTGTACCTTCTTTATTAGCCGCTTTACCATTCAGCTAACCATTCCATCTCCATGCAAAATTCAATGGGTCCCACTTCAGTCTGAGTCTCTCTCTCTTATTTAATGGTGCTAATATGAAAGCAGAGCATCACTGAATGTTACATTCAAAACAGAACTGCTTGGCTCTGCCTACAAAAATATTTTTAGGGAAAATGTACCACTAAAGCTTTTTCCCATTTGCTCAGAGAGCCTTGTTTTTTCACACAATAATCTCAAAGTAAAAGTGCATTGCTGTTTCCCAGAAAAGACAAGCCACTTTACTACAGCAATCTTTTGCGGTACTTTGTGGAGTGTCTTTTGAAATCTGTTATGGCAAAGGCACAAAATTGATCTATAGTGCCATCAAAGAAATATCCTCCAAGACTTCCAGTCTGTTATTTGAGGGTCTGGCTTCCTATCCAGAAAGCCTGTCTGTTGCTCTTAAGCAAAACAAAGCAGGGTGGTTGTTGTTGGTTTTTTTTTTTTTTTTTTTTTTTAAAGATCACCATTTGATGTCTTAAAATATATTTTTAACATATTCTCCCCTATGTCAGACAGACTGGGCTGTAGGCCAGCTTTTACTGTAATGGAATCTTTCTTCCCCCTCTATGAAAGGCAGAGGTTAACTAGTTTTTAGTCCTCTGGTATCGCTTTCACATGTGTTCAACATATATTGTTTCTTCGGTTTCACTCGTGTATTCTGCAGCTTGATACATAAGAATATCAATGTTTGTGCTTTTGCAGCACCATTCACCCCAGGATTCCCAAGCTTTGTACAAACATTAATTAAAATGCACAGCACCCTGTGAGGTGCTGCTGCCTCTGAGGGGAATCCAGTGCAGCCCTCTGAACACGCACCCTACTCAAAGCTGGCAAGCAAATGCCCTCAATCAGAGGGGGACACATTAGCCTCAACAGTTGCTTCTCCACAACCTACCAACATTACCTTAGTCTGATCTGGACTGAGCTTCAGCCAGCTAGCTCTCCTCCATGCCCAATCTCCCCCAGACAGAAAGGAAGGATGGTCTAGTGGTCAACGCACTAGAACTTGGGAGAGCTGAGTTCAAGACTCTGGTCCACCTCAGACTTCCTGGGTGACCTTGGGCGATTTACTTAGTCTCTCTGCAACACCGTTCCCTGTCTCTAAAATGGGGATAATAGCCCTGCCTTATCTCACAGGAATGTTGTGAGAATAAATGCGTTAAGGATTGTGAGGCACTCAGATACTGTGGGAACGGGCCATAAAAGGACAAACGAAAGACATGGGCTTGGCCTTCAGCAGCATTGGCTGGGCTGGGCGAGCTGGCAATCCAGAAAAGGTGTTATGTGCGCACTGACAGTAGCACTGCCCAGGCATCAGCACTGATGAAAAGTCCAAGTAATTTGCTTTTCATCCTTTCGTTAGAAATTAGCAAACTGGTCGATGTGGCCAGTTTCGTCATCAGATCCCCAGTGTAAGGAGCCATTGTGTCAGGAGGGCGGAGTCCTCACTAACCATTAAACTTTTCTCCACACCTTGCTAAAAGGCACGTGTTCCCCCAAATGAAAGCTTCCTATGGCCTCGTCAATGACGCAGGAACATTAATCTCCTTCATGCCCGGTAGCTACCAGCACAGAGACGGGTAGAAGCCAAGACTCCTGATTCTTCTTTTTTTTTTTTTATTTCACGGCTCTACTTGTCAAGTTACACTAATCAGGTCATGTTATGTGCCCAGCTACAACACATAGAAACACAATATTACTTCTCTAATATATATATACTGCAAAGCCTCCCTCAGCCTTTCAACAAGCTTCTTATCTCATGCCAGTCAATACAATGGGGTTGAAGTGAAATCACAAATTGACTCACAGGTCTCAGCTGTAGACACAAGACATGATACATAAAAGGAGGATAAACAGATGAGCCGGCTCTGAATATTGGAAGGAGGAGCAAAAAATAAAAAAACAAACCATCTTGGATTTTTGGTTCTCACATCCACGCTCTGTTTGCTGGTGATGAATCCCATACTTCCTTATGAACAACAAACCAGAAACCAAATACTTGCCAGAAGAGATGGCTCATACCATTCAGCATAGAGAGGAAAGGAAGCATCTATTGTGGGCATTCAACTCTCGGCACCTCTTTATTCATTATCCTTGGCTACCAGCTGATTACAATGTTGAACCAGGCTTTTTTACGATAACATTACTATAAAGTGAAACAAAAGAGGGAGGTGGATGGGACAGGAGATTGTTAAGTTTTGCTTTCTGTTCCCGAATCCTCTCTCTCTCTCTCTCACACTTCTTTCCAAATTTGAATTTTCCAACAATTGCACCAGCTGTTTCAGATTAAATCTCAATGGTGGTGAATGCAGCCTGTTTAGGTTTGGTCCCTCAGCTGGGCCATCACAAATTCTCCAACTTCTTGGTTGCTCTTTCAGAATTTTCCATTCTGAAAACAAACAAAAATCAATCTACAGTGTAATGACTTAGGGCCTGATCCAAAAGCCCATTGAAGTCGATGGAAAGACTTTTCACTGGGATTTGGATTATGACTTTTGGGTATCTAAAAGTGCTCTTAGGTGTACTGCAGAGTACACTATATGAAGGCAGAGTTTTACTATTGAGTCCAGAACAACCGTTATTAAAGTGTGGTCCCTGGAAACTGCAGATGGTCCACCAAATGAGTCAACTTGAGAACCAACTAATGGGGAACTGGAAAGGGAGACAGGTCATGAAAAGACTTATAAAGTGGTCCACAGAATAAAACAGCAGAAATTCTACTAGGTAAAGCACAGGACAGGAAGCCAAAAGATTTGGGGTGAAATCCTAGTCCCACCGAACTCTATAGGAGTTTTGCCATTGCCTTCAAAGGAGCCAGGATTTCATCTCTGGGGTTTAGCCTCGGCTAGTCTATTGACTTGTTGTGTGACCTTAGTCAGATCAGCTAAACCTCTCTGTGCATCAGTTTCCACAGCTGTGAAATGGGAATAGTAACGCTACACTACTTCACAAGGATTTGGTGAGGCTTACAAGTTTGCAAAGTGCTTTCAGATCCTCCCCTAGAAGCTGCTATAGAGGGTCAAAGTACTATTAGTCTCGCGATATGAGTATGTGCACCATCTGCAATATCTGGAGGTAGCAGATTGTTCCTACTGCACAGAAATTTTGGAAAATGCAGATTTCACTAGTGCACACATAGTGCAATTACTTGGGGCTTGAACTGGTCCTCTGGGATTAGCATACATATTACTATCATCTCTTCATAAACCGTTTGTACATATGTGCACAAAGAAAGTTGCTGGTGTTATAAAATTCACCTGCTGAGGGTGGGAGTCATATGCTGGAGGGCAGGACCATGGGGCGATTTGTCCCTCTCTTTTTATTTAAGTACCTTGACATGTCATACAGAATAATGTCTCGCATCAGGTGAGGTCCAGATCCAATGCATATTGAAATCAATATCAGTCTTTCCATTGACTTCACTGGGCTTTGGATCAAGCCTTGAATGCTTCTGCATGGTTCTGAATGCCCTTGGGCTACACTGACTTCAACTGGAGTAGTGAGCCCTTGACATCTACAGCTAATACAAGCAGACAGAATGGAATGGGAGCACAAATCAGAAAGGACCTTTTTATGATTCACTTGCAGTAGGATTGAAAGAGGTGCAGAAAAATGCAAGCAAATGAAAACTAGTCTCAGTGACTGCGCTATCAGGGAAGCTAGATTTGTATCCTTTAAAAAAAGGTCGGATTAAAAGAGGACATGACTGAGTTACACAAATTTCTGGAGGGATTCTGAGATGATGGAAGCCACTAGACTTTGGGATCAAGCAATAAATCCAAGATCAAAAGGGCATGACCTGAAAATAAGAAAGGGGAAGGCACAGGTGGTGTTCACAGAAATGTTAAGGAACATGAACATGGGTCAGACGAGAGACTACCTGCTTACTGTCAGTGTTACCCGAGATCACCGCACAGAAATAATGCTGTTGAGTGACAAATTTCTGGACTTTAACCAACAGGCAGGGGAGCCACGATGCAGAAGGAATTTCTCAGCTGGGGTAGGCAGCAACCAAAATTCGCAGGAATGATGCCAAATACAAAAGGAAAACAGTGAGAGCAGATCTGAAAGAACCCTGAAAGATGTTTACATGAATAACACCTTTGAGCATGACAATAAGAACGAAGAGCTCCAGATGAAGCCTGTAGTTAGACATTCACTTCACCAGAGCTCTCCTCTCCTGCCTGGAAAAAGGCATTTACAAATTTACAATGGAAGGGTAAAGAGGGGCATAGAGACAGCTGCTACAAGAGGCCTATTTAATCTAGTAGGCAAAAAGCCTTACAAGATCCAATGGCTGGAAGCTGAAGCTAGAAAAATTCAGACAGGAAATAAGGCAGGAACTCTTAACACTGAAAGTAATTAACAGTGGATACAGTTTACCATAGGATGTGGTAGATTCTTCGTTACTTGAAATGTTTAAGGCTCAAATTTTCAAAAGTAGCCTGTGGATATTGTGGTGTCATTTGTGAATGTTTAAAGCAGTCCCTAGGGGCATGGAGCAAGGTGGTATGTAAACAGAAAATAAAGACGGTCTTGTATTCATCCCATCTCTCACAGTGTGATGGGTCTCCGAAGTCTCTACAGATATTTGAATTCAGTGGGATTTGAGCCTCTAACTCCCTTAGGCTCCTTTGACAATCCCAGCTACAATCAAGATTGGATGTCTTTCTAAAAGATACGTTCTAGTTCAGCCACAAACTACTGGGCTCGGTGCAGGAATCACCAGTTGAAATGCCATGGGCTGTGTTGTGGTCAGACAAGATGATCATAATGGTCCTACAGTATCTTAAAATCTATGAGATCTAAAGAGAGGAATTAAGCAACCTCACATTTGGATATTACTTTGGTTTTCTTTGCTGAAAAGCTTAATCTGCAGCTAAGCCCTTCTCACTCCACAGATCCACTCTGGGGTCCTCACCATGATGATGGAACAAAGCCTAAAAACAGCAGCAAATCATAAAAAGATGTGTGTATGTGACATCACATGGAGAGACAGGAGAAAAAAACAAGGGATTAAAGAGGAAACCAAGATGAAAGATTTTGTGGGGTGTCTATGGCTACAAGAGAGCCATGTTGCAAGAAGATGCAACACACTTACTATAGATGAGTGACCAAGTGGTAGAAACACTGGCAGCTGAGAAAGATGAAAGTTGGGCTGGTAGTCTCTGTAGGAGCTTTGGCCTCAGTTCAGGAAAGCATCCTTGTTCATGATAGTACTTAAGCACATACTTAAGCTTATCCATATGCTTTAATGCCATTTTGAATACAGAGGCACGTAAGCACATGCTTGTTTTCCTAAATCGGGACCTCTGGGTGGATATTTGAAAACTAAGGAGACAAGCGGTAGATTTTTCCTCATGCCAATTTTTTGTAATGAAAAGAGAAACAAAAGTGCCACAGTGTAGGGCAAAATCATGCTCTTTAGGTACAAGCTAAGAGCTACCTATGCAGAATGAAACTGCAGAGCTGAGAGACTGTATCTTTATTATGAATTGACGTGTATTTTTTGGTAAACAAAAAATGTTGAACAAATCTAAAGGCATTTTGTGTTGCTTAAATACAGGTATTGGGTAAAATTAAATAAATGTTAAGTAATCCATTATTTAATATTAATTAATACAAATTAATTTAATATACTCCACAAGTACAGCAGCTAAAGATCCAAAAGCAGAATACAAACACCATTTCCTATGAGCTAGCTAACAACTGTTGTCCTCATGTTCCAGAAAGAGAAACTGAGGCACAAACAAGTTGTAACAACAAATCCTTGCTGGATCTGGGAGCAGAATATAGAGAGGCTGCCTCACTCTGTTGTGCTCTTAAAAAAAAAAAAGCTATTGCTCGCAGTGAGACATTCCAGGTTATTGTGACAGACAGCAAGGCCCTTCCTGGGCCAGGGAAAGCACTCAGTCGTGACTCATGTGGCAAAATCTTGATGATACCCACTATAACATAGGGACCAACCAAGTCTGATAAAGAGATTAGAGAAAGTCCTTGTATCCCGCAGATCTCAAAGTCTCATCTGGAATGAGTTAGTGTCAATTCAGGCTTTATTTAAACACATTGTTTAGATACAGTTTATCCCTCTTGGTGCAGAGTTCACTCTTTAAACTCTAAGATGTTCTTTCTTACCCTGAAGTGTTCACCCATTTAGGAACATCTTGGAAGCAGAATTAAATGCAATTGAAATTGCTTAGGTATCGATGTTTTTGTTAATATCCTGTGCCTGCTTTTATGAACCATCACACTACAATGCGTGTGTGTGAGCATGCATGCACGCTCAGTGCCAGAGCAGTGAAAATGCCTTAGTGTAAGTGATAATCAAGTCCATATGAGTTTATAGCATGCTATGCAATACATATAGAGTACATATGCTCTCAGCTTCAAAATGTATAGTGAAAGCTACCAATCTTCCAGAGCCAGGAGAGTTAAAAGCAATCTTCATAACTCAAGGACCACAGCATCTTTCCATTTTTATAGAACATTTTACTTCACTGTAGCAAACTGCATCTTTCTGAAAATCAAGAGCTCAACTCAGCATGAGAGTTTTTCTCTCGGAGATGTTATAGTGTTCGCACTCAAGAAGGTCCCTCCTTGTTGTTGCCTGTATTACTCCCACCTAAGCGAAATATCTAGTCTCTCAAGAGTCGGTTCAACTCAACAATCCATTGTAAAAACTGTATGTTTTGAGCATGAACTCGTCCAGGAATAAAATCAAGTGCCTAAGTGACTTAGGCGCCTAAATCCCATTTTTTTTCAAAAGTGACTTAGGACCAGCATTGTAAAGATAGTTGAGGGCTAAAAATGCAGACAGGCACTTAGTGATATTTTCAAAAGTGCTTCAGCATGTAACTCCCACTAGGTACATTTGAAAATCCAACTGCATCTTTAGGTACAAAAATCCCTTTAAAAATCTGGCCCTAAGTCACACATGAGCCTATGTCTCATGGAGAGTCAACAGGATGTAGGCTCTTGAGTGCCTAAGTCCTTCCTAAATTGAATCAGCCTTTTTTCAAATCAGGCCTGATTATTTATTCCTCGCCTTAAAACAAACGAGTCACACTTTCTACTGTGGGTATCTTTATGGCTACACTATAAAGGATTAATACATGTTTAATAGAAGTTATAAGCATGTTAGAGACATGAATAGTACGTATTATAGATGGTTCTAAGCTCGTCAGCAGAAAGTGCTATAGATGATTGTAAGCCCTTGTTCTAAGCAACCTATTGATCTGTAAAACTCTATATCTATCTGTAACAATCATTAATTAAAACATCTATTAATCATTTATTAACCTCTATAGATACTATTTATAAATGTACCTATTAAAGGGGTTACTCAAAAGGCTATGACTGTTAGCTCCTCTGGCAAGCTGGACTGAAGAGAAAAGGAAAATGAATATTATATCTGGGGTGCTACCTGATATATTCAGAGATTGTTTTCATCTTTTACAGTGTCCGGCAGAGTGAGTGTTGATGCAGATGTCAGCACTCACTTCTCCTGTAGTTTCCTGAAGTGACAGAATGAAAATGCTGGTGGCACTGATGGATACATAGCACAAGAGACGTATGGATCTGAGAAGTGTTGGCCCTATCCAGGCTTGCAGAGAGTACGCGGAGATTCTGGGCTCTACATTTCATCCCTCAAGGATGGGCAAAGTGGCTTGGATAAGTCTAATAACAGCTAGTAACACAGGTGAGCAAGTACTAGCCCTCTTTTATGGATGGAATGCAGATATGCACAGGGCTAGATTGGGCTACATGAATGTGTAAAGGGGGAAAGAGAGCAAGGACACTTCCCCCACCGCCCTTATGCTCTGCCCAGAGGCCAAGCTCATCTGCCTAGCAGTCCTCCTTGTATGCAAGGTTTGGGGGTGCCTAATGCCGAAAGCAGGGCCACATACTGCAAATGGTGCATACTCTGAACCAGCCAGAGGAGCTGAGCTGCTGCAGGAGGAGGAGTTATTTGGCCCTGTGCTTCCTAGTGCTTCTCCAGAACACCGTGAGCCTGGCCATCCTCTCACACCACTGTAAATGGCTATAATTAGGGATGGGGACAGGGGTTATGACTAGTGTTAGGGTGCAACAGAGCAACATCAGTGTAAAAGGGGTGTGAGAAAGAGCTCAGAATCAGGCCTGTTGTGACTGCCTCAGACAATTTCTCTAGCAGAAGGTCTGGCACACAGCTCCCTCTCACATCACCTCTGCTGATGGCTTGCACCAGGAGTCATTTGGCCTAAACTCTCTGATGGGGGCTGAAGGCTCTTAGCAGTGCCAGGCAGCAAATATTTGGACCATCCTATGGATCTGAGAAGTGGTGGCCCTATCTCTAGCATGTGAAAACACAAAGTAAACCCCTTAGTGCACAAGCTCTTTCTCCAGGGCTGTGTGTCCTGGCCATGAGTGCAAGACAGGAATCACTAGGGAAAATTCCACAGCAAAGATTCACAAAATGTCACAAAAAGGAGTGCAAAAATCTCCAGCATAATTGGGGATTGGCAAGGGCGTCTGAGTCTCAGGGTTTCAGGTAGCTCTAAAGTTTACAGTGTCTAATGTAAGCTTAACTGGCACTTTCATCCCAAAGGAACAAAAAAGGCTTTGAACACAGATAAATTGATAGCCTAGCTACACAGAGGGATCACTTCACCATTCAGTGATTGATACTGCTTCTGGGATGAAGAACAATAGGTTCACAATAGATTACCAGCAAACAGCAATACTAACAGTAGTTTAGGACAGGAAGTGAATACCTTATCTAACAGAAACGACAAGAGGGAATATAATTTCCAAGCTGGAATCCAGCCAGACCTCTAAGTCAATACCCATCCTCCTTCAAAAAAATGCAGTGTGATCTTGGACAGGAAGGAAGGGCTTGTTGTTAAGGCACTAGGCCAAGCAACTCAGGAGACATGCGTTCAATTCTTGGTTCCACCACAGACTCTCTGTATGACATTGGGCAACTGACCAAAAAAAAAAAAAAAATCTCTCTGTGTCCCCCAGTTTCCCATTTATAAAAGAAGAATTCTTTTGTCTGTTTTCTCTATTTAGATTGTAAGCTGTTTGGGGCCAGGAATGTCTTTTAGTGTGTGTTTGTACACCACCTAGCACAATGGGGCTCAGTTTGGTGGTGCCTCTGGGCCCTCTGTAACACACACAAACAACAAAAAAAACCTTTAATGACCCCAAAATGGTGACAGCCCCCATTTTATGTCTTCTCTGGGCAGCAACATTTGTCAAATACTTGCAGTGTGAGGTTTATATACTAATTTATAATATATATGAAACACTTTGAAATATTTTCACCATGCCCAGTTTCTGTCCCATACATTCCCCATTAACAATCAAATCTCTGTATTTTTGGCCTTTAGAGCTGCAGCAAGCTATTTGGTAGAGTTATGGATTCTGGCAAGGGATCCCTCCAGCAACCTTTCACCCAGCCGGCTCACACTTAACAAAAAGCCAAGAAAAGCCCCCCAAAAAACACAGACAGTGGGAAATTCAAACAGCAGTTCCAAGGAACAGAGGAGACAATGGGTCAGACTCTCATTGTAAAGGGGAGCTTTACAATAAAAGTAGTGAGTCCAGTCTGGACTGGTGACTTTCAAAATCCACCCAAAAGACGGGATCAGAAGGGAAGGAGGGGGTGGTGAGAGGAATGAGGAAGTCAGAGAAGAGAAGGGGAGACTCTTAAGTGAGCACCATGTCCAAAACAGCCTCACTACATTGCTTTTCATATCTTAAAAAGTGTCAGAGAGGAAGCGATGAGGGACGGGGAGGAGCAGGAAATGAGCAGTAAATCGGTCACAGCCCTGGCAAACTTGGAGACTATAGCACACTTCCTTGCCAGATCCTTTTTCCTAGGATAGCCTGGCTTTCTTGGATGGGTGACTGCAACTCCTCCAACTTCACTCATATGCTATAAATTACATCAGTGTGTTCCCAGAGAAGTCTACCACAAGCAAAAGTATATTTACAATGGGCCAAATTCTATAATTCCAACCTTTTCAAAACCATGGCTTGCAGAACTTTTTGTTCCTGATATTCTGAAGAAGACGCATTGTGAACAGTAAGGGTTAGATTTCCAACATGCTGAGTTCTCTTGAAAATCTCTCTCTGATTGTGGGTGCTAAGCTCGTTTGCAAAGCCAGCCCATAGGACCTGATTCAAAGCCCACTAAACTCAAAGGAAAGGTTTCCAGAACTTCAGAGGGTTTTGGCTCAAGCCCATAGCAAAGGCAGCTCTTTGCCTTAATCACTTGTAACAGCTATTTAATTTGCTTCTTGTATGTCCACAGTGTTACATTTCACATCTCAGGACCGGCTCCTATTGTCATGAAAGCCAGTGGGAGATTTGCCATTGACTTCTATGGTACCTAAACGAACTCCAAGGACAACACCATTTTAAAATGAGGTCAAATAAAATATAGATTTGTGTATGAGAGACACGTAACACTACAATGTTTAGCAACACTTGGGAATTATGTTGTCAAAACTCAAAAGAACCCCAACACACATTGCCTTCAAGTTAGTCAATGACTAACACTCCTGCAGTGAACTAAGGGGGAAGGTATGACAACCTCTTTCCCCCATATTCATCATTTATATATGATTGTTGCTATTTCATACAAAGAAGTGCTGTGTAAGATATCACAGGAAAGTTCATGATCTGATGAAACCCACTGTTTTGTCAACTATGTATAACATTAGTATGTATGAAGTTATGAGATATCGCTGTGTGGTTGTTATTGAAATGTGCTGTGAGTTTGGGAATCACCCACTGCTGCTCCTTCAGTGACAACAAAAAAGGAGGTGACCAACATCCAGGCAGGTGTTACATAACCATTAATCAGCATGGGAGTTGTAAACAAGGGATTTACAATTTAGTAAGAGAGTTGCACAAGGCCACACAATGGGGATTGCTCAACTCTGGAATTCAGCAAAGCCCACAAGAACACATGTATGTGGGCTAATGTTTTCCAGGCACATGGCCTGAGGATATAAAATAGGGGACAGTGGCATCATACCTTATCTTTCTCCTCCCTCACCGACACTGAAGGCAACAAGAATGATGGGAAGACAAAGACTTGAACGGAGGAGACAAGTCCCAAACTTAAAGGGAAAGCCTGTGTGTTAAGGACCGTACCTGTAATATCCAAAGGGGTGAGAAAAACTGCTTGATTCAAATACTGCTTGGTCTAATAAGGTTTAGGATTTACACTGTGTGCTTACCTTTTATTTTCTTTTAGTAACTATCTCTGACCTTTTATGCCTACCACTTATAATATCTATCTTTCTCGGGTCAATAAACTTATTTTAATATTTTATCCTTGCCAGTGGGTTTGTCTAATGTGTCTGGAAATCTGCTCAGATTACAAAGACTGGTGCACGTCCACTTTCATTTGACGAAGTGGTGAGCTAATTAAAAAACTTGCATTGCTTGAGAGAAGATCTTGAGCAGTGCAAGAAAGCATATTCCTGGGGTGTGAGGCTGGGGGCTTGGGAGATTTGCTGGTGCTTTTCTCTGTATGATTCATGAGTGGTTCAGGGAGCATTTATTCAATTTAGCTGGGTGTGAGACTCCAGCTGCTGTTGTGCTGGGTGATAACAACACTGGGAGGTGTTTGCTGCTTGTCACTAGCAAAGCTTTGTGAGAGAGAGTCCAGGCAAGTGAATTAAGGGGGCATAGCAGTCCCACAGTTCCAGGTTGTACCCCCAAAGATCCCATCACAGGATGTGTGTTCACTGTAAATCAATTACTCATTTAAATGAATCACTCTCTGTTATACTTCAGGTGCTCCACCAACCCCAGTTACAATACATAACCCTTAACACAGAACTATTGATTGTTCTATGGTATTTGTTTGGTCCTGTAACATGAAGCCCATTTAAGTACTAAATGGTATACTTTCCATTTAAGGTATTTGTTTTCATTGTAGATTTTACTGGATGTCAAGATGTATATAATTACACTGAATCAATGTGTTTAGGGCTGCCAATGTGAGAGCTTAATATCTGAAAATTGCTGCCCAGGTTACCTTGAAATATTTATTTAATGTACCTTTCTTTTCTGGAAAATTACCATTACAGGGAAAGGAAGTTAGAATTACCTAATATAAGCAGCACAGTCCCTTTAATGGAAATAATTATTCACTCTAGTCTATACTTCCTTTTTTCCACACAGTACCTGAAAAAAACATGTTTGATATTAATCTAATCTTTGATTCCATCTCTCGCACTTTTATCTGTTTCATTTTACCTCTGCTGCCTTTAAGTAACTAAGTGTATTTGAAAGCTATCAATAAAAACTGAGTTCACCATGCTGACTATAGCTTTAGGTGTGAAAAATCCTTTGTTCTAACGTATGCTGTCTTAAAAAGAGCTGGTTTCACTGCAGTTAGCAAAGGAAATTACCTATTAAGTCCTGATCCAAAGCCTATTGAAGTCAAGTCAATGGGAAGAATCCCAACTACACTTTATATAAATGGTACATTCATGGATAGTTTATAAAAAGACTTAATAAATTACTAGCTGGTTAATCAATTCTTGAAGATTGTTAGAATGTCTAGCAGGTCATTAGGTTTCTTTTAAACATCTGCAACATCTTATAACACATTTATTTGACTTCACCATATAATGGAAGCTTTTCTTACAGAAAATGTTACATTTTCTGTGAAAAACTGAAAAGCAAAATATTTCAGTTCTGAGATGCCATCAGAGTGCCTCATGGGAGTTGTATTTTGTGTGCCTTACACTTCCTCTGCCCACCCCATTCTCCATATTTAATCAATTCCCTGGTCAGACTACATCTCCCATGATGCATGAAAGGCTCCCATGTTGGTGAGGGGAGGCAGTGCATCATAGCACTTGCATGGCCCTGATGCATCATGGAAGATGAAGTCCAGCTGGAGAGCCCGTCCTATACAAAGGGAGCATGAAGTACCTGAGCCACAACTCCCATGAGGCACAGCAGCAGCGTTTCAGATTTGAAATTTTTGGCCAAATATTTCAATTTTTGTTATTCAGTTTTTCAACAAAAATGTGGAATTTTTCAATGGGGTAAAAAAACACTTTGGATGAAAAAGTCAGTTTAATTGAAAACCCAATTTTCCATCAAAAAACCATTTCAGTGGAAAAGTTCAATCATTCCAAATGTTTGTATCATCTATTAATCATTTATTAACCCTTTATAAACTATTTATAAATTTACTCAATATAAAAGCATAACCATATGCCTGTTGACTTCAGTGGGCTTTGGTTTGGGACCTGGATCATCAATACCATTCCCCGCCAAGGACAGGATATTGGTCCCAAGTCTGCAGGGTACTACGTGTCTCCAGAGAGGAGCACTTTCACCTGCCACTGAAATCAAGGAATATTGAAAATCCGAGCAGCCTTCAATGCAGGGCTATTACAGGAGAAGATACTTGGATACAACTGCCAAAATCAAAGCAACAGCTTTTCTCTTCCATAGTACTATTTACCTGTAGATTTCAAAGCAAAGGATTAGATGACATGGTAGCAAAAACTCCCAAATCTTGTCTCCACTATGACCTTGACCTTCACCACCACCACAAGAGCTGCACCAGTAGTGAATTATGACTATGAAGTTAGGTAACGTAAACAAGACCTGAGTTGTAAGTGATATGCTGATAACCACATTAAATTTCCTAAGACCACGTCTACACTGCAAGTGTTACAGCATTGCAGCTATGCTGCTGTAGTGTAGATACTTATTACAGAAATAGAAGAGGTTTTCAATCCAAATCTAGGCATTTGCTGTGTTTAAAACACGGACTTGCTGGCCAGCCTGTTCCTTTGCCATGATTCACTGCTTCCTATGCTGCCTGGAGCTGCTGAAAATCCCAGGTCCCAACTTCTTGGCAGATCAACCAAGTGAAGTAGCATGGGGATTGCTAGGACAAGTTCTTCTCCTGTGACTTGCTTGTGCATGTTACTTTGTTTCTCTAACTATTCTCCAGCTGTGTGTATCAGGTTTGTATCAGTAGTCTGCAAAACCAAGAGGAAAATTCTGTTTATAAATTATTTGCTCTTACTGATCTGGTGAAGATTTCAGAAGAGATGGAGCCCTGGAAGGATACACTCTTGCTGCTGAAGGATTTCATAAGACAGGAAATTCGAATGTGCGTTAACAAGTTGCAGGAATGCAGGAGGCTCCTGCATGCATGGATCTGAAAGCTGATATTACTCCTCTGCAGGACAGCAGAAGAAACAGAGGAGACAGAAGAAAACAGACAAAGTTGTTGCGAAAGAACCTAAGCATTGCACCCACTATGGTAAGCTCTAGATGACTTGGCGATCCGTTATTTTAATTCAGTCTCTGCTTTCCTCTTCATACTGAGTGTGATGAATGATACAAAGACACAGGTCCTCCTACATTTTGACCAAATGAGACAAAAACTAATTAAATACACCAGATCGCCACAACTGTGTGTAAATGTACAGACCAACAGAAGTTGTTGCAGAAAATGGAATATTTTGGGTCAGTCAAAAGTGAACAGGACAGCATTAGCAATGTCTAAAAGTCAAGTGAAACTCTGCAACCGAGCTGTAGCTTTTACTGAGCTGAGCACATTACTTACCTGCATAGCTATTGGTTTCAGATCAATCTCACATGCTCTGTATTTACACATCTGCACTTATGCTCTGTCTTCTCTGAGATGTGCCCCTCAGGCTGCATTAGAAGAGATCTATTTATTTTTATGGGTGTCTTCACATCAGACAATGTGACCACACAAGAAATTCAAAGGAAAAAGTCCACAGACAACTGCAAAACAGAGGCATCCTGGGTAGCTTTAATTTTGTCCATTGACAAAGTAACCACCATGGAGTAGGCAAACTACCAGCCTTTCTTACAGCCAAATATCAACCTCTCCCCAGTCTCCACAGTACATCATCACACAGACAAGATAAAGAAAGCTCAAGTATCCAAATCAACTATGGATTCAATTCTGCCATCAATTTACCCATTGACGCTAATGGGAGATGCACCCATGTAAATAGGTATAATATGAATGTCAAAATTAGCCATATACTTTCACAGCAGTTATAAAAAGAAAGGACCTTCTGAAAATTAATGTAATTGATTAACAGACAGTTGAAAACCTTTCCTCTTTTAAATTAAGAATAACATATATTGGAAGAAATAGAACTTTAAAACATCTTATGATTCATCACTGCATAATAGTGTCTTCTCATATGTCTGATTATATGACCAGGTGATGTGATGGTACTGGAGTTTCAACTCAAGACTGCAGAAAGAATCTGGCTTTTTAAACATGCATGAGCTCGGCTATGAAAAACTACTTGCATAGTAACAATGCCCATGCATGAATTTTTTTTTTTTTTTTTTTTTTTTAAAGGGTGGAGGTTTCAGATCTTCTTTTTTGTACCATGAGCACAGCAAGAGGAGTCCAGGTACATGTTTCATATGCCTCCTTTCTCCAACTTTTCCATCTCTCTGCCCAATTAGATATAAAATAGAGTTGATAAAAAAAACAAAAACAAAACTTCAAAGTTGCTCCTGTCCTGCAGGTTTTGAAACACACACATTTTTCATTTCTTCAGCATTTTTCACTGATATTTTAAAATATAAATTCTTATAAAAAACATTATTGAAATTTTTCCGTGTTTTCAGTCAATGAAAAATGTCAATAGTATAGCCATAATTTTTTTGATAAAAATTCCAATTAAAAGTATTAGGAAAAAACAGGGTGGAAACAAAAAATTGGGGGGGAAAAATCAACATTTTTTGTAATTTTTTAAGGCCATTTCTCAATAAAAAAACTTTGCACCAGCTCTTGTGCTAAAAGATTTCTGAAATTCTGAATAGTCTGGGTTTGGGGGCCAATGGACCTGTATCTCAGGAACCCATAGATTGAATGCCCTCTGATTTTGCCCGCAGCCTCTGCCTTGGTCTGCTCATTTTCAAGCCAATCTCATTAGGTTTTTAGAGAGGAAGGAAAATTCTCCTTTAAACAGAAAAGTAGCCACAGCCTTAACTATGGAGCAACTTGCAATCATTCCTTAATACTCCAGGGCTTAGATCCTACTGCTACTGAAGTCAATGGCAAGGCTCCCATTGAGCTTCATGGGAGCAGAACTGGACACCAAATGAATCTGACCATTTTAAGGCAAAGTGGAAAAAAACTCTCTGCCATTGCCCAAACCAGTAATACTCAAACAGTTGGAATAACACTCTCAGCAGCAATTGTCTCATCTTCAATAGCAAAAGAGTCTTGGGATTTTTTGCACAGGCCTTTAAGTAAAGTAATATTTATATGAGACCAGTAGAAACACCCAAAGCAAACCCAAAATGAGGACTTCTCATGGGCCCCTTAGAGGCGCTTAAGCTTTTTCTTGACATTTTTGGTTTTCCAAATAAATGTATAAACCTTTACTGCCAATAGGTCTCAGTGGAATTTTTCTCGCTAGCAGGGTCAGTTATAGTGGAAATCTAAGCCAGGGATTAAAGAGGATACTATTTTAATGTTTCTTCTGGAAGAAATATCCTGTTCCCCATCAACGAAATTGAGATCTAAAAGAGCTTGCAAAGCAATCCAACTCCTTGTATGCCATTAGCATTTTCTTGGCTCTGTTCTAGCCAGCCTTGGAAGTTCTTTACCATTCTGTTCTCCTCCAGAGTGAAATTCACCCATGTTCAAAGGGGCAGCCAAACCTATGCATTAAATAAAATCTGGTTTGAGAATTTAGGTGGCAGATAGGTCTGGTGCTGGCTGTCTGAATAGTATAAGTAAAAATAAGCTAATAAAAGAATATGCAAAATCAGACAAGAGGAAAAACATTGCAGGGATAACATTCACCTCATTAAATTAGCCTTGACTGAGCAGACAACTGCCAAATGTACCAACTAAAGCCTCTGTGCAATCTGCCAACTGCTGATGGTTCAGTGTGTTATCGGGAATAGGTGACTTAAATTCCCTTTGAAAATAATTAAGGAAAAATATTTGCTACCTTCAGAAACTGACATGGTTTGCAATATCTACTTATGTAGCCAGGTGATCTTAACCTCATATCCTCTCTCTTTCTCCTTCCTTTGCTTTTTCATTCTCATCTGCTGCCTCCATGCCTCAAATCAGACTGTAAACTATTGTCTCCCACAGGTGTATATACAGCACCTACTTCAATGGGGCCCTGATTGGGACTTCCAGGTGCTGCAATATTAATACTAATGGTGGTTAGCCACGTACAAAAAACTCAGTATCTCAGGAGTACTACTAAATGCTCACAATTCAGTATTTAATTAATTTAAAAGACAGATTAAATATCATATATACAAGCATAGTCTAGTGATTAGAGCATGCAACTTCATGGGATGTTTCAGTTCCCAGCTTTGTCACTGACTTGCTGTGTACCGCTTTTGAGCTTCTGCACTGAGAGTCAGACAATTATGACAATTTCAGATGCTTACCGTCTCTGAAAAATCAAGCCATTAACCATTCTGTGCCTCAGGTCCCCTATCTGTTAAAAATGAGCTACCGCTACTCATCATAGACTTAGTGACGTCATGAGTTTTAGTCACTATCTGAAAAGCAGGGAGATCCTCAAATTAAAGGCCCTCGAGTAATGTACAGTGTAACTAGTTATAGGACTCTAGAGCATTTCTGAAAGACTAGCTAAGGGAACTTTGTGGAACATATAGAAACACTTGGGTTGCTTTGTTTACCTGTTTTCAAAACAGCAACAGTTCTGAGGCTCCCATTGTCTTGTACTAATCTATTTTCCCTCTCCACCTTACGAGTTGGCTGCTAACTTCCTGTCCAGAGCCGGGATCAGGAACTCCCAGCAGAGCAAACGCCACTGCTGATCAGTGAATTATCCAGCAGGGACCAAAGAGGTCAGCAAAGCCTGGAATCTAACCCTCCACCACTCTGACATCATCGATTTTAGGATGCACCTGAGCTCCCTACACTTGGGACCTAGCAGGCTAAAATCTGTTCCAAAATTCATTTCAGTCCCATTCTACACCAGAACCCAGTAAGCCTTCCAAAGCACAGAGGGGCAGAATGAAAAACTGCCTGCAATTTTCTGTCCACAGCCTACGTTAAACTCTGTAGGTTTATGGTTTGTACCAGTTTTAAAGTAGGAGACATTAATTTACATAAGTGTCTGTGGGGCTGAACAAAGAAAATCCTGTAATGCCATAAGAATTAACAGGGGAGACTGTCTGAGGATGGTTTTGTCCCACATGAACATTTTACCAGCATTGAATGCCAACTATTTAAAAATTAGGAGTCTGGCTCATCAAAATTGTGAGATTGGCTGAAAAATCATGAGACTATTAAAAAATGAATTTGGGTTTTTTCTTTGACTTCTGGTCTCCAAGAGGGTAGCATCTCACTCAGATCAATTTTTTCATCTTTTCTCTGCAATCATAAGGGCTAGAAACTGACTTTTTTTAAAAAACGAAAGCTGTGACTCTCATGTCGTCTCAACTCCAGCATTTGGGACTTTAAAAAAAATACCACACACCACAAGGGCTGGCAACACTGTTTTAATGGAAGGTTTATTTAAAAGAAGAAGAAATACAGTAAGACATTAATTTGGAGGAAGGACTGTCTTGTGGTTAAAGCACTAGGAATCAGTAGAACTCAATTCCAAGTTCCACCATGGACTTCCTGTGTGACCGTGGACACATCATTTAAGCTGTCTGGGCCTTCATTCCCTACCTGTAAAATGGGGATAATAATCCTTTGCTGCTCCAACTTTTTGTCAGTCTTTTCTATTTAGATTGTAAGCTCATTGAGGCAGGGACCATCTTTTATTACTGTTTGTACAGCACCTAGCACAACAGGGCCCTGAACGTGGTTGAAGAGTCTCTAGGTGCTACTGTAATACAAATAGTAATAGATATTGTGTGTGGGGGGGTTCCTTTGGAGCTCAATGTACTCTGCCAAATTCCTCCCAGGTGTAATTCCATTGAAGTCTTTAGCATTACATCTAGTTCTTTTATTGTTTGCAAATTTGTTCTTCTTGATAACAATCTCTGGAGGCTTGGGGTTCATTAGAATCCAGCCCCCAGCAGGCCTGTTTGTTACCAACAATCTAAAACCTTGTTTTGGATTCTAGAGACATTGAATTGGGACCCCAAAAAAAGAGTTTGGGGCAAAATAATTTTCTGGAAGCTCACATGGTAGTTACAATAGGTAGTTCTTCTGTTTCAGGTGAGAAGTAAAAACAAAATAGGGCTCCAACTTCTCAATGGGGCCTCTAGGTGCTACCGCAACACCAATTAATAACAATAATAATAATAATTAGTTGGCTGGGCTGGGCTGATCAGCCAGCTGGAGAACCCATTGTGTTATTGGAGGAAGCAGCAAATAAAGTGGATTTAAATGGGAGGCTCTAGACAAGGGACTGAGAGGAAGAGGAGTATATAGAGTTGGGACACCTGAAGGTCCAGATCTGTTCGGATTACCCTATGAACACTTAAGGGCTTAACTAACCTATTGTGATGCTTTTTGCTAATAGAAGATCTGGCAAGCATAAAAATACTACGCTTTATTCAAAAAGAGCAACACAAATTAAATGACCCCTGACGCTCAGCCTAGGTAAAATATTTATCTCCCTGTTGTGAAACCTTTGTAATGGCATCATTACTTTATTATGCAGTGCTAGTTAAAATAAATAAATAAATAAAAAAATTCACGAATCGTCCTTTTAAGTGATTAAAATGGAAAATAAATTGAGCCAGAATAATTTGCTAATTAAGTCATATTTTACTAGATATATTTGAGACCTGGTCTACTTTTGTATTGTTGCTGTCTAATGAAGTAATTTGTAATTAGTAATACATTTGTCATTCAGTGAATCATTGTCTAACTTACAAGCTAGAAAATGGCTTGATTGATAGAAGGCAGTGAGATTGAGTGGTTAGTATACAGGCCTAAGATCCAGTACCCTATAATTCGTAATTCATTTGGACCCACAACACTGTTGCTGATCAACATATATAGACAAGAATCAGTAAGTGGGGGATGGTCATACATCAATTTCAAAGCACTGGCTTCCAGGGCCTGTGCACTATCTACTAGACCATACTGCCTCCCATAAATCAAGTAATGTTTTAACCCACTGTCAGTGGGAATAATTACTTGCTAAGTGGCAAATGTGTTACTAATTACAATTTAGGTCAGATAGGCCTTGGTCAATTCATATTCCCTCTCCTTCCCCCCTGCCCCTCCCACCGATTCCCTTTGTGATCTCTGGCAGGTCACTTAGGCCCAGATTTTAAAAAGTATTTCAGCATTCAGCATATTTCAATATTTCCTGAAGGGGAATGTCAGGACTCCCTACTCTCTGTCAGAAGCCTCCATCCACCACTACCTTACAGCAGCTTAGTGATCACCAGTGTGAACCAGTGAGTGCTCTTTAAATACGAGGGTCGCAGCCCGTATATTAATGTTGTCTGTGATACCCAAGCAAAGATCTGCCTCCTTCCCCTCTCAGATGCTGGGGTTTCAGATGGGAGAATTCAGAATAGCTTCGTTCTCCTTGAATGTCCATCTGTGTTTATTATTTTCTGGCCTGTGAGGCTGACAATGAACAGCCCTTTTGGTATATTTTATAAAAGAGAGCGGAGTTTGTTTATCTTTCAGATCTAGGTGCCAATGCTTAGGGCATGCGGGGTGACAAGAAAATAAATGGAGCTATTATACCACATTTAGTCTCCCGCTCACCCCCTATATTTGTCTTCAATTCTTGTGTCTAAAAGTGGAGCTGCAGAACACACTGTACTGTGTTCTGACCTGCAGTTGCTTTGATCCTTAATGAGCATGTTTTAATTAGATGGGATTTTGCTTTAAGGGCCTGATCCTGTGTTTGTCCCATAGATAAAAATTCCCACTGACTGCATAAAGATTGGCCCTTTTAAGGGAGACTGAATTTGCTGCAATGGGCTGAACTGGTTCTGAATCCTCCACTACTTCCTTAACTGGGAGTAGTTCAGACTAAACCATGGAGGAATTGCATAGGTTTTAAAGGCAGATTAATAATTCCTGCAACATATGGAACAAGGCCAAAAAGAGTTTAAGGATCTGTGGTGTGTATTTACGGTAGCTGCGTAGCTGTTCGGCCTTTGTTTTCCATGTACAGGATTTTTAAATATAAAGACAAGAGTCGGTCAGAAAATTAGTGGGTTTTTCCCATGGAAAGCATTGACTTTTCATCCAAAAATGGAAAACTCCAAATCAGAAAACTGTGGGCCAAAAAACTGATGAAAACAAACAAAATAAAATTTTAGCTGAAAAAAGCCAAAAACCAAAAAAGTTTCAATTTCCAGCCAAAAATTTTGGGGTTTTTGATTTTCCAATGAAAAATACTTTTAAGAAAAGAAAACAGACACTTCCCATGAAAATGTTTATTTAGTCAAAAACCCAATTTCTGTAAAATAAATAAATAAATAAAAAATAATAATAATAAAAAAAGTTGCAACAGAAAATTTCTGGCCAGCCCTGTTAAAGCCTACTGTACAGACAGATGGCCATTTTATGTTTATTTCAGCACTGCTTATTACAGAGGAGACGCACACACAACACGTGCTCTCTTGCTCTCAGAAACTGTACTTTTGTTTTTCTGATTTACTCCAGCTGAGAATCTGGTCCAAGATTAATTCCAGCAGTGGTCAAAGAACAGTCTGAGACTCAATGTGCCAGTTTCATATTTAGATTGCCTTGCATCACATTCCCAGATGCTATTTTTTTATACCGAAAAGTTGTTATAGAAGCTCTTAAAGGCAGAATCAAGATTAGACACAATCCTTTGCCCTTGAGACCATCCCTGACCTCGCTTAACAATTACATTTACTACAAAATAACCTGCAATGTTTAAGTCGCTGAAAAGCTTCTGACAGTAAAGAGGGTTTTGCCCCCAAAATGCTCAGCCTCTCTGGGTTTCCTGAGACATAGCTTTCTAAATGATACAGAATCCAGCTCAAGTCACAAGCAATAAACACAATCATGCCAAAGTTGCACGGACGGAGACTGGTTCTTTGCACGTTACAGCCCAGTCATTTGATAGGCATTTGGATTGTTCTGGAAGTAGAAAAGCATGCCTGAAAAGAAAGAGACAACAGCTTTGGACAAATCAGGCTGATTCCTCGACTGCAACCTGTTCCATGTGGGAGTGTGGGTAGGAGGCTCTGTAATGGATCTGTCAGTGCTCAATCGATATTAATGTTATAACAAAACAGAAGAATGACCATGACTGAAGCAAAAAGACCGTCTTAAGAACTTGAGAACCAGGCCAGATCTTCTGAGTACCTCTTACAAGGTGCTCAATTCCCTCAATTCCAATGCTTGGATTCAACGTGAGCTGAGAGCACTCAGCATCTAGCAGAATCTGGCCCTAAATCTGACTGTATTGAAAGCTTCTTCGTCATCGCTGAAATCAATAAGAGTTACACTGGAGACGTCAGTGTCTTTAAAAAGCTCTGAATAGAATGAACCTCTCTCATTTCGGCTGGAGATAACTAGAGAGTATGATGGGAGCTCTGGTATATGGTAAAGAGTGCAGGCCCTTGAGAGAGTCCTCTGTAGGCTAAATAGGTGTATTTATTCATGTTGTGCCTTAGGTTCCATACTAAGTGGCTTCATCCTTCTTTATTAAACAAGCTGTCTTGTCCTTTGGTCCACAGAATACTTGTAGTTCCTTTTTATATGTCTCCAAATTTTGATACATTGGCCACCATGCATGCTACATAGCTAGGCTTGGCCAAATTCCACTTTTTTAAATAATTTAGACGGATAATATCAATGCTCATTTTTAAGCTCTTTTCCCTCAGTTTTTATCTACTTAAATTATCACAGTTGC
The DNA here is from genome assembly GCA_007922155.1 of Mesoclemmys tuberculata. Classification (NCBI taxonomy): domain Eukaryota; kingdom Metazoa; phylum Chordata; order Testudines; family Chelidae; genus Mesoclemmys; species Mesoclemmys tuberculata. The sequence goes on from ML675637.1 coordinate 15,593,536, forward strand.
ACAAAATTGTGGCTTTTAAGCATTTTTTCTATTTTTATCTATTTAAATTTTCACAGTTGCAGGAAATTATGGGGGGGAGGCAATTATTTAACAATAGACATTGAGATTCAAAAAGTTAAAGCTATATGACCATTCAGACAAAATTTTCAACATCACATCAAAATAGTCAAAGTAAATATCCTTACCTCAAACTCTAATAAGTTCTCATGCAGCATTCTTCTTACTGTGCCTATCTATAAATTACGATTATTATTGATAGAAACATTTTTCCACTGATTTGTGCATATATGGTGAAATTGATGTTTATCAATGTTTATCAGTAAAAATCTAATCTTTCCAAGCTTATACCTAGTGCATTGCCAATCGCTAAATTGCTAGAATTAGATGAGTAATGCAAACAATTTCCTATGAATAATCATTTTAGTTTAAAAACAAACCTTGCTCTGGCCATGCTAGTACCTCACTCGTGTTCACATTCAGGCCATCAAGTTTTACCAGCAAATATGCACGTGAAAACGTCAAATATTCAAGTTCTTTCACTTTGAAATTTCCTTAGTGGGTGAAATTCACTCCTGTTCAATAGGCCAACATGAGGCCTATGCAGCCCTTAAACATGCTGCCCTTCTACACAGGAATAATGTGTATCTTCTGCGAGCCTTCACCCCTAAAAACCTGATGATGACAGGTAAGCTCATCAAGTTAGGGAAATAGAAACAACACCATGCGACTTACATGTGACCAATTACAGCTATGTAACACAATTCACCTGGGAATATTGAGTATCACAGAGTAAACAAAACCCACAAAAAGAAATTGGTTGAAATCTGGAATAGCAGGTAACTTTGAAAAAATTACAGACATTCCACAGAGGGAAAAAACAGGCAAAACTTGTCAAATAACTGATTCATTATTATTATTCATTGAGCTTTGCAGATCACCCACTCTGCTATATAGCATGCTGAACTCTTCCCTCTTTGCAATATACCATGCTACCCATCCCACCATCGGTGTGTGTCAAGAGAAAATCTTTATGCTCTCCGTAAAGAATGTTCCCCTCCACTCCATAATCAACTAGATATCTTGCCCTTAGAATATTATAACATGTGGTTACCCTTTCACACGTTGATCATATCCATTTCACAGCCACACTACAGAAACCTCCAAATGTTTAATATATTCCAATCATGACACAATTTATACCTGATAAATAATTTAAGGTGATGCGTAAGTTATCTCTGGCCATAAACTGCTTTGCTGTGTTGTAGTTCTGTTCTTTATGCAGTGAACCTTTGTTGCCATGGCCATGTGACAGTTGTTTTACTGCCACTGAGAGCTGTGTTCAAAGAAACACTCATAAACAGAATGTTAAGAAGAAGAATATTCCCTTGGATCTTAAGGTTCTATGCAAATCAGGACTTCAAGTCACCATTTCTCATTTGGTGTTACAATAAACCCAGATTAAACAATGAAGCTCATTTTGGTAGAAAGTAGTTAATCTCATCTGGATTGGAGTCTTCTAACACACCATTTCGTGAAACTCCACATTGGCCAGGACCTGCCTAGTTTATGAAACTTAATCTGTTTCCTCTCTGATTTACACATTGTATTGCCAGCCAAGGAAGAGGAAACTGTTCTGCTTGTAATGCTCGTGTCCTATTTGAAAGAGTTGAAGAACAAATATTTTCCTGTTTCTGTTCTGTGATCGCCTGTGCTGTGCTGGAGCAGAGAAGGCTGAAATGAGCCCAAAAAGATGTGAGGCCTTTAAAAACAGATCTACAGCAGAACCTGCAATTCACTGCGATTACTGGGGGAGTAAGGAGGTTACTGCAAATCCTTTCTGATAAAGTGCTACACATGTCCTGTTTCTTCAATACTCCAGCAGGGGGGGGAATGAAGTTAAATCCCTCCCAGCGAAGCAGGATGTGAGAGAGAGGGTATATTTATTTTATTATATTTTGCATGTGAGAGACAGAGTTTCATGCCATTCAGATGCTGCAGGAAAGGGAAGATCTAAGATAACTATCAGGAGAAATTTGGGATAGGCTGGGGAACAATTTCCCTAAAGAAACAGTAGAAGACCTGTCACTTGAGATATTTAAAATTAGACTCTATAAAGCACTCCAGGGGACTGACTATTTAATCTAGCGCATCTTTTCATTACTCATTTCTGGGATATTATTCTGTCTCTCTCATGCCAAAGAGGCCTGGGGGACAACTTCTTCCAGACACCATCACTGCCACTCCTGAAACAGCCAGTGCAGACACAAGCAGTGTGGTTGGTTTAGCTTCATATAAATGGTTTAGCTTCATGTTAAACACAGAGGGATGGATTTTCATACCTGGACTCATGAGTGGTCTCTCACTCTGGGCTAGTTTATGACCTTACATTCTGCTCTGAAGAAAGGGTGCTGCCCCAGGAGCAGACCAAGGAAGGAATTGTGACTTGCTCTGGCTCAGGTAGGCAGTCAGTTACTTTGCTGGCTGGCACTGAAACGCCATCTCTGGAAATGCTAACCATCGCGCAGGGGCAGCACTTGCGAGATTTACATTGCTGTGGATCAGCTAAGACCCCAGTGCCAAGGGCCTCTTCCAGTCCCTCATGTTGGGATAGTGCTGAAAAAACAGCAGCTTCACAGAGAAGACACCAATCTGCAGGGCATGTGTGCCAGTTCACTCACTATGTGAGATGCTGCATGAAGTAGGAGAAAACATCAGCACTGGTTGGAGCAGCGGATTTAATTCTCACGTTGCTCTAATGACCCCAATCTTAACTGATGCACTGATTTACGTATTCTGTGGGCAGCACTAAGGTGTTCTGCATGTTCTGTCCATGTACTCTCTCCTTCAGTCCTATGGCCAGTGACATATTTCCATACACTACAATGCCATATGCACCATATTGGTGCTGGCAAAGACCCAGACAGTGTGAGAGGCTTCCTGGTCATTCAGATCTTCTAGGCAACTTTGAAAAGCTCAGCTGACACCTTTTGTGTTTCATTATTCCCTTTATTTACCAGACAGTAAGCGTCTTGGGGCAAGGACAGACTTTCTGTTGTGTACACACACAGCACATGGCACATTGGAGTTCCAGTCTCTGACTGGGGTCTCTAGACACTATCATAATATCAATAATGACACCCCTACTGCCAGTTTGCCAGGCATCCTACTCTCTGGGACAAAAAGGACGAACTGTCATATCACCAGCACTCATATCCAACCATGCTATCTCCAGGGGAAATAACCCCCTCCCTAAAAGAGTCAAAATACATGTACAAAAAGTTAAACTGGACTTTTAAACATTTAAACCCTATTTTCAAAGATGCTAGGCCCTGCAGCTCACACAGATTTCCTCCAGGGCTACAGGCGGTCAACACTTTCTGAAAACGAGGCCCACATAAGCTTATTTCCAGACTCCACGTTGATGAGTAATAGTTGTTTGCTGACTGAAGGTTTACATTAGCTTTTGTCACCAGAGATGAAGCTTAGCTAGAGACCAACTGGGTTAATTAACTGGAGTTTCCTGTGGCATGACAACACTGCAAGGGAAATCAATTGAATTAAAAGAAGAAAAGATTGTAAAGTGTGTGTGATGGGTCAGATTAAGACAGAAGCCTGGAGATCCAAGGCATGTGGTCAAAGGGACCCAGACAAACAAGTGAGTCCAAGCTGCTGTATAATACACAGCTAAATGCTTAGCTAAGCTGGGCTGCCTCATTCAGGTGGAACATCAAGGACTCAGGAATGGAAGATTGAGAATAGCCAGTCTGGAGAAGAAGTCTGGGTGGAATAACCCATCTCAGCTGTGAAGGGGTGTGGAGCAGGGGAATTAAGTGACAGAGTTACCTAGTAAGGCCCATAATTTTGTACGGAACCTGACACCACTTAGCTTTCAGGCACCCTGGACGGATCCCAGCTTCATGCAGATGGTTGGGTGATGTTGCAAAGTACTAAATCCGACTACGTTACAGAACCAGCCAAAAATTGTAAAATAGGTTAACAGGATGCACAGTAAATTACTGTTTCCAGTAAAATACCCATGGAATGATTAGACCCGGAGCTACTAGAGACACTAAGGGTATGTCTATACAGCCTAGGGAAGCAAGCCTCTCAGCCTGGGTTGACAGACTTGGGCTAGTGCTCGAAAAATAGCTGTGTAGACAGTGTTCTGAAGTTGTGGCTCAGGCTGGACTTGAGTTCTGAAGCCTAAAGAGGAGGATTTTACACTGGTGTAATTCCATGGACTGCACTGGAGTTACTCCTCATTTACACCGGAATGAGAGAGAGAAGAATCAGCGCCTGGGACATTTACCAGAATCGAATGGATTAAAAATCACATTAGGCCAAGCCAGAAAAGCCACTAATACAACTAAATACTGTTGACAGAGGAAAAGACAAAAATCACGTGCCAAAGCTGAAGGAAGGGAGTGTTTGATTAAAGATTGACTAATACACCTGATTGGTTCAGCTGCAGCTAGAGTAGCTCTTCAAGTGACACACCAACAAGACTGGGGGCTTCTTTCTCTTCTCACTCACAGCAGTACTATGCTGGCATCACTCCGCTGACCTCTGCGGAGCTACTCCTGACTTACAGCAATGTACAGAAGAGGAGACTCGTGCCCGCAGACCTCAGTACCCTGAAATGCCAGTGGCAATTATCTAGGATCAGATAAGACACCTAAGGAATGCAGTGCTGAGAGATGCCCTTTTGTAACGCTTTAATTTCTATCCTTGACTTGCTCAACTCTAGTTCTCATTAAAAGACTAAATGCTGGCTGAGGAAAAAGAGTTTTTACATTGAACTATTTGCAAGGGAAGGAACTCCGTTTGAATTTTAATGGTTAGGAAATGGACAACCCGAACAAGGAGCAAGAAATGTGGGAGGGATTTTTATTTTACTTATTTTTTTTTTAATTTACAAGGGGATAATGTTTGATTTTCTTTCAAATCTTCCCCTCGAGCTAACTTACTGGGGTATTTCAGAAGCTAGGGCCCAGATCCTGCAAAGCATGTAGACCTGTTCATGTGATTAGTCATTATTACTACACTTGTGTTACTGTAATACCTAGAGGCTTCAACCGAGATCAGAGCCTCATTCACAGATCACAGATTATAAAATCAAAAGGGACCTTGCAATCATCTAATCTTAGCTCCTGCATAACTCAGGCCATAAGACTTCCCTGAATTAATTTCTATTTGAACTACAGCATGTATTTTAGAAAACATCCAATCATGATTTCAAAATTTACGGTAATGGAGAATCCATCATAACCTTTGGTATCTTGTTTCCAGGGTTAATTACCCTTAGTGTTAAAAATGTGTGACTTATCTTGAATCTGCATGTGTCTATCTCAGTGGTTCTCAACCTTTTTACCATTGTGGGCTGCATATGTAGCCCACCATGTGTTATATGGGCTGCATCCAATACTACCTTTATGGGCCTGAGGGTGTCACATGGGCTGCAGCTGTGTGCTGACTGGGCCACAAGCAGTCCACGGGCCAGCCATTGTTATACCTTTGTGTGCTAGATTGAAGAAGCCCTCTGTTCTGAAAGTCTTGTTCCCCGTGTAGGTATTTATAGACTGTGATCAAATCAGCCCTCAGACGCCTTTCTGACCAGTTAAATGGTGCCAGGTGCCACGCAGTCACATTGTAAGAGGCAGTCCCTGCCCGAAAGAGCTGACAGTCTAAATAAACAAGACAAACAGAGGGTGGTACAATATATAAAAACTGGGTAGTATCCCTTTAAATGGGAGGGAAAACAGAAGCACAGACTTGCTCAAGTGACTAGCCCAAGTTCAAACAGCAGGCCCTTTGCCAAACTGGGACTAGAAACCAGATCGCCTGGCTCTCAGTACAGTGCTCTGTCCCTGAGGCCACATTGTTTCCCCCAAGGAGTCCAATAAGACTGCGCACCCAAGGGAAATTATTCACATGCAGGATCAGGATCTAAAATAATTAAGAGCACCCAATCTTCAGGATCATGCATGCATTCCTCCTACATTACATCTCAATTCAATATCCACTGAGGTCAAAGGGAGTCTCTTTTGATTTCGGTGGACACTGGATCAAGTCTAGGGTGCACCTGGGCATATTTTCAGATTTTTAGGCCAGATACACTCAATGAATTATGTGTACGTTACAATCTTTTTACTGTGTGACACGCTGTACCCCATGTACACCCTTATTGTGTGATTTGTGTATCATTTATATTCATGCTTACAGTGTAACTGTGTATTGTCTGATGCAAAGTATGTCATGTAAGGTGTTTCTGGTATGCTCGTGACATACTGAACATTATTGTTATGATAGCACATTTCCTGCAATGGCATACATATGCACAAATATGAAACTCTGCTATGTCATATCCCCAAATGTGTGTCTCACATGGCTTGAATAGATGCAGACAGACACAAAGCTGAAGGTACACGCCCTGCAGAGGCATGCATACAGGAACAATGGACTGGCCTAAGCACCTTTGAGCACTTTGGCTCAAGAGGGAAAAAATGACACCGACTGCCGGACATGGATGATCACCTGACCCTAAAAGGTGTCGAGGAAACTTGTTAAAAGAAAGAGGCATCTTTCTCTCAAAGGTCTCCCTTGGAATCCAAAACAGCAGTTCCCAGGGTTGCATCTGGGACTAGGGGTGTTTGCCGGGTGTCTATCCCATGAGTGGCTAGCCAGAAGTGCTTCTTCACTAGGTCAGGGACCAACTTCTTGCAGGAGGCTGGGTATGGGCTGACCCAGGAGTGGGTGATTCACACAGCAAAGCTGGGTAAGTCAGGGCCCAGGAATGAGGAATTGAGGAGAGAATGTCACAATGTGCATGTGTGGCAAAAAGCCCGATTTTCATGCCAGATTCCTTAAAAAAAAATAAAGGAATGCTGATCCTTAGCAATAGAACCAGGAATAGGTTATATAGAAATATAAATAGCATATGGAATTCCCCATCTTTCCCTCTCTTTGTAACCTTGTGGATGGGACCTGAAGTTGATTTAAACCATGCCATGTTCCTTTATGTTTGAAGAACTGCAACACATGGGACAGGACCTTACATTATGAAAACATAACACATTTTTACTGCATTGTTTAAGTTACTATATTACCAAATCTTATCCCATCAGTGTATTTATAAACCCAAATGTTAATATAGCACAGCTTACGTATATGGTATTTTAATGAGGGATATTGTGTTTTGATGTGCTGGAATCATTGAGCTGCCGCACTCTAACGTGTTTATGTTGCACTATATGTTAGCAGGAGCCTTTCCACACTTGTTCTCCACTCACACGTAAATGAAGCCCAAATGCATCCCCCTCTTGGGGGTCTGGCTTTATTAGCAAACAAAACAACAATAAGAAACACAGGGCAGTTCAAACTTTCTCTTCACACCTGTCTGCTCCTAAAGTTCCTCCCTCAGGACCATTCAGCCTACAGCCTATATCCTCTTTCTCCAGGAGCTATTCCCATCTCTCTTATTATCCAAGTGGGGTAAGGAGATATCTGTTTCAATGAATCAGCAGAACCCGTTTAGCTCTTTCCCAGGAAGATCAACAGCTGCTAACAGAGTGGGGTGCTTTAGGCAAATGCTGCCGGCCTATAAACAACTGGATTAGCAGACTGTGATTTCTGCTGATCATTGTCTGTAGTGTAGGCAGCAGTTACTTCCCCCGCTGCTGAGTCCAGGCCAGGCCCAGAGCTTCAGGGGATACATGAAAGGACCAGAATTAATTATAATACTTTGCAGGATTTAGCAACTCACATTAGGGAATGTGAAAGTGCTTTACAAACAGGCATTAACTCCTCTCCACAATATACCTGTCAGGTAGATTAGTGTTTTTTATCCTTATTTCAGCCATACATAAACTGAGACACAGAGTTTGCCCAAGATTACACAGTGGCCAGGAAGAGAACCAAGGGGTCCTACTATAACGAGGAATCTGTTCATCAGATAAAATATGTGCTCTGCAAGTGCCTTGTACACCTGCATAAATGGAGGCACCGACAGATAGTGACTTGCCCCCAGTTACAAAATGAGTCAGTGCCAGAGCCTGGAAAAGAACCTGGAGCTCTCGCTAATGAAGAAAGCCTTGACCTGATACATTTCTGCTGCTTGTTCTTTATTGTTCATGTGAGTTATGTGTCATATTAACCCCTCCGCATCCATACGAACCAGTGCTGCTGACACACAGCATACATCTAAAAAGTAACAGCAACCGGGCTTTGCCCCTGTACGCAAATGTAATGGTATTATTATTACAGGGGGGAGTTATGGAGTCAGATGCACAGCTCAGTGATGTCTTCAGTTGAGTTCTGACCAGTCACAGGCCACTAAGTGTGATGGTCCAATGGTTGAGGCACTTGCTTTGGTTATACTACCATCCCTTCTTTCGGAAGCCTCACCCTACGCACCCATTCCGTGCAGCGGTTTCACCCAAGGAGTGACTCCACTTGGAGAGGTTAAGGCAGCAAGCAAACACTCTTGCTCATGGCCACAGCTTTCCCCAAAAGAACCTGCAGCATCACACTAACCACAATGCAGCATTTCTTCACACACTAAGAAGAATGCAGAAGGCTACATCTAACAGCAACATTTGGCGACTGCTGCCATAACAATATACCCATGAAACTTTGTGAAAGGTAATACGATTGACATTTTCATTGGTTCTTAGCTATGGTGACAGCCTTGTGGTGTGGGCTCTGAGATGCCTAGTTACTATGTAATTTTACATTCAGGACATGGAGATATTTTCTAGCTCTACAACTTAAGTCCCATTGTTTCTAGTGGAGATGTTATATAAAACAAGGCACTGTCACATTTCACTGTCTCAGATATTGCTGATCCCTGTTGCACGTCAATATGCCTCAGGGGGAGGAGGTTTCACCCACTGCACGTCAACCTGCTGATCACAAGGGGTAAGGTAGGCACATGCAGTGCCTGAGAACAATTCAAAGACCTAAGAAAAAGTTATAGAGCATGGTCTGTTTATTAAAGTTGCCCACCACAAAGGAAGGATCAGCAGGCAACTCTAGGGCTAGATGCTATGGCAGAAGCAAAGGGGCTTGTGGAAGTAGCATGTAAAAGCTACAACACAGCAGGGATTTTTAAGAGGGTTCTGCAGTATATGAGATGCAGTAGAGCCAAAGGGATGGGAATAGCAATTGTGTGAAGCAGTGAGGATGTTCCAGGATGGCTCAGAATGATACAATGGGTCAACCATCTCCATAACTCACTGAACTTACTCTTTGTGCTGGCATTACCTAATTATTGCATCTCTTAGACATGGGCCTGAGTCACACAATTTGAAGACACATTCAAATCTCCCTAAAATGAGCAGATTTGGGGGGGACCCCCAAGGATTTGATCTGAATCCATTGCTAGTGCCCATAAATGGGGTTCCTAGGAAGGTAAACTTGCTGTGTCAGGGAACAGCTTGGTCTGAAATTTAGTTTGATTATGTTTTGAGAACAGCTTTACAGCAAGAGGGATTTAATGTTGCAGGTTGAAGTCTATGTTCCTTTGGGACAAACTCAGCCACCTCAGGGCACATACAAGAGGATATGACTAGAGAAATTGGCATATGGTATTTACTCTGTTTAAAAGGTGCATAAAGATGGAAATAGACCAGCATGGGGTGGGAAGGTTATTAGTTTCAGGATCTTCTTTTTAAAATAGCTTTCCCCCCTCTTCTGCTTTGTTATGATGTATAAACCTTAGAAATATCAAGAATCTGGAGCCGGAAGGAAAGAAGATTCTCCAGAAACTTTAGTACATGCCTGGGCATTTAGGATTTTTCTAATACACCTAAGGCTATTAGGTGTCCAGCCCCAATTGATTCCTTTCCAGAAGATATGATTTGGCCAAACACAAGTTATTAGTCTCAATACAGGGACAGCTGGGTGAATGAAACACGAAAGCCTGTTATACAGAACATCAGACTAGATGATCTAATGGTCCTTTCTGACCTTAAACTCTGTTAATCCAATTTGCTTGGGCTCCTGGGAAAATCCAGCCTCACTGGGTAAGGCCACTCAGGCACAGAGTGAGTGAGGTGGGATCAGTTAAGCAATACTGATGCCCATTTAAATTTAATAATTAATTAATTAATTAATGCTCCAGCCTCTTTGAATTTACCATGAGAAATTTTTTTTAAACACTGACTGGTGACAGCTGGGGTTGTATTTCACCATGCTCTGAACTCAATACCATGATCGGATTTCCTACCTAGAGTCCCCTGGTTCCGAACTGCTATCATGGTTCACCTCTGTGTCAGAGCAAGGAGGGATGCCAGCAAATGTGGGGCAACCCTGGCTGCCTGCAGCAATCAAGGGAGGAAACAGGACCACACATGGGCCTTTGCATGGGAGTGAGAAAAATTCTGTCAGCCATTTACATACTACAGTGGTGAGAGCATGGGAGGGGCTTGATCCAAAGCCTGCTGAGGGTAATGGCAGCAGAGACATAATTTCACAAAAATTCAAAGGGGAGGGAAGGCAAAGGTGTGTCAGCACAAACCTATATACACACACACACCTTTCACAAGTCAGCAGAGGGGGCAACCCAAATGGAGAGGGGGGGCACTGTCCCTCTTGCCTCCCAGTAAATGAAGCCTAAGAATGGCAGTCTTCCCAGTGGCTTCAATGGGTTTGTGATCAGCTCCTAAATGCTTACATTCAATTAGGCATATAGACAGGAGACCAGCAAGACACTCAGCCTGGGAAAGACAGCAGGGATTTGGCGAAAGGATCCCAAATGAGTGATTTGCACAGGGCTGGTGACCATGACAGAAGCCAGGCCCCATCTGCTGGGAGGGGATGTTATTCCTGAAGGTGGAGCCTGTATTACGCACGGTTTCTCAGGGGCGAGGCAATAGCTGTAATCCAACTGCTGCTTATTGCACAGAACCATCCCTGTCTAGTTCTTGCCTTGTGCCTCCCCCACCCATCTGTTGTATTGACCTGTCCCCTCTCATCTTACTCTCAGAGTGGAAGCTCTTTGGGACAGAGGCCATCATCTTTGCATGTGCGGCGATTGGTGTGCAATGGGGGTCTCGCTCCCTCATTGGGGCATCAATCCTTCGGGGGGGAGGAGGGGCGAGGTCCTCCAGGCATGACCCCAATATAAACAAACAATAATAAACCAGAAGCCTGTTTAATTTTGGTCCTGGACAAGGTCAACCATAGCCTTTTGGATGTGTTAAAATAGGTGTAATGCGCACAATTGTAATGCGGGTGTGTTTGCATAACCCTCTGCACTGGAAATAAACCTGCAGCACTCCCATTCCAGTGATGGCTTGGGATCGAATAAAAGGGTTGTAGGCACAGGATGGTGTGGAAGCACGTCACCACTAATGCCCTCCCTTTACTGATTGATTTCCGTATGCTCTTTAAACCGGGGGCAGGGGTGTTGCTGGCTGTTTCCTAAGGTGCCATGATTCATAGTCTTATATACAGGATAAGAATCCACTGGAAGTAAAAAGCTTAATCCACTTGTGTCAGATGAACCCTCTCTGCCTACCACAGCCTCAGAAGCAGAAAGGGGAACGGTATGTTTGTTTTTGCACTGCTAGGGGAGTTTAAAAATCCTCTCGCTCGATTTGATCTCCAGCCAACAGCCTGCTAACTGCCAGGGCAAGCCCCTGATTTACAGTCACAAGACTGCATTTCAGCTGGTCTCCCAGCCAGCACAACAGGCAGGAAATTGGGATCTCATCAGAGGGACACAGCGACTAGCAGTCGAGAGGCAGACATACCTGAGACTGTGCCAATCCCATCATGACTGGCCTAGAACACTGGTTTTGCTCTGCATCTTGCTCTGGGGTCAAATTTTCAAAATCTCTTAAAATTACTTGGACTCCTAAGTCCTGCTTTCAGAAGTAACGTAGGCTCTTAAGGCACAGATCCTTAAAGATATTTAGGCACCAATTCTTCTGGAATCAGTGGAAGTTAGGCTCCCAAATGGCTTTGAGGATCTGGACTTTAACAGCCTAGTTCTTACTGGAATTTAGTGCCAAAGGTCCAGATTTTGGCACCTAATGGATTAAGCACCAGCACGTAACACCCGTGTGTTAGGTACACAGGTGCTTCTGAAAATCCCACTAGGTCCCTAAATCTCTTTTACTGTATCTCCAGCAAACTCAGATACTGTAAATGCCAAAGCAGGCTCCCACTTTTAATAGCTACTCTCAAGATAGAGTAGCTCCTACTTTAATAGCTGCTCTTTCCAATAGTCCATGAAAATGATGCAGTCCTTGTGCCAGCATTATCAAAAGGAAAGAGCAGGCAATTTATTCAGTTATCAACTGCACTTGTACCTTTTTCTTCTCTCCTCAGTTCAGAACTTCCCCAGATGTTTTATGCAGTGCTGCATTTCTTACCTTCCACCAAGGCTCATGTTACAGTCAGTGACCACAGCACAGTGCCCCTATTAATCCTTCACACTAATGTATTTTTTAAAATCCATAACCATCTCTTGCCCTGCGATCCCCCGGTAGCGGCTATGGTATAACACAGGGATGCTTTCAAGAAGATCCCGCTCGCTTTGATGAAGAACGATTCTTCTGCGTATCGTGGAGATTCCTGACTTCGACTTCACCACTAACTCCAAAAGGAACAGCATTAGGCCAGTGCTGTGCACTTCATACAGCTCCATCCCAGTGTCCTTTAGCAAAACTTGTGCCCATTTCGTGCCTGGGAGACAGAATGGCAGGCGAGTCAAGGCAGCTGCAGTTCCCCCACATCCCTCGTCCCCATAATACACTGGGGTGCAGGGAGCCTATGTGAAGCTGAATCCAGTGGCATGAAAGGTTATGACCCTTTTGTGCATGATTCCTGAACACCACTGTGTCTAGAGACAGCCACATGCAGAGGGATTTGGCCCTAACTCAGCAAGATGAGGTAGGCCAATTTACAATACAGTAATATGAAGAGCCAGTCCGGTAAAGTGTTTATAATTAAATAAGGAGCCTCTGCCACATTAAGTTACCGATTTATAAAATGGTAAGATTTATTTTTTCCAGATGAACTACACGGACGCACTGAGACTTTGGCCCACCAGCCATCTGAGAGAGACTGGCTTTGTTATGTCTATTTCCAGGCACGCCTGGGAGGAAAAGATGTTGCAAGAGAACCAGCAGGCGGAGTACAGTGTCGTTAGGGGGTTGCGATGTTGTATGTTGGTTGGTTTGAAGTATGATTAGCATTTTGAAATTAGGTGAGAGGATGAGTTTCCCTTGCTTCATGAAGACTTAATGTACAGACTCAGTGGCTGGGAAATAGTGTAGCCTGGAACAAGAAGAGGCTGAATCTAATGGTAAATTGAATGGGAAGGATTCTACCCTCCTGCTCGCACCAAAAATACCAGGACTTTCGCAATTGACTTCAATGGGAGCAAAATTGAACCCTGACATTCCACAGAATAGTTGAACATACTGTTTGCCCCTCCGCAGTGTGAGGTACTTATCTAGTCCCCGTTATTGTAGTATCGGAGCACCTCACAATCTTTCATGGATTTATCCTCACAGCACCCCTGAGCTGAGGCACAAAGAGACTAAGGACCAGATCCTCATGGAAGTTAGGGACCTAAATAGCTTTGAGAATCTGGGGCTAGGTGACTGGCCCAAGATCACATAGGAAGTCTGTGGCAAATCAGGGAATTGACCGGAAGTCTCCCAAGTCTCAGGCTAGTGCCCTAAGCACTGGACCATCCTTCTCAGCAGTGCACCTGCATGTAGGATGGGGACATCTTCAGCATAGGGCTTCGCGCCACATCCTGGAATCTGGTTTGGCTGCAGGGAACAGGGCAACAGACATACGTCAGGGACTTTAGGGTATGATGAGGATGCAGGTTTTTTCCCTGAGAGCCTGACTGATGCTATTCAGTTTCCAGTCCAGCCCTAATCATTCAGAAACTGAAATATAAAATGAGGCACATGGCTCTAAAGTGCATTGCTTTCTGCTCCAGAAACAGCCCAGTTCTGCACTTCTTTTTATAAATGAGTCAGGTTCGTGTTGACACAGCACAAGAAATGCAGAGGTCATGAGGTGTAAAAGGGTCAGAATTTGGCCCCCTCTCTTTCAGGCAGCAGCACACTTTCTTACTGTCTGCCCCCAGAGTCCTCCATGCAAAAGGCCTGAGAAGAACCCTTTATATTTGGTAATATATTGATAGAAATGGGTGAACTTCATGTAGCTGGATGTTTCATGGACCTCTTGCACTGATTTCTAGAGTTTGATTTTTTTGGTGGATCACTTGCTCAACCTCATCTACTTGAATTAAGGCCTGGGGAATCCAGAAGGAATTCAGGGAGTTGCCTGCAAAACACAGCCCTTGGCAGCCGGTTAAAGTCGCTGTCTGACTGCATAAAAGCAGAGTGGGCCATGGCAGCACATCAGCCCCACATATACGGTAAGCCAGATGCACTAAAGTATCATAGATTTAAAGAATGCCAACTAACAGAAAGAGCAATTATTCCCCCAGAAGTACATCCATCATCTCAATGCCACATGTGGCTTGCAAACTCTTACATATTTGTAACATACCAAGCTAAGCTGCCTTTCCTCTGCTCCAGAGAGGGCAAATTCTGCAGTAGTTGTTTTTAATAAACTCATCAGACTCATGTTTTATCATCAGTATACCACACAAACAATGTAGGGCTTGGGAAGAGGGTTCCAGGCCAGAGTTGGGTTCCCAGAATACCTCTTTGAAAAAGCACTCTTCCCTACTGTTTGTCCTCAGAATCCTGCAATCAAAGGCCTGAGAACCCATGAGATCGAAGTTACAGACATACCCGAAGGGCTGCTGAGACAGTACAATACCGGCTTTCATTATCAGATTTACAACAGCGAACGTGGCGTGGAGAAACGCAGCCCTCAGTTTCCAGGCAGCGTTGGTGAGTGGTTTCTATGGCTGCTCCAATGAAGCAGCAGACACGTTGCTAACTGTAAACAGTAGCCTGCTTTTAAAACCCAAACATGTCTAGTTTTCTTCCTCTCCAGGAGCCCTCTCTCACCCTCTTATCACTGAATTAGAACGGATTCTTTTTTTAAACTTGCCTCCAATTCTCAGCAGCTTGTAACTAGACAGACTCAGGCCGCACTGCCTGACATCCAGCCTGGTGTGCTGCTACACTGCTAGGTTTATTTTCAGGTTGCCAACCCATATTTAAGTTTCAAATGGCCACGATGCAGACAAACCCCTGAAGAAACTCACATTGCTCCATTGCTTGCAGAGAGGATGCATCATTCAGAAAGGGCCTGTCCTTGTGCGTGGACCCCTTAGATCACTTGGCACTTTACAGTGTCACAGCACTGCACACCGTGCCCCTGGGAGGTGAGTAACTAAGTCTGCATGTCTCCATTTTACAGATGGTAACCCAATGCACAAGGGGCCTCCCTCTGAGTTTGGCCAAGGCCCTTTCATACTGCTCTGGCATCACCCCGGTTATACAGCTAGCTGCTGATTTCTAGGGCACAGCAGAGATGGGGGAGCTCAGTGTCTTAAAGCCACCTCTGCTGCCTCAATTCTGTTGCCACCAAAACAACTTCTTCTGCAAGTTGGAGCAGCCACAAGGATGTTCCTACTTGTGGTGGCTACCAGAGTATTCTGGGAACTGTTTTGCCAAACAGGCAGTACCAGATGGCACTGAGCTGACACCACTGGCTGCAATTACCACCACACCATCTTTAGCTCATCCCACCCTATGCCCTGTGTCAGCCCAGGATTACCCAACACCTAAAGTACAAAGCAACTGAGGATCTGGCCCATCAATTTTACAGATCCCTGGAAGAAGGCATCTCCATATCCTAAAGTTCACGCCCCTTCCAATGAAACCAAAATAATATTTCCTCCTAGATTACGTAGCCAGCAGGCAATAAGGAAAAGCTGGATGTAAAATATGAATTAAACCAGTAACCAGGATTCAGAAAATATAAGTACCATTTGCTTTCTCCTCTCTGGTGCACAGTGGGCTTTTTCACTGCCTGTCTCTTTTTCTAATTAATAGAAATTATGATTGCCACACCAATTACCCTTGTCACTGCTTCCCACTTCCCACCCCTCCTCACTGCTGCAGATGGAAAGGTTTCTGCCACCACATCCTCTCACTTTGAGACTCACTTTGTGGGTGCTTCCTTACATCAGCCCTCACGCTCCATCACTCTTTTATAATGACACGTTCTCTGGCCGTGGCAATTCCTCATAGCCACACTGGGCAGCTCAATGTGGGGCTACGCAACATACTCACTGGCAAGTTAATCTTATTTGATAGGCCCAGCAGGCTTGAATTAAATACCCATGTTTGCGTCCAGGCCTGCAGGACCCTTCTCTAGGGCTGTCCCTGAGCAGATGAGCAGAATGACCACAAGTGCCATCATGGAATTCAAATAATGAATGCAGTTTGTGTGCGGTTAGAAGGCGCCTCACACTGGCCAGGTGCATAAGCGCTGAGTGAGCTGGTGTGAAGAGTGTGCCTCTTCCTCATGCAGCAGTTGGGCATGTTCTTATGTCCGACACTTTCAGTGCTCTAAAACTAAGGGATACAAAAACTCTCTAAGGGAGGGGTGGAGCAAGAACAGAACTAGGCCCCTGCCCCCATTCTGCACTGGACAGCAGAGCTGGGCCAGCCCAGAGAGACGTGCACATGGTATTTCATTGAAGACGACATGGAGCGTGCTGCTGAGGTGTGCAATCTCCCAGTACTCACAGAGGCATTGTTCATTATAATGGCTTTGAGAGTAGTTATTGGTCCAGTTCCCTTTCACCCGTCTGTATCTTTTGCTCTTTACACAATAAATACACTATGAAAAAAATCCTTTGGGCACAAGGGGTTCAAATAACACACAACATGCCAGGCCTAGCTACATATACACACTGCTGCTCTGGTTAGGTTCTGGAGCCTTCTGGCTTCAGCCACTACATTCTATTTCAAAGTATTTCTGGACACAGATCTCATGTTTATTGTGTAAAAAACCAACGCGCAACATTAATGCAAGCCATTGCTTAAACCTACAGTGTGGTCCACAGTTATCACCAGGTGAAAATAATTCTGATTATTCTCACAAGGCTTCTTATTAAAGCTGGTTGAATCAAATTTGACAAATTTCCAAATATTTTTCAGCTCAATTATTCAACTGTTCATCTTCACAATTTTCCCAGCTCTAGTTAATACATTACAAGCCATTCATTTGGTGTTGCACTAAATACCTGCTGAAGGAATCCTGGGGAAATCCAGAGCTCTGCCGTCAGTATGTGGAAGTGAAATTTTCAGTGTAGTTCAGATCCCTGGAAAGGAAAGTATCATTGAGAAGCTAAATGCTTGTCAGAGGGGGAAAAGGGGTCAAGTACACACTACACTAAACTCTGTTTTATCAAAACAAACTTTCTTCCACAATGAAATATTCACAGCTCTGGGAAAGGAAACATACTTATCAGATCAGCACTGTTTGCAAAGGAAATGAAAAATGGTCAGTGTTTATAACAAAGTGTTTTTAAGGAGCCTAAATGGAGTATTCTGGGCTAGGTGGAAAAGTAAAATGACTTAGAAAAACAAGCCACATAATAGAGATTGTGTGATGTGATTGCAATTTATTAATTACCCTAAAACTGCTTTGCAGTAGCGTACATTTCCCAGCCACCCGCACTGGCCCTATTTCATTGCCAGCATATGCGTTGTGGGCTGGCTGCAAACTGTCATGGAACGAAAACACCTCTTGCCATGTGTGAACATGAACAACAAGTCTATGTGGCATCACCATTTGTAGACAGAGCAGAATGACGGGATCACTAGCTACTCAACAAACTGTTATATTTTACCATCCACTGTGATTCTGGCTAAAATACTAAGGGTCCTTTGCAGTCAGCAGAGCAGATGAATCCAAGTTCGAAACCATTTAAAGGTGGCACAGAGAACAAGAAGCTGGGAGCACGTTAATGTCATTGTTATCTTCATTATCCGAGAAAAAGTCAGAAACAAAACTTTGGAGCTGAATATAAGAGGATAAGTCCTCAAAGAAAGTACAATGAAAAGAGGATACTATACACCCAAAGGAAGATCAGATATGACCAGCCTGCTTTGTTGATAAGTAAGCTTTGTTGATAATTAAGTATTGCAACTTAGGCCTTCATCCTATCCTACAGCTAAACCCATGCTGGCTGACCTTTATCATCCCGCACCGCCCAACTGAGTTCAGTGAGGCTATGCATAGATGCAGGAGACTATCAACACAGACCCAGTTACAGGATCAGGGCCTTACTGCCTTGAGTACTATGTACATGAACACGAAGGGACTATCCATAAGCAACCGTGACTTTGAACAAACACGTTAAAGATGGAGGCAGCCATTGGGTCACTCTGTACTGTGCCAAGAATTAACGGTCTTGGACATTAGGCTGTCTTCATTTTGCCTTCCCAAAGAATTCAGTAGCTGCATATGCCTCAGTGCATAGTGACCTGAGAAATAAATGTGTTTATGGACTGAACGGAAAGTTCAGACCTCATGGCCACTCAGTAGGAATGATGATCAGAGACTGATTTGAGAAAACTTCAACAGCATTTTCTGGGAAGGGGATCACTAGCCAAACTTCATTTGCAGTTAAGGAGAAGTGGACACCCTCAGAATGTGTAAAACCTTCCAGTTCTGGACTGGGTATAAAGCCATTTGGTTGGGGATTTTGGGGTTTGTTTGTTTGTTTTTTCAAGCTGTATTTTAAACAAATTATTTGCTGTTGCTTAAATTTAAGCTAGTGGGGGCAGTCACAGTGCCAGCCTATATATGGCATAATGAAAAGTATTCTTGCTCCCCACTGACACCAAGGACTGTCTGGAAAACTGAGACTTGAAGGAAATCATTGAGCCACTGGAAGTCCCAAGGCATTATGATGGCAGACTCTGAACTCTAGGCAGGCCATTTTGTCATGGAAACACCAAGTGACAGAATCTTGGCTTAGTTTTGTTGGCACATGTTACAGTCTGACATTCCTAACCATTGCAAAAAATGTACCCTGTATGTCAAGTGACTGCTCCTATGGGGAGTTCTGACACAACCCCATGAGCAGCAATAGATATTCCATGTATCCATATTGCCATGAACTTAGCCACTTAACTAGGAAATCTGTTGGTAACTTGCCCTGATATTTTGAAGGAAACATAGGAGGGAGATATTCAGATTAATACAAAATGAAAGGGGGCAAGGCAGGATCTAATTTAATGACGTTCCAGAGTTAGGACAAAAATTCTGCCCAGAGATACATACACAGGGTTCAATGAAAGTGGAGCATGCACACTTTGAAATATGGTAATTAAACGTGACTATGGAATAGAGTCTTTCCAGGAAGAGTTTGACAGAACCAGAAAACCTATATGAGAATATAATGACTACAATACTTAGTGGAAAAGAGGTATACTGATTGAGAGAGAGAGAAACTGCAGCTGAGATGAAATATGTAACCATTTCAGACCTGATTCTCATTTACACTATGGTCCTGCTACACCACTCTGGCAGCATAAAAAGGCTTTAAAGTGAGTGTAAACTATCCAGGGGCCCTAATGTAACTGAGAATTAAGCCTTCCTGTTGCCTGAGGTGAAAGAGAGAAATACTTTGGAAGTGAATTTTCCCAGGGACTGATCAGCATATCTACAGTCTAGCTCTTTAGTGCTCATGCCAAGAACAGATGGTATCGATGAGATACAATCTGCACAAGCATTGACTTTTGTAGTGTGAATTTATCAGACTTTGATGGATAACCAGTGCCCCAAGTGAATAATTAATTATGATTGATTGACAAAAATGGATCAAGCTAAAATACGTTAGAAAATCTGAAGGGGCTGTGATTGAGTTTTCAAAAACACAACATGGACTTTTCACCCCTTAAACGGACTTGAATTTCAGAGTTATGCAATTGGCCTCTCAGTTACGTGGTGCCGCAGCCTAAGTAAAGTTTGCCATGCCAGCATTTGTGGTATTAGAGTGGCCTGTTTAGGTGATGGTTTCATCCACGGTAGCTCACAGAGTTTACAAGCACCTGAAAGCATAAGGACCTGAGCTGACTATCACAAACGAGTCAGGAAGCAGGCTCAGGACTCAATTATGACCTAATTAGTTATGAAGTCAGCGATTTGAAAGAGTCTGTTACTGCTTTCCCCGTACCATCCAAAAGACCATAGAGGCAGATATCAATAACATCTTGATCTGAGTAAGTCTCCAGGAAGCATCAAGCCAAAATTCACAAAAACACCAAATCTTTTTTCCAAAGGTGTCTGACCCAGGCCACCTTCAGGATGAAATCTCTTTGATATTCCATTAACACAATCTCAGCAATTTTTCATGAACTCTTACATGCCATTTGTTAACTAGCCAGCAACTCAAACTGGATAACTAACAGTAGGAGTACAAGTATTAGACCAGACAATGGACATTTCCAGAGTCTTCAGAGGAAGGTATAAGAAACCCACAGAGCTCAATGGTGTCATCACTTATCAATTGGCAATTCTTCTTCCAGAACCTCATCAGCTACAAGATGGCTTATGCCTTGAAGCATGAAGGTTTATGGTCAGGAATCTATCACTGCATTTTCTCACTATATTAGCTGCTGGTGAGAGGCCTGTCTATACGGCAAGTTAGTGGGTGACAACGTTGGTGAACTGTAGATGCGCACCCTGGCTTGCTGCACACTAAAGTCACCACATAGACAAGCCCTGGGTCATTACTTTATGCTAATCCTCTACTTGACAAGGCACAGTCTAGGGACTAAAGTTTGTGAGATTGGGCTGGGGAGAGTAGTGAGGCAGATGCATAAACTTGTAGTGAGAATATTTATTTTAGTTTTCTGCCTTTTGCCCAGCCTTACTTTCTGCCACCCCACAGAAAAACACAGATACGTGAAGGCATTTAGAGAATAACCTAGTTAGTTACCATCAGTTTGGATCCTCTGCATTCTTGGCACCCAGCAAGCACTGTTGCTTACATGAAAACCAGAACCGGGATTATTTTTCCCCATGGCATTTCAAAATAAGGTAAAGGTTGAAAACTGCTCGGAAATTCACACTGAATGAACCCATCTGCCTGTGATCTGTAGGCTGTAAACAGGAGCACTGCTGGCGACAGGAAATGATTATTTCAAGGGAGAAAATAAATCTGTATGTGGTGGCTTGTAAGGTTGTGCCGGTGTCTTCACCCAGTAGAAGATTGTGGAAGTAAATGAACATATACTAATTATTTTATATCTGTAAATGAGGAGGCAATATCTATTGGCTCCTGAGCTGGGCCTAATTCCAATGTCTATCTTCTGTCTGGAAATACTGAATCACTTAATTTTGAACCTTGACATCACTAGCTCTCACAGCAGATTGTACGCTATGGTACATGTTCTATAATGGTGGTTAAATCTGGCTCTCACTGCTCTGCTTGTTATGGCAATTACTGTGAAGCTATGAACATTCTTTCTGGTTCTCTGTTTCAGTCCACTGACCTCAAATCATGTAGCAGCATATTTGGTATGTAAGATCACCCCCTGTTCAATATTGAGGGTCAATTAAGGACCGTGAGCCCAGTTTTCAGGCACAAGGGAATAGATCCTGTACCTGGATAGTGAAATCAGCATTTAAAGATGCAATGTGGGCCTTTTCTAAGACCCAACTTAAGCCTGCAGGATGGATTTGGAACTCTTTCGTAGGTGCCCACATCAGAGAAGTGGACTCTCTGTGTCCATCTTCCATTGCATTGGGTGGTTGAAGTCACAGCTTCACTGTTACATAAAGGTAGCTTTGTGAGTGTGCTGAAAAAAGCCATTTTTAAAAAAGAAAAGCTCTCCCATGGAAGTGTCCAACCCCATAATAGGGTAACAGTTTCTAGTCCAAGGCACAAGGTGTAGGGCTTCTCTGTCGAGCCACTGTAATCTCTGGCAAGGCGTCTCAGGGAGAGGGTAGGAATACTTCTGTTCCCTCCTGACTCCAGAGAACTTGGGCACACCCGCAGAACAGGAAGCACTGTGTTGGTTCTTCTCATTAAGGCATTAAGAGTTCGTACTGAGCAACCACATTCTTTCACCATTGTAGAACAACCAGGAAGACCTACCACCCAGACCAGCCAGCCAGCCTGCTCTGCCCCCACCTTCCAAAATGGATGGCTTCTAGCGTCCACTCCCATAACCCACATCCATGCGTAGCAATAGACCCAATCACCATGGAGAGAAAAGAACCAAATATTCTGGCAGCAAACAGAGTCCTTCAGAAATGGGTGGCACATGAGGAAACAAGAGACACCTTCTGGAGCATTGCTTAGGGTGGGAAGGTATGAAAAGATTGGCAGTTTCTAGGACCCTGGATAGGAATGTCTGGTTCATTGGACCCTGCATGTCCTAAACTCAGGCACTGGAAGCCTGTGTAAAGATCAGAGTAATTACTGATAAGTCATAGTAGTAGATGCCTCTTGCTAATGCCATCGAGGGTATGGTTTAGCTGAGGATGGTCCTGCTTTGAACAGGGGGTTGGACTAGATGACCACCTGAGGTCCCTTCCAACTCTAATATTCTATGATATGAGGAGTTGGGATGTCTCTCGGAAAGGCCTGGGACAGAGACCCTGACGACTATTAGGAGCGAATGTTTACGCTGACATTTATGCATTAGTGTTATTTGAGTTACCAATAAAGTCAAACGCCAGAAAGGGGCTACATTAGGCTTTATACAGCACATGAATATGCTGTTCAGAGCAGGTTGGTTTTTGCATATTTGCTTAAAATCTTGATCCAGCTTTTCTGGCTGAGCCCACTACAGTTCTGGGCCCATTCAGAACTGATAAGTACATTTCACATAGAGGAATGAATTAGCACATGTGAATGGCAAGGTTCCAGTAAGAATCATGGGTGACTTAAACAAGTCCTTCTGCTCTTTGCACCAATGCACTGGAAGGATGGACCTACAGATGCCATTCAAAAAGAAAAGAGATGCTTCCAAAACTCCATGCAGCTTCCCTGGAGCAATAACAAAATTTGCCGCCTTCTAACGTTTCTGATACTTCTGTGCCTATTATGAGAGCTGCTGAGCATTCTACATCCTCTGCAGCCCATCCCACTTCTCACATTTCAATCAAATCTCCAGGGACAAGTATAATCCTCTCTGGTTCCTAGAGAAGGAAGCTCAACTACAATGGCAGTGCCACTAGTGCAAATGGGCCTCTCACTAAAGACCAAGACTATGCATAGGCACTGCAATTCAGTTTCATCGGAGAGGTTTGGAGAGAGAGTATAATCTGTTGGAGGACAACTGGATTGTGTCCCCAAAGCCCACTGATGAGCTGCAATATCTTGGCCAGGTAACTTCAGTTCTGAGCCTCAGTTTCCTCATCTGTAAAATGGGGACCTTACTCACAGGGTGGCTGTGAGAAGCAGCTGATGTTTGCAGGAAAAGTCAGTCTATAGGTGCTGAATATCATAATGCTTGTTCAGATCTATTCCTATTTAGGCAAAGAGTGATTAATAAAATAGAATGAAATCCAGGATCTACTCTTCTAGGTTCATGTCTCCCTTTACAGTGGGGGGGGAGGGGGTCAGGCATGACACTTGTCTGCCAACCTCTTAGATGAAGCCCCAGGCATCTCCATGAGTTTTCTAACCCCCTTTGGCTAATCAGTTTTGTCTATATACAGGAAGCCCATTTCTAGAGCAACAGATGCTCCCAATTTATTCTGCAACATGATGACTAGGAATTATCACAATTATCTGATGCCACACTCCAGCTAGGAACTAAACTTGTCAGAATACAGATGGCCAATGAGTGAGGTACAGAGGAGCTCTCTCATTCAAAACACTCCTAACCATCAAAGAAAAAAACCTGAAACCAGTTTGTTAATTGAGAGATGTGCTGCATGGACAGGCAAAGTCAAGTACACACTCAGCAAGAGCTGAAGTTGAAACAGAGGAAAGAAAGAACCAAAAATAGTCTCTTAATGGATCAGAGACATAGGTGAGACAGGGTGAGCAATGGAACAGCCTGGATAGGAACACAACTGGAAAATAAAGGCATGTATTATCGAGTACAAAAAAATTGAAGAAGCCAGACCTAAATAAAGCTAGATCAAAACAAACCTTTCCACAAATATTCATTTGCTTCAAATTGTATCCACCTTCCCTTTTCTTGTTCGTTTTCTGTGACTGTCTAGCAAAAAAAGATCCCTGTCAGGAACATTCTAAACAAGTGGCTTTTACTCATATAGTGAAGCATCCTTAGAGAGTTCACATACATACACATTCTTGCTGGGATCCTGAATCTGAGACATACACTCTTCCAATCAGAGAACAGGAACAAGATACGTGTACAAAATGAACCCATACAGCATCAGTTAAAAAAACAGCACTGCCTGCCTCAAGCATTCAAAAATCACGAGTCAGGCCCCCAAACTGATGAGGTTTTGGGGTGTTTTTTTCTTAAATAATACATGTTTTTCTTTTTATTTGCCTTCTGATTTCTGAGCTTTTAGGATGCACTTGCTTCACATTCCTAAGCTTTTTCCTGTCATCACACAGGCTAGACACAACTTTTTATTTTTTAATGATAGCTGAGATTGTCTTGTAATTTTTTTGATGATAGCAGGCTGGAGTTTTAAGAAAACATCAAATATGGTGTGAGTTGGAAACACTGTGAACATATGATACTGTCAGTGAACAGATAAAGAGGCAAAACATTAACTAAGTTATTCGTTATGAAATAGTCAGCCAACCAAAGAAGGAAAGAAAATGAAAACAAGTCTGGATGGACTATAAGAGAAGCCATCACTAACAAAAGGCATATGAGATCACCAAATGCTAGAGTCCTGTTAGTGCAAATGAATAGGGACTGCTGGAAAGACATTCTTTGTGAGGGTCCTAGTCATTCCCTCCTCCTTTGGACAAAATAGCTCAACTATCATCCTCTTCATAGCACATTGCTAGGTTCATCTTTTCCCCCAGGCATTGGACATGGTGGCAGGAACTTGTTCCAGAGGGAGGAGATTGTGGTTGGTTATCAACCTGCAGCACTTAAGATTGCTGGAGTGTATTGGTCAGAGCCCTTTTTATATTTTTACAAATATTAATCACATAAACTAGATGTAAAAAAACCCCTTTTAAAAGCAAACTGTTGATTCTTTTATGTAGGAATCAAAAACAAAGCCTTGATTTGATTTAGCAGAAATCTCTGAATTATCTAGTGGACTAACAATGTCAAGGTGCAGTAATTAAACAAAAAGGTAATTTTTAGACCTGCAGTAATTCCAAGTTGGAAATAATATTGTTAAACTGATCGTGAGCAGGTGCCATTC
The DNA here is from genome assembly GCA_007922155.1 of Mesoclemmys tuberculata. NCBI lineage: Eukaryota > Metazoa > Chordata > Testudines > Chelidae > Mesoclemmys > Mesoclemmys tuberculata. The sequence continues at coordinate 15,618,829 of ML675637.1, forward strand.
CCAACCTGCTTTAAAAAAAAGTCAGTGCACACTATAGCTTTAAAAACTCAGCCCCTTTTCTAGGTTTGGCTATTAACAAAAAAATAGATATTACAAAGATCGACACAAGCCTTCTCTCCAGGTTTGGCTGCTGCTAGCGTTCCTCCTTCAGGAATGCTCAGCCCACAGCCTATATCTTCTTTCTATGGAGAGCTACTTCCAGGTCCTTCAGCAGAACCCATTTAACCCTTTCTCAGCATCAATGACTACTAAGCAGAGCCAGGTGTTTTGTACAAACACTGCCAAACCCATTATACTTGTTGTGAATGGAATCTCTTGAAAAGTATCAGCATTTGTTTTAATTTTCCTCACATGAGTTGGTTCCACATTTTGCAGAAGAGATTTCAAAATAAGAAGTGAGTCATATGCTGTAGGTTTTAGTTACTTCTGCATTTTTACATATAAATAGTAAAAAAGCAATTTTTGGTATTTATTTTTCAAGAGAGATAAGGGAGTTACCATGGCTACCAATCTCCAGCAACATGGTTTAAAAAGATTTAAGAAAGAAAACCAGACTAAGGCTTGATATTGTCAGGTCACTCTGCCCAGTGTTCACACAATGCAAGCAAGAGATGATATCAATAGGGGACTGAAACCAGTCAGTCTGGAAAAGACATAGCATTGAACATAAAAATAAGCCAAGGATGGGGAAATGGGACAGACTCGTGTGCCAGGGAGGCAAGTTTAAATTCAAGATATTTTAAAGTGTGTGGAACAGCCCAATAGGAGCCAAACAGTGCTATGTTTCATGTCAAATCTATTAAAGGCCCAGGAGTAAATTAAAAGATAGCACCTTCATTATAAAGATTAATTCAACTACACAAGTGGTGGAGCTGGAATGCCCTAGAAAGGGAAGGATGGATGGCTGGCCTTGCGGTTAAGGCATTGGCCTGGCACCCAGGAAACCACAGTTTCAGGCCTACCTTTACCACAAACAATCTGAGGCTATTGGGATAAAAATAGGTGTGTAAGGCAGCCCTTTCAAGTTGTGGCTTAGACTAGAACTGCAGGACTCTGAAAACTACCTGGTTTAGAGCGTGAGCTGCAACAGCTATTTTTAGAGCCCTAGCCCAAGCCTGTCAACCCAGGCTCGGCAGCTCACTGCCATGGGCTGTATAGACATATTCTAAGTCTGTCTCTGCCCCAGCTCTCCAGCTGTCAACTGCATATGGCAACAACACTTCCTTCCCTATCCTATTTGTGTTGTGAGGATCAAATCATTCATGATTCAGAGGCCTTCAGACTCTAGAGTGACAGGTGGCATAAAAAGGTAACAGAATTGTTGCCAGCCAAAGCTCCTACAGCAGGATATTGACAGACAATCCACTCCCCTAATTAAATGCAAGGGAATAACATTACATCCAGTGCTTAATTTGTGCCAGGGCTTGCCAGGGCTGACCCCTGGCACCTCTAGGCTTGGCAGTTCATAGCTCTGGCACTTCTGGTCCTGTCATGTCAGTCATGACTGTACAAAATTTGCTACAGCCCCAGCCCCTCTTTCATTACCAGTTAAGCACAGGTGACATCAGAACACTCCCCAAGCCAAAGACACTTGCTTTACAAACTCTGAAAGATGAGGAACACTTTCTTGTCGTCAGGTACAGTATAAACTATTTGTGGTATAATGTGACAAATCTGTGGTCACCTACAACTTCCAAATTGCAGCTGGAATAGAACACAGATCTGCCTGCTCCAACAGCACAGGAAGCAACCTGTAGTGCTCCAAGGGACACTCTGTTAACAGTATAGGGGCACTGACATGCAGCTGAGCAGTTCTCATTTCTTGCCACAGAGCAGCAAACTGAAGAGGATGCCTGTGCAGCAACAAGGAAGATTTTTTGTGTGTAGATCGCATGATGCTGAATTGCAGATGTACCACACACACTAAAACTTGGTTTGTTAGCGTGAATGATCAAGGGTATCTTTTGTTTCAGGGACAGAATGCAAGAATTCTACAGTCACCTGTCTGCAGGGAATTTTTGAGTGCCACTGCCTTCAACATAAACTGTTTTAACCCAGCCGTTTGGAAAGCTGCAGACCAGAACTGAGCTTGGAGTTCTGGTATGTCACTACAAACTACTAAGCTAGAGTCTGAGGACTCTGACTTGAACCAGTATAACCAGAGAAATGCCCTCTGGACATTTGGTATCATGTTCCAGTTAATGGAAACTTTGGAAGTTGCTCCAGCTGTTCATCCGGGGCCTAATCCAAAACCCAATCTAGTCAATGGAAAGACATATATTGACTTCATGGGGCTTTGAATTGGGCCCTTAAATAGCCAGTGTGCCAGCTGTGTCAATCAGATCCATCCTGTTGATATAGTGCTTACACTGAGCTGGGCGCATATTTTGCCATCAACTCTATGCACAGAAACCAGTGATGCCAATAGAAGTTGCAAATGTGGAATTAGGGGAGTTTATATCCCACTAAGGCGTGGTCTACACACAGATTTTTGTACTGGTAAAACTATTTCAGTTAGGGGTATGATTTTTTTTTTTAAATCTAAATAGTTACACCCCCTAGTGTGGGCCCAGTTAGCACACTATAAAGATTCCTCATCTGTAGTACTTGTATGGGAATAACTATACCAGAATAAGCACATTAGTTCTGGCATAGTTGTCTCCACACTAAGGCTGATTGTACTGTTTTAACTATGCTGGTGCAATTAAAACAATACAACTTATTTTGTGGACGAGGCCTAAATCATCTTAACTGGAGTTTTTCCCTTATCTATTTTTTCTAGTGAAGCGAAGTTCTATAACATTATCTCATTTTCAAAAATGGGAAACCTTTGTCATTTCATACATTTCATTAGCTAACATACTGAAGATGTTTTAAGATAGATATATAGAATAGCTGTCTAGGCATATCAAGAGAGAGACTTTATATGCTGTTCCTTCTCTTTAGGATCCATTAAGATTTACCCGTGCATCCTTCACAAACTATGTAAATGAGATATTATATAAAACACTGAGAAGAATATGTGGATATGACTCCTCATTTATTGATACAACTTATTGTTCACAAAAAGGTAGCCTCAATTAAACAGAGTGTAATACATTTGGAAGAGGAAAAAATTGCTCGGCTGCAGAAGATGATATACTTTTGCAATTCGTTGTCATCTGGCTGAGCTATGTGTGGTGATAATTTATTGAGGGAAAGAAAGATAATTTGTGCTTATATCATTGGGGCTGTTTAAAATTTAAATGAAGAATATAATTATAGGTTCTTATAGTTTCTCAAACTGATTTTTTCTCCTCTACCTTCATTCTCTACATTCCCCTGATGCTGAAATTGAATATTTAGAATTTCAGGCTCTATTGCCC